>JALIRH010000017.1:2010313-2680418 GCA_023055505.1 Callipepla californica brunnescens | reverse complement strand
CCATGGCATAAGTGGCCAAAGTCCTGCTCGCAGCACCACTTCCTTAGCCATGTATTGCTTTTCTTAATTCTGTCAGACTTTTCCCTCCCCAGCCCCTTTACCTGGGGCACCGACAAGAAGACTGCCAGCCCCTGCGTCACGTCCTTGACGCGGGCCCCTGGCAAGCAGCAGACCTCTCTAGACAGTGAGTCAGGGCAACAAATGGGTGTCTCTGTACTTGTTGGAAGAGGGTCATGCACCACAACCAGCCGTCACTTTTTTGTAGTTGCAGTGGATGTTACGCAGCGGGGAGCAGAGCGGGCTGCCTTACTCAGTTCAGATGAATTTCTTTTACCTTCTCAGCCTGGAGAACTGAGAACTTGCGGTTCTGCAAGGGCACCTCAGGCTTTGAGGCAGGCTTTTGCTCTTGTTGCTTTTTCTCAGTCAGCTTATCATGCATTCTTTAGGCCCATGCTTGAGCCGGGCAGGTGCTGCTGATCCTCGAGGCACGAGACAAGGACGTCTGCCTGGAAGGCACCTGGCAGCAAAGGCACGAGGGGAAGAAGTCACAGGAAAGATACTGCCGGCCTTCAGAGCTGCTTTCCTAATGCAAGAGCCACATCCAGCTTGCTGAGCGCTGCATGAATGCACGCTGTGCAGGAAAACCAGAGCTCTCAGTGCTTACCGTCAAGAGCAATCAACTCCTCTGAAACATCTCTTGTCGAGGTCTCCACCACGTGCTTTCATTCATGGATAACCCAGTTCCCCCCCCTCTTCCATGCTATAGGCCTGGTGATGTATAAACCTAGAAGCTTTGCATACCAGGATATACAACTACTGCTCAGCTATCTGCACGTGCAGATAGTTGGCAGTTTAACCGGCTCCAACAGCTCCTCCTCCCTCTTGCACTGAGGGCCCCGAGCCTGGATGCAGTACTGCAGGTGGGGCCTCACAGGGGCAGAGCAGGGGAGGACAGTCCCCTCCCTGCCTGCTGCTGCCCCTCTGCTGGTGCAGCCCAGGATGCAGTCGGCCTTCCTGGCCGCAGGAAGCGGCACACTGCTGGCTCACGTCCAGCTTTTTGGCCACCAGGACCCGCAGGTCCTTCTCTGCAGCCACTTCTCCCCTCCCTAGTTCCAGCGGCCAGTGACGTTGTGTCTCAGCCTGACGGAGGCTGGAGGAGACAGGCAGCGAAGAGAACAGGGTGCAGGGAAAATCCACTGGCACAGCACGGCCTGGATGGAATACACATAAGCACAAGCGAGCACTGTGGCCGTTACCTCTTTATTCTGGGCTAGGGTAGGACGGCTACCCCTGTGCTCCTCGGGCTAGGGTAGGACGGCTGTGACAGGCAGCCCTGGGCACTCAGCTCCTGTGTGGGCAGGGCAGTCGACGCGCTGGAGGAACGGGCTGTGTGGCAGAATGCAGCCCATGGAGAGGAAGGTGTTGGAGGTGCTCCCAGGATTCCGCTCCCTTTTGGGTTTCCCAAGCGGGTGCGGGAGATCCTGCTGTGGACGCGTGCAGTGCCTGAGGCAAGCACTCAGATGTGAACAATCCAAACCCTTAGTTGTGATTTGTTGTTTTATTGTTTTGATTGTTGTAATATTCTTTGTACATTTCCAGGTTTCCTCTTGTAACACATGATCTGTACTTTTATACATTTCCTCTTGTAACTTTCCCACATCCCTTTACATGCCAACCAAACATTCCAGAAGCGCTCCTTAACCTTTCACGCAGGCGCTTTTCCTGTCAGAGTCACGAGTTGTTCCGAGCCACGCGCTCTTCCTCCAGTCAGGGTCATTGTCATGTGGCAGCTCACTTGGCTTTTCTTTCTTCTCTTCTGGAGTTGCCCTTGGTTCTCAGCATTGCTGTCTCGGGCCGTTTATCTGCTCCGCAGCTTCTGCTCTGAATCGTATTTCTTGTATTCCCACAGGGGCAGAGGTGCAACCCAGGGACTTTATAGACTAAGTAGACTCGTTAAAGATGGGAAAAAAAACCCTAGGATCATCTAGTCCCACCACCAATCCATCACCACAATGCCCACTACACAAGTTAAAAGCAACAAATGTTAAGAAATATCAAGAGCCTTAATGGGGATGAACACCTTCATCCAGTAAAGGGCGCTGCTACGGAGGTGGGAGTGTTGCAGAGAAAATGGAAGGTGCTGCAGTGACTGCTGTTGCGACTGCAAACCCTGGAAGGTTTGAAATAGGGCTGCTTCTGAAGGTCTGCAGGCATGCTGTGAACACCTCGCCGAGAGCCCCAGCGGATGGGTGGCAGGCGATCAGCTGAGCTTCGGAGGCCCTCAGAGGGACGGCTCCCTTTGTGCCTCCTGGGAAGGACTCTGGCAACAGGCCTGCCACAGCTGACTTGTAGCCCCCATGCAGCCTGAGCCATAGAGCTGTGCTGTGATACGGAGCCCGCCGTCCCAGATGCCATGGTGCCGGCATCCAATGCTGCGTTTAAGGCCTTTGCTCGCAGCTACTTCTCTCACTGCCTCTTTGCTTTTGAAAGTGCTTTGGCCACAATGGATTTTGGCATGCTTACGAAGCAGTGCTTCTTGCTCCTCCTGCTTCAGTTTGGAGATGGCTCTTTCGATGCTGTCCTTGGCAATTCTGCGACTCAGTATACTGAGCTCTGAATTGTTTGGCATTGGTTGGATTGCCGGCTGCCTTTCTCTCTGACGTGTTGCTGTGTCCTGCTCTTCTGTTGAGCCTCGTCTTTCCTTGCTGCTCTGCCGTGAGAGAGGCACCTGGGATGGTGGCGAGTGCCTCTGAGAGAGATTGTTGGTTGGAAGCTCGATGGTTCCAGAACATTCAGCATCGAACTCTTCATCAGAAAGAGAATCTATGGTAGAATGCAGGATTTGCCCAAAACTTCCTGTGCTTTCTTGGTCGTCTTTGTCAAGAGAAGCCTGTGAGGATGCTTTGTCAGAGGCTTCCCTTCTGCTGGATGTCAAGGATTCTTCAACATTCTCCAGCACGCCCGGCTCAACTTTCCTAGCCAGCAGTGCCATTTCTTGCTCAGGGTTGGAAGGAGACATCTCAGAAAGCTGTGCTCTTTCACTTCCTGAAGATCTTTCCTTGATTCTCAGAGAGGCGCTTCTTAAGGCACAGGCAGATGGATCCAGCGCCTTGAGTCCCTCGGACACTTCTGGTGCCTGAGTCTCAAGCTCCTCTTGAGGACTCTGAGGAGTCCTCTCCTCTTGAAGGAGATTGGCACGTTCCGTGCCTGTCACAAGTTTAGGTAGCTTGTCAGGCAAATTCACAGAACATTCGTTGTTCTTCAAGTTGTCCTGACGATCATCCTTAACAAAAGCCCCCCTCAACATTCTTTGCCGGCCATACTGGCGAGTGTTGCTTGGAGGAGGGCCAGCTGGTCTGTGAGGCTGCAGAGTGGTGGCTTTCTCACATTCATTGCTCTTCAACTTTCCATGAAGTTCTTCCTTATCCAAGGCCACTTTCAGCCTCCTGTGCTGTCCATTCTGGTGAGTGTTTCTTGGAGGAGGGCCAGCTGGTCTGTGGGGCTGCAGAGTGGTGGCTTTCTCACATTCATTGCTCTTCAACTTTCCATGACGTTCTTCCTTAACCAAAGCTCCTTCCAGCCTTCTGTGCTGCCCATACTGGTGAGTGTTGCTTGGTGGAGGGCCAGCTGGTTTGTGAGGCTGCAGTGTGTGGGTGTTCTGACGTTCAGTGATCCCCAGGCTTCTCTTAAGATTTTCCAGAACCAAAGCCGCTTTCAGCCTTCTCTGCTGTTCGTACTGGCGAGTGTTGCTTGGAGGAGGGCCAGCTGGTTTGTGAGGCTGCAGTGTGCGGGTGTTCTGACGTTCAGTGATCCCCAGGCTTCTCTTAAGATTTTCCACAACCAAAGCCGCTTTCAGCCTTCTGTGCTGCCCAGAATGGCGAGTGTTGCTTGGAGGAGGGCCAGCTGGTTTGTGAGGCTGTAGCGTACGGGTGTTCTGATGTTCAGTGATCCCCAGGCTTCTCTTAAGATTTTCCACAACCAAAGCCCCTTTCAGGCTTCTATGCTGCCCAGAATGGCGAGTGTTGCTTGGAGGAGGGCCAGCTGGTTTGTGAGGCTGCAGTTTGTGGGCTCTCTTTTTCAGACCCAAACCCTCACTAGTGGCTGAGCCAGCGGAAGGTATGTCCACACGTGTCTTCAGTCTGGGGGCCAAGTTCATCTGCTTGGACATCTTCGCACCAAGTTGATCCTGTAAGGAACAGCAGGTTTAGGTTCCCTCTTGTCTCAGAAAGCACTCCGCTCCCCGCATGCTGATGCTTTACACAGCTGAGGACCAGAACTCTGCTTCAGCCACTCAATGAGGGCAGAAGGGAAGGGCTGCCTCAGCCCTTTTTGTGCCAGCCGCTTTCCAGGTCACACACACGCCAGCATCACGAGCTACTTCAGCCCCGAGCTGGGCTGTCCTTTCCGTGCCTCAGTGCCCCGTCCGCCAGCGCAGCCCTCAGCTCCTCTGCCTTCCCCATCCCCCTCCGATCCATCAGCACTGCCTGTACTCTCGGTACCATGCCACTGACACATGCCTACCAACACTGAGCTTTGCCTACCTCTTGTTGCCGTTTTGCTTCTTCCCACTGCAGCTTGAGCCTGGTCAGGTACTGCCTGTACTCATTGAACTCTTTCAGAGTGCAGATTACCTATGGAGAGACAAGGGCAGGTGGCTCCAAAGAGCTGTCAAGGTAGCTACCCACACAGCCTTCAGAAATCTGCAGGCGCCCAGCAGCAAGGGATCTGCCCCTCCGTCCACCCTCCTGTCCCCAGCTGTGGGGCCGCTGTCTATATTCCTGCAGGGCTGAGGAGACTCCTGGCTGTGGTGCCAGGCCCATGCCTGGCTGCCTGGGTGCCCGTCCTGAGGAGACCAGTGGTGGTCAGCCCCATGTCCAAACCTACTTTGCCGTCCTTGGTGACCAGGCCCCTCTTCTTCAGGTTCCGCAGGTTGTCTTTGCGGTTGTGGAAGGCCTGCAGATGTGGGTCATACAGGCTGTTATACTCTGTGCTCAGCTGGTGTGAGTGTGGATCTCCCAGATCAATTTGAGGTGATGAGTGCTGAAGCTGGAAGAGACATGTATCAGAGCGTGAATGGGGAAGGAATGAGCAGCAGAGAGACAAAGACTCTTCCAAGCTGCTCACACACGTGGGCTGGCCTTTTTCATGCCCAGCTGGAGGAGGAGCAGTGATGGTATGGGAAACAAGAGGCCTTTTTGACCCCGTCCTCCTTCTCTCACCTTTACCCCCAGCCTCGTCCTCCCGAAGACAGGCTTGGTGCCAGGCTGCACAGGGATTTTGACCCCAAGCGGGAGGTCCAGCAGCCCGCTACCTCCTGCTCCAACATTCCATCCTCCGGGTCGGAGCTGAAACGACAGAGACACGCTTGGACACTCAGGCACTCAGTGCCCTCTCCAGCCCACAGGTGCTCCCTTTCGCAGCTGCCTTCCCACTTCTGAAGCCAACGCCGGGATGCTCAGGAAGTTGCAACTCTCTGTGAGCCTTCTCCAGCGTCAGCCGTGAGAAGATGCCCCTCAGCCTCTGGAGAGCATCCCCGGCCCCAGAGCAGTCCCACATACCCCAGGCTGCTGCACTGCCTGCTCTCAGAAGACACAACACTCACCTCTCCGCTCTTCCCCGCTGTGCTCAGCAGTGCATGGCGATAGCGGAAAGCAGCATTGCCACTGCGCTCCATGGCTCCTTGCGGGAGCACTTCAGGAGCTGTGACCGTCTGCTGCCACCTCTGGCTCCAGCGGGCAGCCAAATGCGGCCAGCGCAGCCGGTCTCCCAGGCAGTGGCTTTGTGTCACACCCACCCATTGTTGCATCACCGTGTCACCGTGCCGCCACCCGGCAACCCTGCAGCCGGCCGGGCTTTGAGCCTCAGAAGCTTGCTGTGGCCAGAGGCCTGCTCTCGGTTTCCTTGGCTTCCATCACAGCTGATGCTGCACGAGGATCACCTCATGAGCTTGTCCCAGAGGCGGTCTCATAGTTCAAAGTGACGGAAAGAAGGTGGAAAGGAGAGCCGGCCTGTTTTTCTGCCACAGAATCATAGAATCACGGAGTGGTTTGGGTTGGAAGGGACATACTTGGAAGATCATCTACTTCCCACCTGATGCTATATGCAGGGACACCTCCCTGTAGACCAGGTTGCTCGCATCCCCATCCAGCCTGGCCTTGACTGCTAACGGAGGGGGGGCATTCACAACCTCAATGGGCGTCTTGCTGCAGAGTCTCGCCACCCTCACAATAAAGAATTTCTTCCTGATATCTACTCTAAATCTGCTCTCTTGCAGTTCAAAACCATTTCACCTCCTCCTGCCCTTATAAAAGTCCCTCCCCAGCCTTCTTCATGTGGGTCCCCTTCAGGTAATGAAAGGAAGGCCGCTCTGAGTTCTCCTTGGAGCCTTCTGTATTGCAGGCAGAAAAGCCCCAGCTCTCTCAGTCTGTCTTCGTAGGAGAGGTGCTCCAGCCCTCTCATCTTCTTCCTGGCCCTCCGCTGGACCTTATCCCACAGCTCCATGTCCTTCTTGTGTTGGGTGCTCCAGAACTGGATGCTGGACTCCAAGTAGGGCCTGGCGAGTGCCAAGTAGAGGGGCTAAGTCACCTCCCTCACCCTGCTGGTCACACTTTTCGTGATGCAGCCCAGGATACGGTTGGCCTGCAGGGCTGCAGGTGCACGCTGCTGGCTCATGTTGAATCTTTCATCAACCGACACCCCCCAAATGCTTCACCTCAGGCTGCTCTCAGGCCATTCTTTGCCCAGCCTGTATCCGTTCCTGAGATTGCCCCGACCGTGTGTAGGTCCTTGCATTTGGCCTTGTTGAACTTCATGAGGTTGACGTGGTCCCACCCTCTCAAGCCTTTCCAGGTCCTCTGGAGAGCGTTCCTTCTCTCTGCTGTGTCAGCTGTATCACTCAGCTTGGTGTCGTCTGAATACGTGCTGAGGGCACGCGCGATCCCACTACCCATGTCGCCTACAGAGATGTTAAATAGCACTGATCCTAACAACCAAGCTCTGAGGAGTGCTGTTTGTCACCAGTCTCCGTGTGGACATTGAGTTGTTGAGTGCAGCTCTCTGAGTGTGACCATCCAGCCAATTCCTTATCTTGGCAACTGGGATGTCACGCGGGACAGTGTCAAACGCTTTGTGCAAATCCGAGTAGATGATGTCAGTTTCTCTTCCTTTATCCACTCCCGCTGTAGCTCTGTCATAAGAGGCCACCAAGTTTGTCAGGCATGAGCAGCCTTTGGTGAAGCCATGTTGATTAGCACCAATCGTCTCGTCTTGATTTTCCGTGTGCCTTAGAAGGGCCTTCAGGAGGGTCAGCTCCGTGATCTTGGCAGGCAGAGGTGAGACTGACTGGCCTGTAGTTCCCTGCATCTTCTTTTGTTCCCTTCTTGAAAAGGGGGGTTATGTTTCCCCTTTTCCTATTGGCGGGAACTTCACCAGACCACCATGACCTTTCAAATATGACGGATGGCGTCTTGGCAACTTCATCTGCCAGTTCCCTCAGAAGCCACGGATGGATCTTGTCGGTCCTGCAGACTTGCGCACCTTCAGCTCCTTCAGATGGTCTCGAACCTCATCTTCCCTTACAGCGGGCAGACTGACCTTCTCCAAGTTCTTAGCATGACTTTCTGCAGTTTGGGCCGTGTGGCTAGAGCCCTTGTGAGAGAAGACTGAAGCAAAGAAGTCACTGAGCACCTCAGCTTTGTCCGTATCCCTCGTGACCAGGTCTCCAGTTTCCTTCTGGACAGGGCCCACACCCACCCGTACCTTCTTTTTATCACCGAATCACTGAGCTACCTGTTTCCCCCATGCACCCCTGGCTTGATTCATTTCTGTCTGGGTTTCAGCTTTCCCAACCTGATCTCTGGTCTTCCTGTACTACTTGGAAGAGGAAGTTATCACCAACACATTCCAGGAACCGCTTTGATTTCTGGTGCAATGCTGTGTTGTCCCTCCCGCAGATGTCAGGGCGGTTAAGTCCCCCATGAGGACCATGTTTTGTGAATGTGAAGCTGCTCCCGTCTGTTCACAGAGGGCCTCATCCACTTGGTCTTCCTGATCTGTCTGCCTGTATCAGACCCGCTACTACAGTGTCTCCTTCCGCTGCCTTCCCTGTAACCCTAAGCCATAAACTGTTTCAGCTCTTTGTCTATCGCCAAGTGAAGCGCCATGGACTCCAGGTGGTCACTGATGTAGAGGACAACACTCCCTCCCCCTTCTCCTCTGCCTGTCTTTCCTAAAGAGCTGATACCCATCTATTCCTGCAGTCCAGTTGCGAGAATCATCCCAGCACGTCTCAGTGATGCCGATGTCATCACAGCCCCGTAGGCACACGCACGCCTGCAGCTCCTCCTGC
The DNA here is from genome assembly GCA_023055505.1 of Callipepla californica brunnescens. NCBI lineage: Eukaryota > Metazoa > Chordata > Aves > Galliformes > Odontophoridae > Callipepla > Callipepla californica. Next base: position 2,672,071 of record JALIRH010000017.1, on the reverse strand, counting down.
TTGTTCCGCATGCTCCGTGCATTCGTGTAAGGGCATTTGAGTTGAGCTCCCATTGAGGCTGATACACCAGTTAGAGTTCCCTTATCCTGAACCTTAGGTGCTGTCTTCCTGGCATGTGATCCTACTCCAGGCCCAGGGCCTCCGTTATCATTGTCAGCCTGAAAGGGCAGTGGTTTGAGGATCCCCACCCCTGACAACTCTAATTTATGCCCTCCTGATTAAACTGGAAAGCTTGCTGCCAAAGATGGCCTTCCCCTTGTCCGACAGGTGACCCCCATCCCCCTCCGGAAGACCAGTTTTCTCTGAATAAGCTCCATGGCATAAGTGGCCAAAGTCCTGCTCGCAGCACCACTTCCTTAGCCATGTATTGCTTTTCTTAATTCTGTCAGACTTTTCCCTCCCCAGCCCCTTTACCTGGGGCACCGACAAGAAGACTGCCAGCCCCTGCGTCACGTCCTTGACGCGGGCCCCTGGCAAGCAGCAGACCTCTCTAGACAGTGAGTCAGGGCAACAAATGGGTGTCTCTGTACTTGTTGGAAGAGGGTCATGCACCACAACCAGCCGTCACTTTTTTGTAGTTGCAGTGGATGTTACGCAGCGGGGAGCAGAGCGGGCTGCCTTACTCAGTTCAGATGAATTTCTTTTACCTTCTCAGCCTGGAGAACTGAGAACTTGCGGTTCTGCAAGGGCACCTCAGGCTTTGAGGCAGGCTTTTGCTCTTGTTGCTTTTTCTCAGTCAGCTTATCATGCATTCTTTAGGCCCATGCTTGAGCCGGGCAGGTGCTGCTGATCCTCGAGGCACGAGACAAGGACGTCTGCCTGGAAGGCACCTGGCAGCAAAGGCACGAGGGGAAGAAGTCACAGGAAAGATACTGCCGGCCTTCAGAGCTGCTTTCCTAATGCAAGAGCCACATCCAGCTTGCTGAGCGCTGCATGAATGCACGCTGTGCAGGAAAACCAGAGCTCTCAGTGCTTACCGTCAAGAGCAATCAACTCCTCTGAAACATCTCTTGTCGAGGTCTCCGCCACGTGCTTTCATTCATGGATAACCCAGTTCCCCCCCTCTTCCATGCTATAGGCCTGGTGATGTATAAACCTAGAAGCTTTGCATACCAGGATATACGACTACTGCTCAGCTATCTGCACGTGCAGATAGTTGGCAGTTTAACCGGCTCCAACAGCTCCTCCTCCCTCTTGCACTGAGGGCCCCGAGCCTGGATGCAGTACTGCAGGTGGGGCCTCACAGGGGCAGAGCAGGGGAGGACAGTCCCCTCCCTGCCTGCTGCTGCCCCTCTGCTGGTGCAGCCCAGGATGCAGTCGGCCTTCCTGGCCGCAGGAAGCGGCACACTGCTGGCTCACGTCCAGCTTTTTGGCCACCAGGACCCGCAGGTCCTTCTCTGCAGCCACTTCTCCCCTCCCTAGTTCCAGCGGCCAGTGACGTTGTGTCTCAGCCTGACGGAGGCTGGAGGAGACAGGCAGCGAAGAGAACAGGGTGCAGGGAAAATCCACTGGCACAGCACGGCCTGGATGGAATACACATAAGCACAAGCGAGCACTGTGGCCGTTACCTCTTTATTCTGGGCTAGGGTAGGACGGCTACCCCTGTGCTCCTCGGGCTAGGGTAGGACGGCTGTGACAGGCAGCCCTGGGCACTCAGCTCCTGTGTGGGCAGGGCAGTCGACGCGCTGGAGGAACGGGCTGTGTGGCAGAATGCAGCCCATGGAGAGGAAGGTGTTGGAGGTGCTCCCAGGATTCCGCTCCCTTTTGGGTTTCCCAAGCGGGTGCGGGAGATCCTGCTGTGGACGCGTGCAGTGCCTGAGGCAAGCACTCAGATGTGAACAATCCAAACCCTTAGTTGTGATTTGTTGTTTTATTGTTTTGATTGTTGTAATATTCTTTGTACATTTCCAGGTTTCCTCTTGTAACACATGATCTGTACTTTTATACATTTCCTCTTGTAACTTTCCCACATCCCTTTACATGCCAACCAAACATTCCAGAAGCGCTCCTTAACCTTTCACGCAGGCGCTTTTCCTGTCAGAGTCACGAGTTGTTCCGAGCCACGCGCTCTTCCTCCAGTCAGGGTCATTGTCATGTGGCAGCTCACTTGGCTTTTCTTTCTTCTCTTCTGGAGTTGCCCTTGGTTCTCAGCATTGCTGTCTCGGGCCGTTTATCTGCTCCGCAGCTTCTGCTCTGAATCGTATTTCTTGTATTCCCACAGGGGCAGAGGTGCAACCCAGGGACTTTATAGACTAAGTAGACTCGTTAAAGATGGGAAAAAAACCCTAGGATCATCTAGTCCCACCACCAATCCATCACCACAATGCCCACTACACAAGTTAAAAGCAACAAATGTTAAGAAATATCAAGAGCCTTAATGGGGATGAACACCTTCATCCAGTAAAGGGCGCTGCTACGGAGGTGGGAGTGTTGCAGAGAAAATGGAAGGTGCTGCAGTGACTGCTGTTGCGACTGCAAACCCTGGAAGGTTGAAATAGGGCTGCTTCTGAAGGTCTGCAGGCATGCTGTGAACACCTCGCCGAGAGCCCCAGCGGATGGGTGGCAGGCGATCAGCTGAGCTTCGGAGGCCCTCAGAGGGACGGCTCCCTTTGTGCCTCCTGGGAAGGACTCTGGCAACAGGCCTGCCACAGCTGACTTGTAGCCCCCATGCAGCCTGAGCCATAGAGCTGTGCTGTGATACGGAGCCCGCCGTCCCAGATGCCATGGTGCCGGCATCCAATGCTGCGTTTAAGGCCTTTGCTCGCAGCTACTTCTCTCACTGCCTCTTTGCTTTTGAAAGTGCTTTGGCCACAATGGATTTGGCATGCTTACGAAGCAGTGCTTCTTGCTCCTCCTGCTTCAGTTTGGAGATGGCTCTTTCGATGCTGTCCTTGGCAATTCTGCGACTCAGTATACTGAGCTCTGAATTGTTTGGCATTGGTTGGATTGCCGGCTGCCTTTCTCTCTGACGTGTTGCTGTGTCCTGCTCTTCTGTTGAGCCTCGTCTTTCCTTGCTGCTCTGCCGTGAGAGAGGCACCTGGGATGGTGGCGAGTGCCTCTGAGAGAGATTGTTGGTTGGAAGCTCGATGGTTCCAGAACATTCAGCATCGAACTCTTCATCAGAAAGAGAATCTATGGTAGAATGCAGGATTTGCCCAAAACTTCCTGTGCTTTCTTGGTCGTCTTTGTCAAGAGAAGCCTGTGAGGATGCTTTGTCAGAGGCTTCCCTTCTGCTGGATGTCAAGGATTCTTCAACATTCTCCAGCACGCCCGGCTCAACTTTCCTAGCCAGCAGTGCCATTTCTTGCTCAGGGTTGGAAGGAGACATCTCAGAAAGCTGTGCTCTTTCACTTCCTGAAGATCTTTCCTTGATTCTCAGAGAGGCGCTTCTTAAGGCACAGGCAGATGGATCCAGCGCCTTGAGTCCCTCGGACACTTCTGGTGCCTGAGTCTCAAGCTCCTCTTGAGGACTCTGAGGAGTCCTCTCCTCTTGAAGGAGATTGGCACGTTCCGTGCCTGTCACAAGTTTAGGTAGCTTGTCAGGCAAATTCACAGAACATTCGTTGTTCTTCAAGTTGTCCTGACGATCATCCTTAACAAAAGCCCCCCTCAACATTCTTTGCCGGCCATACTGGCGAGTGTTGCTTGGAGGAGGGCCAGCTGGTCTGTGAGGCTGCAGAGTGGTGGCTTTCTCACATTCATTGCTCTTCAACTTTCCATGAAGTTCTTCCTTATCCAAGGCCACTTTCAGCCTCCTGTGCTGTCCATTCTGGTGAGTGTTTCTTGGAGGAGGGCCAGCTGGTCTGTGGGGCTGCAGAGTGGTGGCTTTCTCACATTCATTGCTCTTCAACTTTCCATGACGTTCTTCCTTAACCAAAGCTCCTTCCAGCCTTCTGTGCTGCCCATACTGGTGAGTGTTGCTTGGTGGAGGGCCAGCTGGTTTGTGAGGCTGCAGTGTGTGGGTGTTCTGACGTTCAGTGATCCCCAGGCTTCTCTTAAGATTTTCCAGAACCAAAGCCGCTTTCAGCCTTCTCTGCTGTTCGTACTGGCGAGTGTTGCTTGGAGGAGGGCCAGCTGGTTTGTGAGGCTGCAGTGTGCGGGTGTTCTGACGTTCAGTGATCCCCAGGCTTCTCTTAAGATTTTCCACAACCAAAGCCGCTTTCAGCCTTCTGTGCTGCCCAGAATGGCGAGTGTTGCTTGGAGGAGGGCCAGCTGGTTTGTGAGGCTGTAGCGTACGGGTGTTCTGATGTTCAGTGATCCCCAGGCTTCTCTTAAGATTTTCCACAACCAAAGCCCCTTTCAGGCTTCTATGCTGCCCAGAATGGCGAGTGTTGCTTGGAGGAGGGCCAGCTGGTTTGTGAGGCTGCAGTTTGTGGGCTCTCTTTTTCAGACCCAAACCCTCACTAGTGGCTGAGCCAGCGGAAGGTATGTCCACACGTGTCTTCAGTCTGGGGGCCAAGTTCATCTGCTTGGACATCTTCGCACCAAGTTGATCCTGTAAGGAACAGCAGGTTTAGGTTCCCTCTTGTCTCAGAAAGCACTCCGCTCCCCGCATGCTGATGCTTTACACAGCTGAGGACCAGAACTCTGCTTCAGCCACTCAATGAGGGCAGAAGGGAAGGGCTGCCTCAGCCCTTTTTGTGCCAGCCGCTTTCCAGGTCACACACACGCCAGCATCACGAGCTACTTCAGCCCCGAGCTGGGCTGTCCTTTCCGTGCCTCAGTGCCCCGTCCGCCAGCGCAGCCCTCAGCTCCTCTGCCTTCCCCATCCCCCTCCGATCCATCAGCACTGCCTGTACTCTCGGTACCATGCCACTGACACATGCCTACCAACACTGAGCTTTGCCTACCTCTTGTTGCCGTTTTGCTTCTTCCCACTGCAGCTTGAGCCTGGTCAGGTACTGCCTGTACTCATTGAACTCTTTCAGAGTGCAGATTACCTATGGAGAGACAAGGGCAGGTGGCTCCAAAGAGCTGTCAAGGTAGCTACCCACACAGCCTTCAGAAATCTGCAGGCGCCCAGCAGCAAGGGATCTGCCCCTCCGTCCACCCTCCTGTCCCCAGCTGTGGGGCCGCTGTCTATATTCCTGCAGGGCTGAGGAGACTCCTGGCTGTGGTGCCAGGCCCATGCCTGGCTGCCTGGGTGCCCGTCCTGAGGAGACCAGTGGTGGTCAGCCCCATGTCCAAACCTACTTTGCCGTCCTTGGTGACCAGGCCCCTCTTCTTCAGGTTCCGCAGGTTGTCTTTGCGGTTGTGGAAGGCCTGCAGATGTGGGTCATACAGGCTGTTATACTCTGTGCTCAGCTGGTGTGAGTGTGGATCTCCCAGATCAATTTGAGGTGATGAGTGCTGAAGCTGGAAGAGACATGTATCAGAGCGTGAATGGGGAAGGAATGAGCAGCAGAGAGACAAAGACTCTTCCAAGCTGCTCACACACGTGGGCTGGCCTTTTTCATGCCCAGCTGGAGGAGGAGCAGTGATGGTATGGGAAACAAGAGGCCTTTTTGACCCCGTCCTCCTTCTCTCACCTTTACCCCCAGCCTCGTCCTCCCGAAGACAGGCTTGGTGCCAGGCTGCACAGGGATTTTGACCCCAAGCGGGAGGTCCAGCAGCCCGCTACCTCCTGCTCCAACATTCCATCCTCCGGGTCGGAGCTGAAACGACAGAGACACGCTTGGACACTCAGGCACTCAGTGCCCTCTCCAGCCCACAGGTGCTCCCTTTCGCAGCTGCCTTCCCACTTCTGAAGCCAACGCCGGGATGCTCAGGAAGTTGCAACTCTCTGTGAGCCTTCTCCAGCGTCAGCCGTGAGAAGATGCCCCTCAGCCTCTGGAGAGCATCCCCGGCCCCAGAGCAGTCCCACATACCCCAGGCTGCTGCACTGCCTGCTCTCAGAAGACACAACACTCACCTCTCCGCTCTTCCCCGCTGTGCTCAGCAGTGCATGGCGATAGCGGAAAGCAGCATTGCCACTGCGCTCCATGGCTCCTTGCGGGAGCACTTCAGGAGCTGTGACCGTCTGCTGCCACCTCTGGCTCCAGCGGCAGCCAAATGCGGCCAGCGCAGCCGGTCTCCCAGGCAGTGGCTTTGTGTCACACCCACCCATTGTTGCATCACCGTGTCACCGTGCCGCCACCCGGCAACCCTGCAGCCGGCCGGGCTTTGAGCCTCAGAAGCTTGCTGTGGCCAGAGGCCTGCTCTCGGTTTCCTTGGCTTCCATCACAGCTGATGCTGCACGAGGATCACCTCATGAGCTTGTCCCAGAGGCGGTCTCATAGTTCAAAGTGACGGAAAGAAGGTGGAAAGGAGAGCCGGCCTGTTTTTCTGCCACAGAATCATAGAATCACGGAGTGGTTTGGGTTGGAAGGGACATACTTGGAAGATCATCTACTTCCCACCTGACGCTATATGCAGGGACACCTCCCTGTAGACCAGGTTGCTCGCAGCCCCATCCAGCCTGGCCTTGACTGCTAACGGAGGGGGGGCATTCACAACCTCAATGGGCGTCTTGCTGCAGAGTCTCGCCACCCTCACAATAAAGAATTTCTTCCTGATATCTACTCTAAATCTGCTCTCTTGCAGTTCAAAACCATTTCACCTCCTCCTGCCCTTATAAAAGTCCCTCCCCAGCCTTCTTCATGTGGGTCCCCTTCAGGTAATGAAAGGAAGGCCGCTCTGAGTTCTCCTTGGAGCCTTCTGTATTGCAGGCAGAAAAGCCCCAGCTCTCTCAGTCTGTCTTCGTAGGAGAGGTGCTCCAGCCCTCTCATCTTCTTCCTGGCCCTCCGCTGGACCTTATCCCACAGCTCCATGTCCTTCTTGTGTTGGGTGCTCCAGAACTGGATGCTGGACTCCAAGTAGGGCCTGGCGAGTGCCAAGTAGAGGGGCTAAGTCACCTCCCTCACCCTGCTGGTCACACTTTTCGTGATGCAGCCCAGGATACGGTTGGCCTGCAGGGCTGCAGGTGCACGCTGCTGGCTCATGTTGAATCTTTCATCAACCGACACCCCCAAATGCTTCACCTCAGGCTGCTCTCAGGCCATTCTTTGCCCAGCCTGTATCCGTTCCTGAGATTGCCCCGACCGTGTGTAGGTCCTTGCATTTGGCCTTGTTGAACTTCATGAGGTTGACGTGGTCCCACCCTCTCAAGCCTTTCCAGGTCCTCTGGAGAGCGTTCCTTCTCTCTGCTGTGTCAGCTGTATCACTCAGCTTGGTGTCGTCTGAATACGTGCTGAGGGCACGCGCGATCCCACTACCCATGTCGCCTACAGAGATGTTAAATAGCACTGATCCTAACAACCAAGCTCTGAGGAGTGCTGTTTGTCACCAGTCTCCGTGTGGACATTGAGTTGTTGAGTGCAGCTCTCTGAGTGTGACCATCCAGCCAATTCCTTATCTTGGCAACTGGGATGTCACGCGGGACAGTGTCAAACGCTTTGTGCAAATCCGAGTAGATGATGTCAGTTTCTCTTCCTTTATCCACTCCCGCTGTAGCTCTGTCATAAGAGGCCACCAAGTTTGTCAGGCATGAGCAGCCTTTGGTGAAGCCATGTTGATTAGCACCAATCGTCTCGTCTTGATTTTCCGTGTGCCTTAGAAGGGCCTTCAGGAGGGTCAGCTCCGTGATCTTGGCAGGCAGAGGTGAGACTGACTGGCCTGTAGTTCCCTGCATCTTCTTTTGTTCCCTTCTTGAAAAGGGGGGTTATGTTTCCCCTTTTCCTATTGGCGGGAACTTCACCAGACCACCATGACCTTTCAAATATGACGGATGGCGTCTTGGCAACTTCATCTGCCAGTTCCCTCAGAAGCCACGGATGGATCTTGTCGGTCCTGCAGACTTGCGCACCTTCAGCTCCTTCAGATGGTCTCGAACCTCATCTTCCCTTACAGCGGGCAGACTGACCTTCTCCAAGTTCTTAGCATGACTTTCTGCAGTTTGGGCCGTGTGGCTAGAGCCCTTGTGAGAGAAGACTGAAGCAAAGAAGTCACTGAGCACCTCAGCTTTGTCCGTATCCCTCGTGACCAGGTCTCCAGTTTCCTTCTGGACAGGGCCCACACCCACCCGTACCTTCTTTTTATCACCGAATCACTGAGCTACCTGTTTCCCCCATGCACCCCTGGCTTGATTCATTTCTGTCTGGGTTTCAGCTTTCCCAACCTGATCTCTGGTCTTCCTGTACTACTTGGAAGAGGAAGTTATCACCAACACATTCCAGGAACCGCTTTGATTTCTGGTGCAATGCTGTGTTGTCCCTCCCGCAGATGTCAGGGCGGTTAAGTCCCCCATGAGGACCATGTTTTGTGAATGTGAAGCTGCTCCCGTCTGTTCACAGAGGGCCTCATCCACTTGGTCTTCCTGATCTGTCTGCCTGTATCAGACCCGCTACTACAGTGTCTCCTTCCGCTGCCTTCCCTGTAACCCTAAGCCATAAACTGTTTCAGCTCTTTGTCTATCGCCAAGTGAAGCGCCATGGACTCCAGGTGGTCACTGATGTAGAGGACAACACTCCCTCCCCCTTCTCCTCTGCCTGTCTTTCCTAAAGAGCTGATACCCATCTATTCCTGCAGTCCAGTTGCGAGAATCATCCCAGCACGTCTCAGTGATGCCGATGTCATCACAGCCCCGTAGGCACACGCACGCCTGCAGCTCCTCCTGCTTGTTCCGCATGCTCCGTGCATTCGTGTAAGGGCATTTGAGTTGAGCTCCCATTGAGGCTGATACACCAGTTAGAGTTCCCTTATCCTGAACCTTAGGTGCTGTCTTCCTGGCATGTGATCCTACTCCAGGCCCAGGGCCTCCGTTATCATTGTCAGCCTGAAAGGGCAGTGGTTTGAGGATCCCCACCCCTGACAACTCTAATTTATGCCCTCCTGATTAAACTGGAAAGCTTGCTGCCAAAGATGGCCTTCCCCTTGTCCGACAGGTGACCCCCATCCCCCTCCGGAAGACCAGTTTTCTCTGAATAAGCTCCATGGCATAAGTGGCCAAAGTCCTGCTCGCAGCACCACTTCCTTAGCCATGTATTGCTTTTCTTAATTCTGTCAGACTTTTCCCTCCCCAGCCCCTTTACCTGGGGCACCGACAAGAAGACTGCCAGCCCCTGCGTCACGTCCTTGACGCGGGCCCCTGGCAAGCAGCAGACCTCTCTAGACAGTGAGTCAGGGCAACAAATGGGTGTCTCTGTACTTGTTGGAAGAGGGTCATGCACCACAACCAGCCGTCACTTTTTTGTAGTTGCAGTGGATGTTACGCAGCGGGGAGCAGAGCGGGCTGCCTTACTCAGTTCAGATGAATTTCTTTTACCTTCTCAGCCTGGAGAACTGAGAACTTGCGGTTCTGCAAGGGCACCTCAGGCTTTGAGGCAGGCTTTTGCTCTTGTTGCTTTTTCTCAGTCAGCTTATCATGCATTCTTTAGGCCCATGCTTGAGCCGGGCAGGTGCTGCTGATCCTCGAGGCACGAGACAAGGACGTCTGCCTGGAAGGCACCTGGCAGCAAAGGCACGAGGGGAAGAAGTCACAGGAAAGATACTGCCGGCCTTCAGAGCTGCTTTCCTAATGCAAGAGCCACATCCAGCTTGCTGAGCGCTGCATGAATGCACGCTGTGCAGGAAAACCAGAGCTCTCAGTGCTTACCGTCAAGAGCAATCAACTCCTCTGAAACATCTCTTGTCGAGGTCTCCGCCACGTGCTTTCATTCATGGATAACCCAGTTCCCCCCCTCTTCCATGCTATAGGCCTGGTGATGTATAAACCTAGAAGCTTTGCATACCAGGATATACGACTACTGCTCAGCTATCTGCATGTGCAGATAGTTGGCAGTTTAACCGGCTCCAACAGCTCCTCCTCCCTCTTGCACTGAGGGCCCCGAGCCTGGATGCAGTACTGCAGGTGGGGCCTCACAGGGGCAGAGCAGGGGAGGACAGTCCCCTCCCTGCCTGCTGCTGCCCCTCTGCTGGTGCAGCCCAGGATGCAGTCGGCCTTCCTGGCCGCAGGAAGCGGCACACTGCTGGCTCACGTCCAGCTTTTTGGCCACCAGGACCCGCAGGTCCTTCTCTGCAGCCACTTCTCCCCTCCCTAGTTCCAGTGGCCAGTGACGTTGTGTCTCAGCCTGACGGAGGCTGGAGGAGACAGGCAGCGAAGAGAACAGGGTGCAGGGAAAATCCACTGGCACAGCACGGCCTGGATGGAATACACATAAGCACAAGCGAGCACTGTGGCCGTTACCTCTTTATTCTGGGCTAGGGTAGGACGGCTACCCCTGTGCTCCTCGGGCTAGGGTAGGACGGCTGTGACAGGCAGCCCTGGGCACTCAGCTCCTGTGTGGGCAGGGCAGTCGACGCTCTGGAGGAACGGGCTGTGTGGCAGAATGCAGCCCATGGAGAGGAAGGTGTTGGAGGTGCTCCCAGGATTCCGCTCCCTTTTGGGTTTCCCAAGCGGGTGCGGGAGATCCTGCTGTGGACGCGTGCAGTGCCTGAGGCAAGCACTCAGATGTGAACAATCCAAACCCTTAGTTGTGATTTGTTGTTTTATTGTTTTGATTGTTGTAATATTCTTTGTACATTTCCAGGTTTCCTCTTGTAACACATGATCTGTACTTTTATACATTTCCTCTTGTAACTTTCCCACATCCCTTTACATGCCAACCAAACATTCCAGAAGCGCTCCTTAACCGTTCACGCAGGCGCTTTTCCTGTCAGAGTCACGAGTTGTTCCGAGCCACGCGCTCTTCCTCCAGTCAGGGTCATTGTCATGTGGCAGCTCACTTGGCTTTTCTTTCTTCTCTTCTGGAGTTGCCCTTGGTTCTCAGCATTGCTGTCTCGGGCCGTTTATCTGCTCCGCAGCTTCTGCTCTGAATCGTATTTCTTGTATTCCCACAGGGGCAGAGGTGCAACCCAGGGACTTTATAGACTAAGTAGACTCGTTAAAGATGGGAAAAAAACCCTAGGATCATCTAGTCCCACCACCAATCCATCACCACAATGCCCACTACACAAGTTAAAAGCAACAAATGTTAAGAAATATCAAGAGCCTTAATGGGGATGAACACCTTCATCCAGTAAAGGGCGCTGCTACGGAGGTGGGAGTGTTGCAGAGAAAATGGAAGGTGCTGCAGTGACTGCTGTTGCGACTGCAAACCCTGGAAGGTTGAAATAGGGCTGCTTCTGAAGGTCTGCAGGCATGCTGTGAACACCTCGCCGAGAGCCCCAGCGGATGGGTGGCAGGCGATCAGCTGAGCTTCGGAGGCCCTCAGAGGGACGGCTCCCTTTGTGCCTCCTGGGAAGGACTCTGGCAACAGGCCTGCCACAGCTGACTTGTAGCCCCCATGCAGCCTGAGCCATAGAGCTGTGCTGTGATACGGAGCCCGCCGTCCCAGATGCCATGGTGCCGGCATCCAATGCTGCGTTTAAGGCCTTTGCTCGCAGCTACTTCTCTCACTGCCTCTTTGCTTTTGAAAGTGCTTTGGCCACAATGGATTTGGCATGCTTACGAAGCAGTGCTTCTTGCTCCTCCTGCTTCAGTTTGGAGATGGCTCTTTCGATGCTGTCCTTGGCAATTCTGCGACTCAGTATACTGAGCTCTGAATTGCTTGGCATTGGTTGGATTGCCGGCTGCCTTTCTCTCTGACGTGTTGCTGTGTCCTGCTCTTCTGTTGAGCCTCGTCTTTCCTTGCTGCTCTGCCGTGAGAGAGGCACCTGGGATGGTGGCGAGTGCCTCTGAGAGAGATTGTTGGTTGGAAGCTCGATGGTTCCAGAACATTCAGCATCGAACTCTTCATCAGAAAGAGAATCTATGGTAGAATGCAGGATTTGCCCAAAACTTCCTGTGCTTTCTTGGTCGTCTTTGTCAAGAGAAGCCTGTGAGGATGCTTTGTCAGAGGCTTCCCTTCTGCTGGATGTCAAGGATTCTTCAACATTCTCCAGCACGCCCGGCTCAACTTTCCTAGCCAGCAGTGCCATTTCTTGCTCAGGGTTGGAAGGAGACATCTCAGAAAGCTGTGCTCTTTCACTTCCTGAAGATCTTTCCTTGATTCTCAGAGAGGCGCTTCTTAAGGCACAGGCAGATGGATCCAGCGCCTTGAGTCCCTCGGACACTTCTGGTGCCTGAGTCTCAAGCTCCTCTTGAGGACTCTGAGGAGTCCTCTCCTCTTGAAGGAGATTGGCACGTTCCGTGCCTGTCACAAGTTTAGGTAGCTTGTCAGGCAAATTCACAGAACATTCGTTGTTCTTCAAGTTGTCCTGACGATCATCCTTAACAAAAGCCCCCCTCAACATTCTTTGCCGGCCATACTGGCGAGTGTTGCTTGGAGGAGGGCCAGCTGGTCTGTGAGGCTGCAGAGTGGTGGCTTTCTCACATTCATTGCTCTTCAACTTTCCATGAAGTTCTTCCTTATCCAAGGCCACTTCCAGCCTTCTGTGCTGTCCATTCTGGTGAGTGTTGCTTGGAGGAGGGCCAGCTGGTCTGTGGGGCTGCAGAGTGGTGGCTTTCTCACATTCATTGCTCTTCAACTTTCCATGACGTTCTTCCTTAACCAAAGCTCCTTCCAGCCTTCTGTGCTGCCCATACTGGTGAGTGTTGCTTGGTGGAGGGCCAGCTGGTCTGTGGGGCTGCAGAGTGGTGGCTTTCTCACATTCAGTGCTCTTCAACTTTCTATGACGTTCTTCCTTAACCAAAGCTCCTTCCAGCCTTCTGTGCTGTTCGTACTGGCGAGTGTTGCTTGGAGGAGGGCCAGCTGGTCTGTGAGGCTGCAGAGTGGTGGCTTTCTCACATTCATTGCTCTTCAACTTTCCATGAAGTTCTTCCTTATCCAAGGCCACTTTCAGCCTTCTGTGCTGTCCATACTGGTGAGTGTTGCTTGGAGGAGGGCCAGCTGGTCTGTGGGGCTGCAGAGTGGTGGCTTTCTCACATTCATTGCTCATCAACTTTCCATGACGTTCTTCCTTAACCAAAGCTCCTTCCAGCCTTCTGTGCTGCCCATACTGGTGAGTGTTGCTTGGAGGAGGGCCAGCTGGTTTGTGAGGCTGCAGTGTGTGGGTGTTCTGACGTTCAGTGATCCCCAGGCTTCTCTTAAGATTTTCCAGAACCAAAGCCGCTTTCAGCCTTCTCTGCTCTTCGTACTGACGAGTGTTGCTTGGAGGAGGGCCAGCTGGTTTGTGAGGCTGTAGCGTACGGGTGTTCTGATGTTCAGTGATCCCCAGGCTTCTCTTAAGATTTTCCACAACCAAAGCCCCTTTCAGGCTTCTGTGCTGTCCATAATTGTGAGTATTGCTTGGAGGAGGGCCAGCTGGTTTGTGAGGCTGTAGTGTGCGGGTGTTCTGACGTTCAGTGATCCCCAGACTTCTCTTAAGTTTTTCCACAGCCAAAGCCCCTTTCAGGCTTCTGTGCTGATCAAGCTTGCTAACATAGATTGAATGAAGGTCAGCTGGTTTGTGAGGCTGCAGTTTGTGGGCTTTCCTTTTCAGAAGCAAACCCTCGCTAGTGGCTGAGAGAGCGGAAGGTATGTCCACACATGTCTTCAGTCTGGGGGCCAAGTTCATCTGCTTGGACATCTTCGCACCAAGTTGATCCTGAAAGGAACAGCAGGTTTAGGTTCCCTCTTGTCTCAGAAAGCACTGCGCCCCTCGCATGCTGATGCTTTACACAGCTGAGGACCAGAACTCTGCTTCAGCCACTCAATGAGGGCAGAAGGGAAGGGCTGCCTCAGCCCTTTTTGTGCCAGCCGCTTTCCAGGTCACACACATGCCAGCAACATGAGCTACTTCAGCCCTGAGCTGGGCTGTCCTTTCCGTGCCTCAGTGCCCCGTCCGCCAGCGCAGCCCTCAGCTCCTCTGCATTCCCCATCCCCCTCAGATCCATCAGGCACTGCCTGTACTCTCGGTACCATGCCACTGACACATGCCTACCAACACTGAGCTTTGCCTACCTCTTGTCGCCGTTTTGTTTCTTCCCACTGCAGCTTGAGCCTGGTCAGGTACTGCCGGTACTCATTGAACTCTTTCAGAGTGCAGACTACCTATGGAGAGACAAGGGCAGGTGGCTCCAAAGAGCTGTCGAGGTAGCTACCCACACGGCCTCCAGAAATCTGCAGGCGCCCAGCAGCAGGGGATCTGCCCCTCCGTCCGCCCTCCTGTCCCCAGCTGTGGGGCCGCTGACTATATCCCTACAAGGCGGAGGGGACTCCTGGCTGTGGTGCCAGGCCCATGCCTGGCTGCCTGGGTGCCCGTCCTGAGGAGACCAGTGGTGGTCAGCCCCATGTCCAAACCTACTTTGCCGTCCTTGGTGACCAGGCCCCTCTTCTTCAGGTTCCGCAAGTTGTCTTTGCAGTTGTGGAAGGCCTGCAGATGTGGGTCATGCAGGCTGTTGTACTCTGTGCTCAGCTGGTGTGAGTGTGGATCTCCCAGATCAAATTGAGGTGATGGGTGCTGAAGCTGGAAGAGACATGTTTCAGAGCGTGAATGGGGAAGGAATGAGCAGCAGAGAGACAAAGACTCCTCCAAGCTGTTCACACACGTGGGCTGGCCTCTTTCGTGCCCAGCTGGAGGAGAAGCAGTGATGGTATGGGAAACAAGAGGCCTTTTTGACCCCGTCCTCCTTCTCTCACCTTTACTCCCAGCCTCGTCCTCCAGAAGGCAGGCTTGGTGCCAGGCCGCACAGGGATTTTGACCCCAAGTGGGAGGTCCAGCAGCCCGCTACCTCCTGCTCCAACATTCCATCCTCCGGGTCGGAGCTGAAACGACAGAGACACGCTTGGACACTCAGGCACTCAGTGCCCTCTCCAGCCCACCTGCGCTCCCTTTCGCAGCTGCCTTCCCACTTCTGAAGCCAACGCCGGGATGCTCAGGAAGTTGCAACTCTCCGTGAGCCTTCTCCAGCGTCAGCCGTGAGAAGATGCCCCTCAGCCTCTGGAGAGCATCCCCGGCCCCAGAGCAGTCCCGCATACCCCAGGCTGCTGCACTGCCTGCTCTCAGAAGACACAACACTCACCTCTCCGCTCTTCCCCGCTGTGCTCAGCAGTGCATGGCGATAGCGGAAAGCAGCATTGCCACTGCGCTCCATGGCTCCTTGCGGGAGCACTTCAGGAGCTGTGACCGTCTGCTGCCACCTCAGGCTCCAGCGGAGCCAAATGTGGCCAGCGCAGCCGGTCTCCCAGACAGTGGCTTTGTGTCACACCCACCCATTGTTGCATCACCGTGTCACCGTGCCGCCACCCGGCAACCCTGCAGCCGGCTGGGCTTTGAGCCTCAGAAGCTTGCTGTGGCCAGAGGCCTGCTCTCGGTTTCCTTGGCTTCCATCACAGCTGATGCTGCACGAGGATCATCTCACAAGCTTGTCCCAGAGGCGGTCTCATAGTTCAAAGTCACGGAAAGAATGTGGAAAGGAGAGCCGGCCTGTTTTTCTGTCACAGAATCATAGAATCACGGAGTGGTTTGGGTTGGAAGGGACTTACTTGGAAGATCATCCACTTCCCACCTGACGCTATACGCAGTGTCATAAATGCTCAGATTCCAATCGGAGTTTTTGGAATATTTTTATCCGGCAAGTGGTTCATCCATCAGATCCATTGTTCTCTAACTTGGCAACTGGGATGTCACGCGGGACAGTGTCAAACGCTTTGTGCAAATCCGAGTAGATGATGTCAGTTTCTCTTCCTTTATCCACTCCCACTGTAGCTCTGTCATAAGAGGCCACCAAGTTTGTCAGGCATGAGCAGCCTTTGGTGAAGCCATGTTGATTAGCACCAATCGTCTCGTCTTGATTTTCCGTGTGCCTTAGAAGGGCCTTCAGGAGGGTCAGCTCCGTGATCTTGGCAGGCAGAGGTGAGACTGACTGGCCTGTAGTTCTCTGGATGTTCTGTCGGCGGACACTTGCCAAGGATTAGCTGGTTGTCAGTTAGCTGGCAGTGACATGTTTAGTTCCAGACATACATGTAGGCATAGAGCTATCATCTGTTTTCTGGTTGATTGACTGACTTTCTTTCCCTACTTTGTCATTTCTGTATTGTCTTTATCTTAACCTGAGAGTTCTCTTTTGTTTCCGTTTGTCTCCCTCATTCCAGTTTGTAGGAATAAGCAAATGGCTGCATGCTGCTGAGCTGCCTGCCAGTGTAACCCACTGCAAAGCCAGAGACACTTGTGTTGATGCTGAACAAAACTGCTACGTACACTGGCCATAGATTAGGCATAAGCTGAGCTGCGGTACCTCTCTTGGACTGTGCCTGGTGGCACAGCCACGCTGGAGGATAAGAGTGTCTTTTTAGACAGGAAGGAGGGAAGAGGGAGGTGAAGATGGATAGGCAACCACTGGCAGAGAGAAACCACTGTGCACTGATGCAAAGAGTTGAAAAATCTGAGGTCAACACTTAACAAAGGGGCAGCTCCCATGGCTCCATTAACTGCCAGGAGCAGTGGAGCAACTTTTCTCACCTGTACTCTGCTGGGTACAGTCCTCCTAGCTGCCTTCTCGCCATCTTTCTTCTGCACCTACCCACCCGTGTGCTCTCTGCTGGACCTGTCCCTTATGCCAGGTCCTTCTCTGCACAGAAAATATCCTGCAGGCACAGGGCACGAACAAGACTATCACCAGCAACTCAGGCAAAGAGTATCCAGCCTTCTCTGCTTGGAAGTGCAAAGGAAGGGAAACATTGAAATGCTAATAGGTATTTTCAGTTCATGCCTTTGGCTGGCGAATTTTGACTGAGCAGTCAGGAAGGTTTCCAGCACTGCTCAAGGCTTCTTTAAAGCAGTGAGTTGGTGCAAGTCCCTCCCAATTCCAAAGCTTTTTTCCCCAGCGACACAACTCAATCACAAGAGTTACCAACAGTATGTCACAGGTAGGTTAAGAATAACCACATTGCTATGCAGTGCTCTGCCCTGTAAGCCAAGCTTCCACCTTTTGTTTAGTCCCTCTGCCATACCTTGGAGTAAGCAGTGCCAAGGGCTGGCCTACAGTGCATCAGCAAACTTGAGTAACATGCATCACATGTGCATCTCTTATCTGATAGGAGTGACATTCTGACAGACAAATGAGATGGAAACAAAATATACCTACAAGACGCAACTTGAACGCATATTTATTTTATATATATATCTATATATATCTTTGTATAGATTAAACTGGGTGGAATTTTATCATATACATTTTTTCTGGTATAATACATGGAAAACTGGAACAGGAACATAGCAAATACAAATCCATACATCCCTTGAGCAAACTCATTGCCGTACTGAGACTGAAGGACTGCATGCAATGGGAAGAAGGGAAATAAGTTTTATTTTTAAAAAAGACAATCGAGGTACAACTGTCATCAGAGGAGCAGCAGCACTAAATACAGCAAACCTGTATAAATTAAAAGTAAATTCCACACTGACATCTACTATGCCTTAAAGTGCAACAAAGCCTGACTGACCACCCTACAGATTACAGGAAAGATTACCCCTCTCGCCATTCCAACCTGTCCCTTGAAAACAAAAGCAATGAACACAAACAAACCAATAAAACAAATCTGAAGGATATACATTATCTACAGTCATACGGAGACGCCTACATCTACTCAGTAGCACCAAGAATCTGATATGGGTGGAATTAAAATCAATTAAAACTCAGGAGCAATGATTACATTTATTGTTTTTGCAGATTTTCTGCCCTTTATTAGTGTCTGGAAGGAGGAGGCAGCTCTCTTTGTGTTGAAAGTGAAGGTGACAGTGTCCTGTCCTCTCTCCACCACCAGCCAAACTGATTCGGCAGTACGCTAGGAACACGCACACACACACAGCACAGCGAGAGCAGGTTACGCCAAGGGGACGGGATGGGAAGATGAGGCCCAATGTGTGCGCCTGGGTGTCTGTGTGTATATGCACACGCACGTGTGTGGATGGAGCAGGGCTAATCTACGCAGAGGTGAAGGGTTGTGCAAGTCCAACACACGCCATGAGCCTCTTTGGTGAGAGGGCGATGGGAAGAGGAGGGAGGGAGAGCTGGGGAGTCAGCACAGTCCCCCTCTCATGAGCCGCCGGTTGTTGTCTCCCAGGGCTGGGAGCACATGTGCCACAGTTAATCTGTCTCCACGTGACACCTCTTGGTAGGCTTCAGTCGCCAAAGGTCTCCTGGGAAGCATAGACCATGTAGAGGAAGCCATCCTCATCCTTCTCCTGCTCGTAGATCTCTGAGATGGGAGTAGACACACTCACCATGCTGTGCTGGTTCACCAGCAGGAAGAAAGCCTGGGTGGGATTCAGCTGCAAGCAGTGCCTGTGGGAGCAAGGGCAGGAGGTCTGGGTCAACCCACTGTGCGAGCAAGTCCTGCCTCCCCCCGTGATGCTGTTCACACAGGGCCAGGCTGGCATCAGGACGTGCTGCTGGTGAGCCATGCTGAGCTGCTGTGGGCTCTTGGCCTTCTGAGATGGGAGGACTCAGCAAAGTCCCTTTCCCCAAACACTGATGCAAAAGCAGGTGACCCTCCTCCATCTGAGCTGAAGGATACAGGAAAGACACCAGAGTCCCGTTCAGGAGTCTCCTGAGGGAGATGTTAACAGCCCTTCACCAAATGCCAGGTGCCTCTCACACAAACAACAGCTTGCTGTGGCTTTCCTGTCCTCCATCCCCTCCCTCAGCAGCTGCCTCTGCCTCATCCTCACCCCACCACTGTGTGTTCACGGCACATCAGTCAGGGCCACTCTACTCACCGGATTATTTTGACCAATTCACTCATGTTGACGTGGTCCGGGACAAGGAACTTGGTCTTGTCCAGCACTGGCAGCTGTTTCTCCCCTTTATAGCGTTCAGTGATGACCTGAGGAGACAGCCAAGAGGGTTAGCCTCAGTTCATGTGTTGCAAGCCCTATCCTCAAGGTCATATACAAATCAAACTAACAGAAAGGGAAAAGCTCAGGTGAGACCCCACCTTGCTTCTCTCTGGCAGAACAGCAAAAAGAGGTCACAAGCACAGTGTTTTATTATCTCCCATTCCTTTCTCATTTAGTGAAATAGTTTTATCTCAATTGAGCAACAACTCCTCTTTCTCACCAGCTTCCCAGGAGAGGGGGGAATCACAGAATCACAAGGTTGGAAAGGACCTACAAGATCATCTTGTCCAACCGTCCACCCATTATCATTATTACCACAAGCTGCTAAACCATTTCTTGTAGCTCCTCATCCAGACACCTCTTGAACACTGCTGGAGATGGTGACTCCACCACCTCCCTGGGCAGGCCACTCCAGTTGCCTATTGAGAGAAAAAGTTTTTCCCTACATCCAATCTAAACCTGCTCTAGTACAACTTGTGGCCATTTTCTCAGGTTCTGTTTGTTGCCCAGGTGAAGAGGCCAAACCCCTCCTCACCACAGCCCCCCTTCGGTATAGAGTGCAATAAGGTCTCCCCTGAGCCCCCTCTTCTCCACACTAAACAATCCCAGCTCCCTCAGCCACTCCTCCTAAGACTTGTGCTCCAGACCCCTCACCAGTTTTGTTGCCCTTCTCTGGACATGTTCCAGGGCCTCAATGTCTTTTTTGTGCTGAGGGGCCCAAACTGAACACAGTACTCGAGGTGTGGCCTCACCAGTGCTGAGTACAGGGGGAAGATCACCTCCCTGCTCCTGCTGCCACACTATTTCTGATGCAGGCCAGGATGCTGCTGGCCATCTTGGCCACCTGGGCACACTGTCAGCTTAGGGAAGTGGACCCCCCTAGTGTCATGGCAATTCACTCCCAAACACCTGCAGAATTCTGAGAGTTTAGCTGAGTATTCAGGAGAGGGAGGTTGTAGCTCTGGCATATCTAAGGAGGCACAAATTCTTGGGGGCCTGGCTTATGTCTACCAAGCCCTATTCAACACTATTCAAGGGAAAGAGAGTGTCTCCAAACCTGCAGCAGAGGCTCAATTGCATAAAAATCCTGTGTGGATGCCTGTTGCCCCATAGAAGGAAAAAAGTGGTGGCAGAGGTCTTACTTAGAACTGAAAGAAGAAGAAGAAAAGAAAGAGGAAGGAGAGGTATTGTTAAAAACAAGTATATAAATAAATAAAATTAAATAAAAATAAAAACCAACACATTGCAAAAAAGTACCTGCAAATGCATCATATGAAACACATGACGATGAGGAAGAGATGACAGTGGTCTGACCTCTAAGCATGGATGAGATCTGAGACATGCAAGAATATTATATATGACATCCAAATGAGAGCCTCTTATTTTCCATGCTTTTCTGGACAGGATACCCAGACAGGAACAGCAGGGGTTCTCCTTTATTCCCTCTTAGAGTCTAGATTCAGCAAAGTCTGGCAAGGCATCTCATGCTGAATTTGTAGTCCTGAGGCTGGAAGGGGGCTCAACTCCCTCCCGTGTCTCCCACAGACCTACAGGAGATAGGATTCCATTTGTCTCAGTTCAGGTGTCTACAGAATAGGCACCTCCATGTGAGGTACTTCTGCAGTGCTTATCAGTGAGCCACTAATGTTTGTTAATGGAGATGAATTGACAGGAACGAGCTGTTCAGACGCAAATATTGGGTGAAAGCTGAGGTGGCTGCTCTTGCAGCCTGGAGGGGCATTCCTTTGGCCAACTACAATGACTGCAGATGCCCATATTTAGCACAGCAGAAATTGTCCCTGTTCTGCATGTTCAGGGCAGCCTACAGGACAACCCCACAAGACCTCAGCTATCGCCAGCAAGGTCTCCCTGGTCTTTGTGTGAGAGTCCTTCAAGCAGCACTGTGCAGGGCAACAACAGGTGTTGGATGGGGACAAAATCAGAGGTTAGTTTTCAAACTACGTCTTTAACAAACTATTGAACCACACAAGGGCCAGAGAATGTTTCTTAGCCAGGGTGTGCTGTTTCATTATGATGCCAGAAAGAAAGGCACTCAGGATCCTGAATAGCCTTTAATATGCTATTAGAGCTAGAGCTATAAGGATACAATAATAAGCATCATTTTACATCCCTTTAGGTGCTGGGAAGTCAGGGTCACTGTACAGCTTGCCTGGAACAAGACTGTGCTCTACCCTGGTGCCACAGCTGAGGTGCTGTGGGCCAAAGATGCACCCTCCCCCCACCTCCTCCCCAAGAGGGAGGGAAGGAGGGAGGGAGGGAGGGAGGGAAGGAAGGGGGAAGGAAGGAAGGGAGGAAGGGAGGAAGGGAGGAAGGGAAGCGAGAGGGAGGGAGGGACCTGGGGGGCTGGAGAAGTGGTCTCGCGTGAACTTCATGAGGTGTAACGAGGCCAAGTAGTCAGCACTGCACTGGGTCGGGGCAATCCCAGACATGAATGCAGAGTGTGGAGAAGGGTTTTTAATTCTCAAAGGGGGGAGATTTAAGTAGGATGTCAGGAGGAAATTCTTGACCCTCAGAGGGCGGTGAGGCCCCATAATGCAGTGCCCAGAGAAGCCGTGTGTGCCCCATTCTCAGAGGCGTTAGAGAACAGGTTGGATGGGGCCCTGAGCATCGTGGTAGAAAGACTGGCAGCCCTGCCCGCAGCAGGGAGTTGGACTGGGATGGTCTCTTCAGACCTAAGCCATTCTAAAAGTCTGTGAGATATTTCTTGGACAGAAAGTAGAGCTTGTCAGGCTTTGAGAGTGCCAGATGCAAAGCTGAGGGTAGTGAAGCTGTCTACCTGCCTACCTACCTATGGTTTTCAGAGCCCAGTTAGGCATCCAGATGTGGTCTTCGACCACCTTCTTGTTTGCATTCGTGTCAGGCACAGAATTTCCTGGAGACAGATTGGGAATGGAGAGACAGCATAACTGAAGGAGGAGATGGCTGTGGCCAAGGAGTCCTAGCAGAGAGCTAAGGAAAGACTCCATGCCTTTCCAGAAACCTGGCAAGACCTTCCAGACAATGTGCCCTGATGAGCCACTGGACTGCAGAGGCTGTACAGCAAAGACCGACCGTGGGTTGTGCCTGATCCCCTTGTTGCCAGCCTCGTGCCCGCTCCAGAGCAGCCTGGATATGCAGTCCAATCGTGCTCTGAGCTAGCCAGACCCAGCAGTTCTCCAGTTGCAGCTCGCCTGGAGAACAGCCCTTCCAGCCAAGAAGGCAGCTTGAGCTGCCAGTCTCTTGGAAGGGACAATGTCTGGCCTCCAAACCAAGCCTAGCAGGCGCATGGCTGGGGGCCAGCCCAGGGGGGATTCACATGGCTGCACAGAGAGAGCATCCTGATCCTGGCTGTACTGTGCAGCTAGCAGCAGTGGCAGCTCTCAGTGAGGGGAGCAGAGCAGCTCCGAGACTCAGGAGATGCTGAGCCCCAAGAGCCAGGTGAGGGAGCAGCACCATTACCTCTGTCTTCTCCCCCTGGATCCCATTCTCTTCCAAGACATCTCTCACCACCAGCAGAATCCTCTCCTTCCATGCAGGCACCTGAAGGCGTTCAATGGCAGAAAGCATGAGGGGCACCAAAGGAGCTTCCCAAGGAAGCGCTAGCAGAATTTCCTGCTTCTTCCCAGAAGTTTGCAGAGGTCCTCTGCCCAAAGTCAGGCATTGAAGGCCTCCACATGCTGCAGAGCATCTACTGCTCATTGATTGCTTTCCCGTCCCCTCCCAGGTCAAGGGAGGGTCCAAAATCACAGAGCGGTGAGCTCATTGGAGTTTGAGGGTACTGCTAAAGGTCATGGAGTCCAACCACCCTGTGGGCAGGACGGCTGTGACACGCAGCCCTGGGCACACAGCTCCTGTGTGGGCAGGGCAGTCGGGACACGCTGGAGGAACGGGCTGTGTGGCAGAATGTAGCCCGTGGAGAGGAAGGTGTTGGAGGTGCTCCCAGGATTCTGCTCCCTTTGGGTTTCCCAAGCGGGTGCGGGAGATCCTGCTGTGGGTGCGTGCAGTGCCTGAGGCAAGCACTCAGATGTGGACAATCCAAACCCTTAGTTGTGATTTGTTGTTTTATTGTATTGTGTTTTATTGTATTGATTGCCGGTGCCGGTCCGGTCCGTGCCGGTGCCGGTGTCGTGCCGTGCCGGTCCGGGTCCGTGCCGGTGCCGGTGTTGTGCCGTGCCGGTCCGGGTCCGTGCCGGTTAGTTCCGTGCTGTGCCGTGCCGTGCCGTGCCGGTCCGTTACGTGCCGTGCCGTGCCTTGCTGGTTCGAGCCGTGCCGTGCCGTGCTGGTCCGTTCAGTGCCGTGCCGTGCCATTCCATGCCGTGCCGGTCCGTTCCGTGCCGTGCCGCTCCGTGCCGCGCCGTCCGGTGCCATTCCCGCGGCGATGCCGTTCCCACCCCGAAGCACCGCAGCCGCCGGAGCCCGCCGCGGGGGCCGAGCGCTTCCGGTCCAGGGCTGTTCCCGGCCGCTGATTGGTGGAGCCGGCGGCACGTGCGCGGCACGGCCGGAAGTGAGCGTTGAGGCGGCGGTCGGCCATGGTGCGCGGTGCTGCAGAGTGCTGCTCAACTGACGGCGCTCGGGGCGGGGAGGGGGAGAGGGCGGAGGGGGGGATGGGGGGTGAGGAGAGGGGAGGGGAGGGGAGGGGGGCCGGGCCTCTTTTGGTTGG
This sequence comes from Callipepla californica brunnescens, assembly GCA_023055505.1. Lineage (NCBI taxonomy): Eukaryota > Metazoa > Chordata > Aves > Galliformes > Odontophoridae > Callipepla > Callipepla californica. The sequence goes on along the minus strand of JALIRH010000017.1, from coordinate 2,648,613 downwards.
AGGGGGCCACTGCTGCCGGGGGAGTGGGTGGTCTTTCGGGGGCAGGGGCCGCTCCGCCGGACTGAGGCGGTTCCGGGGCGGTTCCGGGCTCACGTGGCAGCAGCCGGGCGCCGAGGTGTGCTCGGGGCGGCCGGCACCGCCCTCAGCCGCCCGGGCCGCTTTCCGTTATTGCAGGCTGAGACAAGAGAAACGCTGAAGCGAATTCAGAGCCTAAAAGGAGTGCAGGGATACATTGTTGTTAACCCTGAAGGTACTGTCAGTCTGCATTTTGAGACTGTGACTTACTGGGGACTAGTTGCACTACTTGCAGTTAGCGTCTCTCTTTAGCAAAGATTTCCCTGTAGTTAAGCCCAGCTTTTTAGAAGTGTGTGATTACCAGTTTAAACCAGATGTTTCCTAGAAATAATCCTTAGAAAAAGGACAAACTCTCCCCCTGAAATACCTGTCTGTTTTTATTGCCCTGTTTATGCATCTCAAGTGGATGACTGACAAAGCAAAAGTCAACCACTGATTCTAGCGGAGGTAAGTGGTTATTCTCACCTGCCTCTGTGGTTCCTGAACTTAACTTTTCTGTCTTATTTCTGTTGACACTTTTGTTTTTTAAGCCTTAAGACGGGCACTCCTAATCCCATCCCCCTGCTGTAGCCCTAACGCATTCTCGGGTTCGGTGGTCACTGCAGTTGGACGTGGTGGTACCCGGAGGGACTCTGTTCTGAGGTTGTGTTACTGACCCTTGCTGTCCCAATGGTGGCTTCTTGCAGGTGTGCCCATTGAAATCACTATGGACGACACCACTGCCGTTCACTATGCAGGCCTAATGAGCAGCCTCGTCATGATGGCAAGGAGTGCTGTGCGAGACATTGATCCCCAAAATGACCTCACATTCCTGTGCATCCGCTCCGAGGAAAGAGAAATCACGGCTGCTCCAGGTAAGAGGAAGTAGGTGGAAAGCAGACCTCAGAGCATCCAGCGCATAATTCTCTCTCTCGTGAGGTCTGTCGAACGTTCCTCTTGTTTGTTTGGAGACACTGTGAGCCTGAGAAATAAGTTCTGCCTGCTGCTTTTATTCGTGTTGCCTACTGTCTTCTTTTCCAAAGACTTTGTGCCTTGTCGCTGTCTTCAGTTGGAGACGTTTAAGCTGAGTTTGCTTTTTCGTGCTGTTATGTGCAAAATCACTTTCCTCGTTTCATTTTCATCAGAGTAGAAAGAATTAATTAGCACTTGAGAGCATGTTGCAGTCCCTCATGCTTTGTGTTTTTTGATATGAAATCCAGGAAGTCAGAAAGAAAGATGTTTTGAGAGCAGTTTCACTTAGCTGAGAGCTGAAGTGATAAACCGGTGTAATGCATCTGAAATGGGATAGTTGCATTGGAAGGAACCAGCAGAGTTCTTCAAGTCCAACTGCCTGACAGCTTGAGGGCCAACCAGGAGTTAAAGTGCATTATTAAGGGTGCTGTCCAAATGTCTCTTAAACACTGACCAGTCTGGGGTATCAGCAACCTTGCTAGGAAGTCTGTTGCAGTGTTTCACCGCCCTCAAGGTAAAGACAGCTTTCTTAATATCTCGTCTAGCCCACCCCCGGCACAACGCTGGACCATTCCCATGCATCCCGTCCTTGGTTCCCAGGAGCAGATCCCAGCAGCTCCCTGCACTCCCCCTCCTCAGGAGCTGCAGTGTGCAGTGGGGCTGCCTCTCGGCCTCCAGACTGAGCAGCCCGGATGCCCTCAGGCTTTCCTCTGAGCACACACCTCCCACCCCTGCTGCCTTCTCTGCATCCTCCTCGGGACGCTTGCAGTGACCTTAATGTCCTTTTCATGTTGTGGAGCCAAACTGCACGCAGTGCTCAAGTTGAGGCTGCACCAGTGCTGAATTTCATGGAAGAATCACCTCTTTTGAGCAGCTGGTCATGCTTTCTGTAATGCACCCCAAAATGCATTGTGCCTCTTGGCTCCCAGGGCACGCTGCTGGTTCCTGCTCAGCCTGCTGCCCCCAGTGCCCCCAGTCCCTTCCTGCGGAGCTGCTCCTTCCGCAGTGCAGAGCTCAGCATTTCCCTTTGCTGAACTTGATGCCCCTGATGATTCCCCAATGTTCCCATCAATCCAGATCCTGAAACAAAGGCCTGTTGTCCCACCAGGGGATCAGCAGCAGCTCTCAGATCAGTGCCACCATCTTGCCAAGGATGCATGCCTGCGTCCAGTTAGTTGATAGAAATGTTGGACAGGACTGGCCTTAGAGCTGAGCCCCAGAGAATGCGGCTGGTAACGGTACACAGCCAGATGTGGCCCCATTTACCCCTCGAGCTCTACCACTGGGCCGGTTCATCACCCAGCATGGTATGAAGTCATTTGTCTCACAGTAGAACAATCCATCCAAAAGTGTGCCACGAAGAACTGTATCACAGGCCTTATAAAAATCCAGAGCAGTGACATCTGCTGCCTTCTCTTCATCCGCCAAGCAGGTGACCTTATCAGAGAAGGAGATCACGTTACTGAGGCAGGACTTTCCCTCTGTGTGCCCGTGTTGACTGTGCCTGATAACAGCTTTATTCTTAAACGCCTTTCTGTATCCCCCAGGATGAACTTCTCTGTCACTTTCCCGGGGACTGAGGTTGGGCTGACAGGCTGTAGTGTCCTGGCTCTTCCGTCGTGCCCTTCTGGTGGGTGGGTGTGATGTTGGCTGGCTGCAGTCACAGGGACCTCCCCAGACTGCCCGACCTTGTGTGAATTGTTGGGAGGGATCCAGCTGTAACATCCACTAACTCCCTCAGCACTGTGAAGCGAGTCCTGCCGAGCCCCACGCGCTTATGGACAGCTGGATCCCTACAATTGTGGTGCGTGCACACTGGAAGTTACTGCTTCCCCAGTTGTGGTCCTCCCACTCAGAGGTCCGGGCAAACGGAGGTCTGTCACTGTTATTAAATACCGAGGCAGAAAAGGCGTTAGATGTGTCCACCATTTCCTCCTCACTCGTGGGGTGCCCATCCACTGCAGTTATCGGTCCCGTGTTTTCCTTTGACCTCCTCTTGCTGCTGACATCCTTGAAGAAGCATTTTTTGTAGTCTCACGCCGCACAGTCCACCGTCAACTCAAGTGCAGCTTTGTTTTTTCTTGTTTTCTCCCTACAGATGTGAACTGCATCTCTGTACTCTCCCTTTGAAACCAGGCCTCGCTTCCAGAGGTCGTGTGCTGTCTCTTTCTGTCCCAGTTCCAGGTGTTCCCTCTTCATCCAAGCCAGCTGCCGCACTTGCTCAGCACGTGCCACAGTGGGATTGCCTTCTCCTAGGCTTTGAAAAGGTGTTTCGTGACAAGTGTCTAGCTCTTGCAGGCCCCTAGGTGCTGGAGAGCAGAATTCCAGGGGGCGGTGCTGACTAGCTCCCTGAAAAGCTTCAAGTTTGCTCTCTTGAAAGTCCGTGGTGACAGTTCTGTTGGTTTTTTTCCCTCCTCGCACCAAAAATGTTGAGCTCAACCACTTGATGATCGCTGTGGCCACGACAGCTGCCTGCTGGCACAGCTCCCACAGGGCCTTCCCTCTTCACAGGCAGAGTTGAGGAGAGCTCCTTTCCTAGCTGTCTCACTCAGTACCCGTGAGTACTTGTTCCGCTTCTTCTGGCACAGAGGAGAGGATTTGAACACGTTGTAGCTGTACTGATGTGTCACGGAATGTGGCAGCAGCCTTCTCTTCTGGAGGTACCCCACAGTGTTTCATCAAACTGTGAAACAGGGGAAGCCACGAGATGACTTGCATGGACGTGCAGGAGATGAGATGATAAAGATAAAAAAAGCTGCAAGCTCCTGTATTTAGCAACAGGAATGCTTTTCTTTGCGGATAGATACCAGCAATGAAAGAATAATGTGTTTTTCTTTTTCCTTCCAGAATCAGACTACTGCTTGATTGTCAGCCGGAACCTTAAGGAATGATACGCTAAGTTGCTCTGCTTTTTTCCCTTTGCCCAACTTGTTTTTTTGTTTTAATGTAGTGCTGTAGAGCACGAACGTTAACTGTTAACTCTGTTGTGTTGTGTTCTGAAAGAATAACTGTCCTGTCGCTCCTGTCGTCATTCTCTCTCGTTGGTTTCGTAAGTTAATGGTCACAATAAATTGAGAAGTGTCATCAGTGATGGCTTTTGTCTCGTTTTTCCTGTTCTTGTAAGAAGTGTCACGATTGGGTATTTCTCCCAAAAGCAGAACCCTCACAGGGCTTTTTACCTGCGTTGCCCCCTCTGAGCAGTGATTTCCCTGAGGTACGTGTGCTGCATGCTTACTGTTGCCTCAGCCTTTGCAGCATTGTTCTTCGGACCGCGGCAGGAGCAGGACGCGGCGCGGTGTCAGCTCCTGCTTATTTTCCGGAGTTGTGGTTAACAACGAGAAGAAGACAGGGCTGAAAGACCGGAGAACCGAGGGAAATGAGAGTGCCCGAGCCGTTTATTGGGAATGCTGAAGAGCGGCAGGAGCTGCGTTCCGCACAGCACCACAACTCGAGGCCGAGTGCCACAGCTCATCCCGCCCGGTGCCGGTGCGGGTACCGTGCCGTTAAAGCGGGAAACACGTTTTGAGAATGTGAAGCTGCTCCTATGTGTTCACAGAGGGCCTCATCCACTTGGTCTTCCTGATGGGGCAGCCTGTAACAGACCCCCCGCTGCAGTGTCTCCTTCTGCTGCCTTCCCTGTAACCCTAAGCCATAAACTGTTTCAGCTCTTTGTCTATGGCCAAGTGAAGCTCCCTGGACTCCAGGTGGTCACTGACGTACAGGACAACACTCCCTCCCCTTCTCCCCTGCCTGTCTTTCCTAAAGAGCTGATACCCATCTATTCCTGCAGTCCAGATGTGAGAATCATCCCAGCACGTCTCAGTGATGCCAACGTCATCACAGCCCTGTAGGCGCACGCACGCCTGCAGCTCCTCCTGCTTGTTCCGCATGCTCCGTGCATTGGCGTAAGGGCATCTGAGTTGAGCTCCCGTTGAGGCTGATACACCAGTTAGAGTTCCCTTATCCTGAACCTTAGGTGCTGTCTTCCTGGCCTGTGAGCCTACTCCAGGCCCAGGGCATCCGTTACCAACGTCAGCCTTCTCAGCCTGGAGAACTGAGAACTTGCGGTTCTGCAAGGGCACCTCAGGCTTTGAGGCAGGCTTTTGCTCTTGTTGCTTTTTCTCAGTCAGCTTACCAGGCATTCTTTAGGCCCATGCTTGAGCCGGGCAGGTGCTGCTGATCCTAGAGGCACGAGACAAGGACATCTGCCTGGAAGGCACCTGGGAGCAGAGGCACGAGGGGAAGAAGTCACAGGAAAGATACTGCCGGCCTTCAGAGCTGCTTTCCTAATGCACGAGCCACATCCAGCTTGCTGAGCACTGCATGAACGCACGCCGTGCAGGAAAACCAGAGCTCTCAGTGCTTACCGTCAAGAGCAATCAGCTCCCCTGAAACATCTCTTGTCAAGATGTGCTCCATGGATTCATGGATAACCGAGTTCCCCAACTCTTCCATGCTATTGGCCTGGTGATGCGTAAACCTAGAAGCTTTGCAAGTCCCACCAGCCTGTGGAGTCAATGCTTCAGGTTCCGCCCAGATGCTACCTAGGAAGTGATGGGAGCTTAGCAGTACATGTGAATACCAGCCTTGATCAGAATCTGATTTCTGCGACGCAGAAGAGATTTCATAGGTGACATTCTGTGGCACTGCTCTCCTGTGAGCCCAGACAGATGGGCCAACACACAAATAGTGCTTGCTCAGTCCAGAGCCATTCCCCTGTCACTTTTCAACTCAGCAATGCACATAAACATATTTCACATGTAAACTGGGCAATTAAGAAGGCAAATGTTTTAAAATACGAGGATTTATCGGCATAAAATTTGCCATCTATCAACACTGCATAAATAGCGTTACATAAAAAGCCATCTGGAAACAGGTTGTTTAGCATATTTATTCAGTTACAACTTGCTGGTTTAGAGTCTGTGCCTAGCTCATTAACTGTCAAGACAGTTTGACGTTGCCATTGAGAGGTAGATGTATTTGATATGCTGCACGACGCGGGAATGTTAACTTGGGCTTTTAGGCGGCTGCACTATTTCAGACAGCTTGGACATGCACTGCACTGGAATTCCTCAGGGAGAAGGAAAAAAAAAAAAAAAACAGGTTGCAGTGTTGCTATTCACTTTAGACTGCCTGGGTCTGTCTGGAAGCCTTGGGGTTGGGTCTAAACATGTATCTGACCCGCCCAACTCAAGTCCGAGGGCGTGGGTGTGGGGCTGGTGATGACAGCAGGCATCATCCATGAGACAAGAACACGCACAGACTTTGGTCACTGTTTTCAGACGGCACTGCAAAAAAAAAAAAAAAAGACTTGTTGCATTCCCTGAAGAGGTGCTAGGGCTCTCCTGGGCTGAAACTAGGAGAAACCAGGGGCTGCAAAGAACTCCTCTGCCTGGACCGTGGTCAGCAATTCAGGAGTCGCAGCATCAAGCCAACAGCCACTGGCTTTTCCTGACATTTGCTGTCTCCCTTGGTTTCAGGAATTAGATCCCCTGTTTTTAAATGTCAGATCTCTTGAGGTGATGCTGGTGTATTTAGTGCTGTGCCCTTCTACTGATTCCAAAACACTTTGCAGAATTACTATAAATAATCCAGTAACAAGTGTGAAATAAGCAGTGGCGGCAAAATGGGAGAGGAAGTTAGTGCATCTCAGTGTTGCTTAGAAATGAGGGAAGAGATTCAGAAATATGCTATCCCACAGAGCAGGGCTGCCAGAGAGATGGCTGTCCATCCCATGCTGCGGGGTGAGGGGGAGAGGGGAAGGTTGGCTGCTGAAGGGGGAAGGGTACACTGATTCCTCAGACAGCTTTGCAAAGGGGCTGAAATGAGAAGATGGCAAATAGAGGGGAGGTGGTTCAGCTACAAGGCACAACCCTGTGGTGATGCTAGCTGTTAGCGTCCTTGGCGAAGACCTTCAATCTGTGCCCAAGTCTTAGTCCTCATCAATAGCATAGCAGCAGTATCCTCTGCCAACCTGCTGTTTGATCCATTTGCTGGTTTCATACTCTAAAGTAGCTGAGCTCCATGCCAGGTGGCTGCCTGGTCTCCATTTACAGACACTGGGTCAAACAGCTGTTTGCTCCTCTTGTCCTAATGCCTTTTATGAGGCAGAAGAAGACATGGAGGAAACCCTCCCGTGCTTTGGTTGTGGGCTTCTCTAGCAGTGGGGCTCCCCCCCCCCATCTTGTAGAGCACAGAACTAACAACCTGAGTCTTGGCACTTACAGGAAGGTTTCAGCAACAGGACATGGTCTTTCAGCTAGCGAAGGTGTAAGATTTGAGCTGTAGATGTGCATTTATAACCTTCACATGTCTGTTGTGTGATGGATGCTGGGACCTGCATCTGCTCTGGGACTTCCTAGCACAGAAGCTCTCTGTTCTGCTATCTCAAGAGGGAATCAAGTCAGATTTCTACCCCTGCAAAGTGGATTCAGGCAAGAGACAAAAAGTAAGAGAAGTATGTCTTTGTTCCCTGATCAGGCTTCCCAGGAAGAGCTTCAGAATAAGTTATTGAGCCATTAGGAGTCAGACTTCTTTATAAAAACAGAACTTCTGTCAGCTGAGCAGCAGCATGCTCCAGCCTAAGGTCTGCTGCAGCCAGCTAGGATTTTCTATCAGTGATGTGTTTCGTTGCACATTCTTTGAAGGAGGGTGAAACTGGAGGTTAAAACATAGACTTGCAGATATTTCAGAAGAGTTGTTATTTATGTATATCGTGGTTGTGAAAGAACTGTTGACCTTTTCTCGATAGGGCAAATTGTGCCAGAGTGCCTCACACAATCTGGTATATTCGAACGCTCTACAGAGAGGAAGGGTAATTGCTGGGATGGACAGCACTTTCCCTTCTTGGTGAAGAAAGCCAAGGGAAGCAAACCACACTTTGGCTGCACTGACAGCTGCTCTGGCTCGTGGGAAGGAAGGGTCTCCAGCATGTGGCACCAGAGAGGGCTGTTTAGCAGCAGCCTTTGGTATCAGGCTGTGTTCATGCACGCTGATTAGCAGTAACATCTCATGTAGTTCATTCAAGCTCTACAGCAGTAAGTCCCCAGACAGATCCCAGGTAGAGAAAATGTCTTTATCCATTAAGTTGCTCCTGTTGTTATTAATCATGTAACAACTCTATGGAGGAACTTTATGCCTGGCGCTGCATCACATCATATCCAGCTGATGGCTGGATGTGAATACAAATCTCTGTTTCCATGGCACAAGCCAAGACCCTGGAGCTCCTACACTGGGCAGGCAGGACCAGTCTTGCTGAAGAAACAAGCACTTGTGGTGCTGCTGGGTATAAGACCAGTGGGGACCGACACCCCACAAATATCAACCACCACCTCCATGCAGGCAGTTGTGATAAGTGGTTTTTGCTTGGCCAGTTTCCCACTCCCCTGAAGAATTCCAGACTTTGGCTGCATTTTCAGCTGTTCAGCTTAAAACACTACAGCAGTCTCAGGTTGGTGAGCTGTAAAACACTGCGCCTGCCAGGGTAGAGAGAGGGCTGGAGAGAGGCTGCTGGTTTTGACTGTCTTCTTAGGTGCCTCTTAGGTAGGGGAGAACAAGCTCAAACTTCTTGTTTCAGAGCAGAAGCAAACTTCTAGCAGTATAGTGCTAGGAAGCAATTAAGTGATCCCTGACCAGGAGTGCCTAAGTCATACAGGCCCTAGCTGCTCCGTTGGTACCACTCAGAGAACATAAGACGTGCTGACCTAAGGACGTAAAGAAACCAGTCAAAGGATGTTGTCACCAAAGACTGCCTTAAATACCCTCACTGGGAGAAAAATAAGTAAGCAGAAGCACAGCAAGAAGTGACTGAATATCAGACCAGCTAGAGAACAGGGTTAAAATGGAGATTTTTCAGTGCCCCAGTTATCTTTCCTGGACTTACTTGATTTCCCTGTGTGTATGGGAACTGTTGAATCACGGCCTGAACCACTGATTGATCACCTGAGGCAAGCCCTGAGTCAGCTGCAGGGGCACAACTGAGTGTGATTGGAAGGGGTGGAGTTTGACTCCACCTCTCCCAAGACCCCATTTAAGGGCTGACCACCAGCAGGGAAGGATCTCTTGTTGGAGATCCCTCCCTGGTGGTGTTATCGGTGAGCCAATCTCTTTTGCTATTTATTTGTATACCATCTACTTAAAGCCTACCAAAAATCCTTTCTTTCGCACTAACTTCCTTGAAGTGCTTTCCTTGGGGTTATTTGCCCTACAATTGGCGAGCCAGGCAGGCTTAAAAAGATATATATATATATACTTATACAATAACTAACCATGTCTTTCATTTGGAACCTTTTCAAATGGGGCAAGGGGGCTAACGTTATTCCCTTAGACCAAACAATTTCCAGTCAAATTCCAGGATTTATAGGGCCATCCTATTATGGTCTTGCCACTGTTATTGAAAAATGGGGACCCCTGCGGGTTACAGGCAGTGTTTCTCCTTCTCCAGCCCGGCTGACGGATTATTTTCAAGGCCTAGATAAGGATATACTAGTTACAAAAGAACGTCGGCTAGCCGCTTCTGCAGTGGCTTGGCCTCTAATAATGGCTTTACATAAATTAGGTGTAACAAATACAAACACAGAATCTGGAAATCAGTTATTAAAAGAGCGAATTGAGAAATTAGAACAACAGTTGGGCACATTAGTAGCAAAAAAGCCTGGACTAGATGTGCCAACAAGACAAATACGTACCATATCAGTGGAGGACACCCAGGTCCCTGAAGTAGCGGACCTGGATGTTTCAGAAGCCAAGATCTCTAAATCGGATCTCGAAGCTCCATCTATGGAGGATCTGTTTGAGATCCGACCAATCATAACTCAAAAAACAAAAAAAGTGCAAGATAGGCCAGCGGGGGTGCCTCATGACCAATGGCCCCCTGCTGAAACATGCTTGCATGTGACAGCTCGCCCGTATACGGCAAATGAGTTGATGGACCTAGTACAACGGTTCCATCAAAAACCAAGAGAAAGCGTACCATCATGGCTCCTGAGGTTATGGGATGCAGGATCTGAAAGCGTGTTAGTCAGTGGGACAGAGATGTCAAAATTAGCGTCTATAACTATAAACCCAGCCCTGAGGCAAAGATTATATGCCGCCATCCATTACACTAATTCTATTATAGATTGGTTGATGGCAGCATGCCGCCTAGCATGGCCTAACAAATCTGATATTCCACTCAATACCGGTTTATGGTCCTCTATGGAGGACCTCCAAACATACATCCGGGAACTGGGTATGAGAGAGGCCATGTATTCAGAAAACTTTGAAAGCCCGGATACAGAAAAATTTACAGCAGGTATGCGAGACCTAATACTACAGCAGGCCCCCTCTCACCTTTATGGGACTTTGGTTTCCATACTAAACCCCTTAGTGGCTTCGGAGGCTATCATCCAACAGGCAGCCCAGTTGGTGGCAGACCTTGGGGAAACGGAGCGCATAAGAACTAGGCGCAACATCCGTATGATAGAAGAAGCTGAGGCATTCCCGATTAAAACTAGGAAGCCTGTCCCACGGATACCCCGATTGGGCCCCATACGGGTATCCCGGAAGACTATGTTTAATGATCTTATACAGGCCAGGGTTGCCTTTGCTAAAATCGATGGGCAACCCAACCATGTGTTGTTACAGCTCTGGAAACAACTGAGAAATGATCAGAAATTTCAGAGTACTCACAGAAAATCGGGAGTACAAATAATACAGGCAGCACCAACAAGAACTTGGAATTTGGCTGACTTTATAGTCCCAAATAGAAGGAAGAAACATCCACAAGTGTCACGAGCTACAGTGCCTGAACCACCTGCGTTAAAAGACTTAGACCTAGCGAACTTCATGGAGTAACAAAGGACTTTGGTCCCTTTAGGGCCTCCAGATGTGACCGGAGTCCCTATGTAGAATTAGAGATATTTTGGACAGATAGGAATATTCAAAAGGTGATGGCTCTAGTAGACACTGGTGCGGAAACATCAATTATATATGGAGACCCAACAAAATTTAAGGGCAATAGAGTGATGATTGGTGGGTTTGGGGGACAGACCATTCCAGTCACCCAAACATGGCTGAAATTGGGGGTTGGGCGTCTCCCACCCCAGGAGTATTAAGTGTCGATTGCCCCAATTCCAGAATACATCTTGGGCATAGACATTTTATGGGGTCTGGCTCTCCAGACAACTGTGGGAGAATTCAGACTTCGACAGAGGTACATTAGTGTCCGGGCAATACAGACAGTATTGAGGGGCCATGCGAAACATGAGCCAATTTGTTTGCCGAAACCACGCCGGATTACTAATGTAAGACAGTATAGACTCCCGGGGGGGCAGGAAGAAATATCAAAAATGGTGCAGGAACTAGAAAAAGTAGGTATTATAAGACCTGCACATAGTCCATATAATTCCCCATATGGCCAGTGCAGAAGTCGGATGGAACATGGAGAATGACAGTAATTATAGGGAATTAAATAAGGTCACGCCACCCATCCATGCGGCCGTACCCAATATTGCTTCCCTAATGGACACACTTAGTAGAGAAATCAAGACCTACCATTGTGTCCTGGATTTGGCAAATGCATTTTTTAGTATTCCGATTGCCAAAGAATCGCAAGATCAATTTGCATTTACATGGGGAGGCAGGCAGTGGACCTTTCAGGTCCTGCCACAGGGGTACGTGCATTCACCAACATACTGTCGTAACTTGGTGGCGCGTGACCTAGCTAATTGGAGGAAACCTAATAATAACGTCAACCTATATCACTACATTGATGATCTCCTGTTAACATCCGACTCACTGGAAGCAGTAGGAGAGGCGGCAGATTCATTAACTGCCTACCTAGGTGAAAGAGGATGGGCTATCAATTCTCAAAAGGTGCAAGGTCCAGGCCTGTCCGTAAAATTTCTGGGGGTAGTCTGGTCAGGAAAGACCAAAGTGCTACCCAGTGCCATCATAGATAAGGTTCAGGCATTTCCAGTCCCTACAACAGCAAAGCAGCTGCAGGAATTTCTAGGTATATTGGGATACTGGTGTTCCTTTATACCTCATTTGGCGCAGCTGCTGAGACCTTTGTATAGACTCACAAAAAAGGGCCAATCATGGGATTGGGGGAGAACAGAACAGGATGCTTTCCAGCAGGCAAAACAGGCGGTGAAACAAGCCCAGGCATTGGGTATATTCGATCCTACCCTCCCAGCTGAATTGGATGTTCATGTTACTCAGGATGGCTTTGGCTGGGGCCTGTGGCAACGTCAGAGTTCTGTTCGGACTCCCATTGGATTTTGGTCTCAGGTCTGGCATGGAGCAGAAGAAAGATATAGCATGATTGAAAAACAGCTATTGGCTGCCTATACTGCATTGCAAGCGGTAGAGCCAATAACCCAGACGGCTGAAGTCGTAGTTAAGACCACTCTTCCAATTCAGGGGTGGGTAAGAGATCTGACCCACCTTCCTAAGACAGGGGTGGCCCAAGCACAGACAGTGGCACGATGGGTCGCCTGTCTCAGCCAGAGGAGTAGTCTGTCTTCCTCACCGTTGAAAGAAGAACTCCAAAAGATTCTAGGCCCAGTGACATATCACAGTGATGCACAAAAACAAGCCTTGGTTGCTCCGCCAGAGAAGAGTCCCCTCCAGGAAGGAAAATATCCCATTCCTGAAGATGCCTGGTACACGGATGGGTCCAGCAAGGGCAACCCAAGTAAGTGGAGAGCAGCAGCATACCATCCTGCCACAGACACAATATGGTTTGAAGAGGGGGATGGTCAAAGCAGCCAGTGGGCAGAGCTGCGGGCCGTGTGGATGGTTATAACCAAAGAACCTGGTGACGGTATCCTGAATATCTGCACAGATAGTTGGGCTGTGTACCGGGGGCTCACTCTTTGGATCGCACAGTGGGCTACCCAGGACTGGACTATCCACTCCCGACCGATCTGGGGCAAAGATATGTGGTTAGACATATGGAATACAGTTAAACACAGAACTGTACGTGTCTACCATGTTTCTGGTCACCGACCCCTACAGTCACCAGGAAATGATGAAGCCGACACACTGGCCCGAGTTAGATGGGTTGAGAACTCACCATCTGAGAACATTGCCTACTGGTTACATCGAAAGTTGCGGCATGCTGGACAGAAGACCATGTGGGCAGCTGCCAAAGCATGGGGACTGCCCGTACAATTATCGGACGTAGCTCAAGCATGCAGAGACTGTGATGCCTGCTCCAGAATGAGACCGAGGTCGTTGCCTGAAACTACAGCCCATCTTGCTAGAGGACACAATCCTCTATGGCGATGGCAGGTTGATTATATTGGGCCCCTCCCTCGGTCTGAGGGGGCGAGATATGCCCTAACCTGTGTTGACACCGCAAGTGGGCTAAGGCAGGCCTATCCAGTACCAAAAGCCAACCAGGCATATACCATCAAGGCGCTCACAAGATTGATGGCTGCCTACGGGACACCACAAGTCATTGAGAGCGACCAAGGGACTCATTTCACGGGTAAAATGATACAACGCTGGGCAGAAGAGAACAATATTGAGTGGTGATTCCACCTGCCATACAATCCAATGGGGGCAGGCCTTATTGAGTGTTATAATGGCATTCTCAAGGCTGCCCTGAAGACAGACTCTCAGTCTCTGCAGGGGTGGACGAAGAGACTCCACGAAACCCTTCGAGATCTCAATGAAAGACCTAGAGATGGCAGACCCAGTGCCTTGAACATGTTGCAAACAACATGGGCCTCCCCACTTAGGATCCAAATTACAGGTACAGATAATGAGGTAAGACCTCAGACTGGCCGTGAGAACAATCTTCTGCTCCCTGCCCCTGAGAACCTAAAACCAGGCACCAATAAAATAAGATGGCCTTGGAAGGTGCAGGTAGGACCACGATGGTGTGGCCTACTTGCACCTTGGGGGAGATTGTTGGAGGTGGGAGGTTCGGTAGTCCCTCCGGTAATTGGTACATGGCCTACTGATATTGTGGTCAACACTCCAGTCTTTATTCCTAAAGGAACCCCTATCATGTCTCTGTGGCAGATCAGGACACCCCCTTTAGTGCCTGATCTAGTCATGCAGCCACAGACATCGGGCCGAAAAGTTTGGTACAGGCGGCCAGAGCATGCCCCTGTACAAGCTGAAGTGTTGACCCAAGACAGGAATACAGCCTGTATCTTACCCTGGAGAGCGGACCTCCCCCTCCTGGTACCTTTGAAACATCTATATTACTCCCCGTGAGTCTATGAGTCACCGGAGGGAACCAAATGATGCTGCAGAGTTCCAGAGTTGCTATAAGATCATGTGCAACATCCGGTGATGGTCTACCTGGGACTGATGAAGAGTAGGATGGACCTGCACAACATGACCGTGTGCTTCCAGTAGGCACCGCCGAGCACTGGCCCAAGGAAGAACACGAGCCATACGCTGATCATCACTCATCCCAGATTACATCGATACACATCGCGACGGGTTATTATGTAAAACGTCGCGATATATTGGGTCTCTGTATTAAGGAGGGCTCAACCTATAATTACTTAATCAGTGGTTCATGTCGTGAAGGGGTGGAGTGTATGGGAACTGTTGAATCACGGCCTGAACCACTGATTGATCACCTGAGGCAAGCCCTGAGTCAGCTGCAGGGGCACAACTGAGTGTGATTGGAAGGGGTGGAGTTTGACTCCACCTCTCCCAAGACCCCATTTAAAGGCTGTCCACCAGCAGGGAAGGATCTCTTGTTGGAGATCCTTCCCTGGTGGAGTTATCGGCGAGCCCCAACCATCATCAAGGTGAGCCAATCTCTTTTGCTATTTATTTGTATACCATCTACTTAAAGCCTACCAAAAATATACCATCCTTTCGCACTAACTTCCTTGAAGTGCTTTCCTTGGGGTTATTTGCCTTACACCTGTGCAAATGCAGAGTAACGGAGTAAATGGACTGTGAGCTGATCCAGTGCCTAGATGTCAACCACTAAGTAGTCCTGAGATGCTCAAAAAATGAAGGGGCACCTCACACAAGCAATTAATTACTGGCAGGGTGAGCAGTTGTTACTGGTGCTTCCAGTCGATGCTTCCAGAGATCCCCAGTCCCCCACCGTTAATCTCCTAAAGTTGCTTTTGTTTCATGCCTCCGTGTGTTTAGCTACACAGAAAGCAGCCCAGTGTGTTTGTGCACAGGCATAATGAAGGGCTTAGCTGGTTGCTTCTGTTGTAGCCACATACATCCCTTAGACTTGAGACGGCCAACAGGGCCTTGCCCCCCTGGGGTTCTGTGATGTGGAGAAGTTGAATGATTCTCTGATGTGAAACCACCAAACCTGCTTTCTGGGGGGAGGCAAGGAGGCAAAAGAACATGTATTAGTGCAGCAGGCTGACAGACACAGCTCTGATAAAATTGGAATGGAAGAAATCATCAAGGGAGCAGAGTAACAACCTGGACAGGAGATAATAATAAGAGCCTGATAGCATTCGCACAAGTTTGTATAATGTATTTGTCACTGAGCTCCTTCCTCCCCTGGCGTTGGTGAAAGGGAACAAATGGCATGCTGATTTCGGAAGGGTGTGTTACTATTCCAACCACAGGGGCTGGCCGCTGGGGCACTAGTATCTCTCTTGCTATCTTTGGCACAGCTGTCTGGCAGCCACAATCCAAGGGTACAGAAAGCACAACATACGATGAGGAAAGGAGGACCTCCACCCATCCAGGTCCATACCACAGTGAATTTGCTGCCCAGAAATGGCTGCAAACATTAGCCACTGCAGAAACATGTATCACCTGGGAACCTTTGGATTTTCCTTCTCTAGGCACCATTAGTCAGACTTCCCACATGGGCAGAAGCTCAGGAAACCTCACAGAGATAGATGTACTGGAAACATATAATATTTATTTGAAGGGAGATATTTCCATGGAGATTGGCATGTTGCATTTAGGCAAGTTTAGGCAGCTTATCACGCAAATTGACTGAACATTTGTTGCTCTTCATGTTGGCCTGAGGATCTTCCATCAGCAAAGTCCCATTGAACCTTCTGTGCTGCCCATATTGGTGAATGTTGCTCAGATTGTTGGTTGGAAGCTCGATGGTTTCAGAACATTCGGCATCGAACTCTTCATCAGAAAGAGAAGCTACGGTGGAATGCAGGATTTGCCAAAAACTTCCTGTGCTTTCTTGGTCATCTTTGTCAAGGGAAGCCTGTGAGGATGCTTTGTCAGAGGCTTTCCTTCTGCTGGATGTCAAGGATTCTTCAACATTCTCCAGCATGCCCGGCTCAACTTTCCTAGCCAGCAGTGCCATTTCTTGCTCAGGGTTGGAAGGAGACATCTCAGAAAGCTGTGCTCTTTCACTTCCTGAAGATCTTTCCTTGATTCTCAGAGAGGCGCTTCTTAAGGCACAGGCAGATGGATCCAGCGCCTTGAGTCCCTCGGACACTTCTGGCGCCTGAGTCTCAAGCTCCTCTTGAGGACTCTGAGGAGTCCTCTCCTCTTGAAGGACATTGGCATGTTCCGTGCCTGTCACAAGTTCAGGTAGCTTGTCAGGCAAATTCACAGAACATTCGTTGTTCTTCAAGTTGTCCTGACGATCGTCCTTAACAAAAGCCCCCTTCAGCCTTCTGTGCTGCCCGTACTGGCGAGTGTTGCTTGGTGGAGGGCCAGCTGGCTTGTGAGGCTGCAGAGTGGTGGCTTTCTCACATTCATTGCTCTTCTTGTCCCCCTGAAGGTCTTCCTTAACCAAAGCCACTTTCAGCCTTCTGTGCTGCCCTTACTGGCGAGTGTTGCTTGGTGGAGGGCCGGCTGGCTTGTGAGGCTGCATTGCACTGGCTGTCTCATGCTCAGGTCTCTTCAAGTTTTCATGAAGTTCTTCCTTATCCAAGGCCGCTTTCAGCCTTCTGTGCTGTCCATAATGGTGAGTGTTGCTTGGAGGAGGGCCAGCTGGTTTGTGAGGCTGCAGAGTGGTGGCTTTCTCACTTTCATTACTATTCAAAACTCCCTGAAGTTCTTCCTTAACCAAAGCTCCATTCAGCCTTTTGTGCTGCTTGTACTGTCGAGTGTTGCTTGGTGGAGGGCCAGCTGGCTTGTGAGGCTGCAGAGTGGTGGCTTTCTCACATTCATTGCTCTTCATGTTTCCATGAAGTTCTTCCTTATCCAAGGCCACTTTCAGCCTTCTGTGCTGCCCGTATTGGCGAGTGTTGCATGGAGGAGGGCCAGCTGGCTTGTGAAGCTGCAGTGTGCGGGGTTCTATGGCGGATGGTGACTGCTCAACGCCAAGATGGAAATCGAGAGCCCCTGGTGTGCTGCCGATGGATGTAGCAGCATCTCAAGGCATACACGATGTTGGGGTGCCTGCCCCACCTCGATGGAGGTGGTTCCACCTCCATAGGCTCCTCCTGAGGTTAATCCACCTCCATGGGCTCGACGCTGCTCTCAGGTGGATCAACATCCATCGGCTCAGGTGTGCTGCTGCTCTCCTCCTGCCCCCGTGCAGCCTGAGCCATAGAGCTGTGCTGTGATACGGAGCCCGCCGTCCCAGATGCCATGGTGCCGGCATCCAATGCTGCGTTTAAGGCCTTTGCTCGCAGCTACTTCTCTCGCTGCCTCTTTGCTTTTGAAAGTGCTTTGGCCACAATGGATTTGGCATGCTTACGAAGCAGTGCTTCTCGCTCCTTCAGTTTGGAGGTGGCTCTTTTGATGCTGTCCTTCTCTCAGGTGGATCGACATCCATTGGCTCAGGTGTGCTGCTGCTCTCCTCAAGCCGAGGCTTCTTTGGTGGAGGAGGATACATCCTCCTCCACAAAGGACAGTGGAAAGTAGGACGGGGCTTTATCAATCGCTCCTTGTGTCAGCAAGCTGCCAGCAAGGTGCAGGTCGGTTAACGACTGGAGTTCTGTTGTCAGGGTCGCCAGGGAGGTGTCTCGTGACAACAGAAATCCACAGCTGTTAGAATGTTCCATGATGAGTAGAACATGGCTGCGTGACTGGGGCCTGTCACCTGATATCTGTCCTAGGTTTGGAGGGGGAGAAGCAGTGTCTATGATTTGAAGGATGAGAATAGATAAAACTAATTCAGCTGCGAAGGACCCCTGTGTTATTCAGACCCTTCAGTCTGCTCCATGAGTCGTAAGTATGATGAAGCACATTCAAAGTGTTTGTACACTAGTGCATACAGCAGGAGGAACTAGCAAGTCTTGGCTCAGTCTCAGAGCTACAGCATCATGATGAGCAAACCCTGTAGGGAAGAGCTCTGTGCCTGGTGTGTCATGATGAACAGCAGGGACAGGCAGGGCAGGTGGGGGATGAGGAAGTAAAGCAGATGTTTCTGTGGGTTTCTCTTGTAGGCCAACCTGCCAGGTTGGTGGCATGGATTATTTATTCTTTGAAGAACTGTCTCTAGGCCGGGTGCTCCTGTCCTTATGTTGGTTTCTGTTTGCCAGACATTAACTGTAAATACCACACAGCTGATAGAAAAAAGTCCAGGAGATTCCTGAAGTGCCTTGATGATAACAAGTTCTTTGGTACATGTACTAGGGGCACTGGCTAGGAATGGTGCTTGTAGATTTGATGTGTTTGAAAGGAGAGAGTTTTGTGGGTGATACGGTGCTTGGTGGCTGTCTTGGACATAGTGGGCATGAAGTAGCTGAGTTTAAAATGTTTGGTCTGCTGCTACCTGGTGAGCGCTTCTCAGCCTGTAGTGGGACAGTGGGTTGCAGGAGTGGCTTCTCAGATGAGGTGTGGATATCTAGGTGGCCGGTCCATAGGGGTAGCTGTCAGAATGTTACTGGTGCTGGTCCTGCCAGTTCTGATCTGTCCTGGTCAAGAGATGCTCCAGTTGAGCTAGGAGCTCTTGGCACACTGCATGTGACTCTCTTTCAAAGAGGCAGAACACCACACTGCTTTCAGACTTGCTAGAGAGTAACGTAAATGAGGTTGATCTTCCAAAAGCCTATGGAATAGGAAGCCCTGCTTCTTACTTCTTGAATTTCCCATTCTCTTCTCCTATTCAAATAGGAATTGGTTCACATTGAAAAGAAAAGAGTAAGCCCATCTAAACTGACAGGCTGCAATCAGAGATGCGTTGCAGGTATCATTTCTCCAATGCATGTTCTTTGATTACTGCTGACTGGTTTCTCTCTGGTGAAGAGGTCTAGGGAAGGCACACTCAGTCTGTGTAATTTAGTTACAGCTAAACTGGTAGGGAGGGAAGTGGGCTGCTGATTGTAGGTAGCATTAAGAGCTAGCTCTGGCACTTTGTACAAAGTATGTTATCTCCTTCAGTATCAAAGCTGTGTCTAACTACCTAGGTGCTAAACTTACCTGGAGGAAAGTAAATTACTTCTGTACTCCACGTTAATTTATCGGTGCAGCAGTTCAGATCTATAATAATTTAGTGCTTACCCTATGTCACGCTCCAATATAAAGGAGGGAGACAAGGTTCTTTATATGTATGTGTATACCCGATGGCGAGATTAAGACACAGCGGGTCAAATGTTAGCCCAACCAGTTTATTACAATTACTAGTTGCTTAGGGATATGGGGAAGGGAAGGTGGGCGATAGAAAAGAGATGAAAAGCAAGGAGACTTGGCAGAAAGCAAGAGAGAGAGAGAGAGAAAGAGAGAGCATCACCACCGTGGATCCGGCGAGGTCCGTAGTCCGTTGATCTCAGGAACTCGTCTGGTCTCCGCGGGGGATGGGAGAAAGCCGGGAAGTTTCACAGCAAGCAGGCACCGTGCGGGGGGGGGGTCTTCCAAAGAGGTTTTTCCCTCAGGAAAGTCTCTTCTTCAAAGTCTTTGGTTTAGTGGTGCTGAGAAAACCAACTGAGCAACTCGACACATCAATGAGTTATGTCAAGCGGCTATTCCTCCCATTGCAGCGCTGGGTACATGGGGGATCACTCCACCAAACATGCACACAAAGAGAGAAACGAATACATATTTAAAGGTATAGCACATGCATATTCATCACATTCCAAACTCTGGTTATCGAGGGGATTAAACCTAAGGGTCAATTTTGCTGTAAATTTTCAAATCTTGAAGGGGGAGAGCTCCTCACCATTCCTGTGGGTGTCTTGTTATAAGAGAGACGTCTGTTTGGTTATCTTGTTGGGACAACAGGATGTCTGTCCTGCTTTCTTTAGCTGCCTCCATGTTCTGGCATTAGTTTGATTTATGCCCACCCAACACATCTGGCCCAACAGATAAATCAACAGGGAGTAGCACCTTCGGTGCCATACAAGTATTATCGTCCTTTGCGGTGATCAGCTTCTCCAAGCCGTACCCTGAAAAAGACTACTTGCCCCTATTTCTGCTTATCTTTACAACCACAAACAGAGACACTGAGGCGCCGCGACAACCATCTAGATGATTTGCAGTTGTCAATTAGAGTCTTATAGCCAGAAAGGCCTCATGAAGCAAGCTTTGAAACAACAAAAGTAAAAAACAGTTTCTGTCTTTCACACCACCCGGTGGCTCAAAGATTGCTTGAAACCGATGCATGAACAACCATCCACGGTGGTGAAGGAGAGGGAAAAAAAACAAAGAACAAGCATAAGGGAAAAGAGGGGGCGGGAGGTAAGGGGGATTTAGAAGTTACACAATTGCTATAACAGATTTCTTGGGCTTAGTTACAAATGTTGCTCCGATCTGTCAGATTTGTCTATTATCAGTTGAAGCGGTTACAAGGTTCATCAATGATACAGCATGTTGAATAATTTGAATAAAACATAGAATCATACAAGGAATAAACAGAAGAGTTGCAACAACACACAGTAGACAAAATAGAGTACATTTCACCCATGGGCCACCCGGAGGCCAGGAAAAAAAAAGATCAGAGTCTAGGCCTTTCCAGGTTTGGATGGGAACACTGACAATTTGTTTAACAATTTTACCATTATCATCAATTTTAGACAACTAGAGCTATTCACTTGACACAAACAACCCACTCCTCAACAACACACCAAGCATTAACTGGCTTTACAATGCCACCACCAGCACTTGCTGCACTTGCAACTTCAATTCTCAGAAAGCATATCTAGTCCAATTCAACAATACGTGGATTTGCCATGTAATGTTTTCAAAGATCATTTGGTGTTTTGCCAGGACCACAGATGAAACAAATATGTTTCCTAATAGGCTGAGTGAAGGTATAACTTCACCACACTGCAACACTGCATGTTGCTTCAAGATAAAATATGAGCAGAATTGTTATTTGAGCATCTCAAAAGCAATTGAAATGCTGAGAGATATACTAGTTTGGCAAGTTCAAGTATTGTTATAATCTATAGAACTTTCATGGGATAGTGTGTTTAGGATATACCATAATACTAAACGTTAGAGAAACATACACAGAAACATACAATTTACTTAACAAAACATAGACACTTTCCAACAACCATGTTTTGGATGGAACTCCTGAACTGGTGTTACAATAAACATCTCTCTGACACTAAAAAGCATCAATAACATAATGGGTTTCTTTTTGTGACCTCATCTGAAAGACATTAGATGGGTCCCTTGGTTAATTTCCAAAATTTTTTTTACAAAGTTGGAAACACCATAGCAGAGTTACATGCAAATCATAATCAGTTTGATAAAAAGGGGTAGAAGAAGGGATCAAAAGGAATGGCATTACTGTCCAGGGAGTAGTCAGTAAGCCAGCAAAACCTGTGAAAACTCAAATCCAAGTGTGAAGTTTAACAGACCTAAAGACAACACCCACACCCACAACAACCTGAAACATGATACTATGCAACCAAAATGCACAGTGTAATCAAGAGGTGTATTCAGCGTTCTAGTATGATCAAATCTTCAATATTTGTCCCAAAACACAAATGATTAAAGTCAGCTGTCTGCCATTCTGTATTCAGTCGAGGTCCAACAGGGGTCTTCTGTAAGACAAAACAAGACATAGGCTTGCCCTTTTGGGGCTTGTTAATATGGTTAAAATGAGGGAATAATCCAGTGAGTGGTACTTTTGTATTCCTTTTCCCAGGCATCCTTAGCCTTCTAAGCGTATTTAACAGGTCGTTTCCTTTTGTTGTAAGTTTTCTAATGTACATCCACCCTCCTCCCCCCCACTCACCTGAGAGGGGCGAGGGAATCAGTTTTCCTGCAGTCCTAGTGCCCGTGCTGATTCCAAAGTTGGGGGCACTCAGAGGTGGAGTGTCACTTCTTTTGGGCTGTTGTTGCGGCCACCCATTAACTAACTCCTCTAACTTGTCTGTAGATAATCCATCCATTAATTCTTGTGGAATGCCCCTCTGCTGGCCCAGCATCCAAAAACTATTACGTTTATGATTTATATTTCTCCCACTTGGTTTCACTGAAAATGAGACCCTTTTAAATCTGTTGTGGTCCCGGTTGGATAGGGGAGGGGTCAAATTGGCCTCTGCACACCTCATTCCCTTTGTCTCAGATTTGCTGGTGAAAGAAATCACTGGTCCATATTTTCTCACATAGTTAATTAATTCTTGGGCAACCTCCCCCCATGTCCATACTTTGTACCCTGACTGCACACAATTAGAGGTTGTGGTTCCTTCTAACGCTGCCCAGGTTCTTTCTCCTTGAGACATATCCTGTATCCTTCCTTGCAATTGTATGCCTAAGGGTTTCAGCAATTCCGGAAGTCCCCTGATAAGAGGGGTCATTCTCTCAGGATCAACAGGCATCATCATAGGGGATTCATGGTGTGGCTGCAGCTTTCTATCATACATCATTTGCAGACAAGCAGCCTTTTGAACACTTTCCAGTAATTGATCAACTGTCCCAGTAATGGCAAGGGGGTCTCCCCTTTCTAGAGGGTTAAGACCACCTGCCCAATAGGCAGCCCTCTGTGTTAGGGACCAAGGAGCACAATTGTTGCCAGTAGTTAAAAATACTCCTTGTCCCCAATAACCTTCAGCTTCCTTTTCAGTTAACAGTATTTGGTCTCCACCACTGAGGCTAACTCTCCATACAAACTCCGTTTCTGATTCTTTTGGAGAACAGCTAAAATCTCTTTTCAGTTTTGCTAGTTCAGTGGCCGAGAAAGGGGTTTCTTTAATGTTCATTTGAGGATCTAAATCCTCGCCATTATCGTACAAATACTCAGTTTTTATTAAAGGACACAACCGAGCTGGGGGAGCTTCTAATTTGTCAATATTTGCCTTTGTACTTTGCAATTCCTCCCTTAAATAAGTTTTCTCTTGAGGTGCACTAGTATCACTAGCATCCTTACCCGTTAACACTTCCCTTAAAACCGTTTGCAACAGATCAGAATTATGTTTTTCCCTTTCTAATTGCTCTTCTAGGTTTACAATTTGATTTTGCAGAGCTTTTATCAATTCCTGACTTACTTTAACTGATTCCTGCAATGCTTGTAAAGCTTGACTCTCTGCTTTAAGCTGCTGGTCACGGAATTCTATGGCTGCAACCAGAGCCGAACCCAATACAGCACAAATAAATGCTTTTCCTTTTCCAGCTCGTTTATGAGCATTCTTTTGCAGAACACTAATACGGTCTGAAACACTCTGCAAGTTATGCCAGCTCTGCCGTGCCCAGTCTACCCCTGTTAACGAGGGTCTGGCACCATGCTTTTCTAAAAGTTCAAATAACACATCTTCACCTTTCATTGTGACTACACTGTCGCTCATATCACAGTATGCAGAAAAATCTACACGGAGAAAGAGACAGAGGATACACTATCCAAAATTTCGAGTCAAACAAATGCAAATGCTCAGATTGCTCCTCTGTTTACTGAGAGGAGCATGCAAAAGTCAGAGAAGATCAAAGGAAATGCTAATACGTAAATCACTTCTCACTTCTCTGTGAAGCCACACAGAGGAAAAAAAAACTTCAACCCCCCACACCGAAGTTAGGAAGTACCCTTACGTTTCGAAAATGCACAATAATCTTCACAGGTCTCAGAATTACTCAATAGGTTCCCAAGAGGCACACACAGAAACAGTTCCAGAGACAAAGTTAAGTTTCAATATGTGGAGTGATCTTCCTGGAGAGGTGCTCACGTTAAAATTATCAAATAATCACTCCTTGCAACTCCAGGAGGTGCACACAGGAAAAGGATCAACTTTACTTAAAGTTCCCAAAAACACAGCTAAGTTTCAGTATGCGGAGTGATTCTTCCTGGAGAGGTACACACGTCTAAATGACCAAATTATCACAGTTATCACTCCTCACAACTCCAGGAGGCACATACAGGAAAGAGATTCAAATTTCACAAAGTTAAGGTTCAATACGCGGAGTGATCTTTCTGGAGAGGCACTCACATCTAAATTATCAAAAATAAATATCACTCCGGACAACTCCAGAAGGTACACACATCAACTATACCTGGAAGGGCAACACTCTCACTGTCGGGTATCCTGCCGACTACGCCATTAAAATGTCACGCTCCAATATAAAGGAGGGAGACAAGGTTCTTTATATGTATGTGTATACCCGATGGCGAGATTAAGACACAGCGGGTCAAATGTTAGCCCAACCAGTTTATTACAATTACTAGTTGCTTAGGGATATGGGGAAGGGAAGGTGGGCGATAGAAAAGAGATGAAAAGCAAGGAGACTTGGCAGAAAGCAAGAGAGAGAGAGAGAGAAAGAGAGAGCATCACCACCGTGGATCCGGCGAGGTCCGTAGTCCGTTGATCTCAGGAACTCGTCTGGTCTCCGCGGGGGATGGGAGAAAGCCGGGAAGTTTCACAGCAAGCAGGCACCGTGCGGGGGGGGGGGTCTTCCAAAGAGGTTTTTCCCTCAGGAAAGTCTCTTCTTCAAAGTCTTTGGTTTAGTGGTGCTGAGAAAACCAACTGAGCAACTCGACACATCAATGAGTTATGTCAAGCGGCTATTCCCCCCATTGCAGCGCTGGGTACATGGGGGATCACTCCACCAAACATGCACACAAAGAGAGAAACAAATACATATTTAAAGGTATAGCACATGCATATTCATCACATTCCAAACTCTGGTTATCGAGGGGATTAAACCTAAGGGTCAATTTTGCTGTAAATTTTCAAACCTTGAAGGGGGAGAGCTCCTCACCATTCCTGTGGGTGTCTTGTTATAAGAGAGACGTCTGTTTGGTTATCTTGTTGGGACAACAGGATGTCTGTCCTGCTTTCTTTAGCTGCCTCCATGTTCTGGCATTAGTTTGATTTATGCCCACCCAACACATCTGGCCCAACAGATAAATCAACAGGGAGTAGCACCTTCGGTGCCATACAAGTATTATCGTCCTTTGCGGTGATCAGCTTCTCCAAGCCGTACCCCGAAAAAGACTACTTGCCCCTATTTCTGCTTATCTTTACAACCACAAACAGAGACACTGAGGCGCCGCGACAACCATCTAGATGATTTGCAGTTGTCAATTAGAGTCTTATAGCCAGAAAGGCCTCATGAAGCAAGCTTTGAGACAACAAAAGTAAAAAACAGTTTCTGTCTTTCACACCCTAGCAAATCATGCATGTTCTGCTTATGGTTTGCCGGGGCATATTCTTGCTTACTGCTTAAATCCACTTCCTGCAGTCACTATTGGCAGCTCTTGCCTTCGGATCCTGGTGTACAGTGGGAGGAGGAGGCAAATCACTCAGAGGTTCTCTTGAAAAGCTGCTTCCAAATGTTTTGTTTGATAAGGCAAAGTTATGGGCCATCAGCCTGCTCAGGGCTATAAATGTTAGGAACCATCCTCTCTTTTGCTTAGTAGAGCAACTCTTTCCCTTCAACAGACTCCAGAAAAATCTCTCAGGCACATCTTAAATATACTAACTGTTCAAAATTCAAGGGCTAGAAAGAAAACCAATTTGTGACTTATTTTAGAGTTCTGCAATTCTAGTTTCTACTAGCTCGGGGTTTCACTGAATGGTGAGAATTCCTCTGGCTGTGTTTTGAGAGCCCATGGCTGCTGGCTAGCCCTGAAATGAATGGGCTTCCTGCAAATGGTTGAAGTGTAAATTGCTGTGAGATCCAGGAGAGTAACCAGGTCATTCTCAATTTTATCCAGACCAGTTTGTCTATCTATGTTTACTTTGGAATCCCTCTGGATAGAAATGAGAGATGCTAGTAATCTGAAAATCTTAAACAAACACCTTGTCAGGGGAGATGTGCCTTGAGATGTCTTTTCTGGCTCTCAGTAGGCCTTGGGAATGATGTGGTATTCCTTGATTCAGATAATTATAGCCCAAGTGATTATGTTTTACCCTCCCACTCTCCCCTACTGCTGTTCTTGCCTGCTTAGGCTCTGGACACATGCGATAACTCTGTTGTCGGCTGATTTGAATTTTAAATGCAATCACAGGGGCACTTGCTCCTTGTTTCCCTCTTGCTAGATGCCACCTCGTTTCCCTCTGTGAGTTTGCTTAACGTATTAATTGTTTAATTCTCCACTCATGGTCATGTGCTCATGCCTCTTTCTATTCAGTCCCTGCTGTTCATTGTTTGATGCCTGACTTCTAGGTCAGCGAATATGCTGGTTGCTGGATGAAGGCTACCTTGGGCATCTCTCCAAAAAGCTGTCATCCTCCTCAGGTTAAGAGGCATTAACCAACATGCTGCTGTGACCTCTCGCTGGCAAGGGTAACTGGTGATGGAGGGTTTCCCGAGGAGCTTTGTTGTGAAGGCAATAGATTGGGAAACCAAAATTCTTAGCAAGTGCTAAAAGGCGAAAGCTTTCTAGTTGCTTGCAAGAAGCCTGATTTCTCTTTATGTTTCCACATTTCTTGACATATTAGTGCACTGACAGCCTTTACACAATATCTCCATTTACTGCCTGCTGTAAAATAGTGTGTATATATATGTGTATTTTTAAGTTTGTGACAGCCTGGAAAGGCTGCTTGTGTAGCTGGGGTCCTCAGAGGTGAGCATTCTGAATTGCCATTTTTGTGTGATCGTAAGTCTCAACTTGGAGAAATGTAAGAACATCAAAGCTGACTGGGATTAATCTACAGTGGAAACTGGACGAAGCCTTTGCTGTCAGTGCTGGAAAATGCCTGGCCAGCGCTGGAGCAGAGTTGGGTAGTGGGAACTACCCTGCTCTCCCTGCTGCTGCTGGGTGATGTAGGCAGGGGCTGTATTTTGTAGCTTAGTGCTTTGCCCTGTGCTTTCTAGCCACATCCCGCTGGTCCTCCCTTTCTCCTGTTACATCTTTGCTTGCCTCAGAGGAGGAAACCAAGGACTTCAGAGCTAGGGAGAGGGAAACCTGGAGGGAGTTAGCACCCAGCTTAGAGCACAGCAGTGCTGCTCAAGGTGGGTACAGGAGCAGCTGAAGAAGGACAGTGCTGCTTTTAGCAGCACTTTGCAGAGCTCCCTCGAGGAGCACAGCATGTGGGTGCTTTCCTGCCTGAAATCTTTGCAGAAGTCAGCACTCAGCTCTTCCTCTGTTCCCAGGTTTCTGCCTGGGGCATCTTCTGGCAGCTCCTGGATAGCTCTGCTTCCCTCCACCCCCTGCAGATGGCAGGGTAGGGAGTCAATAAATCCGCTTCAAATTGCCTTACAAACCAAGCATGAACTTGTGACAATTCCAATACTGCCTTTACGTGCCTTGTTAAAGCCCCTGGTGCCTTCAGGAGTGACAGGAGCTGACCTGATCGATAGCTCCACTGCCCTTCACTGCTGCAAAGCAGCTCCTGTGAATACAGAGCGCTGCCAGCACATAATTGCCTGCATTGTGGTGCTTTCTGGACACCAGTGCCTGCCCCTATGGTAATGAAAACCCATTTGCAGAAGGAGTTGGTTTGCGGTATTGACTTCCCCTTCTCCCTCTGATTCTCATATTTATTTACATTCAACATGCTGCTCCAGCAGCAGATCTGGGAGGTGATCTGGAGGATAATTAATGAGCTGAGTGCTGACAGATTTGGATTTCAGGCTATCCTGAGGACTGATTTTTTCTTCTTGTCCATTTGCATTAAGCTCATTTTGTAAGCTCTGACAGAACTCAGTGTGGGTGGGTGTGCTCCTGCTCAGCTCTCACCATCTCTCCCCACGGGCATCTCCACAAGCCCACCCTGCCTCTCTTCATTGCAGATTGCTTTAAATGCTTGTCTGCCCCAACTCTTTGGCCCCCTGAGGAGAGTGAGGGTCTCTGGCATCTAGGAGCAGACTCCACCTTTGTTGCTTCAAAGCAGCAGCTCCTTGGCGAGCTGAGTTGGAGCAGAAGTACTTCTGGAGTTCAGCAAATCAACAGCTTGAGATGACCCATCAGGAGCCCTGCAGCTGCTAGTGTTCCCTGTAGTGCTTGTGGGCAGTAGCTCTGCCAGCCCGTGTGCCCCCTCTGGCGGGAGAGGGAGACTTGGCGTGGGGTGTTTCCCAATAGGAAAGTCAAGTAGGGGCAAGGAACTGTGGGAAGGGTGTGGAGGGGACTGAGGCTATGGCAGGAGAGAGACGGAATGGGGAAACACAAGGGATGTGAGAGCTGGGGGCAGCTGAAGAGCAGGGGAGAGGCTGGATTGAGAGCAGCAAATTGGGATTAATAATGAGAATTCAGTACGCGTGGGGGAGGAAGGATAGATGGAGCATCCTTAAACTTCAGAAAAGCTTCACAGGGAGAGGGGTTCAGCTCAGACAGCGCTTGGGCAAGGCAGAGAGAGGGACTGAGAACTGGGGAGGAGCCAGGCAGCAGGAAGGGTGGCTGGGGACAGACATAGGTGTGGGATGGACTCCACAAGCCTGGGAACTGAGCAGGGGGAAGAGGTTGTGGTGTGCTCTTAAGGTCTGGGACCTGTGGGAGGATGGACAGACCTGTGGTAGGGAAATCCAGTGGTTCATCCTTATGTGTGCTGTGCTTTCTGAAGCAGTGCTCCGCACCTGGAGCACATCTGTCATTGCCTTGGCTGCCCCCCTCCCATGGGATGGTTACCACAGCTGCAAGCTGAAGGTCACCATAAATGTCATCTTTATTTGGCTGCCTTTATGGGGTAATCACAGCTGCAGATACAAGGTTTACCAACCAAATTACAAACTAAGTGGGTGTTTATCCTGTAAGAGGCTGATTGGAAACACCTGCCATTCTGTGGAAGGGAGAAAAGAGATTCTGTGAGGTGCTTCTGTTCCCATTACCTACTGTTGTGTGTCTCTGCCCCTCTTGGTGGCCTGTGGCAGAGGGTAGGACAACCAGTGTTCACTGCTTGGGTTCCTCAAACCCTCACCATGTGGCTGAGCAGTGCCTGTGGGGCAGGTGGGCCTCAGCTGCAGCCTGTGAATGGTTTGGCCATGGGAGGAGTGGTTGGAAAGGCAGTCCGGCTGGAGGTGGTCCCCAGCACCTCTGAGCTCTCTGAGGTGAGCACTGGTTCAGGGTTGGGCTGGCAGATGTGCTCTGTTCATGCAGAACTGCTCGGGTGGTATAATGTGAGGAGCAAGCACATGGGGCGATACAGGCAGGGCAGTGGGGACGCTGCTCCTGAACAGCAGTGATAGTTCTGGTGACAGTAAAGCTAAACCAGTGTTTATATCGCTGGTCTCAGACTTCCAGGAGTTCCCCTTATTGCAGCTCTGACGTACAGTAACAACACAAGAATCTCAGTCACACGTAGGCAGCTTGGGTGCACCTCTGCATCCCAGGCTTGGGAGATGGGAAATGGAACAGTGCAGAAGGTGGGGAGAGCCCCTGCAAACAGCACACAGCACTTCCAGGCCTGCTGGCTCTACAGGTCCTGGCTCAGTTCTTCATCCTCTGTCAGCATTGCTTGGCTCAAATAAGAGACTGCACCAAATGAGGGAGTGAAGGATGAAAGCCTTGCAAAGGTGCTTTAATCCCCTCAGGTTTGAACTGTCTGTTTCTGTTTTCCCCTTGGAATCCCATTCACCAAAGTATCTAAATGAGAGAAAAAAAAAATAGAGCAGAGAAAGCAAATTCTAAGATCTGATTTGGTGCAGTTTTTAATATTTGGTTGAGCGCCATGCCTTGTGACAGCCCATGGAGTGCATCTGCTGGGACAAGCCCTCAGTGCTGATTATTTACCCTGCTGTGAGATGGGTTGGAGAACCCAGCACAGTGCCAGGTGTCATCAGCACAGTCCTCACCTGCACAGCCTGTGAGCAGTGCTGCTTCCAGCTGCACTTTCTAATGCTTGTTGCTGCCGGTGGATGGGAGATGCAGTGCAAAACCACCATGCTGTTTTTCTGCCCATTGCTGGCTTTGCTTTTGGTAAAGCAATGGGAGCCCCAGGGCTGTGAGCTTTGTCCTGGGAAGCACAGACGCAGACGATCCAAATCATTTATTACACGTTCTAACATCCCTTTTATACATTCACAAGTTTTCTCTTGTAACTTTCCCACCCACCTTTACATGTCAACAAGATATTCCAGAAGCACTCCTTAATCGTGCATGCAGGTGCTTATCCAGTCAGGGTCATGAGTTGTTCCAAGACACGTGCTCTTCCTCCATCATCACGTGGCCATCACGCAGCTTGCTTGAATTTGTTTTACTTTTCTTCTTTACTTCTTCTTCGTTCTCAGCCTTCCTTTCTTGTGCTGTTTATCTTCTCCACAGCTTCTGCTCTGAACATACTCTCTTGTATTCCCGCAGTTGCTCCCAAATACTCAGCCACCACCTCCATCCCTCTGGCCACAGCAGTTATGAGGATAACTGATGTCTCAGCACCTTGCTTTTAATTATTAGAGAGTTGGCAAGTGTGCAGCCTGGATGGTTATCATCTCTTGTCCATACCCCTGGGAGGAGGTTCCAGCATTTCATAGTGGTTGGCAGAAAACTGTTCTGGTAAAGGCCTGCCTATGGGCAGAGGCTTGAAGTCAGTCTGTGCCTTGGTGCAATACCTGATGCACAGTGCATGCACAGTAAGTGCTGGAGATGTCCTGTCACCTGCCAGGACAGCCTTTGTGTACCAGGGCTCCTCATGTGCCCAGTGCTGTGCCACAGTTCCCAGATGTAGATGATCCAGATATGTCCAACCTGCTACTTTTCTTTTTTGTTGCCCTCTTTTTTTTTTTTTAATCTATTTTAAGTATATATTAAATAAATATATAAAGTTTTGTTTCTTATGTACATAAAGGATGCTTCTTTTATATGCAGCCTGTGACAATTCCTATCCACTTAGTGTGGCCCAGGCAAACCAGCAGACTGGACACCCATGGCACAGTGAATGATTAAGGTCTGTAGTACTGATAACCATAACCATATTTTCTTACATCTCAGTGCACCTCTGCTCTGCACTGGGGAGACCACACCTGGAGCACTGGGCCCAGTTTTGGTCTCTCCAGTTCCAGGCAGATGGGACTGCTTGAGGGAGTCCAGTGGAGGGCTGCAAAGAACACTGTGGAACATCTCCCTGATGGGGAAAGGCTGAGAGCTCTTCTAACCCCTATGGCTCTGCAATTCTGTGACTTACTCTGTTCAAACAGGCTGCTATTTGCATCCTTTCTCTCCCAAGTTTCCACAGGCCTTTCTTTCACTGAACAGGCATGTGCCGGTAGTGCTCCAGCTCCGCTTTGCAGCATATGAGAAATGGATGAACTGAGAGGGAGATGATTTCTGAAATGAGAATGGATTTTTCAAACTGAAAAATCTTTGCCACGAGTCCATCGGTCACTGTTAGGGCTGCGGTGGGGAAACGACAACTTAAATATCAGCCAGGTGGTGCCACGTGGGTGTTCATTTGTGCTGCCAGTGTCAGCGCTGGGCTCAGAAGGGTGAGTCAGCCCCCAGGATTGCTCTTGGAGAAACCAGTCCTGCTGCCAGCATGGCCCCAGCAAATGAGACATCTTGAGAGGGTCTGGTAGGTTCGAGGTGAAGGCAAGGGCTCAGGGGTATTTGTGAAGCTGTTTGGTGACGTGCTGTTTGCTGTTGGTTCCCAGGTAACTCAGCTCCCTTCCCACAAGCCAGAAGGGTCACGCTGTGCTAGATGTGGTGCAGATGAGCATGCTCACTTGGAGCACAGAGTGAGTATCCTCACTGCTTTCACTTTTCTAAAGCTCTTTTTGGTGTTCTGAATAGCTTTCGTTATCCTGTAACTCATCGGTGAGATGTTTTTGTTCTTATATGAGGAGACTTTAGTGTTTTGTTGAAAATCCAAGGCAGCAATTTGGTGCATAGAGGATAACCAGAACGTGCAGTATTCTGGACCCCAGTGGCTGTAATTTGGTATGAGTAATCACTATTCTCCTGTTCCTCTACTAGCTCAGAAAGTGCTATGAATTTAGAGTAGGAATCAATTAAACAGCAAATAGTTTTGTTTTTTTTTTTTCCTTGGTCAAAATCAATTAAGTCCTTCTCCCAGCCACTGCAGTGGTCTCCCTGGAATTTCATATTCTGCTTGGCTACCATTTCTTTGCAGCTTTTGCTGGATAATGTTGATGTTTTATGGCTTGATTTAAATCACGTGGATCAATGCACACACATACCTTATTTGGATTTTCAATTACAACCATATATTTAGCCTAAATGAATTATCCAGGTTATAGTTTCAGCTACACAGAATTTTTCATAATGCCCAATTCAGTTTTTACTTTCTCTGTTAGCACAAATGATTTCTTCGGAGACCGAGGTCATTACACTTGTTTTGTCCTTCTTGCTGCAATATTTGTCTTCAGAATAGTCCAGACCAGAAGTTTTCAAGTGTCTTCAACCTGTGGATTCTGCCTGTGCTCTGGATGAAGAGGTGGCCATGTTGGATGCATCAGCAGTGCGGTGATGGTGGTGTGGTGATGTGGATGAAGGTCCTTCTCCATACTGCTTCTTATGGTCTGTCTGGCTGCTCTCAGCCACTTGTACAGCACTTGTGCTCCTGCAGCCCCTGCCTCTGCATTAAAGATCATTTTTCCTGCAGGTGGCTAAGGTAGCCATTACGCATCAGGCTGCCTGCATCTGTGTGCATCTCTAAACCCCCAGACACCTTTGGCAATCTGACCCTTGGTTCCCAAGTCACTGCTGAAGGTGACCCCTAAATCACCAAAGTGTTTTCTGGTCATTTTCCACAGATAACATATCCTCAGTCAGTGCCTATGAGAGTGAAACAATCCCAAATTTTAAGCCAAGCTGTGGTTTGCTTTCACATCAGAGGAAATTAGCCTAAACTGTATGTGTTTATTTATTTGGGGACGTGCTCTATTCTCAACGGCGGTTTTAATGCTTTCTTCCACAGCCTGTGCTGTGCTGCAGCTCAGCCATCCTGGCTGCTGAGGAGCAGATTGCTGTGCCTACAAAGATTTTTCTCCTTGCTCTTTTCAGGTGGAACTGGATTCGGACCTGTGTGAAATACCCCTGAAAGCTCTGATGCCTTTCCAGGGCACTTCTGAGCTGTCTGAACACCAGCCAGACCCTGACGTTGTACCTGCAGTCTGTGGGTGAGACAGAGCCCGACCCATCAGCCACCCACTGCCTGTGTAAGTCTCAGTGATAAATGGTTACTGGAGGTGACTGACATACTTCCCCAGATGACAGCTGGGAACAGTGTGTGCAGACCTGACCTTGCCCACAGTGAAAACACCACAGCAAGAACGGGAAATTTCACTTGTATTTGATTGTGTTGGGAATTACGAGATGCCAAGAGGCCCAGAATAATAAGACAGCTATCTCGGATTTGCTTTTACTCCAGGGTTCCAATTTAGATAAATTAAATCTGAAAAGGGGGTAATTGCTAAAATACTGTGAATGAATGATTGATTTTTTTCCTGCATGACAGTCAGACCAAAAAAAATACTTAACACTGCTGAGCTTCAGAGAACCGAAGCAAAACTACACCCTCCATCTCCCACAGAATGCAGACCTCAGACACTGCATGTAGATTGATGCACGGTTTTGCTTTTAATGCAAAACTTTTCCTGCTGATAATGAGAGCCCGAGGTTACTGCTGCTCAGGAAGTCGGAGCTGTCTGAATTTTCTTTTTGCTTGAGGGGGTTGGAGGGATCAGTCATCTGCCCAGGGAAGTGTTCTGACCATTGCCAGCCCAAGGAGAAAAACTGCCTGCTGTGTGGTACATCTCACTTTTCAGCACCGTGAAGCTTTGTATAAACAATTAAATGCTCCCTGGAGCAAACCTACTTCCCAAGTGACTGCTCCTGCCTCCAGGCTAATGAGCTTTTGCAAGCTTTCACTCTTAGATTAAATCTATAAAATCCTCACAGCCAATAAAACTGTCAGCGGTGAGGAGCAAGGGATGCAGCCCTGAAGAAGTCGTTTCCCAGAGGGGACTGCCAGGAGTCAAAATCAAACTTATCAGTGCCCGGAGCAAGGACTAAAAGTGTCTCATGTGTCCCAGGACTCTCCAATCACCTCATCCCCGACAGGTTCAACCCACCCACTCTGGTAGGGTCACATCCTGTGTGTGACCTCAGGTGTGCCTCATCCTGTTTTGTGAGCTAGCGTTCCTCTCCTCGTCTTCCCACGTTACTTTTCCTCTAGCAGATTTGCTGAGAGTTGGGGAACAGTACAGATCAGGTTTAGGGGACTAACTTGATATCAACCACGGGCAGAAGGAGACACATGGGTTTTCCATTGCTATGTAAGTTACTCTGTTCTTGCCACCGCTTTCACCTCCTGAATGCCCATGTGATGATGACTGAATGTGGTATTCAGGTATTCGAATGACGTTCCCTTTGTCACTTGGATGCTGCTAGGATCCATTTTTACAGAGCTCTGAGAAGTCTCTGCCATCTGTTAATTTAATAATTGCCTAATATTGTAATACGTGCATGCTTTAATTGAGCAATTTCCTGATTCCCGTCCTACAATCTATCTAATCTGTCAATATTTCTCTAAAATGACTATTTTTTTTTTCCAGATCCTTTTAAAAACAGTGGCAATATTACAATAACTTCACTTAAGCCTGGCACTTTATCAGAGTGCCTTCTGCTGCACGGTGAATACTGTGAAGTCCCCGTATGTCTCTGAAACGATTTTGAAACTTTTTAAGTATTAAAGGTGTACATCCTCATTCATACGAGGCAGCAGGCTTGATTGGTGCAATTATCTAGTGCATTAGTTACTATCTGACCTGTTTAAAGTGTGACTATCATTCTTCCAGTGGTGTGAAATGACGTCAGTGTAAGTTAAGAAGGATAATGTTTATTTTATGTCCATTGCAATGCTGGAAAAAAAAAAGTTAGTTCAGAGTGCCACATGTTGGGAACTCTAAATGAGAGGTGGATTTACCACAGTGCTGTGCTCGTGCCCTTCTTCCTTTCTTACGTGAAACTTATCCTATAGTCAGATGAGAAAATAAATAAAAATACAACTCCTTATTCATTCCAGACATACTGAATGTATTTATTGTATGGGGAATACGTCCCCCAATTTGACTTTAGTGTGAAAGCCCCTCAGCCTTAGTGTGATTTTTAATGCAATCTCTGCCCACCACAGTGCCAGGAAGAGGGTGATAATTACATGCACAGGCTCGTTAAGGCCTCTCACAGTATGTCTTTCCAATGCCCTTGTAAAGGTTTTGCCTTTAGGTAAGTTTAGGGCTTTGCAAAATAATCGCATAAAGTTTCTCACAGATGCACCAACAGTCATTACTGAATTGCCAAGAAGGAGCTGTGCTTCAGCTTCTGAGCCAGAGCTGGCCCTTGGCTGCCATGCTTTTGCTTCTTTGCATGGTGCTCTGGGAGGTGCCTACATCCTCCCCAAAACATTCACACCTCAGCCTCATGGCTGTTGTTACTCTTACAGTCACCATGTGCCTTTTTGTGCCGTAAACCTTAATTGCACGTAGCTCTGAACTAATTACTGGGACTTCTGTGATGTAGTGGAGAGGATTCATTTACCAGTGAAACAATGCTGCAAGTCTGCATCTATACTTTTGAGCCTCAGATTGCTTTTAATGCCCGCAGGGAGAAGTGGGCACTGTGTGGCAGGGACTGCCTCCCCATTCCAGGCATGCAAATGGGACGGCTGTGTTCTCTAGGACTCCCTCATCCTAAGAGCTCATCTTGATCTATTGGATTTCTTCCACCTCGTTTTGTATTTCCTTTGCTTTGCCAGTCCTTACACTGTGTCCACTCTGGTTTCCCTGCAGGAAGAACATGCATTTTCCTCATTTTCTAGCTGGATCTTTAAGACTTGTTAAGGGTTGTGCTTGGAAGGCTGTGGGGAGGGGGAATAAAATGCAGATTTCCCATGCAAGAGACAAATGGGCACTGGGCCATGCTTACTCTTTAGAGATGCGTGTTCAGGATTTGCAAAGTGGTTTGAGGTCCCCTGGGATGAAAGCTAATGTAAAACGTGACAGTTACTACTATAAACTCACTCAGCAAACTTGAACTCGCCCAAGTATCTGTTCATAAGCTTATTAGAAATCAATTCCAAATAATTGCATTATGCCCTTTGTGTTAGTGGATTTTCTGCCAGTAAATGACTTTATAGAAAACGACATCTATCAGCTTAACAAGGAGTTACACCCAGCCCACTGCTAGGGAAATTACAGGACTCTGTGCGAAAGCATCTTTAACAGAATGGTTTTACATGGAAAGCAACCCTAACAATGCTGTAATTATGAGCATCCCCTCTGGCTCATCCAGCTAACAAAGTGTTTAACGCTGAATGAGTTTTCATCTAGGATTCAGAAACGTCCTAGAGGAAACTGAAGCGAGGATGTGCAGGTTTGCTTAGGATTAGATGTGTGAAGCTGCGTTGACGTTTGCTGTTTCAGAGCTGGAATGGCTGACTGTCACCTCCCCAGTGGATGCTGGGGGGTGCACAGCTCCGTGGAACATCACTGTTCATGTCACTGAAATCCCCAAAGTGCTGAACTTTCTGCCTGCAGACATGCACGTATAGCTGCTGAAGTCTGCAGGCGGCTCAGGTCTATGAGACCTGCAGCTTGAGGGCTTTAGGACTGACTTTGTGCAAGCCTCAGCTCGGGGCTGCTTTTGCTTTGTGCCCATGTGTTGCAGGGCATATGGAAGACTCAGGGTTCCATCGCTTCCTCGTGCCTCTTACATCTGCACAATAGCACTGTGAAGATATGTTGGCTGAGGAATCACGCTCACTATCTCTGTTAGCAGACAGAAAGTAGCAAGGAGGTGGCCTCCAGTCTATGGCAATGACACGTGGCCATGTGTAACCAGAGGAGAGCTTGGAGGGGCCCCTGGCCTTCACACCCCTGTCTGTGCACATCTACTGCTGGACCTGGGAAGCTCATGCAGGATCTTTCCAGAAACACTTTAATTTAATCTCTGTTCCTTAAACCCTTTGAATCAAACCTCACTGAAATGTATAGTTCCAGGCCCTTCTGGGAAGATGATGTTTAAGCCACTAGGTGATCACCCCCAGGGGAAAGCCTGCTCCAGTTTCATCCATCTCCCTTCTGTCAGCAAACAAGGAAAGAGTGAAGTTGTGCTGGACATAAACATGCTGAAACCTGAAAAGTCAACTTCTTTGGTAGTTAGGGAGAATTTTTCCTGTGTTCACAACAAAGCCAAGATCAATTGGAGAATACTGTTTGTTAAGGAACAAAGCAACAAGCCTTGCCATGGTTTCCATAGTTAATAATTAACATTCTGTCTCAGTAAATCAATGAATCCAAGCAGGTTAAGAGGTACTTCCTCTAGGACCAGTTTACCACTTGGGATTGAGCAGCTGCTCAAGGGATCGTCCCAGTGGTCTCTGGGTGACTTCTGCATCTCATTCTGGAGTACCATGACTCTATTCAGGTTTCCAGTGCCTTTCCATCTTGAGGATTTGCAGCGTTGCAATAGTATAACCTCAACTTCTGCTTTTTTAATTCTTTTCCCGTTCTACACACCAGAGCAGGGCATGCAATAGGCTGAGATAGGCGGAGGTGTGAAATATGCTTCTAGATATTAAAAGCCTCAGTTCTCACAAAGGTTTCCAGTAAGAGATGATTCTTCTGCTTCACAACTAGCACAGATTGAACACAAAGAGGAAAACGTGCTCAATGCTAAAGCTGGGCTCGTTTTTGAGCATATTTAAAGCACTTCTACATTTAACCACACCTGATCATTCATTCATTTGTACACGTACACCCAAGGTATCACACACTGAAACAGGAATGCAAATAGTGTCAAAACGTGGGCAAACCTGCCAAGCTCAGGGATATGAAGTGAGATGAAAATCTAGAGGAAGAGGTAATCAGTGTGAAAGAACTTTGCTTGCAGTGTTGTAATTTCTTCTCTAGTTTCTGCAAATATGTAATTTGCAAAGTGCAGTCATTGTAAAATCAGAGCATCTCAACATGATAACGTGTCGAAATGGCCCCTCTGAGACCTCACCTGCATCCTTTTCCAGTTCTTTCCCATGCTCCTCTCAGCAGAAAATACAATTAGGAAAACGCTGTGAGTTTGAAAAGGGGTCGCAATAAAATAACAACAAAAAAAAAGACCTCAGGAAGGCTTTGGAAGCTTGATAGTAATCAAATCTACTGCAGAAAAGAAAATCAATGTTGCTATCTTTATATATCAATATAAACATTTATATTTCATTACACCAATGAGAAGGACACACTGTAATGAATCAAGAGGGATTTCAGGAGTGGAATGAAGACAAAAAGGCCCAGCTTGTCAACGTTCCTGTCTAGTGAAGGATAACCCTGTCTTTCCAAAACGCTGTAAATCCTTCACCCTAAGAGCCTTTGCAGCCAGAGGCAGGATGAAGAACAGACCTCCAGCAACGACACATGGCCAAATTGCTTCCACTCCAGTAGCCCTCTAATGGAGAATATCGATTGCGATTTCTTTAGTGGGGTGGGCAGGGCTGTGGGTGAAGTTCTAGGACCTTGTTGTCACCGCCGGGTGTTCTTTGGGAGAATAGATCAGGATGGGGCTGCCTTGCTACCCAGGGGGTGCCAGGAGGGGCACCCAGCACTCAGAGACTCTGCAGACCCCCAGTCCAGCCCTGCCAGCACTCCCTGCACACACATGTATAGGCAGCAAAGACTCAGGCCATGCTTAGGAGCTCCTGAGGGCTCAGCTTCACCATGGAGTCACACCAGGACAGGATTTTACTCAGAGCATGTTTCAGGGCTGTCATGAGCAAAGTAACTGCAATTCTACACTCTTATTCTCTAGGGTATGCCTTGGACACTCCTCCAATGTGAAATGCCCCCTAATGTGAGGGGTTTTCCAACTACCCACAATGCAAACACCACCTGAATAACAAAGCATCTTCATAAAGGGTCTTTGTGAAATGAAGGCATCTTCATAAAGCTTCCACTTGATGTGGGGTTTTCTGCGATCCCACAGCCCTCTTTTTAGACATTTGCCATGGACATCAGGGGCAATCCAGGGTGCTCATCTCCACAGCCTTTCCTTTGGGACAAGCTCAGCCTCGCCCCAGAAAAGAAAACTAACCTGATATTTATGTGTCAGTGAGGATTTTTTGAACTGAAAGTAGGACTTACTTCTCAATATTCTGTAGCTATTACTTGGTATTAAGTATCTGCATTTGTAATTCACTAATCCTTCATTTTAAAAGATTTGGGCAGTGGGAGCAATACTTTGGGACTCCAATGACCTCCCCACCACGGATAACATTCTGCAAACAAAGCAAAATGTTCCCAAACGCTCTGTATAGGCTGAATGTCCTTCACATAACAAGTCAACAAACACGAGGAAGCAATGAATATATTTGCAGAAAATAGGTTTGGATCATGGATGGAAGGACTAGATCACTGAATAATGTATTAATTCTACCAGCTCTAATATGAACGAGGAAAGAGATATTTAGATATATGAGCAGGTCAGGCACCAGAAATTTTAGTTTGTGCAAAGTTTGAAGTGCGGGATATAGACTCCACTACATTTCAATTAAAAATAAACTCATTAATTTACGTTTTAAATTGCACAGAAAGAAATCAAGGTTCTTGCAGGGATTGCAGAATAAGACTGCTCTCGTTGACAGCACAGACATTGGAGTGCCTTCCCCATAATTTTTGGGGGGACAGTTGCTATTCTGGAGAAGAGGGCTTTAGAAGTGCACCAAGTTCAACCAAGGCAAAAAGCAATGGGCACTGCACGGCTGGGGCTGCTCTTGTCCAGTCATCGGTGTGCTGGGAAGTACAGTTCTGAGTGAAAGCACAGTGACTAATGCTGTTGAATAATCTTGTTGAGGCTTTCTAAGAGCGGCAGCAGTTTGTCATATAAAATTGTACATGTCTGGGGGGCAGACCGTGAATCCCTTCCTTTCTGCTGAAGGGATATTCATGACAGCTCCCAGGAACTTAAGTGTTTATGAAAACTTGCCAACTGCAGCTGACTAGCCAGCCCTCTTTCTCTGGAAAGAAAAAGGAAATCCGGAAAGTCTGTTTTCTCAAGGTATTAAGGAAATCATGGTCATATTCTAAAGCACTTTAGTCTCAGTTCCCTTCCACAAGCTGTCTTGTGGACGAGTGCACCTTGCAGGCACCTGGTGACCAAGTGACCTCCCTCCTCCTCCTCAGACTGCTGCTCCTGCCTACCTCATCCCCTGAGCAATGCATTTTCTCCTCTTTTTCCCTCTGTTTCTATGAGCAGCACAGTGCTTTGCACTCTGTGTTGCACTCCGGAGCTGCCAAGAGCGAAGCAGGAAGGTTTCTGATTTCTGATGGCTGGGAGCCGCTGTTCCAACTCTTGCTCTACATTTGGATCAGCGATAGCCGCAAGGCTCTTCCTACCACTGCCATCATGCACAGCTCTCAGCCAATGTTATCAGAGAACCTGAAGCTCTGACAACATACGCTTCTCTGTCAGGATCTGCGTGGCAGTGCTTGAAGACACCCAAGATTGCCTTCTCTTTCACTGTTCCCTGTCCCTTTTAAAATAAATGTGACATACCCTTTGCTGCTCTGGGCTGGAAACTTTTTTTTTTCTCTCTGGGCAGCTGCTTTCTTTTACTCCAAGGTCTCAGGAGGCTTTGGGAATAAAGAACCCAACAAATTAGATTGGTTTCACCTAGTGGATGAGCCTGCAGCTGGGATATTGGGTTTTTGTATGCTGCAGTTTAATTTCTTTCTCATCCTGTAAGCTGTGCAATTTTTCCCAGTTCTTATCCCTGAGAGCAATCTCAGGATGTCTTCCTCTTCTCTGATATGTAAGTCCAAGCAGGAAAGAAAACAAACAGAAGACTGCCTGCTAAAATACCTGGGAGTCCAACAACCAGCATTAATCTTCTCTTTGGGGGATGTGCATGCATTCCTACTGTTGTGCAGGGGAGCAAATTCTTAGGGTCTGCAAAACCTGTTTCTTTTCTGCAGCAAATTAAGAGGTGGCAGTTTCCTGCTTCTAGAACAAGCATCCTATGTCCCCATTTATCTTGACTGAAAGTGATCCAGGCTGCACAGCAATGACCCGTCCTCTCCTCCAAAGCAACGTGAAGTCCCAGTGCTGTGATGGAGGCTGATATGCACAGCAGCAGCTCCATCCTGCACCCCATCCAGCAGTGCTGTAATTATCTTATTAATAATTCTTGCAGCCTCCCAAGATGGAGACATTGCTGTTGCACTAGAAACCTATTCCAGTGCTCTACAATCCACAATTTATTTATTTATTTTTAAGTTCCTAAACGAGTTAAGTTATATTTTATACTTCATTTTACATGCGTGAATTCCTGTCTTCCACATATGTGGAAGACAATCAGTCTCTCTCTTTGCAGCACTCATTTCTTTAAAGAATGCAATCACGTCATTCCCCTTCTCCCACCCGTTCCATTTGATACTGAAAATCCCCAGCTTTTTTCATCTTTCTTCATAGATCCTATTATCCGTTTCCAAACGACACACAAGCGTTAGGAATGCACTTAGCAACTTCGGTTCTGCAGAAAAACAAGCTTATATATATAAAAGGGCATAATACATATTTGCCTTCATGGTATCACTAAAAAATAAACTGTGGAAGTTTCTGAAAACAGATGGAACAATTATTAGCAGCATTGCCTAAAACTAAACACATTTCTTCAGCTATAGCACATTAAGCCTACTCCATCAGCATCTAACTGGAGAGGAAGGTTTCAAAGCTTGAGTTATTCTGCTTCCGAGTTTTATGAGCACAACAGGGTTAACACAGGACCATTGCACAATATGCTAAAGGATCTTCCCACAGCTCGTTTTGCACTGCAAAACTATGCACAGATACAGTGAATGATGGAGATGATATTCTTTGCAGGATTAGGAGAATCACCCTCCAAGGAAAAGCTCAGCATGGAGCCTCAGCTCTGACTGCTGCTGCAGGGTCTTGCAGAGGGTCTGCTGCTTGGGGGGCTTGTCTCATTTCTGCTCCTGAAGTGCTAATTAACAGGAAGGCTGGAATGGACCCTGGGTACAAAAGCAAGTCTAGAGACATTGTGGAAATAATCAGCTTGAAGGTCGTTTTGGACCCATAGCCCTAGAGGCAAATAGACACAGCTCAGACCAATTGCCTTGCTAAGGAGCAAAAATTGTAAACAGTATACTTTTAGAGTTAAAAATTATTCTAATTTAATGATATCTGTTCAGTCAGTGTTTGGAAGTAAATCAGTGTGTGAGTAGTAAAACAATAATGTACTTTAAACTAAATTATTAGTAAACAAATCAGTCTGGTAGGCAATGAATGTCTGATACATTATTCATTTCTATTATCCAAAACACTTCACTAGCTCTCAGAGTCTGGCGATAAAGTGTTCAGCATACAGTATCCACCATCCCAGGGAACAGTCTCTAATGTGATATTAAAGTTAAAAGAGAAGTGAAGTATATTCCCCCAAAGCAAGGTATTTGAATAATCCTGGAATGAATCCATCTCATGCTTCTTTATAAAGCTGGCTTTATTTTTTTTTTAACTAAAGTGCTTTCATTACAGCCCGAATGACAAACGTTCCCTGTGTGGGTCTCCTACCAACCCGTGAATTTGTCCCAGGGGCTCTCAGCAATGCACGAGCTGTTTGTGCTGCCAGCCTGGTCCCACTGACTCCTGCTGTCCCAGAGAGAACCCAGTTCCCTCCCCACCCCATCCACTGGGGCT
The DNA here is from genome assembly GCA_023055505.1 of Callipepla californica brunnescens. Taxonomy (NCBI): domain Eukaryota; kingdom Metazoa; phylum Chordata; class Aves; order Galliformes; family Odontophoridae; genus Callipepla; species Callipepla californica. The sequence continues at coordinate 2,605,757 of JALIRH010000017.1, read as the reverse complement.
GTGGTCAGCCATCTCTAGAGAAAAAAAAAGCCATGTGAGGCAGAGGGAGGAAGCAACAACATTTTCTCTAGTCAAATTTTGATCTCATTGCTGTTGCAGCATAGCGTGAATTCAGGAACTGAACATACCTGATCACTGGCAATTCCCTGGCAAGACCCCATGGCAAATGGGGTATTCCAGAATGCTGTTTTTAAAAAAATACCTGCTTCCTTTTAAAAAAATGTGGTTTGGTTTCATAGTGAAGACAGACTGAATGACTGATGCTGGGAGATTAACCCAGCAGAACCTCTTCTCCATTGCTCTATTGCTGTGGGCTTTAATGCTCTGCAGAGGAGGAGGCCAGTGGGATTCCTGGGGCTGATGGTGTGTTTCTGGCTCTTAATCCATTGTAAAAGTTGGTCTGCCATTTTAGATTTGCCAGAAACTAATGTGAGTTTAATGAAAAAAAAAACAACCCAAAACACAACAGGTAGTGAAAGCATGGGAGGACACAATAGAACACAAGAAGCATATCCCCTTCCCTGTCTTGTCTCACTTGTCCCTAGACACCCAGTGATGAGGATGGTGGTTATGGTTCCCTTGGTTTTGTGGTGAGAGAAGGAAACTCATGAATGACAAATGGGAGAGCAGATTGGAGAGGCACGTGCTGGGCAGCAGAGCAGTGCTGCAGACAGTCCCTGGGGCAGGCCAGGGCATTGCTCATGAGTGAGCAACCACAGTACCCAGAAGGACTGAAGATGAAGAAGGCAATCTGAATGAAAACATTCCTTAGAAATAAATGGAAGAAAAAATGTTTTCCATCCCCAGCTTTCCACTCCCGTAGAATTAGGGCAGGGAGTCTGCTGGCTCTGACTGCTACCTGCAGCATGAGCAGACTGAAAGCTGCCCTGCTGCTCTACAAGACAGGCATCCACACTGAGCATCTGGCATAGGTGCAAAGCCTATATCCCACAGCAGTGGCTTGCAGGATCTAAGCCATGAAGAACTGGACAAAAGATGAAAAAGAATTTCCAAGACTACCAGTTTATTGAGGTTGAATTATTCTGGAAGATAAAAACACTTTCCCCTCTTTGGACCAGCAGTAGGATGTTACGGGGAAATTTTTATTTTTTTAATCTTTCCAATAATTTAAATGCATTTCTTGTGATTATTGTGAAAGAAAGAAAGGGGCTGTTTTTAAGGAGATGGATGAGTCACTCGATTGCCACTTTAGATTCTTTGCAAATGCATCCTGCTGCGTGTCAGCGTTGGGACTGCAGGACCCAGCGAGTGTGTACTTGCCAGAAAACAGCATGGCACCCAACCTGGCTGCAAAGGGATCAGGTGGAATAGCACTTGATGTAAAGCACCCTCAGAAATGATACATTCCTGCCATCTACGCTCTTCAGCGGAGACATTAGCCTCCAAGTGCATTAAGATATATGACAGCTGATCTTTGTTATGACATTTACCTCTGTGGGTTTTGGAGCAGAGGCAGAAGTCATAACTGGATACACATGCCATAAAAAATTAATCACCTGATATTTTATCTGTGCAACGAACAGAGTCTTTTTTTTTCTTCTATTACTAATCTTTGGAGACTAAAATCACTTTCCACGGTGGCTATGAAATGTTCAGTCTCTTTAAAAAGATAAGGCCAGTTACCCTCTCTATGCAGTCTGATGGATATACAGCTGCTTGCTTCCTTCTTGTGCAGCAGTCTGATTGCAGAGGAGCACTGACAGCTTGGTCAATGATCTGGGCATCCATGTACTCTGGGTACCTGCACAGGCTGTCCAAAACATTGCCAGACCATACTGAGTGGAGCTGGATGATGTGGAGCATGGGTGAGGGCTCCAGGTCCTGTCTATTTATGGACATGTTCCTCAAGAAGAGGAGTTTTCAGAGCCACATCCCTTTAAACCCCACTGGATTTTTCAGACTTCACCTCCATAAAAGGTCTTCAGAAAGACCAACAGAGGAAAAAGTGTGGGTAAACATTTATGTGAAGAGTCTTCAGAAAAACTGAAGTAATATCCAATTGAAAAAATTGAAAGGTTCATGTGAACACTGACTGGTTATGTGGAGAAATACAAAAGACAGCCAAAATGAAAAGTCTGGAGGAACAGCTTGCCAAAAGTTCCAAAGCTTGTAATCAGTGCATTATGCAACCCAGGTGTAAAAGTCCTCAAAGAAGGGAAGGCCATAGCAGGCAAATGCATCCACTGAGGCTCAGGATGTCTCCATCTCTTGAGTGTCCTTTTGCAGGACACTTTTGTTGAACTGAAGCACTGCTAGAGGAGGTTACAGGGAAGAATAACAAGATACCCAGCAAAGGACTGCCAGGACCAGGTGGTGTCAGCTACACACTCTTAAGATGAAGAATGAAGTAATGGATCTGCTCACTGTGCAGTGCAATCTTGGCTCTCCAGACTGAAAAGTGGCCAGTATTATTCTGCTTTCAAAAAAGGTCTGGGAGTGTCCATGGAGTTACTTGTGGCAGCCTGCCATGTCTAGCAGGTAACCTGCTGGAAGCCAGGACTAACAAGCAGTGAGTGGACATGTGGTTAGGAATTGCTTTTTTTTCAAAAAAAGAGATCTACAAATGGCTGAAAAAATCTTAGCTGATATATAGAAGCTGACTAGGGAATACATTTAACTGTTTTCCAATGCAGGGTCTCTTGCTGCCAGGTGAAACCTGAAGGTAACAGGCTCAAGGCCGGGTGAGGGCAGCTCCTCTTCTTGCCTCAGCATGCAGTCAACCTGTGGAAACCCTTCGTGCAGAAGCAGCAGATGCTGAAAGCTTACCCGGGCTGAAAAATTACACAAATTCATGGACGTGTGTTTGGAGAATCTGTGCAGGGCTGTTAAGCGCAGAAATATAAAAATATACTGTCAAGTATATTAGTAAAAAATGCATCCTCTATCTGAAACCTGCAGATCTTGGGGGCACAAAGTATGGCATGTATCAAACATGATCACGGAAGAAACAAACGAGCAAAGTATTTAATGTAGCTTGTGGAATAAATACGAAACAAATCCAGCAATAATAGTTGAAATATTTTGTCAGTTGAGCTCAATGAATTATTATTGATTCTTGGCTTATTTTAAATAGCCAATTGTGAGTGTTTGCTATTAGACTGTTACATTAAGTTTTTCATTGTAATTATGCAGTAAAATTACATATTTACAGAAGACTTCCACTGGTTGACTGCTCATAGGATGTTTACATACTTTTGCTTATTTTTGACAGATATTTATAATTCAACCTTATCCTCTGACTAAAGCTGCATAATCTTTAATAGAGCTGAGGGTGGAATAAAATGTAATGTATAATTTATGCAATGAATTTGGCGACTTTTCCTGCTCATAAGTTGTTTGTCAGCAGTTTATTAGTGTCTTGTGTTCATTTGTTATTCAAAAAGAACTTCTGGAATAATTGTTAATATTCCTTCCCGCTCTGTTAATTGTGAGCAGTCTGTTCAGAGTGCAGGGGAGGAAAGTCTCAGCTGTGATGCTGACTGTGAGACTCACATGCTTCTGCTGAGGTGGGAAAGGGCCTCTGGAGATGGTACAGTCCAAGCCCCTGCTCGAAGCAGAGCAGTTTACCCACAGCCATGTGCATTTGGGTTTGGAATACCTCCAAGGATGGAATCCCACAGGCTCTCCAGACAACGTCTTCCTGTGTTTGTCCATTATGAGAGGGAAAGTGGGATTTTCTTCTGTTTGACCAAAGTTTGAGTCTGTTCTTTCCCAGGGCACCAGCAAGGAAAATCTTTACTCCCTGCTTAAGGTATTCATACAGATGGATCAGAGCCCCCTGAGCCTTCTCCAGCTTAAACATCACTGGTCACTCAGCCTCTCTTTGTACCAAACCTTGGATCATCTCCATGCCCCTTTCTGGTCTCACTGTGCTACGTCCATGTCTGTCTGGTAACAGAGACTCCTGAAATGGATCCCTCAGATAGATCATCTGGTGCAAAATTCTCTAAAATTCCTTCAAGGTCTGTCATACAAACACAAAACTTAGTCCAAGATCCTACGTAAACAAACACAATTTTCTCTAAATGAGCAAATACTTAACAAGAGTACTTCTTTATTCTGTTCCCCAGGCCAAATTGAATATTCCCACAGTTATAAAATATTATTGCCATTTCTGCAGCAGTGCTGCCCTACTTGTTGGGCATGTCTTTACACTTAAATGTTGGTCCCCAGAGAGAAGACACTTCTGGGGGATACAGGCATTGCTGGCACAGAGATCTGAGGTGAGCTTTGGTGTTGCTTTTCCTCCTCCCAGACTCTAGGAACTTCACTGTCATGATGCAGATCTCACCATCACAAAAAAACTTCCATCCTCACCTAAAACACAGAGATCAGTGGGTCCATGTGTCCAGCCAACAGCATCTAGAAGCTGATGACACTCCTGGGACCTGCTGCGGGACCATGATCAAGGGGGGAGTGTCCCTGGGAGTACAAATAGGCACAATAGCAGAGCACTCACAAAGACAAACAAAACATCAGCAAAATAGCTTGCTGACCTCTTTCTCCAAGACTTGCTGTAATATCTGATGTGATTTACCTCTTATGAGTTTGTTCTAACCTACACACTGTAAGTCTGTGGTAAATGAAAGAGCTTGTGCTTGGAAGGTTTAAGATAAAAGACTTTCTGCCGTTGCTCAATTTATGACATTGTGAGTCTGTAATGCAGTTCTCCTTACTGCATTAGGTTTTCAGTACATTTCCACAACAGCAAAAACGGAGGAATTGTTAGTTTTACAGTGACTGATGGCTACAAAGTGCACTATTAAGTTTGAGAACCACGGCATAAGAAAGGTGAAGTGTTAAGCAAAGAGACTTAATGCAAGACTCACTGTGGTCTTGGGCCCTTTGGCCACTGTGCGGACATGAGGAATGGCACTGGAGGGCTGGTTGTGCAGAAACCTCTTCTGCCTGCTAATCTTCTTTACTGGCTGACGGCTTTCTGGTGGTGGTTGTCCTCTTTCTCAGTGCTGTTCTATGCTTGTCTGCTGTCGTGCTTTGGGACAGGCTCATCTAGAGGAACTGGGTGCTGGACAGGGTGAAGCCCCTAGGGAGACAAAAAGAACAACCGGAGGTAAGGCAGTGGAGAATGCTCCCAGGAAGTGTTTTGCTGTTCATTAGCAGGATTTCTTCCCTGTTTCTGCTCTTGTCTTTCTTACCACCTATTTATCACATGAAAAATCAGCTAGAATATGTTGCTCTGCTAACATTGCTGGCTTATGTAAGGCAACATTGGGTGTTTTCTAGCCATGAGTAGGTAAATGTGAATCATTTTTCATAAGACATCAAAATACGGAAAGAGCAACAATTTCTGTCCCCGATCCAAGCTTTTGCTGTTAGGTCTGTGAGGAGGCTTTGGCTGTGTTCTTTTTCTGAATGGAGATTTATGCTTGCATTCTCTAAGTAGATCTTAGTTTATTTTGTGCAGTTAAAAAGCTGTGTTCCTGCTCAGCCATGGCAGGGGCAAGGCTGGGCAGGATGGAACTGCAGGGACCACTGTGCTGTGGATATATACAGAATACTTTGTGGCTTTGACATGGGTCTGCTGCTGATTTGTGGCCCCTTTGTATCTCTGATGTTCCTCCTGCAAACGTGGTGGAGTGGGGGACTCTGGAGCAAAGGGGAACCACAGCACCCTTCCCAAACTACAAGGTAGTTCGTATGGCTTGTACTTGGATGAGAGAAATGGGTTGGAGGACAGGGCCGGTGAGGACTCCTGGGAGTAACAGACAATGTTATCATGTGGTTTCTTTTTGTCTGCTTCTGTAGCTGTGTAGTGGTCTCTGATTAGTCTCTCTGCACATACCCTGCTTGCTGACTTGCTCATGGATTAAACTGACCTTTAGAAGAGAGAACTGAGATACCCAAGGGGCCGGACATCTCAAGAACTGGTCAGTAGGTGAACATTAATCTGAGAAACATAGATTTTTTATGCTACAGTTTAAAACCTCCAGTCATCTGCACAATTTACATCTTCACCTCTCTGGGCTCCACGGTCCTGCTTGTTTCTGACCTTGATAAAAGTTCTGTAAGAATAATGCTGGGATGATAGAGACCTTGCAGTCAATTTCTCCATGTCTTGGATGGTTGTGCCCCAGATGGGCTCTCAAAGACATCTGGTGTGTGGCCACCAGCTGCCCTCCCTTCACATTGCTCCCTCTCCTGTGGAATGAGGAATGCAATGTTCTCTTTCCCTGTTGAACCCCCAGGCGACAGCCTTACATGAGAAAAACAAAGTTCAGACATCTGTGACCCCCGACACCAGGATCTGAGAGGATCCAGTCAAAGGGCTGGAGAACAGGGGAGAGCACAACTGCTTTGTGCCATGTTCTGCAGTAAATCATCAGCTCTTTCAAAGAGCTGCTGTGTGAGCAGAGAAGGAGACATAAAAGGAAAAAAAAATCAGTGTTGTACTTCACTGTGATTAAAGATTGCTAATTGTTTATGCCCAATGTGCTTTCATGTTTATATTATTGTTTTGCCACATGGTTCCTGAAGTAAGCTGTCTGTAAAACAAATCCTCCTACAGCAACCCTGAGCAGCTTCCTTGGGTGGCTGGTTCAGCATGCTCGTGCCTCCTGCTCCCTGCATGCAGGCACTATTGATTAGCACTTAATTACAAAACCAGTGTTTGTTCTGAGGACAAGGAAGATGTTTAACAAGGAAATCTCTTGGGAAGGAGCTGTTTAGAAAAGCTTTAAGTGCATCTGAGGACAGATATCTGAACAGAGTGGTCCATAAAAAGGGACTTTGTTTCCATTAACTTGTGAGGCTGGAAAGGCTCTTTGAGGGTGGGGATGCCCTGACCACTCCTGCTTGTCCCATTTTAGAATCATAGAGTATCCAAAGTTGGAAGGATCATCACAAAGGTAACTGGGTCCAACTCCTGGCTCCACAAAGCATCAGCCAAAATTCAAACCATATTTCTGAGAGCACTGCTCCTCGAGCTCATGCAGCTCAGGGCTGTGCCCACTGCCCTGAGCAGCCTGTTCCATGGTCTCAGGGTGCTGCTGGCCTTTCTGGCTGCCTGGGCACACTCCTGACTCAGGTTCAACTTGTCCTCAACCAGAACCTGGGTCCCTTCCCACAGGGTTGCTCTTCAGCACCTCGTGCCCCCATCCATCCATACAGATAGAATTACCCCAACCCAGGAGCAGAACCCAGCACTTGCTCTTCTGAAATTTCATGCAGGTGGTGATTGCTCTCTAATTTGTCAAGATCTCTGTGCAAGGCCTCGCAACCTCCAGGGTAGTCAACAGCTCCTCCCAATTTGTCATCATCCACAAACTTAATGCACCCTCAAGAACTTTATCAATGTCATTAATGAAAACATTGAAGAGACCTGCTTTGGAAATGCAGCTCTGCAGAACCCCACTAGTGACTGGCTGCCAGCCTGATGCAACCCCATTAACTACAACCAACTGAGCCGAACCCATCAGCCAACCCTTCAGGTTTTGTCTTGCTGTATGCTAAACAGTTTGTCCAGAAGAATACTGTGAGAAACAGCATTGAAAGTTTGCTGAAATCCCAAATGACTGTCCTGGCTTCCCTTGGTGAACTTCCCCTGGGTAACCTTGTGATAAAAAGGGATCAAGTTCATTAAACGGACTCATGCTGGTGAACTCATGCTGGCTGCAACCAATGACTGCATTGTCTTTCAGGTGTTTTCCAATAACTCCCAGAATAACCACTTTCATAATTTTGCCTGGCACTAAAATGAGACTGACAAGCCTGCAGTGACTATGGTCTTCTCTCTTAGAGCAATATTTACCAGCTTCTAGTTGAATGGGACGTCTCCAGATTCCCAAGACCATTGAAAACTAATTGAAAGAGAGAAGTCTTGCAATGACATCAGTCAGCTCTTTCAGTACGCTGGGATGAATCCTGTTGGTCCCCGTAGACTTATATGCATCCTGATGGAGCAGCAAATCTCAAACAAGTTTGGGGTTGGCCAGGAGGTTATTGTTACCACAGCCTCAGACCTCAAACTCATCACTGGTGTTGAAGACAGAAGCAAAGAAGGCATTAAGTACACACTGCTTTGTCAGCAGCCCTGTTTGCAAGGAGGCAATCCTCGTCAAGTAACAGATCAGTATTATCTCTTGGTCTTCCTTTTACTGACAATGTGTATTAAAAGCCCTTTATAATAAAGAGAGCTGGTACTTAAAAGTGACTGGCACTTATGGACCCCAATGCCTTCAAAAAAAGTTTCCCAAAGGGCCTTATTAAATAGTTTACAAGTTCCCTGAGCAGCCTGTTGTCTGCTCTCCCCATACTCTGGGATGAAGTTCTGGTGGCAAGGATTGCTCCTATCACCAAAGATTTTAAACTCAACTACTTCATGGCCACTATGGCCAAGGCAGCCACTGATCAGCACGTCTTCCACAAGACTCTCTTTTTTAACAGCAACAAATCTACAAGCACCATTCCTAGTCACTCCCCTAGTACGTGTACCAGTCAGTGTGGGACTCATTCTGGAGAACAATGGGTCCTCCTCCAGCTAAGAAGATTCCTAAGAAGGTTCTACTTCACAGCAGCAATATGCAACTGATGGACACTGAGATCACAGATGGCCACATCAAGCCCATGGATCTCAAAGAGTAACTGATGGAGGTGGATCTATCTCCAGTAGGGCTGGGTATGCACCACAGCATCATCCCTGTCAGGAGACACTGCCACATCCATTGGTGGTGTGCCAGGAGCTCTCAGTTTCAATCTAGGCACTGAGATGTCACCACTGGCCAGAGAGCCCCAGAGCCTGCTGGGACATTATTACAGTCATGTTGCCATGTCCATTATTATTATTATTATTATTATTATTATATTGTTATTATTATTATTATTATTTTATTTATTTATTTACTTATTTTAAATGATCTTTCTTTTTAGTCTAAGTACATTTATCCCCTACTTTTAACATGATATCCTTCTGTACTTCCAGTAAGAGATTTCTCTATTTTACTTGGTCACTTTGGGATTAGCCAGTGCTAACGGTCTCTTGGCAAAGCTTATCTTATCAAACCTGTGCAGTTATTCTTCACTCTATCTCCTTAGATAATCTTTCCTCTGGTGCACCTCTGAGTGTCTCCTCCAGTTTAGGAGAATCCTTCTTAAATTGCAGATGTTATTGGGCACTGCACTTGTGGCTGGCATGCTGCTGTGGGTTCACACCAAGTGCTGATGACCCACATGCCTTCTGTGTCTCTCTGCTTCCAGCACAGCTGCGTCACCGCAGCGGTTGCAGACTTTGCTTGGACAGGAATGACTTCACATTCATCCCTGTTACTGGGCACATTGTTTATTCCTGGTTAGGTTGAGCTATATCAGCAATAATGCCTCCCCTGGTCTTTTTACCACCTGTAGCTTATTTGTGACCATTTTATAGTTTCTCCCATGTCATTGGTACAAATATTCAACTGCACGGAGCCAGCACACCCATCCCTGTAGGATCTCATTACAACACTCTCTCAGGTTAACAATATATATTACATTTAATGTTTTCAGTATGTGTGGTTAGGCATATTAACAGGTTAATATGAATGTAGCAGCAGCCATGAATCATTCAGAGGCTGTCCTTCCCTGCAACAAGCCATGGAGGAATAATGTTTCAGTTAACTTAGAGTGGGAATATGGAGCACCAAAGCAACTTGATACTACAGGGCAGAGTAAGGATGCTTGCTGTCTAGAGCACTCTGTGTGGGTCAAAGCCTCGTGAGACACAGACCTCCCTGCAGCACACCTCCAGGAGGCACTTCCCGTATTTTGCCCAGAAGGAAAAAGGAGAGTCTGTGTCTTTTTTCTGGGCTCAGCAGAACCAGCTGAGTCTGATGATGTGGGTCTCCAGTCCCTGGTGGTTGGTGATGTATAAACCTGCAAGACCTAAGTGCCATAGTATGCAATCAGCACTCAATTCATTCTACAATGCTCTCTGTCCGCTTTTTCAAAACAGTGGTGGTTTCTTAACTAAATAAATACACAATATTCCAGAACCAAATCAGCTCGTGTGTGGGGGCATGAGGCTGTGACTCCTGGAATGTTACACTCCTGTTGCTGCCCCATCTCATGTAGCCCCTCCAGAAACATCACACCAGCCTCCGAGCTGAACCGGGAGATAACTGTAGAGTTTCTGGCCTGGAAACACCCAAAACACATCCCTCATTCTCCACTCCTGTTTTTCTTCTTACCAGCAGCCGGCAGTTCAAGCTGCCCCAGCAGCAGTGCAGCCACACAGTCTCTGAGGTGAACTTTGGGGTGTCAGGATACCTGAGGACATCGTTAGAGGAGGGAGTCACATCTGCTGCCTTGTGAACATGGCCAGGTCTGGACATCATACTCAGCCCAGGACAGAGGATCAGGAGCAATGAATGGTATGGTTCTGTCTACCCATACAGCCATCCTCACTCCCCACCTTACATCCTACTTCCAGTTACAAAGCCTTTGTCTTCTGAATACAAACTTAAATCTGAGTAGAGTTCCAGATTTCTCCAGATTTCCACTTCTTTCCTTTGGAACTTTTCTCTCCATGTACACTTTCACTGGAGTGTTTTTTCCTGACCATTACCTGAAGTTGGAGAAGTGTCCTAAACTTTTTCAAGACCCAAGTAAGGCTTTAGTATAGACTGAGCAAGGACTTGTGCTGTCCCCTCATGGGAATGGTTTTTCTTAAGAAAATTCAAGCCAGGTAAGGTGGAAGGGAAGAAATATTTTATCTGTATTTTTTGAGTCTTAAAGCTTTTGGAAGTTGTAAGTCTGGTAGATGAATGCTTCTGCTTTTTATTTAGATTGAAGGTGTTCAGGTAATTGTCTTGAACGGAAGGGCTGGGAGAAATGATAAACTGGGAGTAGAGCGACTGACAGCTCCTAAAGAAGTGACTTCCTTGTTGCAGGTTTGCAATTTCTCCCTGGGAAAGCTGAGTGCAGCTGATCAGTCTTCCAAAATATGTTGTTAGGTGCAATGGTGAAGTACCAGAGGCATTTGCAGAGGTGAAACTTGAGGAAGGGGCTGCACTGATAGAAAGGGGCTGCACTGATAGAAAGGGGCTGGAGCTCTATTTCCTAGCAAGTATGAGAGCTGAAGGGCTGGGCACAAACAGGAGTGGGTTTTCCACCAGCCACTGCCCTCCCCATTGCCTTCATCATACAGGAGCTGCTTGGGCTTTGGGCAAAGTTTGCTATGACCTGGTGGACTTGGCTTGCCCCTGTACACTCCTGAATAGCAAAAAAACAAAGCAGAAGTTCGTGTTTGTACTGCAGTGGAGAAATGCTGCATTAAATCAGGAAATATCCAACGTGCATTGCAAATGAAGAGGTTTTTCATTTGTGTTGTAAAGGAGGAAAAATACCGCCAAGCCTAGTTAATAACACAGGAAAGCTCTTGTGGCTATCAGGGATCTTCAGCTCTAATCCCCTCTGATAACAGTAAATTGAACCAGCTCCTCAGCTGAGGTTTTTCTGTAGCTGATTCATACCCATATAATAAGAGAAATGGGCACTGCCTCTCCTATTTACCATTTCTTCATTTAAATAAGTTTTTAAACTGCACTTTTCTTCCTCCAGAGACATCTGATTTACTGCATTCTGAATGGAAACCACTTCTGCAACAATACCTTTTCCTATCAAGATTTGTAATCAGGTTGTTTCTGTTGAACTGAACTGTTGTTATTCAAGTGACTAATTTGTCATTTTATGCGGAATATGATCACAGAAAGCGATGAGCAAAAGGGTCTATTCACCTACAGGCAGAGCAAGATGGATTTAATTAGAGCAAAGCAAGCTGCAGGTTTTATTTTGTGTACGTGTGTGGTTTTTTTTTCCTCAGCCCAGCAGTTTAAAAGCTTACACAGCAATCTGCATAAATTACTATGCACATTTTTTATTTAGATTCTTACACTCAACTTGATTAATGATAATGACTTTGACAGGGTCATCGAGAATGTCATGTAAGGGAATGGGTTCTAACAGGTTTGGTGCTACTCTTCATAGAGAGAAAGCAAATCACGTCCTTTAACATTGGTTTTCAGATGTTTCTCATCCTCTTGGGGTGGAGGCAGGAGGCAGAGACTGGTGTCCATGGGAGGTTTGCTGGTGGCTTGAAGTGTTTGTGTTGGGTACGATGAACCTCCTGGAGGCTGGTTTTGGTGTGCGTCCCAGTAATTCAAGTTAGAGTGGTGATTCGCATTCCTTGAAAGACCCAGGATCTATGAATGTCTTAACTCTCCTTGCTGGCTGACGCAAAGGAGTGAAAGTTTCCATATGATATATTTGCATGCGGTTTAATTACAAATCCTAGTGAGGTCGCAGCATCTCCATTCTTGGAGGACGCATTCGGGAGAACTGCCAGCTCATCTGGTCTAGGGCTGGTGCTATGGCCCTTCTTTTGGGAGGATGTTGGGTGAGAGCCCTCTGGAGACCCCGTGTGGATGACACTTCTGTGATTCCCCTGGATTGCACTAAGTCAGCACCAGGTTTGTTTGCCAGGAAGAACCTTTGGAGGGATGGCTTCGTTCAGGTGGAAGAAGAAGCTAAGATTATGATCCCACTCTCTCTAGGAATGGAGAACAAACAGCACTTTGCAGTAAGAAAAAAAAACATTTTTATTGATGTTGCAGAGAGGCAAGCAATCTCGCATCTAGTTTTAGGAGAGCAATATAACCAGCTTTGACAGACTGGCCTAATAATAATAAAAAGGCCTAGCTCCTCGTAGTGCATCCTGATAGCAAAACTGTAGTGCAAATCTGTCCCATAAAAATTCATCTACCATGGCTAGAGCTCTGTAAATTGAATTCTGTATTTTGGTTGTTAAATAAAAAAAAAAAAACCAACAAAACAACAACAACAACAAAAGAACCACAATATAATAATAGAAACATTGCTCAGCTTTTGCAGTTGTATCTTGCTAGAACACCACTCAGAGTAATTTAAAGGGTTTGATTAAAACATATATTTAAATGAACTATCTTTTCCCATCTCTCCCTCCACCACCACCCCTGCCCAGCCTAGGGCTGTAAAGCATTATGCAGAGGCACTTCTCCAAACAGAAATGATGAGCCCATTACCCCACACAATTAAACCTTGCCCTGCAATGGTGCTGACCATGAGCCACACTGTCACCATACACTGAGATGCTGCAGCTCTGCCCACCTTGCCCTGCCAGATATCGCTCCCTGCATCCACTCAGGCTTCTGCCCAATAAATAGATTTTAAGTAAGATAAATTCTTACTAGAGTGCTTGTAGACATCAGAGAGTGGATCTGTGCTCAGCTGAGTTCAGCTGCATTAAACTGGAACAAAAATCCACTAAGTCCCGTGTCTGCCTTTGGCAACAGGTGGGAAGGGACAAATATAATGATTCTTTGGTCAAGCATTCCAAAAACCAGGGACACACAGCTCGTGCACTCCCTGAGCCAGAGGATATTGTTTTTGTTGGTTTGTTGTTTTTTTTTTTTTGTTTGTTTGTTTTTTTGCTGTTTTTATTGTTGAGTTTGAATACCTTTGATAAACTGTCCTCCAACAAACTTGTCCATCGCTTCTTGAACCTGTACAAAACTTGCTGTCTGCAGGCTGCCTCAATGAGAAGTTCCACAGCAGGGCGATGCCATGTCTGAAGTGCCTCCTTTTATTTATCCTGAGCCTCAGTTACTGCTTTCACTTAATGTTCTCAAATAGTTGTATTAGAAGAGACCACGGCCATATTCAAGTTCTCTGTTTCCTTGCTGTTTTCTGTGCCTCTCAGTTGTGGTTCCTGCTTCCCATCCTGGAAGGTCCCCATCTGTTTAGCTGTTGCTCATTACAAAGATGTTTCATTTCCTTGATGACTTCTGCTGCTTTTCCCTGGATCTTTTTTTTTCAGTTCCATGTTATTCTTTTTGAAACAGACAGATCAGACTGTACCCAGCTTTAAAGGTGTTGGCAAGCCTTTGATTTCTGCTGCAGTACAGACAAGCAAAGTAGATGTCCTGTTTTTTCCTCCTACCATTCCCACCATCGTGGGTTCTTACTGTTCCTATTTCAGATTTCCCAAACTGTGACATTAAGTGCAGTTCATCACGATTTGAACCCAGTTGCGTTCCAGACAGATCTCAATCCATCTTCTTTCAAGACAGCCGTTAGAAGCCCCGATTATTCCAGACCTTTAATTCTGTTTGCACACTGTCACTGCTTCCCTGTGCTGTGCGTTCCTGGGAGATGTGAATTTTATAATAAAGCACATGCATTTACGATAAATCTTTCCAGGAGTGATATCCTGTGAATTTTCAGTTAGCTGTGGGAGTCGGCTGCAGTGATCTCAGTGGCAGCGGCAGCAGTAAATGAAATGCCCTTTTCACAGCTGCCTTGCACTGGAACCCACAAATAAGTCTAAGCAGCGCTCCTCAAGGGAATAGGGACGTGGACTGGTAGGGCAACAATGTTTTCTGGGATAAAGCCAGCACAGAGCTAATCTGAGTGGATCTCAGGGCTGTCAGTCCAGTGGAGGAAGCTGGTGCTGTCTTGCACGGTGCAAGTATGGCATCTTATATCTTTTATGGCACTAGAGCCTCATACTACCAAGGCTGAATGAGGGCTCTGAATCCCATTATCTCAGGGAAGGGAAAATCTGGGGACAGCAGAGCCTCTGCCCCAGCCAGGAGCATCCTTTTGGTGAGTGTCTGCGTCCCCAGGCTGTGCTGAAGGCAGATGGGGGCCCTGGCTGTTTCTTCGCACTCTGAGCACCACTTCCTCCGATCTGGGGGAGCTGCTGAGTCCCCAGCAGCTGGAAATACTTTGGAGAGCTGAGCTTTATTCAGTGCTGTCTTTTTTTCTTCCTTCTCCTTTTTGACAGCAGCAGCAGGGACCTCCGGGGTTTTCGAAGATGGATTTTAATCACTTACTCAACTGAAGCGTTTGCCTCCTTTGACTTTGATATTTCTTGTCATTAGCCTACTGACCTCTGGGATTAAGGTATTCATCTTCAGAAGCTGAAACAGCTTTGTTTGTGCTGACGCTGGGGATTTCTGTACCTGATTTTCCCTGTGTTGGATTAATTCCTCAACGCTGGCCATGGGGTTCCCCTCTGCCTGGTACCCAGGGGATGCTGTGAGAGGCAGCATCTCCCCCAGCCCCATCATTGTCTTTCTTTATTTGCTTAAAATATACTTAATTCCACTGATTTTGGAATGGGATTAAGGGGGTGAATGTGTTCCTTCCTCCTGATGGCTTTAGAGTGAGATATTTGTAATATACCAGGGTTTTGTGGATGATCCTTGTTTTGTATTTCAGAAGAGCTGGTTTTCACACGGGGATTGTACTCTCCAGGATACAGAGCTTGCTTTTCTCACTGCGCTAACAGCTGGAAATGCAGCGGTGTTCATTCAGCCCACATCCACCTTACGCTGGGTGCTCTGCAAGTGGCAAGCGGGGCCCAAACAGCTTCAGGTGCAAACCAGAGCAGATGGGGCTGTCAGAGGTGAACCAGCTGCTGAAACCATTACTAGAATGCACAGGCTTGTAACACTGCAAACCAGTCCTGCCTCAGCCAGTTACTGGTGGAGCTGAGCATGGACAAGAGACCAGCCCATTGTCATGGTCTCCTAGGAGCCCCTTTCCTTTGTGTGGCTCTGGCTGCTAAGTGACCATGGTATGTCATAATTTCTGCTTTCTCACTTTGGAGGGAGGCCATCTAACTTACTTTTTACACACCAGACTTGTAGACCATCAGCCAGACACAAATCTGGAGCAGAGCTTCTCTGTCTTTACTGTACTTGAGGACTGGGGGGATGTTTGCCTCTGCCTCCATCTCTATCTATAAAGGAAAACTCCTTTGCTAGGACACATTCTACTGCTTCAAGAACCCCAAACCCCAGGGATCCAAGGCCATCACCAACTTCTTCCTGGGTGAAAGTCCCATTTTTGCTGATCCTTTCCCATCTATGTCCAAAATTGGATTAATATTCCCAATTCCTAACAGATCTCCTCCTCCAGGGTCTGTTCCCTGTCTGAGCTGAAGGAGATGCCAGGCTGATCTCTGCTCCTCACCCCTCTGCCAGGACCTAAGTACCATAAGTGAACACCAGAATTAGCTGGAGGTTGAGAAGAGGGAATTATTGAGGGGTAATCTGACTGCCTCTCTGAAGGGATGGATGTCGCCCTGCTTAGTAGAACTGGTTCTTTGCTAAATGCATCATGAATGATGCCATCTGTCTGCAGGAGCTGGGAGCAGTGGAAAATAATGGTTTGGCGGGTGACAGTTTTATTTTATTTATTTATGTTTTCATTTTGTGCATCATGAAAGTTGAGAAGGAAACCCATTCCCACTGTGGGACAGTAAGACACTGGTTTGCTCTGACCTCCCGTGTGTCACGCCTGAGTCCAGGTCCCACTGTGCCAGTAGGTGGTTTTCCTCCCCAGACCAGGTTTTGTTATCCTTTAGGAGCTGATCCAAGAAGCCTAAATGAGTTTTTACACTACTGAGCACCCAGGGAGAGTGGCGGAAGCCAGGTGAGGTATGGCTTTGCTGGGGCTGTGGAGAGGTACGGAGATAGTCAGGGAACGGCTCCAAAGCAGAACTGTCATTCTGGCCTGATTTTCTAAGTCTTGTAATCCTTCAAAATACAAATTTTCTGAACATTTGTTTCTCTCAGCAGGAGCTCTTGTTTCTGACATATTTATCTAGCTCAGCGCTACCTTGAGATATCACTTTTGACAGATAACCTTCTTAAATTAAACATACAAATGTGCTGTACTGAGGGGGGAGATATGAACACTAATGCTACTGAGGATGATGGAGAAACCTGCCCATTAGCTCCTCCTGAGCTACTAAATTTGCTCCTTTATTAGGAAAAGAAACAGCAGGCCAGCGTGATCAGATGAATAATGGGGAAAGAGATCACAGGTTTGGGACTGGAGATAAAATGCAATTCAAACTGAGATGTGGGAGGGGCCGTGGAGAAGTCAGATCTCTGCTGTATGAAGACTAATTAAAGATGGGCTTCAATTCATGTTACATGCTTGGATTTTCAACCCAAGCCCAACAGCCAGACGCATCCAGGGAGCCTGTCCTTAGGCTGAGGTGGCAGCATGGGATGGTGCAGGGTGGACCTGCAGCTGGGTCATCCCAAAAACAAGGGCAGCAAATAGAGGCCTGGTTTCTCTCTCAGCTTTGGGAGCCTCCACCTGTCCTTGCGCAGCCCTGAGGAAAGACTGCTGGGGTGCTCACAGGCTGCTCTACTCCCTGATGGGAAGCAGACAGCTCCCTGGGATGCTAATGCTGTGCTATCAAATGCTGCTGCTTGGAAATGTCATCGCAATTGGTGTGGTGGCCCTTGGTGTCCCCTTCCTTTGCCTCCTTGCCCACATCGTGTCCAACCTATCCCAAATGCTTCTGAGCAGGAACAGTCTTCATTCTTTGTGTGGTACTTGGTAAGGCCTTACATTTGATCAGCAGCTGTGCCTTCTAGCATTAATCAGGTAGTTAAATTAAACGAGTACACTGCAATGGGATGGTTTCCCACTTAGATGTTCAAGAGAACCATGGGACAAGCTTCAGCTCTTAAAAATATAGCAAAGAAGTTAAAACACATGACATTGGAATTCTGGTACGTACATGTAGTGTGGCTGCAGGAAGCTGTCAGATACGTGTCTGTCTGTAAATCTGCTGCACAGCCTGCCGGGCTGACATCCTTGCTTAGAGGACTGATGAACATGAAGGACCCAGGGGTGTTCTGGCTGCTGCATCCCATCCCCCTGCTCCTCCGTGATGGACACCACATTGCCCTAAGCTGCCAGGGAAGATGGGCTTTCACTGGGAGGTCACAGCATGGCTGCCTAGGGCAGGGCATGAGCCTGCAGCTCCTCCCCAAAAGTTCTCACTGGAGGGTACAGTGGTGGAGGTGGGTTTTTCCCAAATGAGAAGTGATTGCTTGTCAAAGCCTCAACCAAAACTTTCCCTCTTTCCAGTTACTGCACTGACTATAAAATACATTTAATTTATAAAATTGATTAAAAAATCTGCTTACCGGTTATTCTAAAACAGAATCCGACCATTCAGTTTCCACTGAATTGCTGCCACTATCTCCACACTGCCCCACTCCATGGGATGGATGATTTCAATCTCCTCTTTTTCTCCTCGCTTCCTCCAAGCTCTTACCATTTTTCTCCTCTGCCTTCCATTTTTCTTCTTTCATTGACGAAGACTTTGAGCGATCCCCACCTCCCTCTCCCAGGTGAAATGACCAGTTCTTTGACACGCTGAAATTGCTCAGAGTCCTTTCCTAAATGGGGAATTTTTGAGGAATTAGGTGGCCTAGCACTCCATCAGCTCCTTGCTTACATGCAGGGCAGGCACACAGTGTGTCTGTGCAGCAGCAGCATCAATGCTGCTGTACCACGATGCTGTGTGTCTGTAATTAAGCTGGAGGTTGATGATTCAGTGTCTAGGCTTTGTTTTTTCTTGGTGAACGGTGAGGAACTCTCTGGAGGAAGCATTTTTTGCTGTTTGCTCAACTGCAGTTAGATATGCTTCCTTTGATTTCCCCTCCCATGTAATGTCAAGAGCACTCTGTTGAAAAATGGATAATCTATATGGGGAATTTTGCAGCCAGGTTCCATTTTTAAATGTCAAAGATAAGACCTAAGGAAAATGAAATGAAAAAGTGGAAGTAAAAGAGCAGAAGAACAGATGGAATGAAGGAAGCAACTCTAATAAGGGGGGAGAGAAGAACGAGAGAGAAAAAGAGATGAAGGAGGAGATGGAACCCTAACTCTCACAGCAATAAGCTTCAGCAATAAGGAACAGGGAGAGCAAGGGCTGATTTGGCAGTCTGCAGAAAATTGCTGGTATCTACCACCACTGTTTTCCATCTGTTTTCAATCTTTTCCCATTTCTAGGTCTTTTTACAATTTTGCTGTCGAGGTGTTGGTCTCAGTGGTGTTTTCCTACACTCGGACCAGTGTACAGCATACGGCTGCTTTCCTTGCTGAGGGACAAAGAGAGCTCCTGCTCAGACACCTCTGTTAGGCCAGCACACCCTGGGGTCCCTCTCAGCTCCTCCCAGCTCCTTAGCTCACCCCAAGCCCATCACTGGAGATAAAGCCATCCCATATGGTTTTGGTATACTGTTCCATAATGCCCACAGGCTTGAAATTCACTTCAGAGAAAATGAGTAAATGACAGCAAATACAGAAAAGCAAATGGAAACAGCACCAGCAATTTCAGCCATAGAATTTTTCAACCAAAAAATTGAAATATGTAATCTGGGAATGTCCCAGATGAAATGCGCTCCTTTGGAAACAGCAGTATGTTAAGACTACATAGGAAAGCCTTTTGTGGGTGAGGTGGGTATCTTAAATTTCCAGAGAGTTTTTAAGGTTTAAGAATTGGATTAATTAATTGCAAGAAAAGGTGTTTCAGGACTAAATTGTTCCTTGGGAATTAAATAGGTTAAATGATTTCTTTCCAATCTCTAAATATTGCAAGAGAGGCTGATCTGGGGAAAATGTGCCATTTGTGAGGGCATCTGGACTGGAGACCACATTTTCAGGGATGGAAGGAATGGGATCTGAGGCTGAGGAATACATTTCTGCCACATCTGAAAAAAGGACAGCATAAAAATTAGTGAAAACCACCTACTTTCTGGTTCATCCCATGATATCCTCCGAAACATGCACTGAGTATATTTTCTCTCTCTTTCTGCCTAATTTCAAGCCATGAATAGCTGCCTATTTCAGTGTTATCCGGAGCAGTGCCTTGGGGAAGGCTGAGGTTCGGGTCAGGGTAGTCAGGTTGCAGAGGGACAGTGACAGCCTGGGAGGAGGAAACAGCCCCTACACCTCGCGTTTCAGATTGAGATGGACAGCACTTTCCCTTCTTGGTGAAGAAAGCCAAGGGAAGCAAACCACACTTTGGCTGCACTGACAGCTGCTCTGGCTCGTGGGAAGGAAGGGTCTCCAGCGTGTGGCACCAGAGAGAGCTGTTTAGCAGCAGCCTTTGGTATTAGGCTGTGTTCATGCACGCTGATTAGCAGTAACACCTCACGTAGTTCATTCAAGCTCTACAGCAGTAAGTCCTCAGACAGATCCCAGGTAGAGAAAATGTCTTTATCCATTAAGTTGCTCCTGTTGTTATTAATCATGTAACAACTCTATGGAGGAACTTTATGCCTGTCGCTGCATCACATCATATCCAGCTGATGGCTGGATGTGAATACAAATCTCTGTTTCCATGGCACAAGCCAAGACCCTGGAGCTCCTATACTGGGCAGGCAGGACCAGTCTTGCTGAAGAAACAAGCACTTGTGGTGCTGCTGGGTATAAGACCAGTGGGGACCGAAACCCCACAAATATCAACCACCACCTCCATGCAGGCAGTTGTGATAAGTGGTTTTTGCTTGGCCAGTTTCCCACTCCCCTGAAGAATTCCAGACTTTGGCTGCATTTTCAGCTGTTCAGCTTAAAACACTACAGCAGTCTCAGGTTGGTGAGCTGTAAAACACTGCGTCTGCCAGGGTAGAGAGAGGGCTGGAGAGAGGCTGCTGGTTTTGACTGTCTTCTTAGGTGCCTCTTAGGTAGGGGAGAACAAGCTCAAACTTCTTGTTTCAGAGCAGAAGCAAACTTCTAGCAGTATAGTGCTAGGAAGCAATTAAGCGATCCCTGACCAGGAGTGCCTAAGTCATACAGGCCCTAGCTGCTCTCAGAGAACATAAGACGTGCTGACCTAAGGACGTAAAGAAACCAGTCAAAGGATGTTGTCACCAAAGACTGCCTTAAATACCCTCACTGGGAGAAAAATAAGTAAGCAGAAGCACAGCAAGAAGTGACTGAATATCAGACCAGCTAGAGAACAGGGTTAAAATGGAGATTTTTCAGTGCCCCAGTTATCTTTCCTGGACTTACTTGATTTCCCTGTGCAAATGCAGAGTAACGGAGTAAATGGACTGTGAGCTGATCCAGTGCCTAGATGTCAACCACTAAGTAGTCCTGAGATGCTCAAAAAATGAAGGGGCACCTCACACAAGCAATTAATTACTGGCAGGGTGAGCAGTTGTTACTGGTGCTTCCAGTCGATGCTTCCAGAGATCCCCAGTCCCCCACCGTTAATCTCCTAAAGTTGCTTTTGTTTCATGCCTATGTGTGTTTAGCTACACAGAAAGCAGCCCAGTGTGTTTGTGCAGAGGCATAATGAAGGGCTTAGCTGGTTGCTTCTGTTGTAGCCACATAAATCCCTTAGACTTGAGACGGCCAACAGGGCCTTGCCCCCCTGGGGTTCTGTGATGTGGAGAAGTTGAATGATTCTCTGATGTGAAACCACCAAACCTGCTTTCTGGGGGGAGGCAAGGAGGCAAAAGAACATGTATTAGTGCAGCAGGCTGACAGACACAGCTCTGATAAAATTGGAATGGAAGAAATCATCAAGGGAGCAGAGTAACAACCTGGACAGGAGATAATAATAAGAGCCTGATAGCATTCGCACAAGTTTGTATAATGTATTTGTCACTGAGCTCCTTCCTCCCCTGGCGTTGGTGAAAGGGAACAAATGGCATGCTGATTTCGGAAGGGTGTGTTGCTATTCAAACCACAGGGGCTGGCCACTGGGGCACTGGTATCTCTCTTGCTATCTTTGGCATAGCTGTCTGGCAACCACAATCCAAGGGTACAGAAAGCACAACATACGATGAGGAAAGGAGGACCTCCACCCATCCAGGTCCATACCACAGTGAATTTGCTGCCCAGAAATGGCTGCAAACATTAGCCACTGCAGACACGTGTATCACCTGGGAACCTTTGGATTTTCCTTCTCTAGGCACCATTAGTCAGACTTCCCACATGGGCAGAAACTCAGGAAACCTCACAGAGATAGATGTACTGGAAATATATAACATTTACTTCAAGGGAGATATTTCCAGGGAGATTGGCATGTTGCGTTTAGGCAAGTTTAGGCAGCTTATCACGCAAATTGACTGAACGTTTGTTGCTCTTCATGTTGTCCTGAGGATATTCCTTCAGCAAAGCCCCATTGAAACTTCTGTGCTGCCCAGAATGGTGAATGTTGACTGGAGGAAGGCCAGATGGTTTGTGAGGCTGCAGTGTGCGGGTGTTCTGACGTTCAGAGATCCCCAGGCTTCTCTTAAGATCTGCCACAACCAAAGCCCCTTTCAGGCTTCTATGCTGCCCAAGCCCGCTACCGTAGGTTGAATGAAGGTCACCAGGTTTGTGAGGCTGCAGTTTGTGGGCTCTCTTTTTCAGACCCAAACCCTCACTAGTGGCTGAGAGAGCGGAAGGTATGTCCACACGTGTCTTCAGTCTGGGGGCCAAGTTCATCTGCTTGGACATCTCCGCACCAAGTTGATCCTGAAAGGAACAGCAGGTTTAGGTTCCCTCTTGTCTCAGAAAGCACTGCGCTCCTCGCATGCTGATGCTTTACACAGCTGAGGACCAGAACTCTGCTTCAGCCACTCAATGAGGGCAGAAGGGAAGGGCTGCCTCAGCCCTTTTTGTGCAAGCCGCTTTCCAGGTCACACACACGCCAGCATCACGAGCTACTTCAGCCCCGAGCTGGGCTGTCCTTTCCGTGCCTCAGTGCCCCGTCCGCCAGCGCAGCCCTCAGCTCCTCTGCATTCCCCATCCCCCTCCGATCCATCAGCACTGCCTGTACTCTCGGTACCATGCCACTGACACATGCCTACCAACACTGAGCTTTGCCTACCTCTTGTCGCCGTTTTGCTTCTTCCCACTGCAGCTTGAGCCTGGTCAGGTACTGCCTGTACTCACTGAACTCTTTCAGAGTGCAGACTACCTATGGAGAGACAAGGGCAGGTGGGTCCAAA
The DNA here is from genome assembly GCA_023055505.1 of Callipepla californica brunnescens. Lineage (NCBI taxonomy): Eukaryota > Metazoa > Chordata > Aves > Galliformes > Odontophoridae > Callipepla > Callipepla californica. Next base: position 2,582,943 of record JALIRH010000017.1, on the reverse strand, counting down.
GAGCTGTCGAGGTAGCTACCCACACGGCCTCCAGAAATCTGCAGGCGCCCAGCAGCAGGGGATCTGCCCCTCCGTCCGCCCTCCTGTCCCCAGCTGTGGGGCCGCTGACTATATCCCTACAGGGCTGAGGGGACTCCTGGCTGTGGTGCCAGGCCCATGCCTGGCTGCCTGGGAGCCCGTCCTGAGGAGACCAGTGGTGGTCAGCCCCATGTCCAAACCTACTTTGCCGTCCTTGGTGACCAGGCCCCTCCTCTTGAGGTTCCGCCGGTTGTCTTTGCGGTTGTGGAAGGCCTGCAGATGTGGGTCATGCAGGCTGTTATACTCTGTGCTCAGCTGGTGTGAGTGTGGATCTCCCAGATCAATTTGAGGTGATGGGTGCTGAAGCTGGAAGAGACATGTATCAGAGCGTGAATGGGGAAGGAATGAGCAGCAGAGAGACAAAGACTCCTCCAAGCTGCTCACACACGTGGGCTGGCCTCTTTCATGCCCAGCTGGAGGAGAAGCAGTGATGGTATGGGAAACAAGAGGCCTTTTTGACCCCGTCCTCCTTCTCTCACCTTTACCCCCAGCCTCGTCCTCCCGAAGACAGGCTTGGTGCCAGGCTGCACAGGGATTTTGACCCCAAGCGGGAGGTCCAGCAGCCCGCTACCTCCTGCTCCAACATTCCGTCCTGCGGGTCGGAGCTGAAACGACAGAGACACGCTTGGACACTCAGGCACTCAGTGCCCTCTCCAGCCCACCTGCGCTCCCTTTGGCAGCTGCCTTCCCACTTCTGAAGCCAACGCCGGGATGCTCAGGAAGTTGCAACTCTCCATGAGCCTTCTCCAGTGTCAGCCGTGAGAAGATGCCCCTCAGCCTCTGGAGAGCATCCCTGGCCACAGAGCAGTCCCACATACCCCAGGCTGCTGCACTGCCTGCTCTCAGAAGACACAACACTCACCTCTCCGCTCTTCCCCGCTGTGCTCAGCAGTGCATCGCGATATCGGAAACCAGCATTGGCACTGCGCTCCATGGCTCCTAGCGGGAGCACTTCAGGAGCTGTGACCGTCTGCTGCCACCTCTGGCTCCAGCGGCAGCCAAATGCGGCCAGCGCAGCCGGTCTCCCAGACAGTGGCTTTGTGTCACACCCACCCATTGTTGCATCACCGTGTCACCGTGCCGCCACCGGCAACCCTGCAGCCAGCCCGGCTTTGAGCCTCAGAAGCTTGCTGTGGCCTGAGGCCTGCTCTCGGTTTCCTTGGCTTCCATCACAGCTGATGCTGCACCTCACGAGCTTGTCCCAGAGGCGGTCTCATAGTTCAAAGTCACGGAAAGAATGTGGAAAGGAGAGCCGGCCTGTTTTTCTGCCACAGAATCATAGAATCACGGAGTGGTTTGGGTTGGAAGGGACATACTTGGAAGATCCCTTGAGTGCTAACGGAGGGGGGGCATTCACAACCTCAATGGGCGTCTTGCTGCAGAGTCTCACCACCCTCACAATAAAGAATTTCTTCCTGATATCTACTCTAAATCTGCTCTCTTGCAGTTTAAAACCATTTCACCTCATCCTGCCCATATAAAAGTCCCTCCCCAGCCTTCTTCATGTGGGTCCCCTTCAGGTAATGAAAGGAAGGCCGCTATGAGTTCTCCTTGGAGCCTCCTGTATTGCAGGCAGAAAAGCCCCAGCTCTCTCAGTCTGTCTTCGTAGGAGAGATGCTCCAGCCCTCTCATCTTCTTCCTGGCCCTCCACTGGATCTTATCCCACAGCTCCATGTCCTTCTTGTGTTGGGTGCTCCAGAACTGGATGCTGGACTCCAAGTAGGGCCTCATGAGTGCTGAGTAGAGGGGCTAAGTCACCCTCTCAAGCCTGTCCAGGTCCTCTGGAGATCATTCCTTGCCTCTGCTGTGTCAGCTGTATCACTCAGCTTGGTACCTTCTGAATACTTGCTGAGTACACTCCCTCCCCTTCTCCCCTGCCCGTCTTTTCTAAAGTGCTGATACCCATCTATTCCTGCAGTCCAGTTGTGAGAATCATCCCAGCACGTCTCAGTGATGCCAATGTCATCACAGCCCTGTAGGCGCACTCACGCCTAGTACCACCCTTCTCACCTGCTGTAGTTATTGACTCCTCCCTCAAGGCAAGGGTGCTTAAAGGCCCACACAGCCTGTGGATATGATCTGTGCTCTTGCTTTTTCCTCTGAATGCGTTGTTTCTCTTCTTCCACTTCTTGCAGTGTAGTGTGTCTGTCAGTTTCATCACAAGAAACAGCCAGTAATTATTTGTATGTGGTGTCATGCTCTAATACACAGGAGATAAATGTGGTTTTTTGATTATATGTATACCGGATGGAGAGATGAAGACGCAACAAGCCAAATGTTAGCCCAACCGGTTTATTACAAATACTAGTTGCTTAGGGTTATGTGGAAGGGAAGGTGGGTGATAGAAAAGAGATTAAAAGCCAGGAGACTTGGCAGAAAGCAAATGAGAGAGAGTGAATGACCACCGTGGATGCAGCGAGGTCCATAGTCCGTTGCTCTCAGGAACTTGTCTGGTAACCACAGGGGATGGGAGAAAGCCAGGAAGCTTTGCAGCAAGCGGGCACTGTGTGGGGGGGGGGCCTTCCAAGGAGATTTTTCCCTCAGGAAAGTCTCTTCTCCAAAGTCTTTGGTTTAGTGGTGCCGAGAAAACCAGCCAAGCTACTCGATACACCAGTGAGTTATGTCATGCAGCTATTCACCCCCATTACAGTGCTGGGTACATGGGGGATAGCTGCACCAAACATGCACACCAAAGAAAGAAATAAATACATATTTCAAGGTATATTTCATGCATATTCATCACATTCATAGAGTATTAAACCTAAGGGTCAATTTTGTTGTAAATTTTCAAACCTTGAATGTGGAGAGCTCCTCACCATCCCTGTGGGTGCTTTGTTTAAGGGAGACATCTGTTTGGTTATCTTGTTGGAACAACAGGATGTCTGTCCTGCTTTCTTATCTACAATTTTAGCTGCCTCCTTGTTCTTATATTGGTTTGATTTATGCACACCCCCATTTCTAAGTTTTGTTTTCTGTTTCTATAACATATCTGTCCCAACAGATAAATCAGCAGGGAGTAGCACTTCCTTGCCATGTACAAGTACAGTCATCTTTCATGGTGATCAGCTTCTCCAAGCTGTACCCCGAAAAAGACTACTTGCCCCTATTTCTGCTTATCTTTACAACCTTGAACAGAGACATTGAGGCGCTGCAACAACCATCTAGATGATTTGCATCTGTCAATTAGAGTCTTATAGCCAGAAAGACCTCATCTAGCAAGCTTTGAGACAGCAGAAGTGGGGACAGTTTCTGTCCTTCCCATGTGGCTTGGACATCAGGGCTGAATTTCAGAAAGCACAGAACAGGACTGTTGTTCCACTAAAAACTAACAGCTTCAATCTTGCACACCAGGAACCATCTTGACTTTCAGTTTTCCCTGCTGGGCACAGACAGGGTTGTCCTCTAGGGTGTGCTGAGGATCTGAAGAAAAATGTGTAGTAGGGAAGAAGTGTAAGAGCTGCATAAATCTAGCAAATATTCATGCTTATTCACTTCAGCTGGATCTCTGCATCCACTCTGATGCAGCCAGGTGGAGCAGCCCTGAGCTACAGCTTGAAAGAATCTTTCCCCCTGCAGAAAGAAATGGGTTTTGCCTAGGTATGTGTGGGCTCAGAAGGTCAGGAGCCAACCAGTCCTTAGAGCTACTGCTGCACAATGACCTGGAGGTGGGACTGTGCTCTCCTGTCCTCTCAGCTGCCTAGCAAATAACACAACTGTCATCTGTACAGCTACCACTGCTCTTAGTGCTTCCAGCCTGCAGCATCTGTCTGGTCTCAGTTGCCAAAATACTCATGTGTGTGCAGTCCATGCAGGTGAATATCCTGTGACAGGAATGGAGCAAGGTGCTGATGTAGGCAGAGCACTCCCAAAGCTAATCCAGCATGTCTTTCTGTCAGCATGGTTGTTTTGCAAAGAGGCATGTCGTGCCTGGTGAGTCAGGGCATCCCCAGTGCATCAGCAATAGGCTGTGGTTTTAAAGCCCTTGGCTGGGCCTTGCTGAAGCTGAAACAGCCTATCACAGGGTCATGTCAAGGTTGGATTTCTCTCTTTTCAGAGGTAATCTAGTCTGTTTTCTGCTTGGGAACAGACTGTCTGTTTTTTCCACCAGCAGCATCACTGTCTGAATTTGACTGAGATGTAGTTAGCAGAACCTTCCCTAGCTATTTTCTTTACTTGAAAATTTGGAATAAATGATATTCACTGAAGCTACATGATTATGAGCTCATCTGTCTTCCTTTCCTTATATCCATCCTTAACTGCATCCATGGCATCCTGATTCACCTTCCCTCCAGGCATGGTTCCCGCTGTCACGAGAATCTGCTGCAGCTCCCCCTGATCACAGAACAGCTGCAAAAGGGCTCCAACTGGTTTCTTGAGCTCCTTGCTCACTCCAGGATGCAGTACCAGTATCTCCAAGTGCAGAAGACCATTGAAGTTTCAGCAATAGAGACACTCATTCTTTCCTAGTGGAGATCTTGTCACTCGACCCCGGTGTACCTGGCTGTGTACCCCTCTCAAAGACACATCAATTTCCTGGCTTAACTTCTTTAACTTCTGACTGACTGAGACCTGAGAATTTTAAAGCATCTACTCTAAGTTCCTCAGTGAAAACTTCATTTATTGAGCAAAATGGCTTAAGGCAAGAGAAACATCAAACAGGGCATTCCCAGTGCTCTTTCCTCCCTGTGCTGCAGTGCTGCCTGCAGAGCAATTCTTACTGACATCCCAGTGCAGGATCACTCAGACACGTTTCCCTCTCCAAATGACCAAGGCACTGCTCACCAATGCGGTGTGCAGCAGGATCCCTCAGAGAAGAAGTGCTTGAGTGCCAAAGCTCATTAACCTCCTGCTTATGGCCTTCAAATAAGCCGTCTGAGAGATTGCAAACTGCTCCTTTGCTACGTGTTCTCACTTGTTATTTCCCCCACTGCTTCTCTTTGGAGGCGGAGGCAGGCATCAAGCAGTCTGATGCTGTTATCCAAGTGGAGGAAGAATGTCATTACCTCCCAAAGCAGGTTTGATGGGGGGACTAGAGGCAATGGGAGATACAGTACTCTCCCTGTTAACACTTCTCAGAGTCTGGGAACACTGCATCTTCCAAGAGTCGGTCCCCAGGTGGGGTGGGAATTCCTGCAGCAGAGCTTGGCCACTATGAGTTGGGTGCCCCTGCAACGAGACGGACTGAGAAACCAGGGAAGGTTAAAATAGCAGCACCAGCAATCCTGTTCTTGGTGTTCACTTTCCTCTCTATGCTTTCTGAAACTTTGGGGTGCCTGAGGTCATTGTTTTCAAGCTTTCCTTTCCAGTCTGGAGTCTCATTTACAAAGCAGTAGCTGGAGTTCAAAGTGATGCCTGGGAGCTAGGGGTGCTGGAGTATTATGAAACATAAAAAATATTAGGAATCAGAGGACTGGAAAGGAAGTCAGCAACTTGTTACAAACTTTCACTAAATTCAGGCCACTGAGCCTGAGGTGTAAACGTCCGTATTTGATTGCTGCATCTATGTTTTAATTTTTAATTTTTAATCTTACCTAATTTATTTGAAGCTAGATACCAGGGAATGTGAGATACTGAAATGTGAAAGGCATGAACTAGGAGCAGATTGCTGCCACAGCTCTTGGAGAAGCCAGAAACTATGGAATCCTAGAATTGTTAAGGTTGGAAAAGACCACTAAGTTCGTCCAATCCAGCCATTAGTCCATTCTACCATACCCACTAACCACGTCTCTCAGTACTACATCTACTCTTCCCTTGAACACCTCTAGAGACAGTGACCGCACCACCTTCCTGGGCATGAGGTTCAGGAGGAAAAGGCTGCTCCTCTTGTTTGGGAGCACAAGGGGACATTCTTTACATGTGAAGCCAAGAATTCACTTGTTGGTCCATTTTGCAGTTTGAACAGTGTAACCAGCATTCAACAAATTACTGTTATTGTTAGTTCATTACAATTCTACCAAGGCTCACAGTCTAAATTGACTTCTTAAACCAAATGTCAGTTAAAATCTAGTCTCTGATACTATCTCCCCCATCTTTGTAGGAGCTTTGTTCATCCTCCCCTGAGCTCTCAGCCTCCTACATTGGGAAGACTATGATATTAATGATGGGGGAAATTGCAATGTTAGCGATGGGCTTTCTTCTTCCTCTTTGACAGAAACTTGAAGTTCCTGTTGTCTTTTCTGTCCTGGTCTGCTTGCATTTGTTTTCACACCTTTTCTTTATACGTTTTCTTCTTGATCTACAAGGAAGAGGGAAGAGTGAAATTTAGATGAAGGGTGCTTTGACAACATTGTGTTTTTGTCATTTAATAGCAAATCATCAGCCACAACCCTACGTAAAGCCCAAAAGGAGTTAAAGGATACAGTCAAAAATCTTGGATTTTTTTATTTCAAATAATTTTAGTAAGCAAATAAGCAAACAAACAAACAAACAAAAAAACACCACATTATTTTCTTTTCCAATTCCAGACCAAGGAGAGCAGTACCTGTTTTCTTCCCAGACTCAAAATCATCACTTTTTATAGCAGATCATTTTCAGGAGGGCGACGATTGAATGGGGTGAAAAGAGGCTGCTGTTAACAGTACAATTCCTCTCCCAATTCTCGCCTCCAGGAGGGTGTCACAGGGAGAAGTCTCAAAACTATCAGCATAAATGAAAGTAGAGATAATACTGAGTAAATACTGAAGAACACTGCAGAGTCTCCTCTGACAAAGCTCTTGGTTTGATTTCTTGTGATCAGCTTAGCTACTATTTGCAAGTGTTCAGCCAGGCATCAGCTATCTGTCAAAGCATTCACAAATCCTGTGATGCTTATCACAAGTGGATTGGCACCTGAGGATTCATACAGGGAACAGCTATTTTTAGTTGCCACACATTGTTCTGGAGATTATGAAGTGTCATTCACCATCCAGAAGCCAGGAGGATTTGATGTGACGTCGAGCAGTAGCCAGGCTTCTGAGAGCAGAAGTATATCGTGAGCAGCTCTGCCACCCTGTAGGATGGGCACAGCTCCTTCTGGCTCCTTGACAATGGTAAGCAATACATTCAAAGGGAAAGAGAAGACATCTCGCTGATGATGTGATAAACTTGGTTGACTTTAACTGTTCTGAATTTAGAAGGAAATGCTAGAAAAATTTAGTTGCGGATAATTTCTGTCCACGAATGAGATGGAGTCATCATCCTTGGAGGTGTTTGAGAAATGTGGATATGTGGCACTGAGGGAAACGATCAGTGGGCAATATTGTTGGTATCTGGACAGTTGGACTGGCTAATCATGGAGGCCTTTTCCAGCCTTAATTATTTCTAAAGCTGAGAATGGATTTCTTTCTATCATTTAATTTCTAGCCTTGGGTTTCCTAAGTTTCACTCTGATTAAGGATTTTAACTAAATGAGATAGTCCCGCATCTCCAGAGCAATAAATTGTTCCCAGAATTTAGGCAAAAGTTACCCTCTCATAGGAATAAGGTAGCACCTCATGTGACCTTTCATCTATCTTCAAACCTCCCACTAAAGATGCCTTTTCTCAGTTTTATGTGATAACTTCATGCTTGTCTGACACGGATTGATTGTAATAGAAAAACATCTGAGATGTGGTCGTTAAAATGTCTTCTTTGCTTGGCTGACTTAAAGAAGTCGCAGAGGGTCAGAACCTCTAATAGCTGTGTTAGGCTGAGCTGGCCTTCTTGAAAAGTGAAGGATTGTTTACGCCCTTAGAAATGCAGCATCTATGGGTTTGTGTGTGTGTTTGAGTTGGGTAGGTATATAAAAACGTAAAAACAAGTGCCAGAGAGAACAAAACACTTAAACTGATTTAGAGCAGGAAAAACACAAGATGGCACAAGTAGCATTTCAAGGATGCTCTGTGAAGTTGAGAAACGAATAATTCATGCGCTGCCTTAAAGCCACAACCCCTAACTGGAGAATACTGAACAGTACAATTGCACTATAAATTGCTGTGCTTGCCCAAGAAAGGTCCCCATGCGGTAGCATATCAGGGTGTCAGCCAGCCATAGGATGCCTCCTAAACATGTCTGCACAGATTGTGTGATTTTATGGATCTCTGGAAGCCATTTGCTATCAGAAGATGCTTCCACAGGTGGCTTCTGAGCCTGAAACTTCTTTGCAGTTCACTGCGTTCCTGCACTCATATGCTATGATCAACAGAGATTCACCTAAATACGTGGACATAGGATTCCTATCAAGAAACAAAATGAGCACTGTTCAGCGGCTGCTGCTGGTGTTCTTTGGTGTGAAATTGCGACTGGGATGAATAGGGAGATAAATGCTTTGGATGTAGAGAGGTTATAAGGAAGCTTGGTCCATGGTAATGACTGCCTCATGATGTTAAGTCACCTTGTGCCAACAGTTGGCTGTGCTGGATCCCAACCAAAGTCATCAGAAGCTTACAAGACTTGGTACTGCTCAAAATCCAAAGCTACCACAGTCTCACAACATGCCCCCAGCAGCTGCATCAAGTTCATCTCTGTGCTCCACAGAGCTAGATAATAGAATCATAGAATCACAGCACCACAGAGTCACAGGCTTGGGTTGGAAGGGACTTTAAACCCCTTGCTGTGGTCAAGGTTGACAACCACAAAATCAGGCACCAGATCAGACTTCCCAGGACTCCATCCAACCTTGGCCTTGAAGACCTCCAGGGATGGGACACCCGTGCAAAACATAAAATACGCAAAAACACTGTGTATTTACTTGGATGCTTAATAGACAAGACACTACAGACTTAATTACAGATCCTTCTGACTTACAGAAACACAACAGTACCAAGGGCTACTGTTACCTGAACTCTTTGTAATGATCTTACTTTGAAACTATGCCCAACCTCTGAGGTCTTGTTTTCCCCCAACGTTGCTCTGAAGCTTCCCTAATTGCCTCTTCGGAGCAGTGCGCAGAGCCGCTCGGTGCCAATGGAGCAGCGCTGAAGCAGCCTTTTTCCAAAAGCCCAAGCTCAGCAATGCCTAGGTGTGCGGGGGTACTAATGAGGTTGATAGTCCAATCATGGAGATGCTGAATAATAATCAATTTCTTCAGCAAGGGCCACAGCACATTTCCAATTTCTGGCAGCTCCCAGCCTCCCACCTGGAAAATCCTCCCTGAAAGGTCAGCCCTTGGCCCCCCAGTTCTGCATCAGTGAGTATCATGGGGCCACTGCTCACAGGGAGATGGGAAAATGTCAGCACAGATGGAGATTAAGCCATCTTCACCTAACGTCAAAACTGCCATCTGCTTCACTCCTGCACAGCTTTTATCAGATTTTCTCAACAAAAAAACATAAGTGAGAGGGATCCGGAGGCTCTGAGCACACCACCATTCATGGCTTTTGTGTGTGCATGTGGAGAAGCCCAGGAAGCTGAAAACAATTTGTGTCATAATTTGTCCTTTTAGGATGGGATTTATTTATTTAAGCAGTAACCAGCAAAGGAAATCTCTTTGCAGGAGCTTGCTTAGTTCTCTAGTTTGGTTCTACCCTTGAATTCTCAAGAGAGAGAAATCTAATGGGAGAGTCCCCTTCCCCTTCCCCTTCCCCTTCCCCTTCCCCTTCCCCTTCCCCTTCCCCTTCCCCTTCCCCTTCCCCTTCCCCTTCCCCTTCCCCTTCCCCTTCCCCTTCCCCTTCCCCTTCCCCTTCCCCTTCCCCTTCCCCTTCCCCTTCCCCTTCCCCTTCCCCATCTCAGACCATTCAGTTATATTTTTTTGCAGCTGGTATTCCACTCCTTTTTTCCATTCCCCTGCCACTTCTTGTCTTTCCTGGAACTGGAGGATGCATCCCTTTTGTTAGACCATGAACAGTGGTCCTTTCAGGACAAGACCACTTTGACCTCATGCGTTTGGCACACTACAAACACTGGAAAGGAATAATAAGGTGCTTGCTGAAGTTGAAGCCTATAGCACATTACTTGAAATTTTAGTAAGAAATTTGGTTCAGAGTATAGATGGACAAACCAAAGCAGAAATATTAGGGACCCCAATATACTGAAGGCTAAATTTGCTGCTTTTATATACAGGATGAATCTTTTAAAGCAATGCTGTGTTTTATGCAGGGACAAGTGTGCATTAACCTTATGTGCGCAGAGCCTAAAAGACAAGCAACATGGAGGAGATCATTATTTTAAGTACTGAAAGTACTGAAAGCTTAGTCCATACAGCAACTTCCCCATTTTGACGGTAATCTGTCAATGACTGCTCTACCTATAATTTTCTAACCAGTTTTGAAATTGCCCAATAATGTATTCATCTAGATGGTATTTTTCTATCTCACGAAAGTGTCATGGGAGCCAGTGTCAAAAACCTTTCCAAAATCAAGATCTATGGCATGGGCTGTTTCTTCTCTGTCCACAAGGCTTTTTGCACTGTCATAAATGAAAATTAGATTGACTTGACGTATTTGTTCTTGACAAATCCATACAGACAGTTATTCATCTCTTCTTCGAGCTCACAGATTCTCTATTTGATTATCACAAGACTCTGAGATTGTCCTACCTTTTCAAACCCACTAAATTCTATTGTTTCCTAAACACTGCCATAGAAATCCCAGTCCAAGTTCCTGCAGCCCTCAGACAGAGCTCTCCTCCATCACCATTTATAAAATTGGAAATTGACGTCATCCTCATGTATCCTGAGTGTATCATCATTTATTGGTATTGCTCCTTGCACAACGCCCCCTAATTTCTAAACTGTGCATTATTTTAAGTCGTTTTTTGTCGCCTTGCTGTGAATCTGTCTGTGGACTGGCTTTGCTTCAGGCTTGTCTACTCTCGCCAATGTGAGGGGGAGAAGCTGAGATGTCACAGTACTAGCATGAAATGGAGGATTGGTTAAGAATTTTTCAGGACCTTTAGATCAGTCACACTGATGGGGTTGGACAAGCCCTGATTGCCAGCCTATGTGACACTGTATAGCACTAATGAACTCTTAAATCCTCTTTATACTTCAAATCCAAGGAAGATACGTATGATTTGTCTTATGGGACAAATGCAGCTCTGGAGTTTCTGAAAATGCAAGGACCATGTGTGATGCAGCTAATTCATTATATTACAAACACACCAGCTTCTCAATTACTGCAGAAGTTGTACTGATGTACCTGTTTTACTTCACACATGATCTTTCCTGCAGGTGTACAAGCAATCCCAGCAGATTCAGTCTTCAGTCCACTGCTTGTTGGTATATCCCAAGACCTACCTGAACATGCCAAATGCATTCTGCTCTCCATAAATCAGCTATATATTTCCAGGAGAGAATACAGTGGATAGTGTTTCCCAGGACCTGCTGGCTCTTTGCTTGGCTTCCATTCCTTCTTAAGTGGTGGGAGTTGGAAATTTGGAGGCAGAAGTTCCTACTTCATGTTTCTGTAGGGGTAGCTCAGTGAGAGGTTGTGATATCTCTGGTCCTAAATTTGCTATACACTGAACCATGGGACATTGTAGGGTATTTGTGTATGGGTCTCATTGTATACAGAGCCCTCTGTGGAGCCCAGATTTTCTGGAAGTGCTGTCACAGCTGCATCTTTGATGCTGGTGGAGGTATTCTGAGGCCTTTTTTACCTAAAATAAAAATATAAAGGCTGTCAAATGTCATCAATTTGTCAGAAATAATAATTTTTCTCTTCTGCAGCAGGTAAGATTGATGAGATCTAAATATCTTTTATCTGATAAACTAAGCAGCATGTCTCTGTCTATAAATTCCCTTTAGCTTGAACAGGAAAAACAAGTATGTAGAACTTCTGGTATAAAAGAGCATTCCTTGGACACTGTTCAGTTCCTTTGTCCATCATTTTCTCCCAATCAAGCAATAACCACATTAATCATGATCACTTACAGGGCTGTCTTAAGCACAGTGAGAATTCACAGAACTCGTTCCCCTCTGTTACAAATTATTTCAGTGAGAGAAGAGCCCTAATAATGCATAGCTCTTATGTATAGAATTAGTGGTCCAATTAGGAGATAGAAAGAATCATTTTCATTATGAGGAAGAAAGGAAACATTTGATTTTGCAAGGGAAAAATGCAAAAAACTACTAGCATCAGTGAGGGAAAGGATATTTGCAAATAGAAAGAAGTGTTCAAATAGTGACTATCACTGTATTCAAGAATCCCTTGAAAACTGATTACCTGCACTGACCTATATCTGAAGCTATTGACAGAGATAAGCAGGGACAGACTGTAGTCAGTTCTGATTCACTTCTAATAGTTTGAATTAGATGGACCAAACGAGCTGTAATTATTCATTAAATCAGCAAAATCTGCTTGTCACTGGCTTTAATGCTTGATTAATTCTGACAGCCAAAGGACTTAAAGCTGCCCCTGTCCACAGCCGTGCAGCAGGCTGGTAGCGTGTCTGTGTGCTGTGCAGAGACCTCGTGCCATTGCCATCTGTTGAGAAACTGGGATGGGATTTCAGTGCCATGGGTTCCGCCTCTGAGCCGGGGCTGCCATGGGAGTGCTGGCACGTGAGGGCTTTGCAGGCTTAGCTGGTAGCAAATATCTGCATGAATGCAAAACAGAGCTTCACCAAGTGCATGGAAATGGTGCTTGTGCTTACAGCTCAGGTTGCTCTGTTGTTTCACCTGAAATGTTTGCAGGTGAGTACCAATCCGGATTTCAGAGATACTAAGCGTAAAGGGTTTGGGCTTCCAGGTTTGGTTTGGCCATAAATTAGATCCACAGTGAAAGGCATTAAAGGGCTTTTGCAGCTCAGCAATTACAATGCTTTGAGTTCTTGAGATCTTTTGAGTCAGACCCTGAAACAAAGCTGAAGGTATGAAATTGTGATGAAGCTAAAGGAAACCAGATGACGAGAGGCAGGCAGAAAGACACTCGGTCCGTGTTCAAACTATGAGGTGAGTGGGTTGTTGTAGGAAAATGTGAATGCACTTCACTGGTAGTGCGTTTAGGAGCATTTGTGAGAATACCAGGTTCAACCTGTTACCCCTAGTGGGGAATACTGATCTTAGCAAGTCATGTGTAACGAGTGAGACCCCTGGCAATGGCCTGCGTGGTACTGGTTGCCTGCACCCCTGCTAGTAAGGGAGAAGTAACAGAGGGTGATTGCAGCATCCTTTTCATATCCAGAGGAAGCATTTGTGTTCTCTTTGTAGAGATCAAATGCATCAAGTGGCTGAAGAAAGTGGCTTTCAGATGTATTTAACATGGTCTGCTTTTGCTCTCTGTAAAATCAATGGCAATACTCCAGTTTGTTAGGTAACGGGAAACTAGCTGGGCTGTGTTGAATGCTTTCATTCCCTCCCTTATCTTTAACTATTAAATTACTTACAATCAAAAAGGACTCTGTTACAGTGGCGTGCAGCCAGTGAGGCCCATCCCCCTAGACAGCCTTCCTCCAAGACATTAGATGAGAAAGTTAGACCAAAAGCCATTATTACAGCTTAGATATGACTTCATCAAGTCAAATCTCTATTACATACTTGATGATCAGACAGTTTCCTGCCCCTGAAAGTCAAACTTTCCTAACAGATAATTTCAGTCTGCCTCTTTGAGCTGTCAAGCATCTGAAAACCTAAGGAAAATCTCAGCTGTTCAGTGCTGTTGAAAAGCAAACTCGTTAATGCACTCTTCTCTTCTTCCAAAAATGAAAAAATATAATGCAAGAGAATTGGAAACAATATCATTCTTCAGCATAAACTGCGGATTACAGTTCAGAAAGGAAAGAGAAAGGAGGGGAGCAAGGAGTTATTTAAATTTGTGTCGTGTGTCATTTTTCTCTTGGTATTAAATTCAAAGGAAAACAAAGTCTGCTATAATCAGAAGTGATTGTTATGGAGGGTACATTTATAAAGCACAATGAATATAAATGGCTCAGTTTTCCTTGAGCAGAATGGAAGGAAAATACTGTTAAAAACTAGTTTCTTGGAGGCTTTGGCAATATACCTTATCCTGAGGACCTGTTGAACCCAAACCAGCAGAGCTCAGGTGTGCAGGGAAGGGCCACTGATCTGCAATCCAGAGCTGAAGAGGACTTTTTAGGGAATGTTTCCATCAAAATCACTTACCAAGGTCCCAGTAGCACTATTTATGCTCTCCAAACAACCGATAGATCTGAAGATAATGGACTATCTGACCATGCAGGCTGAGACAAGCTGTGGGGCTCAGCTCTTGGTGCTGGGAGGAGATCAGGATACTCACATTGGGCGTCTCAGATGTCAGGGCCAGCCTGGTGCTCTGGGGGATGCCTAGGGAAATGTGGCTCAGGATCAGACTGATGTTTGGACTACATGGCCAAATGCTCATACACAACTCCTTTTCTCCAAGAGCACAGGCTCTTCCTTCTGACCTGCACAGGAGCAGCTGGTGGTGTTGGCTGGAGTCCTTCTGGGCAGCCAGGCAGTGACACAGGTCTAGATCAGCCCCCTGCTCCAGCATCTCTGTGCTGAATGCCTCGTGTCAGTGAGAAGTGATATGTCTGCATGAGGGAAATACAGTTCCTCAATGCTCCACAGTATCACCAGGCACTGTTGATGTGGGTGCCCCAGCTGAACCCAGGAGAGCAGCGTGCCCTGCAGCGTGCTCAGCGTGCTCAGCACCTGCAGGCATCCTGCTGCCCTGGGAATGGCATTCTCTGCTTCTTGCACTGCCCTGGAATCCCAATCCAGCTATTTCCATCTCTTCTTTCTCACAGAAAGGAGAAGTTTTAGTTCAAAATTTGTAATGAGTTCCTTGGAAGAGCACAGAAGCAAACCCTGCTCCTTGAGCCAAGGGAGATGAAATACTTGACAGTGGGAGCTTGAGGAGACCTTGGGGAGTCCCCAGGAACCAGAACCTGACCATCTGTGAGGTGTGGACAGAGCAGGAGCACTCAAGCAGCCTGTCTGTGTCCCTGCTTCCACAAGCTGTCGCCAAAGGAGGGTGTCACCAGTACTGTGCTTCTAGCTGGGCTGAGAAAACAAAAGCGTGTTAATCGGAGACAATCTTCTCTCTGTTTCCCAAATCACTGGCTATCATCACGTTGACTTAATTAATTGTTAACATCTATGTAATTAAGCAGTAACATAAATGATTCCCTCTTGGTGCTGATGAAGATAATGAATAACAATCATGGCTGCTTTGTTTAACAGCACTAATCTGTTTTGAAATATACATTGATTTTATTTTGATTAGGACTGATAAACCTAGTTTCTGCTCTGCAAATAAACCTCTCTGATTTAAGCAAATTGCTGTTGGCATTTACATTATGATAATCAGCTCAGGATCCATCTGATCAGCTGCTTTCTAACTGCGTGTCATTTGCTTACTTCTTAGTCCACTATAATTATGATGTTGCACTTCGGCATATCTAATTGTGGCCTGCTTTCTTCTTTGCTCTGCAACACACATTTCCCCATCACTGTCATTACCCACAAAGTACTCTGTGTCTCATGTTGGTTCCTGCAAGTTAGATTTCCACCAGTGCCTCTGACAGGCTCCAGGCAGAGAATTTCCCCAGCAAAAACCAGCTTCAGGATGCTGGCCAGAATGGAAATTCGTGTAGACTCCAACTGACTAAGTTTGTCACACTGTTTTTAGGGCAGAGTGCACATCTGGCAACACTTTTTCATCTCAGTATCGAACTCTTCATTTAAATTATTCACAACATTTGGTTCTGGCATTTTCAAAACGACAATTCTTCCTGTTTGAAATTACTTCTTTCTTTTGATTCAGTGTCTATTTTGGCATTTTTTTAGAGGTGAAGCACATCATCTTCAGCAATTCTGTTTTCACATTTTCCATTTCAAATGATCATAAAGGACTTGTTCTGCTTTTGAACTGGAAAGCAGCTTATGTGCAGAGCAGCCCAGGAATCGTTGAATCATTAAGTCTGGAAGACCACCACCATCATTTGGTCCAGCTATCGACCCATGCCTGTGACCACTCTAGACCACGTCCCATAGTGCCACATCTACCCTTATCCTGAACAGCTCCAGGATGGTGACTGCACCACCTCCCTGGGCAGCCTGTCCCACTGCATCATTGCTCTTTTGGAGAAAAAAGATGTTATGTAACATCCAACCTGAAACTCCCCTGTGTGTGTCTGGGCCCAGGAATGTGGCTGGAGAGGCACAGAGCAACAGCAGGGTAGTCATGGTTGGGCTCCATCAGCTCCTGTTGAGTTCAATGCCGTGCTGTAAGCATGGACACTACCTTAACTTGGTGCTGTTGTCCTCAGGGTGTCATCTGAATGCCACAGTGAAATGCAATAATCTAAGGAGGAGAACTCAATAGCTATGGAAAATTGGCCCTGAGGTCAGGCACAAAGAGTTACCTTACCCAGAGTCATGCAAGGGGTGTTGTAACCATAAAGAAACCAAGCTCCCAAAGCAGAAAGGCCACAAGAACAGCCATCACTTCACAGGTATTCATGCCTTAGCTGGGCCACAAGAGCGTCTTCATCAGTAAGTGGGAGGACTGGGTTCTGCCAAGCTATGTCAGATTTCTAGAGAATTTTTTCTGTGGTCTCAGGTGAATTCCACAAACATTGTTAGAAGAGACCTCCCTACCAAAATGAGACTGAACCTTGGACTTAAGGATGTGGGGTTTCAACCCTAAATCAAAAAACTTGTAATTGTTTTTTGAAATGAGATCAGCCATCTAGTCTTTATTGCCACCTTGTTTCTGCAGGGAACAAGATTAGACTGCTTTCTTTTTGAGGTGGGCTTCTGGTGAATTCCAGTGTTTGAGGACCAAGCATCCCACCTGATCTAGAGCTGTATCATGACAGTATACATGCTCAGTTGGGACAAGATGGGAAACGAGATGTGCTTTTTTCTCAACATCATCATGGTGCAGACCCACCAGTAGACCTGAGAGTTTTAGGACCAAAACATCACCACTGTTTTCATTGCTCCACTCTGGAAGCTGCGGCACCACCCAAAACTGGTGCTGGTATCCCATTTCTTTCCTCAAAGTGCTGTCCAGAGAGAAGCATGCAGTCAGAGGAAGAATGGCTTCCACCCACTTACATGCACCCACCATATCACAAGGAAGAACGTGTCAGACACTGTGATCAAAGTGAGCAGCAGACAGACGGGATGGTCGCTCAAGCAGAAAGCTGAGTTCTATAATTTGAATCATTTATGGCCTGGGGCATGCAGAAGCAAGCATAATGCGTAGCAAGGGGCATCACAGAGAAAAAGAGGCTTTGAAAAATGCAAAGCCAAACTGCAAACATTCAAGGAAATCTGAACCTTCACTTCAAAGCATATAAGTTGGTGTTAAAGGGTTATTTCTAGAAAGGTTTCCGTTCTGCTGCCTGTTGTGCACAATTTTTGTTTAACTCCACTTCCCTCTCAGACGCAATTTTTTATTTCATGCTTGAGCTCTGCTGGTGGTTCTGGGAGAAGATGTGTTGTGTCTGTGAACAGATGATACCACAAGGTACTGCCGGACTTGTAAGGGTGCTACAAACACACCAGCCAGACTGATATGTCCTGAGGCTGCCTCTGTGTTCTTCCAAAACCTGCAGCACTTCCACAAGAGAGGCTTGAGGGGAAGCTGTGGGAACAACCAGCACATTTAAGGCCAGGAAATCTCAGCATCTCTGCCCAAGCTGATGGCAGCTGGACAGCAGCAATGCCAGCCAGGAGCCGCCCAGAACTGGGGCAGGGCAGCTGAGGTCTGCCTGCAGTTACCTACATAGCTGTGCAATGAGACAGGAGAAGGGAAAGGACAGGAAATATAAGGAATTCTCATAGGAAGGCGTATAACCTGAGTAAAATTTAGCTGCCTGTTTGTGTGATGAGTGCTCAGCCCCAGCAGTCGTAAGGGCTGACGTGTGATGCCCTTTTATGACACTCTTTCTGTAACTCCTTTTACACTGACAGGCAGCACTCGTTTGTTACAGTGGTGGGTTCCTGGCATGCAGAACACAAACCCTCCCCACAAACCACCTGAGAAGGAGTCAGCCTTACATGGTGACCCCCCAGGACCACACTTGAAGTGCTGTGAGATCTGCTTCTCATCTTCTCCACATTTCATCAGCACTCTGCCCGTCTCCCAAATGCTTTTCTAATTGCTGTGCCAATTCATGCTCCATCTGCAGATGTGGTTGGAAAAGCCCAGGAGGTCTGTGTTTCAGAGAGGAGTGCTGTTGTGTACTAACATTTTCAGAATCAAAGAATCAATCACAGAATCACAGGGGTTGGAAGGGACCGCAAGAGAGCATTGAATCCAAACCCCTGCTGAAGCAGTACCTTGCAATAGGTCACTCAGGCTGGCATTCAACTGAGTCTTGAATATCTCCACAGGAGACCCCATGGCCTCTTTGGGCAGCCTGTTCCAGTGCTCCATCACCCTGATCATAAAGAAACTGTCCCTTGTGTAATTACAGAACATCCTATGTTCAAGTTTTAGGCCATTGTGACTGTGAGTAAAGAGACCGTCATCTACCTCAGCTCAAGTTCTGGCTGCCTAAATACTGAGATGACACAGAGAACTCGGGTCCTCCTTCAAAAGAAAAGGAGCACACACTGCTTCCCAGGAGCACCAGCTGAGGACACCAGCCACTGTCCAGAAATGAATGATGCTTCTCTTTATTTGCTCACTGGGCAGCTGTGCTCCTGCATCATGGCCACTGTGAAAACAGTTGGGTGGGCAACATGTTTGAGTACAACCCTAGCTGAGCAAAGCCCACCTCAGCCCATCAGCAGCATGAATTCCTCCTCTCCAGGGCAACAACCCTTCATCAGCAGCTTCTGCCATGCTGCTGTGCCTCAGGTGTGGTGGATTCCTACCTAGCTCTGAAGCAAGCACGGTGCCCCAGAGCACTGCCTGGAGCATCATTCAACACCGTAGAGTCAAATGTAGAGCGCCTCCTGCCAGGCAAATTTATCTGCCCTGTGCTTTTGGGTGAGGAGGATCCAGTAGGAAATCACCAATGGCTTTGACAAGCCACAGCTTTCCTGGGGAAGCAGCCCATGTCCCTAGAAAGACCAATTCCCCCATCGAGGCAGCACTGCTACTTTCTGGGCATTACATAGCTCTCACCATGCAGTTCAGCTCCTGCAACTCCACAGACTCTGAAGGCCACCACCACCACCGCTCTGTTTTTTGCAGGTCCCAGCTCATCCCAAACCAAATGATGGGTGTTTGGGTGTGGAGAGAGTTTTGAGCACCATCCCAAATCACGTGGCCTGGGCCACCTCTCCCATCACTGGAGGTGTGATGCGGACCTTCCTGCATGTTCAGCTGGCTCCAGTTCCACAGAACCAGCCAGCATCACTGTAGTCTGTGCTATCTCCCTCTGATGAGAGCCCCACACAGCAGTGGCTCTGCTGTGGTCTTTTCTGCCCAGTGATTGTCTGTGAGTGCCTCATGTGATTGGTCTGGGAATAGAAGCCAAGGGTATATTATGGTCAACAAGGAGTCAGGCCTTTCTCATCTCAAAATGCTGCTGCTCCCTGTGTCCTTTGTCACGCAGGACAATCTCCCAAGTACATTCTGGTTTACCAAATGCTGCCTGTTGCATTAGCAATATGGTCTTTCTGAGACAGGCATATCCATAACTATCAATGATCCACAGAGCTAGAGCATTAACTCTCTAACTCCCAATACGCTACATGATGTTATGATGTGGAATATCAACAATACAACAAAAATCATAAAACCATGACAGTTACGTTGCAAAGGAATTACTGGAGAATGCAGATTTCTGAACCACACAAGGAAATTAGGTAAGAAATGAATCCTCGAAGTCCAGTCGGAGCAGAGAGGGCAGGACCAGGTCCAGTTCTACCATTCCCTGGTTGGAAGCTCTCAGCTTAAAACAAGATCCTCCTTTACATTGATGCCTGCTACTGAATATTCTCTCAGATGTGCACAATGACTGCTGCAGCTCCAGACATGATATTCCTGCAGAAGTCAGGCTCTTGCTACCATATGTAGGCTACAAGTCACACAAAAGGTCCTGAGCAAAATGGCATACACAAACCCAAAGTGAAATTCATGAGCTGAGAGGAAACCCTCAAGGCTGTCAGGAGGCACAGCCCAGGGAATAGAGGACACAGCACACTAACACTGCGGGTCAGAAATTGCAAGGATGGGCAGGATGGCCCCAAGGAAATGATGTGACTTGGAGCTGGGTGCCTCCTGCTTTGATAGGTTTCACTGAGGCACAGCCTTCTGCACATTGCTCCATCTCACAGGGACAGAAACATTTGTCCTTGTCCTGGGGTGCTCCTGGGGATACTGAAACAGCCAATGGGACAGTGATTTTGTTGATGGGATCCATCCACCTCCGGTCTCTGTGAGCCACAGGCAGGTAAAATATGTACCCTGAAACAAAAGGTTTTTGCAGAACTGTTCTGCCACTTTGCTGATCTTTCAGCCTTGTTCATTAAGGCTGCATGGTGCCATTGCTGCCCAAGCCTCTGCTTGTCTTTCTGCCCAGAGTGGGGCTGGGAGGGAACCAGCACTCAGTTTTTGTTCTGCTTTGCAGCACATGGATGCAAGTACCAAAGGAGAATTTCAGCAGCTTTGACTTTTCCCCTCCTTGCTTGTTTGCCTGTCTTCAGCACATCTGGGGACATGGTACTGAATTTTGTCCACGGCCCCCAAGGCAGCATGAAATGCATAGCCATGTGCAGAACACAACACAAAGCCCAAGCATCCCCAGGCTGGAAGACAGCAGCTGCTGAATGCAGCTTGTGCAGACACTGCCCATGATAGAAAGAGGCATTGGTGATAATGACGTTCTCTATGAGTTCATGGGAAATAGGTTTATCTTCTCATGGTCCGGTGTAAGGAAACCTGTGTCACTATGTGCACCCAACTCTTCTGCCTCTGTTCTTATTCTGGCTTCCACTGTCTGAGGTCACCTTCCTGTTAATCTCTGTCCAAACAACATTTTTTCCCCGTGCAAGCACTGAGCTTGAGGATCGCTGCCTGCTGGGGTGATTTGAAGAGAGATGAAAAAGTGATGAAAGCAGATGAGGACTGGCACTCACACTGCTTCCTACAGCTGCTTGGTGGTGCTGGGACTCCTGGCCATCCCTGGGCACAGGAGTATGGGGACATGACTGCATCCAAAGACTCTGAGGAAAGCTGCGGGAAGAAGAAGTCACAAGGGGCTGCAGATATTGAGCTGTGCTGGCTGAAGACACTCGTCTGTGCAGAGAGTGGCTCAGTCTGCAGCTGGCTGCTGCTGGTAGCATCTCTGCCGCCTGCACTGATTGCTCTGGGGAAACCTTTGGCCAGCAGCTAGCTGGACTTGGCTGTGCTGTAGCAGATCCTGCAAGGCCACAAGCTCTGAGGTAGGAAGGTGGGAGACACAAGCTTTGAGAATGCCAGACCAAAGCCAGTAATGATCTCAAGGTAATTAAAGTCATTAACGACACAATCACAGATGAACATATTCATCAGAGACCTGGATGAAGGATTAGAGTCCACTCTTAGCAAATTTGCTGATGATATGAAGCTGGGAGGAATGGCTGACACACCTGAAGGCTGTGCTGCCATTAAATGTGAACTGGACAGACAGGAAAGCTGGCATGGAGGAACCTGATGAGGTTTAAGAAGGGCAAGCGTAGAGTCTTGCACCTGGGGAGGAATAACTGCAAGTATTAGTACAGGTTGGGGGATGAGCTGCTTGGAGAGGAGCTCTGAGGAAAGGAACCTGTGTGTCCTGGTGGATGATAGGCTGGCCATGAGCAGTGTGCCCTGGTGGCCAAGGACAATGGGATCCTGGGGTGAATTAAAAAGAGCATGGCCAGCAGGTCGAGGGAGGTGATCCTCCCCCTCTGCTCTGGCTGGTGAGGCCACATTTAGAATACAGTGATGCAGTTGGGAATCAGTATTTAAAGATGCCACCACATGGACAGTGGTACAGATTAGAGGTTTCTGTGGACACAACTGTTCTGGGGGGAGAGAAGGCACATCTAGGCACTATGTGTCCTGAGATTTTGCTACTTCACTGAATTTATAGTGCTCCATTTTCTACATTAAACTCAATACCTGAGACATTACTGCGGTTTAGAGGAGAAAAAACAGAGAGGGAGAGTGTGCACATTGCCAGCCTGAGGCAGGGCTCCTGCCTTTGTGACAGATATTTAACAGCCCCCAAGATGTCTCACTTCAGAGCTCAAGGAACCAGCGCTAGCCCAAACCAGAGCAATGCCCATAGCTGCTGAAATGTGGTGTGAACACTCGCTGACAGAGATGGAAAAGAATGCTCTCTGTCAACCTTTGTTCTGCTTCTTATACATCCTACAATTCTGTGATTCTGTGATTTTATTGTAGATAATGTCACTGTGTATCTGAGAGCAGGTATCTGAGCTCATTCTCCCTCCCACTCCAGCACCTATGCATAATACCTGAGATTTACCCTTCCTTCCCATCCTTCTCCTCCCCTTACAGCTCAGTTTGTTTTAATCTTGTTATCTGACTTCCTGGGAAATCTCATCAGTTGTGATGTAAATGTTGAGGAAAACCCCCCTCAGTAGAGCAACATTTAGCAAGGCTTTGCTCACAAGAAGACTTTCCAAACTAAATGCAAGTTACCTCTGAGCCTACACCAAACTGCTGCCCCAGGAACTCCCTGCACCTTCTTCCCCCTTTTCTTTCTTTCTCCTGCAGCACCTTGCGCTGCCTCTCCAGCAAAGGCAAAAGTCAGACTTGAAGAAGTTCAGGGCCATTGCCCAGGTAATTGTGTTGACTTTGGAGGCTCAGCTCCTGGCTATGCTAGGATGGAGCGTAAAATCAGGCATCAGTAGTGTGAACAGTAAGTATTACTGTTTAAATTCATCAGCAGCTGTGAAATGATGCTTTGTGTTGTTACATAATGTGTGTTTCAGCCTTTAAAATCATTCTGAAAACAAGACACATTTTACAGGATTGGATTTAAGCAGTGGATTGCTATCGGGTTTGTTCCTTATGCTGTTGTCCCTTCTCTCCATGCAGGTTTATTATTCTAGATGAGATTTTGACAAGTCAGGTTCCCAGTAATGGCAAAGTTAAACTCCTAGATGTGAGTCAAGGGAGGCTAAGAGGACTTTGCGGTGCATATTTATTAAGGTTGGTCATTGGTGAAAAAATAATTCTTCTCCTGAAAGAGCTTAAATGCTTTTGCTGTCTGAACAGAAATACTCACCTGCTCATGCCGAAGACATGACAAAAAGCTGGAGAGAGCTCTGTTAACGTGGTGTCAGATGCTACTGTCCATGCTGGTTTTCAGCCCAGATGTGGCCAGCAGTCTCAATTGGACATGAAGTTGAAAGTCACTGTGTCTGGGCAAGGTGCTGGAGGCCAGCTCCTGCTTTTGGCTGGAAGGCCCTTGTTCTTCCCCGTCTTCTGTCTGCAGTCTTGAGGAGTTCAGACCATCGACTCACTCTTGCATTTCCTCAGATATCTATGGGAACATCAAGTTTTTGCACCTCCTAGGATTTCCCAGCCTATTCACCTTCATATCCACACCCCTATGCCTCTGATTGAACATCTCTGCAGATTTGTGCCACTTTTGGAAATCCCAAGACCTCTCCCCTTAATTAAATGCCTAAATATCTGCAGTACATGAGGTCCTCTTGCTCCCGAGACCATAAAGCTTCAAATTGAGGTTTTTGAGGAGATCTGAACAATGAAGACCTATACCCAAGTCCCTAGACCCACAGTCAGAAGGAAAAAGTAAGAGTTTCTGACTAAACTCAGAAAAAAATATGGATTTGCAGCTTTCAGGTTGTCCCTCCACTCTGCCAACTCCATCATAGGAGAAATCCTGGCCAAGAATGCCCTATGAGCTTAATTTCTTAGGAAAATAGTGATAAAAATGATTTTCACTCCCTAATTCTCTCCAGGTTGCATGCAGTTCAGTCTGGTTATGCGAAAGAACAGAAATTTATACACTTGAAATTCTGCATTCTATTTTCTTCTACTGCCATTTTTATCTACATTTAATTCAGCTTAATGAAAACAGAAATGAACTCAGTGGCTCACCAATGATAGCCCTTTTCCATCAGCACAGGCTGTGCCCCTGTTCTGCACTCCCATCAGAGGGCAATCTGCCTGTTTGCTGTTTGCATTTAGGATATTATCAGAGACAAATTAGTATCCCATTGAAGTCTTCTTCATGCTTGCTGACTGTTTTGAGGGAGAAAATCTCACTCTTTCAACACAAACCTCTTGGCAACAAACAGCCATGCTGGAACAGGAGCAAGGATCCACTCTTCCCTATCGTTTGCCCCAAGAATAGAATCATAAAATCATAGGATCATTAAGGATGGAAAGACCACTAATATCTTCAAGTTCAACCCCAACCTATCTCCACCACTGACCATGTCCATTCGTGCCACATCTCCATGATCCTTGAGCACCAACAAGGACTGTGACTGCCCCACCTCCCTGGGCAGCCTGTGCCACTGCATCAACTGCTCTTTCTTAGAATTGTTTTCCTAATATCCAACCTGAGCCTCTCTTGATGCAACTTAAAGCCATCAACTCTGAAACTATCACTGGGAGCTGGGAGCTGAGGCTGATCTCCTCCTCACTACAACCTCCTTTCAGGGAACTGTAGAGCTGTGTTGCTTTGCTGATCACACTGAAGGAGGAAATAAGCCGGGGAAGCACTGGGAGCCAGGGAAGATTTCCATGGCTAATGCCTCCAGGCGTTTTCCCTGAACCTGCTTTTACCCCTGTCCTTGCTCCCAGCCACGCCCATAGGCTTCATTTGAGCCCAAGAAATCATTTATGGAAAATGAATATAAAAATATAAATAAACTCTACATCCTTTGCAGTGTTTGTACAAGGATAAGGACACGACAACAGCAATTATGCACGAGACTGACAGTAAATAGTGTCTCTGCAGACGCAGGAGGGATTTTTCAGCTCTAAGCCCTGCTTTCAGGCTGCAGGGGATGGTGGTTTGGCACCCCTGGGATCCCATGCTCTGTAGCATTAACTGGCTTCAGACTTCCAGCTGCTGTGTGCAAACAGCCACCATGCACACAGGAGCCAAATGATGGTTTTAAATTGCTTTTGGGATGTTAAACCTAACAAGATCCCACAGTTAAAGAGCAGTGCTATGTGGGAATATTTAGTTATATCATCACTAAAGCTGGATGGTCAAAAATATCAGGCTTTAGAAAGTAAGGCTTAAAAACTTATAAGAGCTCAAAAATGGACCAAGAAATTCCTTCTGTTTCACTCCTGACTTTGCCTTTGGTGACTGTCTTGAACTTTTTCCTGCCACAGACAAACTCAAGATTGTTCATCATCACAAGGATCTGTAATTGTAAGGAAATAATGGTAAATGTTTCCACAGTAAAATTAAAGGTTATGTTCTAGGGGCAGTGGTCATAGCACCAAAGCTGTTTAACACTCTCAGCCATTGGGTCTGGTGTTTGAGTGGCCCTGTGTGGAGCCAGGGGTTCGCCTTCAGGATAGTTTGAGCTGACATCTGAAAATGAGACCCCCTCCAGCCCACTGTGTGCATTCACCATATTTACCTGGGGATTTGACCTGAGGTGAGATGGGGGTCCAGCAGGAGCCCAGCAGCTGCCCCTGGCTGAAGGGGCCTGCTGATGGAGGGAAATCCCCACTCCTCTTATTTGGAGTCACTCCTCTGCAACATGATAAAAGAATATTGGACTGCACAAAGTCTACCTTTTGTCTCAGGTTTCTCTTAAATCTTAAGACTGGTTTATGATTTTCTGCATTTTTTATTTCTTTAGAGGCTCTGTAAGCCCTGTTCAGGGGACAAACATGTAAATACAATTCCTGACTTACAGAGGAGTCAGACGTTCTGGTGAAATCCTGCGATTAAAGCAAGCAGCTTCTCAGTCTGGATTCTAATGTCAGGATTTACCGGCAGATTTTACAAGCCAGATGTGAGATGCAGAATAATACCTCCAGCAGTGTGGTTTTCTGAATCTAAACCACAGCGTAGCCACAACAGACAGGATGACTGACTAAATAATCCCTGCTTGTTCTTTTTGTTTCTCCTACAAACAATGCCTCGACTTTGCATCTTTCTCCCGCTCATTAAGGAACAGCAACAGAAGCAAAACATCAGTGCCTGACCCATCCTGCTTTTTAACATGTCCTCTCCTGTCCCTCCATTTTGGCTCTGCAATAGGAGGGTGCCAGCTGTGCTGGATCATTAATTTGCAGCCATCCAAATCAATGGCATTATCATGGCACTCTGCAGCGAGTTGAGCCAGAGAACAATTTGCAGTGTGTATTACTGAAGCCCTGATGCTGGCTGAGGTGGTGCAGCAGTGCAGGGGCTGATCCTGCAAGTGCATAGCTCCTGGAGGGATGGGGCACAGCAGGGCATCCCAAGATGTCCTGAACACAAGGAATAAAATGGATATGAAATTGTTTGTTTATTTATTTATTATTTCAGGGGGAGGTGCAGGCAGCTTAATGGTGAAATATGGTCATGGCCCTCCAGATTTTAACTACAACTAGTGTTCTGATGACTAGTCCTTTTTCAAAGCACCCTGGAGACATCCGACGGCATCCGCTGTTCTGATAATTCCTCCTCTCCTTATAATTCCAGCAAAGCTCTCTCCAAAATGGGTCACTTCTCCAAATAATGAGTGTGGAGCTGTATTCAGTGACCGCTGTTATGGGACAAGGGCATTTATGTTTTCACACAGCTGGGAGTAAGATATGAAGCATACCAGAATTTAGGTGTAAGTGGTGCTTCACATGCCTGCAAGCTGTAATAAGGTATTTTGCTGGAAAAGTAAACAAAAAAAACCCTCTGAGACTGGTGTTGTAGAGATGGAAAAGCACACACACACTGAGAAGGAAGCACAGAGATAAAGAAAAATGTCCCCAGAAGAGAAGAAGGTACATTTGTGAAAGACATCTCTGTGCTAAGTGCATTAAAATCAGTATTTTCTAGCCTGTTCTTTATCCATCCAGCTCAGTGTGGCAGCAAGGAGGAGCTCAGCATACTTTTTTTAGGTTCGGCCTTTGTAAAAGCTCTACACAAAAGGAATGCTTCCATTTAGACATAAATCCACCTATTTGCCTGCTCTTATCCATAGGTACCTGATGTGTGTTTGTGTATCTGTGAGTCCTCCCAAGCCCTGTCGGCACAACAGACTTCAGCCCTGGGGTCATACTGACATTCAGGGGGAGCAGAACGAGCCATGCCCTCTGAGCTCCCCTACAGCAAACAATTACCAAACTCATGTACCCAGAGAGATATTGCAGCTTGCAGGCCACATGGGCTACTGTTTACTTCCCACAAAGATGCCCAGTGTTGAGGAGCACCACCCAGAGAGATATTTGCTGCTAATCATCCTGGAAATGTATAAAACCATGATAAAAAATTGGATGTGGGCAACAAAGTCATATTCCCAGCAGACACCAGCCTGCCTTGTTCCTCCTCCCTTTGCATGAGGCTGCAGTGTGGACTTGGACACAGACACAGCTCTGGGGACCAACACCTTCCCGACATCGGGACGTAGAGCCTGTCAGCCAGCTCTTCTCATAACAGTGCAAATATGGCCCTTGAGAAGCAATCACTGCCAACTGCAACATGCTCTTCCTTCCAAGGTTCCCCCAGCTCTCATTAAGATCCAGGTTCAGAGATTGGCCAAATCACTTAAGTTGTCACTAAGATAAAACATTCAGCAAGTGCTGAGTTATTTCGATAGCTTAATGGCAGTTGTTTCCCATCAAGATTATAGGTAAAATTGATCCCGTTCTGCATTAATGTGAAAGCTGTTGTGTTAAGAAATAAAACCAAGAGCTGCACTAAAAATAAAGCGGATGACGGACAGACTTACCACTTTCACAACCGCAACAGAACCCACTGAGAGCTGTGGGCTCTCCATGCTGCTCGGAGCAGAACTATCACTGGCGACGGCAATTTGGCTCTTCCCATGTTCCCATTTTGTAAGTTAATTTCAACAAAAAGCTGAGGAAAAACTGGAATTTTTGTAGAAGTGTTGACATTTTCCAGGAAATAGAGATTTGAAAGCAGCTGCTTTAGAATTACATTTCAATGTGCTGATAGTTACACAGGTGGGGCTGGGAAGCCCAGTTCCCAGTGAAACGAAGTTCAGATTTTGTTGTCATAGTGTCCAGGCCTGGATTAAGCACTTGCTTATCGAATCAGGCATTTCTGATACTTTCTGTAACTGATTCTCAAAGCATCACAGAGGTGCCTCAGGGAGCCACATGCCTGGGTCTCACTGGTGACGTGGGAAGGTGCTGGTAACATGGGAAGGTGCTGATGACTGCACAGAACGGGAGACTATCAAATGATGTTGGAGAAACCCATCCCATTGAGTAATTCCAGATCCTGCTTCTTGCAGGGCAGAGATGCAAAGTCCTCCAGCCTCTCCAGGATCTGGGAGAAGTGTTTCTCCTTCCTTTAGTATAAGAAAAAACATTTTGTTCTTTGCGCCCTTCTTATTTTAGAAAACCTGCTTGATAAATGACTAGAGGGCCTCATTAACTGCAAAGATATGTCAGTTTTCCCAAAGCAATCAGGGTGTTAGTTAGACTAAAGGAGTAAATGGAGAACTGAAACTGAAGCTAAGCACAGCCTTATTAATCCTGTGTTATGGATCGACATTTGTCAACTCTATTGAAGTTTGTTGTACCAAATAGCACCCAGGAGACCACTCAATTACTTTATCTCTGAGCAATTAGGATCTTGTTCCTTTGGGTCAATCTGTTAGCACAGAGAAAAAAAAAAATGGATAAAAGATTAACAGTAAAAATCCACTGCTTTTTGTTTCAGGGTCTCTTAGAGGAAAAAAATGACTTTTCTTTCCAAATGTTTTGCCAAAGGAGGTGACTTTGTTGAGGAATCTGACAGCCAGGGGCTCCTCAGAGCAGTCAGGGATCCCTTCTCCATCTGTTCCTGAGCACCAGTGCGACTGTTGGATGATTGCAGAAGGATTAATCTAGCCTTAAAGACAAAAAGGCACAGCTGATGTTAGAGGCTGGTACGGTGAGAGATGTCCATTGAAGAAGTATCTGATGTAACACATAGGAAAACCACTGTTAAGGTACTTAAAGGGTTTGAGCTAGGAAGATCTTGAGCCACATCTAGTTTTCAACAATGTGACAATGAAGGGCATTCAGTAGAAGAAGGGGGAAATTTTTCTTGCTTGTACATTTTTCTGTAGCTCCTAATTCATCTGCAGAAGGCACATACATCAGAGATCAGTAGATGCACATGTTCGGAAGAGTTTATAAAAGGTTGCAGAAAGGTATAGGATGGGGGAAGAACTAAGTTATAAATTTCCCGTCCTCAGGGACACGTACGTTTAGTTTTAAACTTGTAGCTTCTACTTCTGACCTGAAAAAAAGGCTTGTGAGTCAGGAAATGTGAACTTTGAAGTGTCTGTTGGTGTAATAAAAAATAATACCTCTTCCTGAAAGCCTTCCTTTCACATCCTCATAAGCAGAATGATATTAACTGCGGCCAAGGCTACATTGTGCCCCACAGAGACATCTCTGCATTCAAACACACTATCCAAAGCTGGGTCTCATCTACTTCATTTGACCCTGGGTGGTACCATGGATTTCAGCCACCAAACATCAGCCCCTTGGACAATATATTGAGCCTAAACTGAAATCTGATTTATCACAACCAGACTGCTATCGCTGTTACATGAGGATTGGTAAAAGGCAGATTACAAAAAGCTACAGAAACTGCTATCAGTCATCTTGATTGCTGATATAGAAAGACCCACTCCTAGATTTGCAGTTCTGTGGTTGCCCATCTCTTTTTCTCGTGAAGCAAACAGTAGTGGAGAATTCAATTGGAAAATACTTGTATCTGGAGCTGCTTGCTACAACTCCTGATGTGATTAAAATATTTATCTATAAAAAATGGCAGTGAATGGGAGGAATAGGAAATCTAATTACCAAACCACTACATTTAGTTCAGGGCTTCATTTGATAAGTTTAAGACTAGACTAGACAGGGGAAGAGAGGTTTATAGAAGCATGGAATCCTTAGAGTTGGAAGGGATCTCTGAAGGACATATATTCTCAATTTATTCCCCTAGTTCCCCTGCAAGGAACAGAGACACCACAGCTAGATCAGGTTGCCCAGGGCCTTATCCAGCCTCACCTTGTTCATCTCCAGGGATGGGGCATCATCCATGTCCCTATGTAACCTGTTCCAGTGCCTCACCAACCTCATTATAAAATACTTTTTCCTTATATATAACCTAAATTTCCACTCTTTAAGCTGGAAACCACTTCCCCTTGT
The DNA here is from genome assembly GCA_023055505.1 of Callipepla californica brunnescens. Taxonomy (NCBI): domain Eukaryota; kingdom Metazoa; phylum Chordata; class Aves; order Galliformes; family Odontophoridae; genus Callipepla; species Callipepla californica. The sequence goes on along the minus strand of JALIRH010000017.1, from coordinate 2,552,692 downwards.
TCTATCACAGCAGATCCTGCTAGAGTCTGTCCCCTGCTTTGGTTTGCAAGAAAATAAAAATTCACATCTGCCAAAGATGATGTGATAAATTGTCTTCAATGAATGATCCCACCGATTTGTACAGCTTCTTTCCCCTGTTACAGAAGATTGAAAGTTTGCATTGGTATTAATTTTCCCTGTGAGTCATGTCTGGTGACTTAAATAACTGACTTCCCTCCTTCTTCTATCCTTTCAGCAAACTTAATTATTTTTTTCCTTTTCATGAATCTTTCCTGATTTCTAAAATTCCATTCCTCATTCTTAGCTATTGAACGAATTGACTGAATGAATGCATTTTCACCTCTGGACCATTGAATCACTGCCCTTTAATCATAATGGCAGAACCTTCTGGGCCACACAGCACCGCCTTATTCCTTGATTTTGTCACTGGGATTTTTTAAGAGGAGAAAAGTACAATCAAAATTAGTTTGTTCATCTAGATCATTTAAGCTGGTCTGCAGCTAATGAGGCATATGCTGAGTGTCTTCTATCATATTTCAAGATATTTCCTGAGAGTAGCACACTGAAGTTAGTGTTTCTTTCATCAATTAATGCCACTTGGAGGGAGAGCCAGGCTATAATATTTTTAAGTTCCATTTTTCAGCTTCAAAACTAAGACCTACAGCTTCTTGTGCTCAGTAGGGCTGGAGTAAAGACAAGCATTGCATTCAGTGCTTTGAGCACTGAGCCCACTGTCCTGCCCCATCATCTCGGAATGACTAAGAGGTATTTGTGCCTGGCCACACAGCTTTACAGCAATGTGTCACAAACATTTGTGTGAGAGGGGTTGTGATCAGGGCAGGAACACAAAGAAAATCATGCTCGCGCTCAGAAAGAAGAGCAGGGATCAGAGCATCTTCTTGACCCACCCAGCGTGCTCAAAGCATCAGGGGGGCTGCCCCAGATGGCTATGCAGAGCAGGCTTTGCAGCAAGGATGCTTTTTCTCCCCACGCCTCCATTCCCACCAGAACTTACTGTAGGAAACACTCTATGTTTATCTCCTCCAATAAGGAGCAGTAAGGTGCTGCATGGTGCTGACACAGCTTTTTCTGGCAGCGATGGATCAAGGGCAGCAGCCGTGGGTTGGAAGTGCCAGCACAGATCAGAGCCCAACTCAGCAGCTGCCCATAGCAATCTCTGCTCCAGATCTCAAGGACAAGTATCTCCCTCTTGTTCCAAAAATGTCTGACTCATAAATGATCTGTAAAGGGAAGGCTAGCAGTGAGGTGACCACAATGTTGACACCATTATCTTTCCCAAGATCAGGCTGCTCAAACTGCTCAACCCAACTTCAAGCATTTCCAGTGCTGGGGTATCCACAGCTTCTCTGGGCAGCCTGCCCCAATGCCTCACCATCCTCAGTGTGAGAAATGTCTTTCTTTTATTCAAAGGACATAAGGAAAGCTGGTAAAGAAGAAAGCTGGTGGTGAGGAACCACAGATGGATATTCCAGGTCTGCACATCCAAACAAACAGTGAAATGCACCATTGATTAATGCAACATGAGGGGAAATGCAACTGAATTAATGCAACTGAAAGGACCAGTCCTAGTTTTACACCTGCAGGAATGGGGTCCACCATGCTCTTTGCCACTGAGGACCGATATTAATGTTAGAAACATTTATAAGAAAATTTCTGGCCATACACATCTAAGGGTCTGTGTGCATTTAACTGTGTGTAGATCAATACAGAGCCAGCAGAAGAATTATCACAAAGATTCCAAATATCACTGATGCAAAAGCATCCTTTGGGTGTGGATATCACCCACTGCTGTGGAGAGCATCTGTAACCAAAAGGTGTCAGCTGGGCAGTCTCTGTTTCATTGCTGAATCATGGTGGTTTTCAGCATCAGAGGGAAGATCTGTGCCCATCCATCACTGAAACATGCTCTCAAGCCTGATATGGAAAACACTGCAGGAGCAAAGCTCAGTTACAGAACAAGATGTGAGCTTCAAACCAAGATACTGGGTTCCTGGGATCAATTATACTAGTCTTAATATTTAACGAAGAATAAGAAGCTGGCTTTCTTATTGCAGAGAGAAGTTGAAAAATGGTGTGTGTCGAAATGTCTAGAAAGCTGAAGACAAATAAATAGATTATTTTTATTTTAAACCTCATGCCCTTTTTAGAGCCAAATCCATGGCTGCCATATGCCAGTGCCGTGAGCAGGATGGATGGGTGGCCCAGTCGATCCCTGCATCTTTCCAGGGCCATGCTGGGATAGCTCTGCTGGAGCTCACAGACCTACAAAGGCATAAGGAACAATTTCTGGATGCCAGTTTGAGCTCATTGCTTCTGAAACTCAGGCTTGGCCCACTTTCCAGCCCTGAGAAGCCCTGTCAGTACTCATGTATGGGTTCTCAAACATCTTGTAAAATAACCTCTTCTAAAGTAGTATCTCTCCAGACTACTATCAGGTCTCACTTTATGCAATTTCTGATAGTCGGAGAGCTTTACACGCTACATTGCTCTCAAAAATAGAATTCCACTAAAACACAGCTTTAAGCAGCAAGTACTTCGGTGTCTAGATGTATGCTAACCACTGCTCATCTGAATTATTATATTAACTGGGAAGGGGAAGCACACACGATTTAACAGGGGAGAAAGAGCAACAAATCTAAGGAGAAAAACTGAAGCTTTACAGGGGCAAGAAAGCTGGAAATGTAATGATGCTAAATGCTTTGCTTTTGGAATTAAAGAATCTTTTATCTGAGGAATTTAGCAGATGGGATGGGAGACCTCTCTTTCCCCCACCCACACTAGTCTGGGCACCACCAACAGCTCTGGCCCAATGGAAGTGGAGTCTCACCTAACTCTCCCAGTCAGAGGGCAGAAATGATGTTATAAACATTTGTATGCAAAGAGTCAATGATTCCTGCTGTTGCTAATTCAGCAGGGCAAAATTTTTCTGTGATCAAAGGAAAACAAACGGGAATCACAACTGCTGGGTTTGGTCACAGATCTCCCTTTAGCTCACTCTACTGCATTGGTAGTGGCTTTATGTTGCAGCAGAAGAGGTTCAGGTTGGCTGTTAGGAAACATTTATTCTCAGAAAGGGTGGCGATGTAGTGGCACATGCTGCCCAGTGAGGTAATGGGGTTACCATTCCTGGAGGTGGTCAAGAAATGCGAGATGCAGCACTGAGGGACATAGTCAGTGAGCACGGTGGGATTGGTTAGGGTCGGACTGGGTGGTCTTAGTGGTCTTTCCATCCATAAGGACTCAATGATTCTATGGACATCATACTTTATCACCTGAGGTGTTTGCTTTCTCACATGGAAACAGAAATATATGTGTGTGTGTATATGTGCAAATGCAGTGTATGTGTCTTTGTGTATACATCATGTTTTAAGCATATTTTACAGAGTGTTGTGAGCCAAATAATGAACAACTTTGAAGTGTTTTGAAACCTTTTGTTGACAGCAGCTGAAGCAGTGCAGAACATTATTAGCCATTTCAGGACTCCTTTTGCAGTGTGTGGAAGCAGCTGTTAAATAAACAGGGTGAAATACAGCAACGCATTGTATTTTACATTTCTATGGCAGAGAGAAAACTCAACTTTATTTACTCATTGCTCTTGCTTTCAATATAAAAAGACTAGTTACAAAAATGCTTTCTTATTACTGCAAAGCATGTTGGCTGAGATTTCAGCAGCAGTGGAAGGCATATTTATCATGTAACAGCAGTAGGCATAGCTAATACATACATAAACCTCCTTGAGACCCAAAGTAAAGAAACTCTGTCCCTGCTAACACAGTGAGAAGACAATATGAACTTGTTCAGTTCTTCAGCCTATGCAATGTGTATGTGCATGTATTGGTTTCCTATTGTATCGATTATATTGCAGGGGTAAAATATAAATTCAGTATGCTCAGCTTTGACAGCTTTACTGCCTTATTGTGCTGATCATTACAGAAAGCATAAATTGGGTCATAATTCTGTAGAGTCATCAGAAAACCATGTGCAACTTGAAGTTATTCATTTGAAATAGTGCTTATGAGATCTTCAGGAGGGGATCAATATATACGTGTGAGTATATCAGTGCATGTGGAGGGCTCTGGTACACACATTCACACAAACAGATTCAGATCTTCTCTGCTCACTGTACAGGCAGGTTCCTGGTGTGCACACATACCACTATACACAAACTGTTGGCCACATCATAGAACCATAGAATCATTGAGGTTGGAAAAGACCTCAAGATCCTCTAGCCTAACTGTCCACACACCACCAGTACTGCTCTGTGAACTCTATGCGCCACATCTCTACCTTCCTTAAACACCTCCAAGGATTGTGACTCCACCTTCCACCTCCATCTCTGACTACTGACCACGTGTGCACCCTGCTCTGGAGCCCAGCACTACCCAGGGCAGTGGCTGTAGTGTAGAGACAGGGGCTGAAGTCCTAGATACAACTTCTCCACTGGGAAAAGTGAATGTCACTCACTAATGTCCCTGGCGTGAGTACGACTGTTGCCTTCACTTCCATATTCCCCACTTCTAAGACAAAAAAAGACAGTTTTTGCTTTGCTGTCCCTTAGTTTGGCTGTATACAAGCTCTGTGCAACACAAAGCCCATCAAGAGCAAATCATAAATGTATGGGCACATTGCCCTGTGGGAAGGTATGAACAGATCAGTAAAAGTCACTGAGGTTCAAGCATCTGATAAGAGAAAAAGGAAGTCCTGAGTTGTCTGTCCAGCTGATGACAACTTTTGCTTCTCTGAAGCCTTTTTTTTTTTTCCTGTGGAATTTAAGACCAATCTCAGACCTGCCTGTAGGTCAGGAGAGAGGCTCAGAAACCAAACGACCAAGTTCTGGATCCAGCTTTTTGCAAACAAGTGAAATTTTGGACAGCATCAGTGACCCCCCTGTCCTTCATGTCATGTCCTGCATTCGTGTAAGCAGGGAGGAGCAGCATGGGATTGTCCCCTGGGCTGGTGACATAGGCAGAGGCCCTACTGCAGTGGGCAGACTGGTAACGGGAAGAACAAAAACAGAAAGCGTGTAATATACACTGAATGAGATTTGAACACAATTGATCCTTCTCCTTCTCTTCTAAAATTCCAGTCAAAGGTGAGCAGAGGGAAACATGGATTGTAATTGACGTGTATGGTTATAATTAATAACTATTTTAAAACCATGTGTGGTCAGAACCCACCACGGTGTGCATAAAGTAATGGTCATTCTTCTGCTGGAAAGGTTTATGGAGAAACAGAAGTGACAGAGGTGGAAAAAAGTGAATATCAGGTGAGTGCAGGTGTCGAGGCATCTGAAGGTGCATATCAGTAAAGTTTTCAAAGACAGCATCTCATTGCTCCCTGCAAGATGTCAGACTCTTTGTCACCACTTTTCAAGGCAGTGGTAGCAGGAGGCAAGGCTTGCAATGCCTGGGCCTGCATCCTTTTGCCAAGTCCGTGAGACGTGTTTCCAGAGGTGCTTCACTCACATACAATCCATGTGACATGCCTCCAGTGCCCCTGGGGCACAGCAGAGCAAGCTGGCTTGTCTGTATCCACCAACACAGAACCAGTGCTCTGCTTCCAGAGAAGAGGTGAACTCCATGAGACCATCAAGGCTAGCCCTGTGCTGGGAAAGAGGAGTTTCTCTGGCTCCCCCCTGCCCTTGTGTGTGTGTCCACTCGCAGAGGAACATCGATAAGTAAACAAAGGACAGGACCATAATGCTGTTTACAGTGGCAGGTAATCACAATAATGAATATTTAATCCCTTTGCTTTTGATACACTGTCAGAATTTGATAAAAATGTGTCTCAGTGAGCTGAGGAAACAGTAGAGGACATGGGACAAAAGCACTTTGAAGAGTGCCGTGTTTTGTCTTTTGCACATCAACATCTACCTCCAGAACTGACTTCTGGGCATGCACCCCTGCAACCCCTCCAGTTGCATGCAGGAAGGGGAAAGGTATCCTGGACTGTGTGAAGGCAGAGCAGATGTAACCCTCTCACTTTCAGGAGTAGCCCTGAAGTCTGCATTGGGTCCAGCTTTCCATATATGCTCAGCAAACATCAGCCTGTCTCCTCCATCAGGCAGATTTTGGAAGGAGCACAGGTACCCATGTGACAATCTATCCCCGCTCTGCAGTCATTGATCCCACCTCTAGTCCATCCAGTCCAGGACATTCCTTTGTGGCACTTGTCTGAGATGGTCTGCTGGAAGGATGTGCTAGAAGATGAGGGTTGCCCAGTCTTTTTTCTTCGTCCAGAAATCTACACAACACCACAACATATATTCCAGCCCTCACTGCAGTCTCACTGACAGACATGTGGAAACCTCAAGACCAGCTCATAGAAGGGGCCTGCAAGAGCCAGAGGGACAGCAGATGACGCTGGCGTCCATGGGGAGGCACTGGCCAACAGGCTGTTGGCACTCTTCATCACTTCTGAAGTTTGATTACAGTGAATAATTTGATCACTGTAAGACCAAAGACTGAATGTAATAGTCTCCAGCTGTGAATAGGATAAATCTGGTAAAATTAAAGCTACCAAAAGATCAGATAAGAGCTTCTCGAATTTAAAGAGAATAGACTTCTCCCTTCCATTATATTTTATCAATTAATCTTCAGCAAGCACAAAGGTTTTCCTAGATCTGATGTTCCTGCTGGTATCTGGAGAAAAAGATACAAATTGTACAGATATTTTTTTTTTAAAGGAGAATACTTTTAATAACCAAAATGTTTCTGCACTTTGAATAATGAGAGTGACTTTCCTCTTTCAAATGCTAAATTATTTCAAGCTGAGCTGTTGGAAACCATTAATAATTCAAGGAACTCTACTTTGGGTAAGAACAACATCTGTTGGAGAGTGTTAAAGCACAGGGATAACCTGACTTTCAAAGTTATTTTACCATTTTGTTATTCTCTTTGTGAGGAAAGAGGATGCACGGGTAAATTATAGGAAGAAGCTGTTAATATGCCATTTCCTAAACAAGGAGGGCTGAATGGCTGTGGTCCCACGGGTGCTAGCTGTGTTCTGCTTTGCTGTCCTATCCCAGAACACTGGCTGTTCAGAGTTGTTACTGTCTACCTCTTCTGATCTGTGAACTCCTAAACATTGCCAGGGCAAATGCAGTCCCCACGGAGCTATTTTAATCAGATGATTAAACAAAAGCTGGCTGTTCCCAGTTTCTATATCAATTGATCACAGGTCATCATCAGAGCACAGTAATGAAGATCCCCTGTTCTAGTCAATGTAGAATGAGAGAGAAGAAAAACATGCACCTCTGGAAGGCAACTCATCTCGTAAACTTAGGATACCATGGACTGCTCTTCAGAAGTGCCAGACTCCGTCTGATGACAGGGAGAAATTATGTGACTGAAGGAGATGCAAAACCTGATTTTAGAGAGGTAAAGCCAATAAAAATGTTGTCCTCCTTTCTGGAATGTGTTAAATAAACCAAAGTGCTTGAAAGATTAGCAAAATTTAGGGTACAGATCTCCATGTAGTGCAGGGCTTCAAGATCTCCGCATATTTAGAGATGGGAATTTGAGTCAGCTTATTGATAAAGCTGCTTTTGAAATATTTAGTCCAGATAGAGGTTTAGAATAATGTCTCTCTGCAAAGTTCAGATGTGGAATTACTCATGGTGCCTATGTCAAACCAGAATCTTCTTCGTCCTCCTCCCACATCCTGCTGGAAACTCAGTTAATTTAAGAGCAGTCCTATTATCTATACTTCTGTATCATTTTTGCACGGCTTACACAGAAGTATATCAACCCAGGAATCAAAAGAGTGCTGTGAGGCTGAATCTTCCCTTATTCCCTCATCAAATATTCAATTGCATTGAACTTACAGCTGCCATTGTTATCATGCAAGCCAGGCGGATAACTACAAACAGAAGCAGAAATTCAAGTCCTTCCCATGTGCGTCAGCATACCTGCAGAAAAGGAACACTTACATATTGAGTGAGCTTACTATGACAGTCATCAGATGTACCAAGATGGTATTTTCCTGTTTTCATTTCTGTACAGTCCTCAGTTGTGATAAATATTGCTACCATTGCAAATAGATCTGACATGTATTCAGAACCGATCTAATGTGATTTATTATAATTTATTCAGATGCTGCTGGCTCTGCTAATTAAGGGGGATGCACACTCATTATAAGCCACTGCTTGCAATACTTGGAAAGAGAAGACTTGTCTGCTCTATCACGGGGATAATTGGGCTTGCTTGCCATCTATTATGTGTCTGCCACTGATTCAAGAAGAAACCAAGTGAAAAGCGTCAGAAAAAGGTTTTCTTAGAACAAAATAAAGGCTTAAAAAGCCTTATAATTTGGAAATCCTGGTGCATGAGAGGTTGCAAAAATATAACCTTAAAAGAAACTGCAGGTATCAGACATTCCTCAGCACTTGGAGAAAAATCTCCCAGCATGGGCCACACTGTTGTGTAACATGATGGTACAAGACTGAGGTGTGCGCTCTGCTTGGGTTATAAACACAGTTACACCAGCTTTGGGGCCACTGTGGGATCAGGGAGAGAAATCCCCTGTGGTGGCCTTGAAAAAACACACAGATATTCCCATATTCCAATGTTCTCCCAAGGAGACCCCGGCCTGGCGTTCTGCCTGAGTTCTGCACCAGTGGGCAAAGGATGGGAGAATCCTCTGCTCTTTGGTCCTGTCCACCACAAACGTGGAGGAACAGAGGGGGCTTTAAGTGCTCAGTAATTAATTCTACCCATATGCTGCTACAGAACCCCAGTCTGGTGCATGGAACCACTCTGAAGGCTGAGCAGCCACAGAGGTTCCTGAGACCTAAAAGGCCATGGCAGGAGTCCCATTACTGAAAATGTCAGAGTGGTGCAGACATTTCATTCAGGGGTAGGAGAAGAGAAATACCAGCTTTGGGATATAAAAAAAAAAAAATTCATTATGAGCATGGTGAGGCCCTGGCAGAGGCTGCCCAGATAAATTTTGGATGCCCTATCCCTGGAAATATTCACAGCTGGCTTGGACAGTGCTTTGAGTATCCAGATCTAGTGGGAGATGTCCCTGCTCATGACAGAGGATAAACTGGATGAACTTTAAGGTCCCTTCCAACCCCAGCTGATCTATGATCTGAGTCACTGAGCACAGAGCCCTGATGCTGAGTGGGCTAGCAGGTTTTGGCTCTTGACTGCTGACACATCAGCAACTTTTGAGAATCAGTTTTCTATGCCAGAATCTTAGAAAGACATAAGATTTATTTTAACAAAACATATTTATTCAACAGAACATTTTAAAAGCAGATATTTCCTGTGTCCTCCATCCTATTTTACTGAGTTCAGTCTTCATCTTCTCGTTTTATACTATACTACATTATGCTTGTTATAAACCCAAAAGATTTGTGTAGAATTTAAGAATCAGCTTGTTTATCGTGTGCTGCACTTTCTTATTTATTTGCCTTCTCTTTCTTTATTCTTTTGTAGGACTCTGCAACAACAGCAAAGCCAAGGAAAAAGTTATCCAATAAAACCAGTACTGTCTAGAGGACAAATATTGATTTTCCTGACACAATTTGGAGCTTGTTAGCATTTTCTGTGCTGGTGTTATGTCAGACTTTCTATCTTGTGAACTGCGTTGGAGAATGGTATTTTAAGAGACTAACTCCCAAGAATATGTGGACAGTAGGTTATTCCCAAAGTAAAATTCCTAAGGAAAATTCAGCAGTGTTTGTTAATACTGATGGGCATTGAGCCATGCTGGCTCTGTAAATGAGAGAAGTTTGCTGGGAGGCATCTTTCTCTCCATGTTTGGACAATGCAGGGTGTCCTGGCCCAAGGCCCAGTCTTCACCACCAACAGTAACCCTAGCAGAGGTCTTCTTGTCTGGAGACTACTTCCCCTGCCTTTATTAGAGCCACGCACTTCCACTGTGTGACACAGCCAAACTGAGCTCCTGGACTGTCATCCACTGGGACAAGTGTACCCAGGTGCTGGGACCAACAATGTCTGGAAGTAGCAGCAAACAATCTTGACTTGTGGATGCTGCTGTCATGTTTACATCTAATGGTGTTCAGTGGCTTAGGAAGGGGGGGAATTACCAGTTTTCATTATCTTGGCTTACACATAGCAAGAAGATGAAAATTAATGCCATTAAAATGTAACCAATTGCTGCTTAAATGTATCATGACAGATTTACTCAGCACACATTCAAAACTATGGTCTTTTAACTGTGGTAATAAAGCATTAAGAGAGACACTGAAGCTTGAAGTGACAGAAGAGAAACAGTTGCTCGCTGCGGAAACAGAGATGGATCCCATTTGGTTTTCAGTCTGCATGGAAATGGCCTACACTCTCAATGTGAGCAGCAGCCATCTATTCCCAGGGCTAGTTCTTATAGCTACTCCAACTGTGGAGCAATTTAAAACCCATGCATTTTTATAAGTGTCCATTTTTTACATTAGATGAAAATAACCCTTTGGCATTGGTTAAATTTTAAATAGAAAAAGCAGGGACGATGTTTTGACAGAATACCAATAGAACAGCTGTAAGGCACCAGCATCACTTAACGTGATAATACATACTGGTGCATGTTATGAGCTTGACAGAATGATGACCAGCAAAGAGAACACCCTTATAAGAGTGTTTCATGAGAGAAGTTTTAGACCAGCTGCTGTGGGGTGGGACAGCCTGCCAGGCTGTGCAGCACTGTGACATGGAGTGGGGCTGGGAAAGGTGGGGGCTGGCAGGAGGAGACGTGTCACTGTGCTGAGCTGTTTTCATGGGCTGTGCTGCACAGAGAGCAGCAGGTTTGTAGCTGCTGATGTCAGCTCAGCTTGGCTGCACTGATTATATGTGGTTATGATGCTTTATTTTCCATGTCTGTTCTGTGCAATCAAAATAAATACATCAATGAGAAAAGCACGTGCTGCTATAATTTACATATTTTGATTATGAAACAATTTGATCACCTATTCCCTGCTTCCTAACCCAGCTCCCAGCAGTTCACCCAGAACCCTCCACAACTTTGCTGCTAAATGCTCGGCTCTCATCTGTCATGCTTGCATGGGCTTTAGCCTGCACTTCTGTGCACATATGGATGCATATGCACTCATCTGTGCTATGCAACCTCAATTCACTCCTTGGATGCATCCATCATGATGCAGCATATGCCTACACAGTCACCCAGAGAATTGACTGCAGCTCATTCAGCCATTCACAAGTTGTCTCAGTGCAGAACCGGCTCTCCATGAGTGCAAGGCTTCGTCGGCTCCCTTGTAACTCTCTGTATATGGGGATGACTCACAGCACCATCTGGTGTCAGAGCTGGGGGGCTTACAGAGCACAGTCCCATCTTTGGGTTGTTGGCAAAGGATCTCTCTCGCTCATTTTTAAAAACATGATGTGTCAGAAATGGTATGCATGTGAGATATATGTATGCTCAAAGTTGAACAGTCAACTCAGTTTTCACTTTTAAGTAGGAGGTGGGTAGATGTCTTCCATGAAGGCACACACAGTAAAGGCAGAACTTACTCCAGTCTTGGCAGTCAAATACCAAATAATGAAAGAAAAGTTAGATACTTCAAAAATGTAAGCCTGTAACACTGAGAAAGCAAGAAAAGTATCTTTGAACATTTCCTCTCTTTATATCATTTCAGTACTTCCCATCAGTAGTAAGCAGCTGTGGAACAGATTATATCTCAGAACTGAGATGTAATGTATATATATGCACAGATAACAACAAATATGATCTTCAGCTTTGAGTTTTGATTTTTGATAACTTCCAAGAAGTTGGACTCAGAATGGCTCAATAACTTTGCAGTGTATGTGCTTTAAGAATTGACCCTGCAGCACCTGCCCAGCAGAGTGACCTTGCTGTCCCCTTCCTGGGGTCCCCAGCCATATTGCTTCATTTGCTTGTGGTGACACAGCGATGAGGGTGTTCTACCACACTCACAGGAGGTGTTGGCATGGAGCTTTGGATTACCCCAACCAGAGATGCTGTAGCAGGAGCTCACCAGCTTTTAATGGCTCCTGATCCCCTCTGGAGTGAGATGCTGCATTGTCACCGCTCTGTCTGAGAGCACACAGCAGCTCCTATTTCTGGAAAGGCACTGTCAACCTGAGTTGATGAGCTGGAGTCAAACACGAGCATCCAAGGATAGATTTCTTAAATTGTGTTAACTTCTCCATTATTGGTTTATTTTCATTAGCACCCAGAGAGCTCATTACTGTGGTTCATAATGTCAGACAAATTGCGCAAAGGCCACGCTTGGCATCAACAAGGCTGAGGTTTTATTTTGTTCACAGACATGGCCTCTTGGCCAATGAAGACAACTGGATCTTACTCTCTGCCCCTTCCCTCCTTCCCACACAGCTGGGAATAAACACACAGGTACAGCCAGTGATGCTGCACTACCTGCACACAATGAACATAGCCAGGGGATGCAATGAACACAGCTTTCAGTATTTAGAGTCATAAAATCATAGAATGGTTTGGGTCAGAAGGAACTTTTAAGATCATCTAGTTCTAACCCCTCTGCCATAGGCAGGGACACTTCCCAGACTGCTCAAAGTCCCATCCATCCTGGCCTTAAATGCTGTAAGGGAAGGGACGTTTAACTTAAGACAACCACTGATTTCTTATTGACATTAAATGTATCATAAAAATACATAGTATTTGCCATGGAAGACATTCTTAGACAATATAGTGTCACATTCACTGTTTAATACTATTTTTCAATGAAGAGTATAGTGCTAAAACACGTCTTTGTTGACACTGATGAGGTTGTACTGGAGAGTCTTTCTGTGTTCATTGTGGAAAGATTCTGGCAACGTTCTTAATTAGTTTTTTTTGGTTTTTTTAATCTAGTTATTAAATCTTGTTATTGTGTTGTTATTAGATAATCATGATAAACATTTTAACTGGAATGAAACAGAATATGATAGTAGTTGAAAAACATCTATTTAAGCACCTATATTGCCCCTCTCATTGTGCTTTTACTTTATTTTATTTTTTAATTACAGGAAGGAAATGGGATTCTTTCATTCTTTTTAGTTTGAGCATGAAACATTTTTAGTTTGAGCTGAAAACATGACATACGTTCAGATGCCCATTGAATGTGTGAGAACTCACATATGAAGGTTTCACTGAGGGAAAATAAGCTATAGGAAACAAGGTTTCAGGCTAGCTTAATTTGAGCTAGGTTTGCAGCAGGTAGATTGCTGGACCAAAATGCTTTGGCAGCAATCTGATCAATGGAACAGAGGCAATGGCCAGCAGAAGAAGAAAAGAAACTGAGGACACTGTAAAATTAAAATGGATCTCTCAAGGGCTATCTTCTAACCTTTGCAAGTCATTTAGTATGGACAGGTGTGGACTGAGATCAACATCAGAATTATGCAGGGATGGAAGAGAACTGAGGAAGATTACAAAGATATTGAGGTGTTGCACTCTGGCAGCAAGCACAACAATACCTTCGAACCCATTGCCATGGAATACTTGGCTGCCTATGATGATCCCTCTCATTTCCCATAGAGACACATATACAGGGACTTTCCTTCTACAGGAGGATCTGATAGTCCAAACTCTACTTCTCCTGATTGTCTTCCTATAATGTGCTACACATTCATTTTGCTGCAGCTCTATTAACATGTTATTGAAGAACTTCCTGGACTGACTCTTTCTTTCATGCTTCTGTCACTGTTTCCATTAGAATCAAAAGGGAAACACACAGTTCTTCGTTTTTCACTCCCTGGAGGCTGAGGGATGGTAATTATCCCTCAAATGCAATAGAAACTTCCTGAAAAATCAGGAGGAAACTGACTAATGAATCCAACTTCAGGAGCACCTCAGAACTTAAACACAGCTCTTTGTATTGAATCAGGTCAGATCTGAATGCATGCAGGCTGGTCATTCTGATGAATCCCCTTTGGGACAGAAATTAGATGAGCAAAACAGATGCACCAAAGTTATTCTGAAACTTGAAGGAGTTCAGTGCCTTGCTTTTTTTCACTGAAAATACAAATTTAACACTGAAAGAGAAGACTTTTCTAACGGTAAACACTCTTCTCTTCTAGGAAAATTTAGTGAAATCGTGTCTCTAGAGCTGCACTTAATTGGCAACAACAAATATGTACAAAACTTTTCTCACTCTGACAAGTTAGAGCCCTCCAAAATCTCCTGCAGCACAAATTTCAGTGAGCATAAAGGAGAAATCCCTAGATATTTCTTGTCTGATCCGTCTCTGCCCCAGGTACTTAAATCCAGGTTTGGATTTTGGAAGGCGGGCAGATATATTGGCGTGGAGGCAGAAGTCAGGTTGGCAGGTCCTGATCACTGCTCTCATACAGGTATTTTGGCACTGAGAAGAGTAGCCCAACGTTGAATCCTAGGCTGACAGTCCCAAGCTGTCCCCAGATGAAAAGGACTTACAAAATCACAGAATCAGAGAATGGTTTGGGTTGGAAGGGACCTTGAAGATCACCTAGTTACAGCTCCCCTGCTATAGGCGGGGACATCTCCATCTAGACCAGGTTGCTCTCAGCCCCATCCAACCTGGCCTCGATAGCTGCAAGGCTCTGGAGGTCCACAACCTTTCTGGGCAACCTGCTCCAGTGTCTCACCACATTCACAGTAAAGAACTTCTTCCTAATATCTAGTCTAAAACTACTCTCTTCTAGGTAAAAGCCATTTCCCCTAGTGTTTTCGCTACGTGCCCTTGGGGCAGATGTTTCCATAAGGCTGCTGTATTAGTCTGGAAGAAGCAGTTACAGAGATAGTTCAGGGGAAAAGGGAATTTTTGGCTCTTAGTTACTGCATGTGACCGACCATGTTAACATCTCTCTCTGCCCGTCTTCCTCAGCAAGCCACCAGACATTTTTGCTTGTGTTTGGTACTCTGTGTCAGGCATGAACTGCTAAACAGCTGCAAGAATCAAGAACAAACTATTCACCAAGGCGTAGCCACTCAGGCAAAAGACAGACATTTCCAGGGAAGACACCATCCCAGAAATCAATGAAAACATCAGCAAGACTTTGCTGGAAACCAAGGGTTCACTGGGTCCCTGGTGGTGCTGGCACCAAACAACCCCTTGCTGCTCTGCTCTGGCTCTCCCAATGGCTCTGGCAGGTGTTGGGACACCCATACTCAGCATGCAATGAACACCTGGCCAGTTGAGTAGGAATGGGGGATCCATTGCTACAGCTGAATGTTGGACTGCTTTGCAAATGCAGCTCCTTCAAAATCAGAGACAGTGCTGTGTTGAGGAATATGAGCTAGTTTCCAGTGTGTTCATGAAGCAGCTCGGCCACAGCACCAGCCTACATGAACAAAGATGCTGTGAGCCTCTGGGAATCAAAACAACTCAAATATATCAGTACCCCATGTTGCAACCCTCTGCTGCTGCTGCTCTGTGGAGGCTATCTCCTATTCATGGGGTACAGGTGGATGATCCTGATGTTGTCAGCTCAGGAGGGGTTTTGGTGCCAGGGACACTTAGAGCAAGGCTGAAGCCACCTCTTCATTTCACACAGGCTGTTGAGCAGCCATCAGTTGGTAATGGCTTCCATCTCTACTGTCTGGAGCCTGGCAATGAAGTGCTCCACAGCCTTTGGCCGATCCTGGCCCCCAACCACTATCATTTTTGCATGCATTTCACCATGAAGTCCCAAACAAATTCCACCCACAACCCCACAGGTTAGGATGATCTTTGTGTTCCAGAAGAAGGAACCAAGGAAACACTGCTGTCACTCCAGAGCCCAAATATTTACATGTTCTGGAGCACACAAGTGGTTTATACGAGCCATTTTAATATTTGCAGCACTTAGCATCCTCTACAGCAATCTGTGTGGCCTCCCTGTGAGTTTTCCCAGATCTCACTGAAGAAAATTAATTAGTTTTCTGCATTTCACGTCAATCCAATTACACTCACCTCATTCTTCACTTATGATAATTTTGCTGTGAGAAACTTTATTAAAATGATTGCCTTGTAGTATTTAAAATGTGGTTATTTACTGCCTTAAAATGTAGATGGTTACTTAAGTTTCTGTCACTGACAGTACAAGTGAAGAATAGACTGCAATAAAAATGGGACATCTCATTTATATTGTGTTAAGGCCTAATAGAAGTCTACGAAGACGCTTCTCCATTAGGCACTACATGATGGCACACTGAGAGATAAGCAGTGCCCTAAAGCACTTATGGTCTAGAATGGATAAAATGCTGCTTTCGTAATGCCATTCTCTGGAGGTATAATGGAGACAAGAGATTAATTATCCTTTTTCCTGTCCTGAGCATCCTAAAATAATTAATCAGTTCATTCTACCATTCAAATTATGTCGGATTTAAAAGCCACGGTGTGCTTTTGGTTCTCCTTCAGCATAAATCTGTAGTTATTTTTTCATTTGTCTACTATCCTCCTAGCCTTCATTTATAGTTACATTTCACGCATTTTGTGCAATGATAGCCACTAAAAAAATCACAGAAATGAAAGCTGGGACATTCACTTGACTCCATATGAAGGGACTTCAAACAGAGTGATAAATATGAAAAGATGCAGCAGCATAATAAATAACTTGCCTGTGATTATGAAAAGAGCTAGGAGTTTAACCTATATCTTCTATAACAATGCCTGTACTGTGCCTCTTGATTCAATGCCCAAACTTTTCATCATGAAGAAAATATAGAAGTCTTTTTTCTTTTCCCCTCATTCTTTTTATCCCTTGGCTATAAGCATAGCTGTATCATTATGTATAGGAGAAGACAGGAAAATCTCTCCTGCTGCTCTCTCCAAAAGAAAACTGTCCCTCAGATAATAGTACTGGTACTATTTGTGATTCACCACTGGAAAATTGTGGTAAAGCTGATGGAACAACACCACAGCTGAATCTGTTCCTTCAGCTTGTGACCATGATGCTTCTTCGCTTCAAATTCAGTACAAAGCAGGAAATTCTAATTTCCTTCCATTTTTGACTAAGGATTCTTTATGCTACATGGCATATGGTGTCATCAAAGATGCTTTTCTGCCACTTTTTTCATAAACAAACAACAGTCGCAAATGCTTTTCTAGAAGTTGGTGTTTGCAGAGGGCTTAAAAAAAATGAGTTTCTTGCTGACATGGCTCCTTTACAGCACTGTAATTACTTCCCCGTTGCTATTAATGACTCTAAATGATACGTTTTGCTGCAGCTCATTAGTATGGAACAGCAGTGCTGTCCATGGGGAGGTCACTGCTATGCAGCCTCCTCCCATCATAGGCTTGATTACAGTTCAGTACAAAAAGCCTTCATCAAAAGCATTGAATGCTCCAGCACATGCAGAGCTATTAAACAGCACAGCCTGGTCACTCCTCCCTAATGAGGACTGCTTTGACAACTGTTGATTTAGGAGTGGACCATTGCAGTGAGAAGCAGACGGTGAACCTTCGAGAGTGGGAGCCTTTACCCAGAGGCAGTCTCTGCTCATTAAAGTTGCTAAATCCTCCTCTTTCCCTAACATCTACCAAATTAAAATAAAGTTTCTCCATGCCTGTTAGTGTTTTTCAGTTCTTAAAGATCTGACACGTTTGAAGATAAAAGTCCTGTTGAGATGAAAGACCCATTACATGACAAAAGCAAGAAGTGAGGTTTTGGAGGTTCTTGCTAACAGCCTAAAGAGAGGGTGTGCGTTGACTGCAAAATACTGATCTTCTTCATTATTTATAGTTTCCTCACCCAAAACATCCCCATCACAGGTCAGGACTTCCCTGTGCAGGCTGCTGTGTAGACAACCCAGTATGTGCTTGCACAGCCTGTACAGGTGGGAGAAGGGGTGGCTATAGCCAGACTGATGGATCAGCCTGGGAACAGCCTGCCCATATCAGTCAGTGTGGTGCTAGTTCTAGCCCAAGAGGGCAAACTGAAGGGGAAAGGCTGCATTAAAGCTTTCATTTCAGTATGGCTCTGTGCAGTGCTGTCACTTCTCTACCACTAACATTACTAATGTTATAAATAATTTCCATGTAAAAAGCTTCTTGCTAAATATTAAAAGTCTGAACTGTTCTAATTGAGAAATAAATTTGATCATGAAATGTTGCTGTGATATTTCATGGGAGCTCCTGGTTTCCCTTCCCAGCCACCCTTTGGACTGGCACCACGTACCATGGGATGCCTGTAGGAAAGGCTCACTTTGAGAGTGGGAAACTAAATGCTCTGAAAGCCCTCAGCACACCATCCAGGCCTGCAGTCCTTTCCCCAGCTCTGGGAGTTTGGCTGCCTGTGCTTGGTGCCAGCTCTGATGCAGCACAGTTGCAAGCTGAGATCAGACGGCTAGGGAACAGCTAAATGGGTGCCACTCTTTCTGATAGAATCATTAACTCATTAGTGTTGGATAAGACCACTAAGATCACCAAGTCCAACCGTCAACCCAACCCCTCCATGCCCACCATGACCTGGCACTATTCCAGGGACGATGACTCCAGCTCCTCCCTACATGACCCGTTCCAATGCATTACCACTCTTTCTGAGAAGAAATTTTTCATCGTGATGTGTACAAGAGCTGTTGTAAGCTGGAAGCTTGGCACAGACACCTGAACCACTTTCTTCAATCAGTGTAAGAATATTTCCCATTTAAGGTGTCCAATATCTCTTCCTGAACAAATTGCCTCAAACTAAGATCAAGGCCAAATTAAACCATGGCTGGTAAAATTACACCTTATTTTAAATCAGCTCTGGCACAACCAACACTTTACTCTGTCCCCTCTCTAGCCTATTTCTGCTCCTCTTGGCCATGCCCACCTTTGCACAGGCTGCTTGGGCTCATACCCAGCAACCAATGCCTGCCCTGAACTATTGGTACTGATGTGACGTTCTTGGTGGTGATCAAAATGCTGAGAGCAGCACTGATCTCACCATGGTATGAGCCTCACTGGAGGACAGTTCAGCACAACCTGTCCTTCACCACATCCCCCTGTGCAGAGCCCTCACCTTCATGAGTGCTTCAGCACCATGCATCTGTGCAGGCAGGGAATGATGCTCAGCTCTGCCACAGCAATCATCAAGTGATGGGCAGAGAGCTGTCAAGAGCCTGTGAGGAATGGCAAGGCATCCTTCACCACTTCTCATTTGGTAGCTGAAATACAAGCACAGGGACAGCTGATTGCCCCAGGCCACCTGGGATCACCAAAAGCACCACAATGGAAGATCACCAGACAGTACCCAAGGACAGTCTCCTGGGAGCCAGTGAGTCACTCTTGCCAGCTATAACAGGCTGAGTCTGCATACTTCAAAGGCTTCCAGCAACAGCATTCCCACTCCACCGTTGCTCCAGCCCTCAGGATGGCTCCGTGGCAGCACCTGGCAGCACCTAGCATCCTTCCATGGGCTGCTGCACTTCTTCATACCCATTTCTGCTCTCTGCTGAGTCTCCTGCCCAAGGATTCCCACTGCACTGCATGCATCGAAATTCTGTTATTGTATTCTGTTGTTTGCTGTTGCACACAGGAACTGACAGCTGATGATGTAAGCAGACCCTTTAGGATGGGATTCTGGTTGGAACCAACCTTTGTGCCAGGGAGAAAGACACCAAAAATCTTACTTCTTTCCTTTGCATCTCTGTAGAGCATCCCTTGACTGTATATATTGCAGAGACAGTGCAGATGAAAAACGGTTTACATTGCCTTGGTTCTTGAACCACCAGTGCTAGTATTCATCACCAGTACAAAATGATCTGATGGATAAATGCATTTCCCCAGCTTACTGTACTGGGAGGGATGTGTGTGAAATTGCGTGCTTTGAGAACTGAAAAAAGAGATCAAGATCCAGGAAGGAGCCTGCAGGAAGAGTCTCTGAACAGAGCAGTGGGAGGACAATTAAGTGTCAGTACCTTAGAGGCCTCTGTCTTCCATCATTGCACTCCTGCAGTGTTTCTCCTGCGAGGGAGAAACAAGCTTGTAGGTAAACTGATATTTCTTTGAAAGGTTCCAACATTGCTTGGAAAGAGCTTGAATCCTATAGGCTGAGCACTTGGAAGTCAGTGAGTGTACTGACAACTTCCTATTCTTCTTTCCCTTTAGACAGCCAAAGCACCCAGAGACAAACTTAGCTGAAGAACAGTCTCTCCCATCTCTGCATGGCCAAAGGTTTGGCCCAGGGCCACGAGAGGCTGATGGAGGCCACTGCAGAGGGATTCTTGGGTCTGGATGTATCCCAAGTTCTAAATATTTGGGAATTTCTAAATAATTGTTGCTAAAATGGTGCATGAGCATGCTACTGGGGATGCTTTGAGTCCTGTGCAGAAGAGGAAAATTTAAATCATTGCTCTTTCCACGTGCCTCCATTGGTGATGCTAGGCTTGGGTGCATCACTCCTTCCATTTCCTCAGTTGTCCTTGTCTGTGCCACAGGATGGTTGCATGGCTAAGAGCATGTCTCAAGGGTGATCACATGCACCTAAGTCTCAAGAGTCCCAACATGTCTGAAGTTTGCTGAGTGAGGACCCAGAATGGCCCCTGTAGAGGCCTTGTGGTTTCACAACAGGATGTTCACTGCTGAAGATGCAGCAAAGTCTCTAGTGAACACAGTATAAAGGATAGCACACTGTGCAAAATTATTTTTAGCCTGTTATGGCAGCCCCTTAACAGCTGTGTCCTTTCCTTTTGTTATTGTATTAAATGTAATTAATTAAAAAATGCAATTACTCCAGAAATACCAACTTTGAGCCATGCTCTATTCTGCTTTGAAGCCTACATTTGCAGGGAAGGGCTCTGGGCCCTCAAAAATATTTAGATCAAGAATGTTTTTTTCAGTCATTTAAGACTCCCTGAACTGTTAATAAATATTTAAATGCAATAATAAAGGAGACATATACGCCATTGCAGAAAGGAACTCTTAGACAGTTGTGGTTGCCAGGAAATAGTTCAGGGTCTGCTTATTTTGTGGGCAAATCAATGACTTCTGATATGAGTCGGAATGGTCAATTTCAAAGCAAATAACAGAAATATACAGCAGATCTCGTACACTAACTGTGGCATCAAAATTAGAGCCATAAATAAGAGACAAAAAGGAAGAGCTTCATGAAGCAGATGGATGAAACCAGGAAAAAAATCTCCGCAAATTGTATTTTCCTGTGCACATTGGAAGCATTAAAATTTCTGATGAGCTCTCCTCCTCCACAGATTGGCACCATGCTCCTGTTATCCCATTAAAGTGTCTAAATAGGTTTTCAATAGATATTCTATCAATTTAGCAAATATCACGTCTGTCTTTTTTGCTGACTGAAGTGTTGTGTCGTTCAATCTCTGGCAGGGTGGGCGGATGAATTATGCCGTGCTTCATATTTTTATTAATAAAGCGCAGCACTGCTCTCGATGAGGGGTGAGGGGTCTTTGCTCCCTGCCACAGCTTGTGGCAGGCAACCCCAAAGGTCTGAGTGTTAATATTCTAATAAACTCTTTTTTTAATAAGCATAGAAGCAAATGCCACAACAATTCTTTGCTGCTGAGTGGTGCTTTGATATAAAACAAGAAGACTGCAAGGTAAATGGTTTACTTGAGTGAGCTAACAGAGGTCATGGAGAGACCCAGCAATAAGGGCTGGCAGCAGGAGATGAGAGGAGCAGCACTTGGCAAGGCAGAGGCTGGGGCAGACATGGCCAAGCGACACTTAGGATTCTGAAAACACAACACCTCTTAAGGGATATCACACCACAGGACATCATGACCCTCTCTGGGATCCATGCTGGGCAAAAGACAACCGCAAACACAACCTGCGGAACCTCAAGAAGAGGGGCCTCGTCACCAAGGACGGCAAAGTAGGTTTGGACCCTGGAAACATCCATACTTATGCTGCCTAAACAAAGAAGCCACAGTTCCCTGGAGATCGTGAAGTCAGAGGGATGCCTGAAAGACAAGCAAAGGGTCACCAAGAGATGACTGATACTCTGATGAGAGGAAAGAGGGTGAAGGCAGTGGATCAGCCTGTTTGCTCCTTAAGGAAGGCTCCCATAAAGAACAAAGAGTGTTTAGAAATGCTGAAAGAGCAGAGCCTTCAGAGATGTCACTTTTCGATCACAAGCAGACAAATACACTGCTGGCTGGGAGTTTTCCCAGGGCATGGGGACACAGGACTACAGCTGAACTCTGAGACGCTGAACTCTGAATACAGCTGAACTCAGAGTCCTTCACAATAAGTGGAAGGGAGAGTTGTCCCTCTAGGGACCTTCAAAGCTCAACTGATCTCCTGCCACCCATCCAGTGAGGTTCTGGGCAAGGTGTTCCTATCAGCCCTGAAGACCTTCAGAAGTCCCTGGGTTGCACCTCTTCCACACCTATGTGGGAATCTAAGGAGCGGGAGGCAAAAGGATGAGGCTAGACTTGTCTCTGCTGTGTGTGGCAATAGGGCAAGTGGAAATGGTCACAAATGATGCATAAGAAATTTTGAAAAAATGTGCATGGGAACTTCTTCACAGTGGAACAGATGGAGCATAGGAACAGGCTGCCCAGAGAGGTTGTGGATGTGGAGTCTTCTTCTCTGGGGATGTTCAAGACACTGTTATTACTGTTCATGAATCCTGAAACTGTGAATTTGAAAGAAGATGATCTATGAGGTCCCATTCAATCCAAGCCATTCTAAGATTCCATAAATCAGAAGTTCTGCAGATACAGTGCTTGGGTATTCAGCAGCATATTCAGATTCCCTGCAATGTCATGTTGGTTTAGTAGTACTGTTAAACCACGTAGTGGGTTATATGTCATTATGTGGTGTCATTATATGTCAATAAAGAAGAATTTCATATTTCTCCCCTAACATCCATCATGTGAACATGCTGTTCTGGTATCCCTGTGCTAGTTATCCAAATTTTAACTGTGTTATCAAACAGATTTTATTTTCCCCATGTTTATACAGTCTTCTAAACTATAATAATAATTAAAAAGAGCTCGCTAGACATTTTCCAAGGCAGTTGGGGCTGTATTTGGTACAAATCTGCAACTACAAAGAGAAGTGCAAGCATGGAGAACCCCCAGAGTACAGTGGTGGGGTGATTATTTCATGTATGCCTATAGCCTAGTGCTGTGTGCACTTCAAAGGAGCTGCTGGACTACTTAACCCCATCCCTCCTCCTCACGCCTCAGTCACTGTGCCGTCTTCTCTGAAAGACAGTCTCACAGACATTTGCATACAAAGTGAAAAGTTCCTTACAACCTACTGCAAAATAAATAAATAAATAAAAACAAAGATTAAAATAACAAAAAAAAATCATTTTGGGGCATTCTTCTGTTGTTCTTTTGTACAAATATTCTTCTATTTGTCTGGAAGGCAAATTTGAACTAGAGTTCCACAGGTTGTCAGGGTGAACTCTCTGCATGCTGACTGTTAGTAAATCATCACTTGCACTGCATTCTTTGACTTGCTTCCTATACAGCACTCTCCACATGTTCCAGGGATATAAAGAGGTGGCAAAGGCTTCCCCAGGGAGGTAGAGCTCATGGCCTCAAACCCTCAGTTTGGAACGAGTAAAGTACTACCCACTCTCTAATGTCATCAGTATTCTTCTCAGACTCGCCCTAATTTGTGATTGGATTCATGAATTTGTTATATCTACTGGATTAGAGAAATCTATCATCTCTTTTTGAATTCACCACTTCACTTTCCCGTGCCTGCTGCATTAATGAAATGGATAGTATTTTATCAGATCAATTATAAGATCTAACAATCTGGGAGGAAAAAGGTTGTGAAAAATAAAAGATTAGTTGGTGAGTATTATTGGAGAAGACATACTATTTATTACAAATATAGGGTAACAAGTTAACAAGAGAGAAAGCAGAATTTGGGTAATAACCATCACTGCTGTGATGCATTGTCTTATACACATAGCATGCATTTGTTAATACTGTAAGAGAACTCTGAAAAACATCTTGTGGAGTTTAAATACAAGTAATTAGTGGTGGTTCTTCTATCTTGCCTCCGTAGTTACTAGAAATAGTCTGTTCATTTACTTGAACCTGTTTCTCCTCTTCCCAAAAGGGTAGGCTCACATTTCCAAGAACAAAGAGCCCAAAATACAAGCGTTTTACTGACCTTGTAGGGACATCAATCTGGTGCTCAGTGTTCAGCCTCTGGGGGCCAGGATCTGAAGGATGTCAGTCCTCCGCTGTGAAACCATGGAGAGGATGGCTGAGCAGTTGGTCTCTTGCAGTGAGGGGTGTAAAAATGCATCATTTTACTGCACAGTACTGAAAAATTACAGGTCCATGCATTATTATCATCATTATATCTCTGAACTTAAGACATAGAAAAAGATAGATTGACTAGCACTCCACTCTGTTTCTAGCACTCCAGGCACTGATGGGACTTAATTAGCCTCTAAATGATTTTAGTCAAAAATTAAAAACTCAATCTAATAAAAATATTAACAGCAGGGTTTTATTTATGGGCAGAATCTGACCCTTCATTGACATCAGTTCATGCCTCATTGGTGTTGAAATGACAGATAAGTCTTGTACCTTTGAAGTAGAATGTTGATCAAGCTGCTTTGTGAGCACGATTCCAGCCAGAACAGAACAGTGAGCACAGACACTTTGCAAACCACTAATTATAATATCTCCCACTGGCAAGAGGCTATCCTGACACGTTATGAAACACATTCTAGTTTTTGAGACATACTAAAACTTTGATCTATTTGCAAGTGGACATTTATATCAGAAATGTCTGGGCTGAATTTTGTTCTTTTCTAATCTCCTCTCTCACATGCACTCTTCTCCCATGTGGTTAAATGCACTACTGACGACTTGAAATACTTGGAATTAATGGCTCACATCTGAGAAAGCGTGAGGAGAATGGTTTGAAAATCATAATACTTCTGAAAAAGTACAAACGGAGAGTTGTATTTGCTGTCTGAGGCCCTAAATGATTAGGATGATTAATATGCTCATTAAGAGGCACGGGCCTTAATCACTATCACCTTGTTGACTAACAGCTGCTTTTCTGAGGAATTCATACATCCTGACAGGGGTTGTCCAAGACGAAGAAACTCCTGATCACAGAGTGCATACACAGAAGTATGAGAACATGGTCTAGCTTCATACTTGCAGCAGAGTCACAAGTGGTGTGAGTACTGCTTGTGTACTTTCACCAGACCAGTAACAGACCTGCACCAGTGCTATGGTTGATGGAAAATCCAGAGTGAGGCAGGGTGAGTTGCTTGTTTGACCAAAATGTTTTGTTGTTTTTTTTCAGGAAGCCCCACTCTGCTGTCTGGTCAACATCTTGTCAGTTCTATTTCACTGTGGAGCACCCACATCCATTTGAGATGCCACCTGTGGGTGAATCAGCTACAGAGAGTTGCTTCCCCTTTGCCTTATAAGATAAGTGATATGTATCTTGTGATCTCCCCCATATAAAGTTATTGGTATGCAGCTCAGAGGGACCAGACTTGTAGGAATGCTGCTCCTGCCTATCCTGCACCATCGTGAGTATAGTTCAAAGCCAAGACTTGTGAAGTTGTGGAAGGCACTAGATTTTCAGAAGAATGAGAACATGGGCACTCAGCATTGCTAATGTTGTCTTTCTTATGCCTTGTTGCTTGGTGTATTCAGCAATTCTGATAAGCATTTCATCATCCTCTACAATGCCTTGGAGACATACACATGACTCCTGAGTCACTCCAACTCAGTGTGTACAAATCACAGAACAACAGAAGTTAATGCTCTTGGTCACTACCAAGTCAAGTCAGATTAAGATCGATGATACTTATATAAAATCTGTACATTAATCTTCTCTTATGTGCTTACCTTGTTGGACCTCTGAAGTGGGTGTCACAGGCCCAGCTTTTATGCAAGTGGATTTGCCAAGCTGCCCAAAACCAGTATATGGTATTAGGTTTCATGCAAGTGATATTTCCTATGTATATATCTCCAGTACAACAGTCTCTTTGCTCTTCCTCAAATAGCTTATTGATAGAAGGGCTGGTACCACGTGCTTGTTTTCCATACTTGCAGGGAAATACAGTACACAAGGAAGGCACCCAGGCACCACTTGATGTATCTAACCCACTTTTTCAAACCCATATCTCCCCACATGCACTGTCCCAGTGACAGACTTTCAAATAGGAACATAGTAATGCTGTGCCAACAGACTGAACTGCAGAAAACCTGACCCTGCTCAAAGGGGCAACTGCTGCCTCTCCTTCATCTGAGGCGGCAGCCCTAAAATCAACAGCATTAACTATTCACTCACTGATCTCACTGATCGTTTCAGCCAGGCAGAATTAGGAAAGAACTATAGCGAAGCCCTTGGAACGGACATAAGACACATGTTGCTTCAGGGAAGGACTTCTGTTGGCAAAGAGAAAGGAAAACAACAGCAAAACAACCCAGCAAGGATGGAGAAGAAGCAGAGGAAAGAAACAAGGCTGGCCTGCAGCAAAGCAGATTCTCTCTGAGCAGAATGGATCAGAGAGGATTTTTTTTTCCTCCTTGCACAAAGTTTTGACTTTCCATTGAAAGCAGAAAACTTCAAAAAAAGAAGTTTGTTTTCAACAACTGTCAACAAAAATCACTTGAAAAATTATTCTGGGGAGAAAAAAAAAGGAAGAAAATAGCTGAGGAATGGCTGTTTCTCTGAGATACAAGTCTACCACCAAGAAAAGAATACATTTCTTAAATAGCAGTGGAAGAATCTGTCTGTACCTGTCTTTTGCTTTGCAGGGGACAGAGCAGCTTTCCCATGTACCCAACTGTGCAGCTGCCACACACCAGCAGAACACGGCTGGCTGACTGGGACACAGCTCCCACTGGTGTGCAGGGGCAGGAGCAACCCTGAACACAGTCAAGGCTTTGGAAGGGGTTGTATAAACGGGGCCATTACGCATCAGAACAAGAGAAGAGCCATTTTGGAGCAGGGATAACCTCTCTCAATTGCCCCAGGGTGAGCTGAGCAGAAGAGTCCGAGTTCAGGAGAAAACTGCAAAGGGCAGAGGCAGATCCTAAGCTGTCCTAAAGAACCAAGAGCCAATCCAAGAGATGCTCCAGAGTACCTAAAAAAAAAAAAAATTACATACATGTATCTCTAAACCAAGAATAACAGAGAAAATCATGATGGACTTCTTGTGAGGGAATAAAAAGTTATTTCTTCTGTGGTAGTCAATACATCTTACCAAATTCATACAGTGAAACTGTAGCCCTGAAATAATCAGCACAAGTTGTCCCTGAATACCCTCTGTGCTACAGAATTTAAAGTCATGGCTGAGAACAGCTTCTTGATGCACTCAGGGGCAAAGCATTAAATGTAGGGGTTACAGGTGGAAGCCAGTACTGCTTTCATGACTTTTCTATCAACTGTAAGTGCACTGGGGCCAACATAGATACAAACAAGCTTTCAGGAAGACCTTAAACAGCTGTCAGAGACAAAGGAACAAAGCAGATAGACAGACTTGCTGCAGGAGTTTCACAAGCTCCATCAGTTTTTGGCTGAATGGAATACACAGAAAACTATTTTCTGAAATCTTTCCAGGACAATTAGACAGGAATGAAAGGTAGTGCAAAAGGTGCTGGCATGAAGTCAGCCCAAATCCAGACTAGATTAGCCCAAGCTAAAAGAAGCCCAAGCTAAGCTTCAATCACGGTCTTGATCAGAAGGATGTCTGAGAAATCAAAGTTCTCTTATTATGATAAGATATTAAAGATCTTGATTAATTTAATATAGCAAAATGAAGGCTGAAGGGAGGCAGTTACTGCCTGTACATGAGAAAAAGAGGAACAGAAAATAAGAAAGGAAGTGTTGTACTTAAGTCAAACTTCTATTGTAAAAGTAGA
This sequence comes from Callipepla californica brunnescens, assembly GCA_023055505.1. Lineage (NCBI taxonomy): Eukaryota > Metazoa > Chordata > Aves > Galliformes > Odontophoridae > Callipepla > Callipepla californica. The sequence continues at coordinate 2,524,927 of JALIRH010000017.1, read as the reverse complement.
TAACAAACATAAATATAAATAACAAGCAAATAATATATATCAGCTAGTTAATGAATTATTATTAGCAAGGAGAAGATAATTCCTTACCATCTTGGTAGTGAAGGGGCCTCTATAACTCTACCAGGTGAGTAGCAGAGAGGCACCTGAGGAAGAGGAGGAAAGAGCCCATTCTCCTTAACATAAGTGGTGAATGAATAAACTGTAAAACCTTCACTGCATGGAGACCTAGGGTGGTGCTGTCAAAGTGAAGCTGTTTGTTAGTAACTCATTAGGAAGGTAAGAGATGGTGTGATTTTGTTGCTGTTATTTTTTTTTTTAATAATTGAATTAAAACAAAACAAAAAACACCAGGTAAAGCACATTACCCCCTACACACACACACTTATTTCTCTTTTTACTTTCCTTGATCATCTGCTATTGTTCTGTTGAAATGTTTTGCTACTGCATATCTAACTTTCTGCTTCCCAGTCACAACCTCAGTAGTAAGAACTTGGGCAACTGTATCTGATAGAGCCTGCAGGTAAAACTCTTCATTTCACATGACTGTTTTGCATGTCCAGTAGCTAGGGTTTGCTAATACAGACTCTTTAGAAACTTTAATCTCTGCTGCAGGAACAATGGCTGAAGTAATATTTCTGGGGGTCCCTGAGGCCCAGTTGAGCACCTGTCTCTCCTCATAGAATAACCATCCTCTGGAGAGCTAACATCACACCCTCACGGTGACGGACGCGCAGCCATGTCCTGCACCTCTCTCCTAGGTGGAATGGGACCTGTCACAATCCTATAGCTTAATTCTCTGTCTTTCTTCAACCTGAAGACAGATCAGTCCTGATCTAAATAGTGTGTAGGCAATAAAACCTGAAATAGCCGACAAAAAAGAAAGCTGAACAAAAACAAGTGAATAAAAAAAAAAAGACATTGGCAAAGCTGATTCAAAAAACACTGTCTGAGGAAAATTGTGCAATGCTATTATTAGATTTTATCATAATGCATCTGCAGAAGGAAGATGAAATGTGGCCACAAAGAAACACTGTCTGACACAAAGTCTCACCTTTGAGTTTATTTTTCCATCTTTGGTAAAATTGGCCTCATATAGGTTCCTTGTATGTGTTTTCATTTTTCTTAAGCTTTTAAGAGCTGTAAAGCAGACACTTCATCTTGTGCTCTCATCTTTGATCTTCTCTGGGTTCATTAATGGAGCAGGGCTGGTTGGATTCATTGCCTGGATGTCTGCCACAGGAGCTCAGATGAAGGCAATAACCAACGGCAACGTTCAATCCTCTCTGCAGGGCGGCTCTGGAGATGTACGAGTCATAGTTTTCCGAGTTCAGGCTTTTAGACTCTGACCTGATCTGCTTCTCTGCTATGCTGTAGATCTAACTTTTGAGACTTGGAGAAAAATATAGTTAGAAAGAACACTTGGAAGTTTGTGGCCCAAAAATAAGCTGAATGAGATCCATTTGCATCAGGTTTTTTAGCGTCTTGTTCTTTGAGTCTCTCCAAAACTAGGCATTAAGTATTATACCCCTGCTCTAATACTTGATTAACCTAATGGGAAAACACTTTCAGGGTTAAAAAGTCATGTCTGTGGGTCTGCTTCTGCTGGAGGGCAGGGAGCTATAAATGATGTATGGAATCAGATACAGGTTCTGCCTGTTGTGTTGCACTGGTACGTGATGGGGGCTGGTACAGCCTTTGATGGCCTTTATTCGTCTCCCCTCCCACTCACTGAAATCATCAAATATGTGGGCAGAAAGAGCCTCTGGCAGCAGCTCCTGCTTGAAATAAGTAGAAATCCAAATCCTCAAAGTTTGACTTTGGCCAACATTCTCTGTACAGAAAAAGGGTTGCACTCCTGGACCTGCTCCCACCATAGGATAAGCCAGGGATAGCTGCTTAATGAAAACCATTTACAGCTGTAGATGCACCATGCTTCACCTTAGCAAGCACAAAAGCAAAGAGACAATAGCCTCTTGTCTCTTCTCACTCTGCCTGGCTCAACTTCTGTCCCGTCTGCTGGGTGTCAGGCCCCTTTCCCAGCCTAGAACCTGCAAGGCAAGCCTTGGGAGGCTGCAGCGTGGCTCCTGAGCAGTGCAGCTGTTGGGTCCATGGTGCAACTTGCTCCACTTGGGAGCCCAAAAGGCTTTCATGCCAGTACTTGCAGTAACACAGGCTGTGCTCTGGTCCTCCCACCAGCAGAACCTGAGCAATGTGCTGCTCCCCAGTATGTTTTGCTGGCAGTTTGCTGTATCCTTTTCCAAAGTGGTCTGGTGGAATAACGATTCATGAACTGTTTTGTATTGGCTCCTTGCAGAGTTGAAGGGCAAGGCTGTGAGTTCAGGCACTGCACTGCTTATCAGTGGAACAGAGGGACAAAATACCCTGTGACGGGTCAGATGCGTCCCTTTTATGTTGCCTGATCTGGCACTCCATGCCTTGAAGAGATAGTGCTAAATGTCTCATCTAATAGGACATCTGCCATGTACCTTCCTACAACTTTCATTTAAAGTTATCTGTAATACAAGGTTATGTTCGCTGAGATCCCGGGAGCAGAAAACCTATCTTTCACTATTACTCTGCACAGATTGTCTTGATGGTTTGGTAAGTGAATTATGTAGGAGACATTACACTGTGAAGAGCTGACCTTGTCCTTAACCTCAGCACATTCTTCAATTAATGCCCTGCAAGATAAATTAATTCTATTAATCCATATAGGCCTCAGAGAAGCTGAACTGGGATTTCTGCATTTCTCACTAAACCGAACTCTCCCTTTCCCTTCCTAATGAACCTTTGCTTACAATCAATAGAAAAAGGCTTGGTGCGACTTGAAAGCAAAACGAAACAGTGCTCGCTGCACTTAAACAGTGCTTGCCCCCTGCAACCCAGCTGTGAAGGAGGATTGATGCTGAGAAGCTGCACTTGGCTCCTCATCCTCTACCATCCCTCAGGCAGAAAAACCATTCCACTAGCAGGGTGCAGAGCTCAGATGGAAATGGGGCTTTCTGACTGCAGGGAGGTGTCTAGCAGAGATCTCCCAAGCTGTGTCTAGTCACTGCAGGTGCAGCATTCAGGTTAGTGCCTCAATCACAGGGACCTTGGGGATGCTTCAGTGCTGCCCGAGCATTGCTGCTGGTGATGTGCTGAGCACTCATCCATTGAGTAACCTCGGTGTTCTGGTTTATTTGATTATATTTTATGGGGTGGACATGGCAGCTGTCAGTACTGGCAGTATCTAGGATATATAGGTGATGAGAATGAAGACCATTTCTCATGGCACAATAATGATGATTAAGGATGGGATTCCTCCAAAGCAATCAGAGGAGTCAATGAGAGTCAATCAGAAGTGGGCGCCTCATTTCCTTAATGTACTTTTGAAAATCCTAACCTAAAACATTGATATTTCATATGGTCGCATTTAAGTCTGTACAGGAGAAGTCTGAAATCCTTTTTGAAAACTGGTATGCACATTGTAATTGGAACAGATTAAATATGAATATCCACAGCAGCTTAACCTCTTATTCTTCTTATTTAAAAAAAAACATTGCGTGTTTCAGTCATAAGCAGCTACATCCTTCAGTTAATAGTGGGCTGTATTCAGACCTGTCAGCTCACACAGCTGCCCTGAGTTGAGCAGAGCAGTTCTGATCTACCCCAGCTGGGGATCAGAGGCTAAGTGTGAGATGTAACCAGAGCAATATTATCAGGTTGCAAATATATTCAGAGAAGTGCTAGTTATCCAGTGCTCAGCATATATAATGTCTCTGTAGGCAACCAACATTCAGAAAGAAATAGGACACACATTGTGAACAGTAAGGGTAATTAAACTGTTGGAGCAACTTACTCTGGGAAGGCAGCAGGCTCTCTGTGGTATGAAATTCCCAGACTATGAAAGAGAGCATTGGAAAGAAACAGTGTAAAGCAAACAAAAACAGAGAATCAAGTGCAGGGATCATGGTGGAGAAACCCTGTTCTGAGTAAAAGAGGAGGTTAGGCTTGATTACTCTGACTGACTCCTCTGGGTTGCACGAAGATGTGTTGCTGTTTCTGAACAGGATGCAGCAGTCCAGTTTCTCAGGGTGCATGTGGATTTCCCCTTTCCTCTGTAATAGCTCATGCTCACTGATCACACGTCTCATTTTGTTTACTTTTTTGATGAAACTCCAGGTCTCTGTTGGAAACCTCGTGGAAAAAGCTCCATCTCACCTGGTGTCACACCAGCACTGTCACACCCAGCTCAATCCATCTGCTTTCTGTCAGAGCTCATCCAACGTCTGTGAGAGCTCACAACTGGCTTTTCTCAAACACTTAGAGTCTTTTGCAACAAAACCTCAACACAGGTGACATCCCTGTAAATGTATGTGCAGTTCTGACTATTTCACACCACTCTGACAGCAGAGACTTGTGGCGAGCAACGTGCCACATGATATATCAGTAATGATGGGGAGGAAAGAGACAAAGAAGGAGGTATTTGGGCTGCTTTATGAAGACTAGGTGGAAATGAATTTATATTTGAATGCTGACAGACTTACAGCTGCTGACAACTTAAACCTATGCATTTCAGAGGACTGTTTCATCAAATGCTCATCAGGTACTCTGGAGTGGATTTATACAGCCAGCAGTAATACAACTCAAAATGTAAGGTAAACAGGGTGGAAAGTAAATCACCAACTCTCCACAAGCAAACAGAAACTCTTCATGTTTTAGCTGACATATGCAAATGGACAGGATGGAGAGGCTTGCCCTTGGAAGTGGGGCTGTGTCTGGAGCAGAGCTGGAAGGAGAGATGGCACCAGGAGTCCCTGCGGAGACCACTGCCACTGCTGTATGTTCCAAAGCTCAGTTCCCTGAGGGACCCCTTACCCTTGGTGGGAGAGCAGCTAAGGTGCTGCTCTTGGACAAGGACTGGGTTTGGTCGTACTGGAGGTGCACTGAACACAGTGTCCTGTCCCTGCTGGAGGTTCCTGCTCAGGGAAGTCCTCCAGAACAGAGCAGGCTTACAGTAATGCTACACAAAAATGGATGGCAATGCTGTAACTCATGGTTGCGATACAGCACTGCAAGGGTGAAGTCCTGCTGGGGAGTTATTTATGTGTGACTTCAGAAAAAGCAAACTGCTCCCATCACATGCATATGCAGCTGATCAGTCCTTGAGGCTGTAAAATTGCACCATCTTACAGCTGAGCCCACTGCTGATCCTACTCTGGATCAGCTTTCCCCCTTCGAAGTATCCATCCAGCTCCCTGAAACCCCATTGACTCCAAAGCCCCTCTAGCTCAGATCTGCCTGCTGCAGCTCCTTTACTCCACAGTTTTCTCCTCTCTTTCCCACCAAAGTCCCCCCTCCTCCTCTGGGTCACCAGCTCAGCCCTGTGTGCCTTACAGGATCCCCACCCACTTGCCTGCTGCCTATCAGGCACCCAATGCTATGAGATAGGCCATGGCCTCATCATCAGCCCCACGTTACAGCCCCTGGGACCAGACACCACCTCTGTGTCCTCCCTGCCATCACCCTCCTCCATCTTAAATCAGCATCTGGGGTCCAGGTCCCTAATTCCCCCAGCAGAAATCAGAACAAGTCTTGTCCAAGAGCTTCATTTCTGTCTCTCTGTCTCTTCCTGGGTTTGATAGGGTTTGAGATTGTACATGATAAAGCACAATTGCCTCTGTGTCTTAAGATCAGTAGCTTGTTTTATTGTTATTTCAAAGGTGCTTGTAATGAGACAAGGACCACGGGCTAGTGCTTTGGCTTTTCCTCAACTTTCTTTCGAGGCTGCACTAATTGCCTTGATCAGAAGGGCATTGTGGCTTCTGTGCAGTCCCAGACTGAGGGAAGGAGGATTGCTCCCATCCAGCATGAGGCAGAGCCAGGACTTCCCTCTTACAAACTCATTCTGTAATGTCACATAAGTTATTTTAACATCTTGGTTTCTTTTTCATAAAATGAGAATGACAGCACTGCTTACCTGGTGGAGGTGTGCTGAGGATGAAGGTGCAAACCTTTAACATTTGATATGAAGATGAGGCAAACAAGGACCAGGAAGAGACTGAAAGGAGCGAGCAGTGATTGAGTCCAGGGTTCCCAGTGCAGCTTTGCAGTGGGCAGAGCCTGTTGCACGGGGGAGGCATCACACAGACCTAAGAGAAGAAGGAATGCTATGTGCTCCACCAGAAACCCAACAGAAAGCCAACAGGGGCCTCAGATCCCAGGACCGGGGGGGACGTTGATGTATAAGCCTCAAATATTTGTCTCTTGGGCACATGCCAACCGAAAAGCTTAAGCACGCCATGCTGGCACAAGTGACAGGATTATGAGCGGTTTCAATCTGATGCAGATGGTCTTCCCATTTGCTTCCTTGTTTAAACAGCAATTTGGCAAGTTTGTCATTCATAAAGCTTTTATAGCGCTCCACATGCTTCTCCCCTGTGGCCCACCAGGAGCTGCTTGGATGTGTGTCGATTTCTGAAAACACGCATTAGTCTTTAATGAGGTTGTATTCCTATTGTTTCCTTTGGTCAGAGGAGCCTCGGGAATTGCACACTATAGAACATATTCCCACTGAAAAATCTGCACTTACTCACCAAAGCACCACTTGATGCTCAATGCACAGCCTAGCTACTGCAACAGGGAAGAGAGCAGAGAAGGAGAGACTTCAGAGAAAACTGGAGACAGGGCCCAGGCAGCCCCATTGCAAGGCACTGCTGGAGATGGAGCAGGCAGAGGGCATCCCCTCATGGATTGGGGAAATGCTGAGGAACGGACTCAGGGGGTGATGCGGTTCCGCTTCGCACACCTCAGATAAGCTCTTCCTTTATTAACAAGGCAGACAGGCTGCAGGAATCCTAAAGGGTTTTGTTTGCCCACAAGTAGTATCGATGCAAAGCACAACTGAAGTATAATCAATTAATAGCTTTCATGTGGTTTTGCTGAGTATAAAACAGCAAAGCATCACGGCTTGCACTGGCACAAGCTGCTCAGATCTAAAGGCAAGTAAATATTTAGCCAATAATTTTGATTTTGAGCAACAATATGCATATTTGTTCCATATCGGCTGATTTGTGTTCTTAATAGCAGGAATAAGGCACACTGGGGTATCAGACTTTAAATTGACATCTTTTGCAGTGGGACATTGTTGTCTTTGCAGAAACTCAGGGAAAAGTGTTCGGATTTCTGTATTCTGTAGCTACCACAACCAGAGCTGCCTATGCTCTTTATTCCAGCAGTCTTTTTTGCTGTAATTAGGACCTCCTGCCACAAGTTTGTGGACAAGGACTCCTCATCTATTCTTCAGTCCCCTCAGAGGAAACCCACACAGTTTGTTATAGATCAGTGTATTTACAGGCTTCGCTCTATGGAAAACAGGCTAATTTTTCACCCTTTCCTTTTCTGTATGTACTTACTTACCAAGACTGTGTTTCATGTTATTTGATGAAGAGATGTGAAATCAAGAGGCAGCTGAAGGTCAGACAATGGTGGACTTAAATTAATGTGGGACCTCTGGCAATGCATTTAACACTTCTGATCCTGTTTGCTCAAGATGTTGTGAGAAGATAACACAGTTCCGACAGGAGCAGGACAGGAGCCCTGAGAAGTGATTATCTTTGAGCTCAGTCTGACACCCAGGCAGTGGAGGAGCACATTTTGCTGAGCAGTGGTGGTGGTGTTCAGTCCAGGCTCGTGGCAAGGTAAAGCACATTGATGTTTTGTGTCTGGAATCCAAACCAGACCAGTTTGAAAGGCACAACAGCCAAGCACAAGGTAGGCTTTGCAAGGAGATGAAAACAGTTATACTGCTGATTGTGGCCAAAGTAAAGGTCCATGTGGTGCCTTCAACCACAGCCATGACCAGAGGAGGATGTGAGAACAACGGTGGTATCTATCATATTACCAACAAATTCAATTTCAGGGGCTGTTTGAGCTGCAGCCAGGGAAGCTCCCAGATCAGCTTCACACAAGGGAAGGATAACCCAATCTTAAGCATACTGAGAGCTGGGACAAGGTGCTCCCCACCGCTGTCCTGTTTTAGGGGGCAGATGTCCAAGGCACTGAGGTGCAGGTCTGTCCTTGCATCTTGGCTGTTTTTTGTTCCGCCTGACCCAAACCTCTGTTCCATGCACTGAGAGGGACTGGAAGGGTGAAATGAGTTGGGGAAAACAGCTTTTTCCCTTTGACAGAAAAGCTACTCACAAATTCATCTCACAGCTCTGGGTGTCTGCTGCCATACAAATGCCTCTCTTTCTTGACTCTGTCTTTGTACATCTCACAGAAAATGTATCATCAGGAGGATATATTGTGACGTTTTTGCAATACTATCCGCTGCAGCATATTACAGAGCATCCTTCAATGGATTTCCTTCACGTGCAGCTTCTGCTCTTAGTGTTGCAAGCTCTTCCCAGAGAGATGTTCTTAGAAGTAATGGGTTCAAAACATGTGCAAGTTATGAAGTAGAGTGAGAGGTTATGCAGTACTCTTAAAGGATTTCAGTGGAGAGAGTTTGAAAGCACCATAAACCTTGGTATGTGGGGAAACAGCCCTGGAGCTGAGGCTATACTCTTCCTCTTTTTCCATGCTAGGCCATCTGATCACTGTCATTTGCTTTGAAAACAAATCACCTCAAAAGAAGGGATTGAGAAGGATTTTTGACAATATTGCGTATTTAAGTTTTTCTTCGAAATGAGATGAAACAACACAGATAGGAAATTCGCTGAGAGTACTATAGGAAACTCAGGCACACATGGAAAGGAACATTGAGAACAAACCCCTTGATTATATAGAAGCATCAAGTTGTTAGGGAGCCCCATGCTGGGACTCATCAGTTCTCCCATGGGAATTTGTCCTTGGCCAAAATGATGTTTTGTGCTTGCAAACAAGAGTAAATAGCAGAATGTGTGTGGTGTTTCTTTGGTTCTTTGTCTGTTTATTTCTAAGCAAGTGTTTCAAGGCGCAAGGAAGAGGGCAAAAAATATCCAGGACATCTGCAAATAACAGAGCAATCACCAAATCTGATGTAGCTGACAGAATGTCATGCCCTGGGTTGGGCTTCACCTACTAGAAGAGGGCGTTGCAAGACTTGTTCTGTGTTTTGGTTCTAGTTCCTTGGCCCCTGTTTTCACAGACTGAAGGACTGAGCTGTGCATGCGTTCAGAGGCCATCCATCTATCTCTACAACAATGCATAGAAATGCTGTGTTAAAGCTTTGCTAAAGATTGTCAGTATCTGCAAAAGAGTAAGAGCTTGGTATTTGCAGGCTTGTTAAAAAACAAACAAACAAACAAAAAAACACCAAAAAAATACCACCGGAAAAATCAGCACAAAACTTCTGGGGGATGGTGGAAAAGAAACCACATATTTCTCTTATTCTTAAGGTGTTTTTCTCCTTGAATCTTTTGTTGTAAGTTTTCAAATGAAAGCAGCAACAAGGACAGCCTGAAGAGGTGCGTTTGCCTCCAGAGCATGTTGTGTGGCCACCAAGCAGCACTCAGGGTCTCCTGCAGCTCTCAGCTAACCAAGGAAGCGAGCATGCATTAAGGGATTCTGGAAAAGCACTAAATAGCAACAAAAGCAAGTGTAGAGATGTTGGGATAATGCAAAGGAAAGAGCACGCATTGCAGAGTGGGAGCAAAGGAGCACACAGAAGACAAGAGATGAATACTTCTTGCATGTAGCCTTGGTGCATTTTCCCTGCAGCCACCACTACTAAAACTATGTCATTGTTCAGAAAAGATGAGGTGGAGGGGAAAAATACAACTGCAGGAGCTGAGGATTCTACAAGTCACCAGTTATCACAGAAGAGTGAATCTGACACGGAATGTGGGAGGGAAATAACCTTCTGTGCTCTTCAGGAGAGATATTTATCCTGCTCTGCCCTCCTCCAGCACTGCTAGACACCTAATTGTTTTCAGTGTTGTATGTTTGTACAGTGCCAATAGTAATGAAAAGTATGAGATGTGGTATTCAATCTTCCTGGAATTTGGTTTCCTTTGTATTGCCATGGCAATGAAAGAAAAAATTTGATCACTAGCTGAGACACTCCAGTAAAAATTAGTACAGCTTCTGCCAAGGAGAGGTGACTGGCAGCTGTGTTTGTAAGCCTGATTTGAACCTTCTGTTTTTTCATGTCATATCAATGACATGAATGAGCCCAGAGAAAGTTGAGGGGAAAAAGAGAAATCTTGCTGCAACTTTAGAGAAATGCCTGAAGTTAAGAGAATATGTTTAATTCTTGCTAAATTGGCATCAATGTCTTTAGCTGACTGCAAGGCAAAAAAGTCCAAACTCCCTTGAGGCAGCAAGTTCTTTTAGAATAACCTCCTACTGCAGCACTTGGCTGTCAGAAGTTTTAACTTGTGTCTCTGCTCATCCCTCTGTAACAACTTTGTGCTCACTGGGGCAGGAACTGCTATTTTATCCCTTCTTTGTGACATCAGAACAATAGACCCATGTCTGAGGTCTCTCACGCCAGAGCACAAACAGCCCCAATTTTACCATCTAATAGATTTAATGTTCTTTATTCCCACTGATTCATAACTATGATAGTATTACTCTCATAGTTCTACTCATGCCCCTGATGAATGTTTTAAGGCTGAGCAGAGTATACACGAGTCCACATCAGCAGCCAAGTGTGCAAGTGGAAGATGGCAGGAAATTAAGTGAAATGATTCCTCCAAGCACCATCCTCCATAGCTGACCAAGATGGCACCACTCTGAATGTGTTTGAATTGAAGGTCACATACGTCCTGTCTGCGTGTCCTCCTTGATGCTAAGGGAAGAGGACACGTCAAGAATGGTCTCCACTGTTCCCAGTTGCATCTTAAAAACTGACTACTTTCCATATATTGTTCATGAGAGCCAAGCTGAATGTTTTCCATGATGACCAGGTGATGAGAAGAAGAGGTGTGAGAAGAATAGGGCTGATCTGCACCACAGGCAGCCAAAGAACTCTGGTGGCCTCAGCATTTTGAGTTTGATCAGAGTGCAGATCATTGCTGCCCCAATTGTTCTACAAGAATTGAGATTGACTCAACCACTGGAAGCAGAACTCATTTGACAGTAAGAAAATGGTTCTCCAAAGCTTTGTAAAGGTCCAGAGTATGATAAAACCAACAACGTTCATTGATAGCAGTGAAGGTTCATGCACACAGACGTTTGTCCATGGTAACATGAGTCATGGATAAGGTCAGCTGTGACAGCTTCTGCCTATAAAAGCCTCTAAATGTTTTGAATTGAAGCCATTTGAATGAGTGCCAACCATGATGTTCTTGTTCTCTGTCAGACAAAATTGTTTACCACCCCATTTCTTGGTGACATCTTTGGGCAGAGCCCACTAATGGTTAACACAGCATGATCTGCAATTCAGTTCAGTCATCTGGAACAAATCCACAGACTGTCCAACCCATAACTTAGCAGTGACAGAACTTGAAAGCCAGACTGACATCGCTCTAACTCAGACACACATTCATGTCAGCTCTTGTAAAGTTTGCATGCTGGGGATCATTATGCAGGTGATTCCTATGGGCATGTAGACTTCTGCCTGCAGACTCCTGCTAGGGTTCAAAAAAAAGTCTCTAGCTGTAACTTTCCTTTTTCCCTACCTAACACATTATTGCAAGTGGAAATGTTTCATAAGGCCACCAGCCTAATTGGAAAGATAGTATCAGAGATACTGTTCTGAAATTTGTATGCATTTAGAGTTAACTGTACATGCAAAATAGAAATACATGCATATGTATGTACCTACAACCATTTTTCTATTTTTGGCTGTGTGGGCACATTTCCTGGGATCAATTTAGATTCTGATCTCTGACAAATTAGTGTGCAGGACTAATATTTTCCAAAGGCACTTATTTGTGGAAAAAAACAAGCAAACAAAAAAACCAAACAGGCTTATTCAACTGCACGTCCAATTTGCAAGAAGACTTTCTGCACTGCTGTGCACTGATCAGGAATTGCGTGCAAAATAAGTCTCTGTCCATTTGTATTACTGGTTATCTGATTTACCAGCACAGCCATTCATGCAAGCTAGACACTTGGATGAATTTAGATTTTGTACATGCATGTATGTAGCTAAGCCTCTTGAAAAATCTAGGCCAAACACTGTAGACAACTTTTGGCCTGACTTCTGTATGCACAAGCACTTTGCTGTATAAGAAATTGACTCTAGCACATTAGAGAAGGGACTAGAGGAAGTTCCAATTAAACAAAACAGATCAGTCTCAATATCCCCAAAATACAGCTATTGAGAGTTCCTTAAGTAAAGAACTTCCCACTTTGTTCAGCTCCATTAAAATGGGATCACTGCTGTAGCACAGTAACAGAGCGCTGCAGTTTGATATGCATCCTGCTGTTCCACTCTGAGGTTTGAACTTGAGGTTGAGCTTGTTTGAGGATTGATCTAGTTTCCAACCCTCCTTTTCTAAAGACGTGAATGGGAACTTATGCCCTCAATTTTGACTCACAGTTATCCCTTTTTTTTCTCTAGAAGATTCCTCACATCTACACAGTGGGGAAACATAGGCACTGGTAGGCAGTATGAATGAATGGAAACATCACCCTATACTTAAGCATAAGCTGAGCCCCTTAACCCAAATCTCATCTTGAGTGAGTTTTGTGGAGGGAGGGAAGGAAATTACTGTTTCTCTTTTGTTGCATACCTGTCACAAATTTTGAGGTGCTTGTTAATGGGTGACCTCAAACCACCTCATTTTGCTCAGCCCATCAAACATGCCAGCATCATCACAGCAATTTCTGAAGATAATTTATTGGTTAATAGAAAGGAAACATTAGTGCAGCATATGTAGATGATTTGCATGTCTTTAGCTTAGCTCAAATAAATAATGTCAAGAAGGAAGACAACATTCTCTAGCCTTCAAGTCTGCTTGACAGAGCGATCACAGCCGTCACAGTCAGACCAGCTTAAGCTTTTCCATGACAAGAACCTGCCTGTCAATGGCTTTATCTTTGAATAATGTAAATAAAGAGAGAATCCACAGATATAAAGACTAAGGTAGTGGATACAGAGACTAATAGCTGTGGAAAGATCTACCAGTACCATCTATCCAACAATTTCAAAGCATCACAACATAGGCTGCTTCTCCCAACTCAGATTCAGAGATCCTCCTCTTCACACATTCCCAGCAGTCTACAAAATATCTCTCAGGAAACTCAGGAGTACTATTAAAAATGTAAGTGACAGAATTCCCTAAAATTAAGTGTACCAAATATGTCATGCCTCATTTGAAAGGGGGTAGATCTCCTTGCTTTCTCTCCTTCTTGTATCAGTGTGTCACATGGTCCTTGCAAAGCACCAGAAATGAGTAGGTAACTCTGGTGCTCAGGATGCATTTGTCTAGTCATTAATTCTGAAGGCATACGACGCACTAACTAGCTGCAGAAACACACAAATTGTGTGTTTGAGACTGCAAAGTCCTCAACAAAGTACTGCCTGTGTGTGTGTTTTTGTACACAGTTATTTATGTATAGAAGTTCTATTGGTTGAGTCATTCTTTCTTTACACTCTGACAATTTTCTACCTTAGGAAAGATTACTGACATTGAAGAAGTTTCTAGTCACCTTGTCCAATGGGCTAAAGTAAGCAGGATGAAATGAGCACGGAGGTTGCAAAGCCAATATCTCCTTGAAGGCTGGTCCTTGCCTTCTTCTGTCCCCCGGGATAGCTAGAATATATGACAGCAAGCAGGACAGGAGGCTGCAGTGATATTCCCTTCCTATTCAAAACTCTAGGGATAAACAGCAGAGTTTGGCTCCGAGCCCTTGATTCCAGCAGTCAAACTTATACTGGCAATAAATCAAACTGCAAACCACTGTGTCCATACATCCTTCCAAGTCACTTTAAACTGCAGTTTTTGGGTCTTTTCTATGACATTTTGATGTATGTATTTGGCCCATTAGAAAAATAACTTCATTTCCAACCACAGTTTATGTAGTGAGACAATTCTCCCCTTCACTGGATATCCCTCTAGGTAGTCAGGCTGAAAAGTGCATGATACTTGGCTTGGGTTAGTGGTAAACAAGCTGGCATTGTGCAAAAACCCATTTCTTAGGGACCTGGCAAGACAGATCAACTCTAAAGGGTGACAGCAGTTATAAGGACAATGAATGGAGACAGCAAATACAGCACAGAACATGAGATAAGGAACAGCAGACACTAGCTGAGTTTTGCCCTGGAATTACATAGATCAGCTTTTTGTGCTTTAAGGATTTTGTTGGTTGGTTTTCTGTTTGTTTGGTTGTTTTTTGTCCCCCATCATTGCAACCAGAACATGAGTCTGAGTTTGTGGAGGAAAAAAATAAAAAGCCCAAGCGAAAAAAACCATCAGACACACACCCCAAATAAAAATAACTAAAAGAAAACCACCAAAGAACCCATTGATACAGCAGCAGTCAACTCATGCTCTGTGGTTCCGTGGGTAGCCCTGCCTCAGGGCTATAGCACAAAGCAGCAGACTTGCTATCATCCATGAACTTCTTCCTTCAACCACAGCCCCTGTGAAGGTGGCCAGGTTCCAGCTGTGAGCAGAGCCAGCCCTCAAGCTGTGTAGTGCCAGTTCACACAGGGACTACACCCACACCCAGCTCACTCACCTGCCATACATCTGTGTAGGTGAAGTGAATGTGGGATGCACATCCAGAGAGATGTGGGCATCATTGAGTCCAGGACCCTGCCACTACAAACAACAACATTGCAGAGAAAGAGGTAGGAGTAGCACCAAAAAATTCAGAGGCAAAACTGACCTCAAAGGCAAGAATGAAGAGCAATAGACAGAATGTGTCCCACTGTGGCTGGGAGCCCTTCAGTGACACACAATTTTTTTCCCTTCCCTCCTGGCCTACCCAGAGTTCGGCCTTGGGAAAAGCTGCTTAACATTCTTCAAGAACAGAACAAGAAAAAGAATTATTTGGCTGAATAATGGCTTTTAGGAGAACATTGAAGATTTTATGAAGAACTATTGGCTTTTTAGATCCATTTCTCCTTTTTTTTGATTTTTCAGTGATGTTCTCTATCAGTCTTTTTTACTACAGAATGCAATGTAAACTAGGCATTGGTTTCTCTGCCAGATATTTTCTTTTAAGATACTTCTAAATCAAAACGATTATCAAAATAATTTCTCTACAGAATATTTACTTTTGAGAAGATGAGGTTTGTATTTTTTCTGAAGGCAGATGCATGGAGAAGTTAGTCAGTTCTGAATATTTCAGTGTGCAGAGGTGCAAGACAGACTGCTCCATAGCATGCTCCATCCCAGCTCTGCCCAGACACTTATTTTCCTGCACGAGGTGCTAACGTATCTCATGTTCTCTCCTCTCAACAGCCAGATTCCTTGTTCTTACTCTGCTTATGAATTTCTAATGCAGCTGGTGCAGGAGCAGCAGCTTGATCACAGAGTTCCAGGCCACGTGCATTGCTCACTCCCAGCTCACCCAAGAGCTTTGGGCAAAGCACAGTGTACAGGATTTCCAGACAACACAGAGAAGTGAAAGGCATCAACACCACGAAAGGCCTCTTTGTGCTCATCTCATCAAATCTTTAGCAGCTAATATTTTAGGAGCAATATCTGAGAAGATGTTTGAAGAACAGTTTATGTGATGGTTCTGTTAACAGAAGCAAGAACATGCACAGGGAAGTTTATTGATTCTCTTTATTGAGCTAAGTTTGCTCCTAGAATTCAGAGTCAGAGGTGGGCTGTGACTGCAATACCGAATTACCGTGAGCTGCCTGCACGTTGGAACCATCCAGAGGTGCAGCTGCCCTGTACAGACTGCCTAATCACAGCAGACTGCAGCTCTAACCTGCTCACGATGTCAGGATGGGAATAGAAGTTGAAGCTAGAGGAATGGAAGGTGAGAGGATTACAGGTGTCCTTGGCCCTTCCTGTCCATGGTCAGTGGGAAATTTTCTGCCTCTTGTTGCATTTCCACAGTGGTTTGTGGGACAAGGGATGGAGCAGTGCGCAGTCAGCTCAAAGGTCCCTGAGCCAAAGCTGGATGTTGTGGTGGTGTACAACGCCAGAGACAAGGAGGGAAATCGTGTGCACAGAAGGAGAGGGGAATATCCAGCAGGATCTCAGAGCTGGGTGAAGAACAAGTGCCAGAGGGCAGAGGAGGAGGGCAGCAGCCCTCAGGCTGAGTCACACACCTCTTCATCCTCATGCATTCATAAAAGAAAGAAAAAAACAGACAACAACCTACTGCCTCCTCATCCTGCAGACCACCCTGCAGATCATTGCAAACTGAAGTTTGGGGCTCTAGACCCCTCATCCAAGCAGAGCAGCACATGGTTGTGTGGTTGATATCACACTGCAGGAGCCAGACAGGCAAAGCTACCTACAAACACATAGGCTTGTTACAAGCCACCTGTATCAAGCCTTAGAGCCACAATCCACCCCAACACACCCAGCCACGTGCTGCCCACAGAGAAGAGCTGCAAACACCCCAGTGTGCAGGAAGAGCAGGATCAACCTCAGTATTCCCTTCCTCCTGGCTGCTGACCCATCAGCACCATGCTCAGCTCCATGATGCAGCTGATCAGAGTCAGCCTGCACCTCACCTTGTCCTTTCAGTACCTCCTACCTGCTTCCGCACATTTCCCTCCTCCACACACTTACAGAAGGTCTCCTCTGCTCCCACCATCTGGGACAAGCTTGTTTTTCAGAGGATAAGGATGCCCTCTCCCAGGTTATCACTTAACTCCTGGCAGCACAGCTGCACTTTCTGAGAATTTACAACTCTATCTGCTTAATAATTGCTTAATATGCATTCAGCATCTTGTGCTAGCACAGGTGGGGACCTGAAGAAACTCAGTAACAGCCTTCAGTGGCTCTTTCTCTTCAATCAACCTGCATATAAAACCTCATCACTACCTTATACCTACACCTTTTTTCCCCACTTTGTTTCTAACATTAACAATATTTTTTATCCCTAAGACGACCTGCTTTTACCCAAAGCCCAGCAGCTACGATCCCTATCTCCTACCAGGAGCGATCAAGCTCATGGCAGCAGCTGTGCTGGAGAGGGGCACTGATCGGTCAGGGCTGACTGCAGCATCTTGGACAGCGGCATCCGTTCTGCTGAGAGGGTTTTCAGAGGCTGTTTTCCCCATAAAGCTTCTGCTGACCAATTAAATAGCAGCAATGAAAAGCTTTAGTGAAAAAAAAATATATATGTATAGTTGTGTAGCTATATTTTAATCCTTTCAAAGTTTGTCACAATTGTTTTAATTTTGAATGGCATCATTTTGAGGTAAAAATGATTTCTGAGTTGCTGTATGAGAACCAAATATGGATTTCTCCTATGCTGCATTCACAGCAGTCATGTTCTTGTCTGCCTGCCACTAAAGAAGAGAATGAATTAGTAAAATGTAAAACAAAGAATGAAATTAACTGTTGCTTCTTTAAAACTCTTCGGTCAGCAAGATTGTTCTTACATTGCTATGTCCTAATCAGAATTGTATCCCATTCCAGGGAGAGTTCCTTGTCCTTAATAATCTGGATGAGGCACATCTTTGCATTTTCCTTACTTTGAAATTCAACTCCTTAATCCTGATCCTCTAATGCTTATCTGTACAACACTTGAAGCATGTGGTCACGTGCTTAACCTTAGCTGCAGATAAGTGCCATTATGCTGAACTTTCCATGCCGTTATTATTTCTTGCCCAGCATTGTCCTCAATCTTCTTGTTCTGCTTTCATTTCTGTTCTGCAGTATCACACTGCTGTTTAACACAGCGTGTGCACAGCAGACATGGCCAAATGCTTTCCAGCTCTAGGTAAAATCTTTCAAGGGGGCAACAACTTGGGAAACCCCCTAACTTCCACCTTTCTGCTCCATATAGTGTCCCACAGTGTTCCCTTTGCAGCTGCACATCCTCATGCCCCGCACAGACCCACAAGCCCACTCCCCTCTCTTCTTCTGGTGCAGAAGCAATTGTAGCCCCAGTGTGTTAACAATTATAATTAGTCATTAATCATTTCCCAGCTGACACTCTGATACTGTCACTGTGGAGGCAGAGCAGCCCCAGTCTGATTTCACAGGCTGCACTCTTGATGTAATGGCAGGATTGTCTGGAGTGACCAGGGAAAAGTGCTCAGGTCAATCGGAAAAGCAATAGAAGACCATGCTTGATATTAATGCTATTTCATTTCTATTCTTCAGAAATCTCTTTCTATCTCGAGTCTGGACCACGCCAGGCACAGAGCCGTAGTAGACAGCAATTCCTATCATGAATACTATGAAGGAAAAAGTTATAGCTGCCAGACAGTGCAACATGAAATGACACCACAATTTTTCGCTATCTTGAAAATCTGAATGTTTTGATTGGGTCTGTCTCCAGACCTTAGGGATCATCTTCATCATTGCCCTCTGCATCCTTTCTACAGCTGCAAGACAGGGTTTGCTGTCAGAGGTGTGGGTGTGAAATATGGGCTTCTAGAGATAGATGTGTGGGAGAAGGCTTGTGAAGAAAACTCAAGGATATCTAAGGGAAGAAGACTGGAGTGGTCAGCAGATGGTTTGGGCGTAATAAATTCCCCATGAGTGACTACTTCCAAAAATGTTCCTCAAGACATTTGCACTATTGTTATTTTTTATCAGTGAATGTGTGGTACAATTCCTTCAGCAAAATCAAACATGGCAATGTGATGTGGCACCGAGAAATAACAACATGTTGCTGGAAATTGACAGAAAGAGCTCCATTAGGGCCACAGGAGCACACGAATCTTACTGGAGATGTCTGTCTATTTGTCTGAGCTGTGGCTCCTGCTGCCACTCTGTCTGGCAGGCTGCACCCATGGGCACTGCCCTGAGGGGTTTCCTGGTGCTCACACAGTGACACTGGCCATGGAATTTGGGATGTGCAGAAGAAAGCACCAAGCAACAAATGGTCACTTGTAGGAGTAGTTCAAAGTAATTCTTATAATTCACGCTCGAACCCTCAGCTCCTGGGTGCTTGACTTTGCTAAGCAGTGTCAGCAAAAGCTGAATGAGCATTTAAGTACTCCTCAGGAAACAAAAAACAATCAATAACAACTGTCTCTCTGTGTTCCTCTCCTGCTCCCTTCCCAGGGAGGCAGCCCTGTCAGTTTCCAGGCTGATGCTGATCAGGCTGAGATCTAACCTTCAGTGCATCCATTGATCCACTCATTTTGCTCTGTGTGAGGTGGTACACAGCTTCCCAAATTGTACCCAGTGCTGTACCTTCACACCTGCAGCAGAGGCATGGTGGGCTGTCAACACTGCAGCCCAAAACACAGCCAAATGTGCAGATGGAGGGGATAGGCACAGAAGTGGGCATGGCAGAACTGGGTTGATGGTTGGACAAGGTGATCTCAGAGGTCTTTTCCAACCTTCGTGATTCTCTGATCCTTGATATACAGCAACATGGAAGGTTTCAGGATGGGAAAAGGATGCAGGAGGATGTAGCAGAACAGAAAATTGATTTTCATTTTTAAAATCCAACTTTTCTCCATTCATTTTTCCCCACTAAACTGAAAAATTGAAAACATGTCCCCTCCTCCTTCTCCCAGGATTTGAAAACCTTATTTTGTGGCTAAAGGAGCTGCATCTTACTGCAAATATTTATAGCATTTCAAAACCAATACTTGAATATTTTGCTGAAAAGAAAACATTGAAATATTGAATTTTTCCCTATTCTTTCTTTCCTTTTTAAGGAGAAAACCAGACAACTTCAGCCACACAGAAAACATTCCCATTTGGGTCAGACAGCTATTTTCATCTCTGGACTGATAACCATCTGCAATTATCATCCATAGACAATTGGATGAATGTTCCTTCGCAACCCAATAGAGCAGGTCACTGGCAGCGTGTCTTACTCATTAAAAGCAAAGAGTAGCATGCTGATGTGTCACAGTACCCACAGCCAGAGCAGCATGAGGAGCCCTCCCTCACACAAGGCAGTGTAGGTGGTGACTTATGTCAAAAAACAGCCCATGAGGAGGTATAATTAACAATCACATCTTCATCCCATAAATAATGGCTTTCAGGGATAATAGATGAAGAACCTGAAGGTTCAATACGTCTACACATTAAGCACTGCAGTTCTGTATCTCTGCTGCTCCCTTCTCCATTTTGTTGGGAAGCAGCGAGCTGTCAGAACTCAACCCGATGTACCTGGTTCACTCTGAAGGCTGTGACCCATCTCCAATAAATTACAGACCAAACTTCTCAGATTGCCTCCTTCCCATAAGTTTTCCGAGTCACAGTTATATGCACCCACCTATGTATCCATGAAAATACATACATATATATATGCACATGCACACACACCCCATACACACATCGTTATTTATCCCTTAGACATCACTGTCAACCTCTTCATAACACATTATTATTCTATCAGGATCATTCCAGCTAACAAACGTTAGAGGTACAACTGCCCCCAGGTCTCCTGGTATGATGTACATTAAAGTTTAATGCTATATTGATGTGTGCATTGTGTTCCATATGAGCCAAGCTGTTCCATTAACTATGTGTAAAGGGCTATGAAGTTATAACATTTATCTCCACGGACGCTCCAGATTACTTTTTCCCGTTGCATGCCTCCAAGGCTAAACATCTAGTCCTCAATTTACGTAAAGCTGTTAAAATTTTTAAACCTTTGTAAATGATGAACAGTTTAGCAATGTAACCGTGTTGTTGCCAGCCCTGGCTGGGGAGGATGAAGGAATGTTGGCGACTTTCCAGTGGTCTTCCTTTTCTTTTTTTTTTCTTTTCATTTTAAAGCATGAGTTGGGTAGAAACAATATCCATTATTAATAGATAAATGTTTTATTGAAGGTATAAAGACCACAAAGATTTGTAACTTTAATAATCTAGATTCTTATTTTAAATTCTGTAACATTATTATTTATTGAACAACAGAGGATACTTCTTCCAGGATCACAGTTGGGCAGAAACACAACAAAACGGTTCACACTGTGCTATCCAGGGGAAAAAAATCTTCTAGCAGGCTTCAGAGCTTCCTGGCAGGACATTTTTTTAATATATTTTAAAATAAATTTGTCACTAGCTGTTTCCAACAAGGCCTATACATTTTCAAAGGGAATCCTTTTTTTTCTTCATGTCACTTCTGCTGTTGCACACACCGGAGCGTCCTCACACCACTCACACATTCTGCAAACTATTCACATCTCTCTGTTAAGCCAATATTTCTTTTTTGCCTTTGCTGTGCTACAACAGAGTGATAATGGCATTTCTTCTTCTCTGTGGGGGGATCTGTTGCTCTCAGGTGACTGAGTGAATGGAAAGAACATAATTTTGAACTTTATTTTGCTTTCCCTCTTTAGATTTCATTGAGTGGGCTTTTTACTTGCAGATTCTTCCAGCACTTACCAGACATCACTGGGGTGTTGTGAATAACCAGTTTGAGCAGAGTAAGGTTGGAAGTCCAGGGAATTTAAAATATAGAAAGACATCATTTGAACTGATCTGAGTTATGATTATTTCTTTCTTAATTTGAGGGGAAAAGAAAAATCATTTGAGTACTCTAAAATGGTGGAAGGGTTTTGCAAATAAATGAGCTAAAAGAAGAAAAGCAATTGGTAGGAACTGCCCAGTGCAGCCGTAACTGACAATAAAGATGCTCATCGCAAAAAAAAAAAAAAAAAAATCTCAAAACGTGCACTTTTTATCTCCAATAGGAATAGTGATGTTTCTCAGAAAACAAAGCTTCTGTTTGCTAAAAGGAAGCGAAGTGTTTCCATCTAACTTTTCTTAAACAGAATAGAACCAGAACAGTGTTGCATCCTGCAGCAGGCAGTGATCAGCTGGTGGCACTGCACACAGAAATTTAAGAGATCCAAAACCTTCAGCTTGATCCAACCCAGAAACCTGAATACAGGATTCTTATATCCCACAGTGGGCCACCTGGGATGGTCTGTCTCATGCTTGTAAACAAAGTTTATTATTATTATTATTATTTTTATTTTGAATTTCTGGGTGAAATATTCCTGTTCAGATCAGCAGTTTTCTGATACAGTGTTTAATCTGCTATCTCTGCATACCTATATTCTCACATTAGTGACTCTATATAGACTATGTTCAAAACCTAAACAATGGAGAATTTGTTGCTGGAAAAAAGGCAAATTTTGTTTACCATTCCTTATTCAATATCTGAAATCATCCATTACACCTAATCCACTGAGGAAATGTCAGGTACTGAAATCAGAGCCACTCAAGGGAGGGAGCAATTTCAATTTATTTTTCCAACCACGTTTACCATAATATAGTTCAAAGTTGTTAAGGTATTGTATTTCAATACTTTTTAAGAAAACGTTTATGGTTTTGATTTTTGAAAACGATGGATTTTAAAAGGCTGTGCTTACAAAATAATGAAAAGAACAACCCTAAAACTATCTTAAACCAGTTAGTTAATTGTTCATTAAACAATATCTATTACTTTACCCTCTATTTAACATCTATTCAATCAAGCGTTCCCCAGTATTTGAGCAGGTCACAATGAAGATCCTAGTTATAGGAGCAGTGATGATTTTGAGTGTTCCTCATGAATGAGAGAGGGCCATTTGGTGTCTTTGAAGCTACAGAAAGTCCCATGGGATAAGAAGTCCCAGACTGCTCTGGCGGCTTCTGCTGAAGAGTGCTGATCTGGACCTATCAAAAATCATTAAAAATTAATGTGCTCCCTTTCATGCCAACATGTAAACTGTAACTGTAACTGTACAGACCGTTAACTGCTATTTTTAGAAGCAAAATTATACCTCGACTCTGGATGAACATTGCTTACATGGAACTTAATTTACCAGGAAATTCTTCAATATAGCACATCAGATTGGTTTTACACTTTGCACTTGTCCAAATACTACCAAAGAAATTTTCTTGGGCCATGAATGCACTCATGATCAGATTAGCGCATGGGCACAGCATTTTGTGCATGGCTGGTGGGCACCATTCTGAACAGCTCTGCTCAGTTGGAACCTGGGTTTCATCATTCCCCATTTGTGAGCAGTGTGTGTGGTGTGAGACATTTACCTCCTGTTTATGTTCTGCATGTAAGGCTGGGCACCCTC
Organism: Callipepla californica brunnescens; assembly: GCA_023055505.1. NCBI lineage: Eukaryota > Metazoa > Chordata > Aves > Galliformes > Odontophoridae > Callipepla > Callipepla californica. The sequence continues at coordinate 2,501,874 of JALIRH010000017.1, read as the reverse complement.
GACAGGTTTCAGAGCTCCCTCAGGACATGAAATTGCAGGTCATCCTTAACTTATTCTGCTGACCCCTGAGACAAATTGTGTTTCTATTAAATCAAGCCTTCAAGTAACATCTTCCCTGACTTGACAGTGACTAGTTAGTCTCACATGCAGCAAATAATTATGGAGCAACAGGCATCTGACAGCAATTTCCCGGTGCCTGGGCTGGAGATTTCCCCCTTGTTCCTTGTCAGGTTGTGTAGCAGCAGCAGCAGCATATCAGTATGTGCTTCATAGAGGGAATTTCTCATTTCAATCCTGGCCTTTCTCAGGAAATCATCTCTTGATGGCAGAACTGGAAGGTGTGGAAAGCAGAGATAGGCTTTCCACAGCAGGAGAATCAAGATTTCAAGTCTGAGTCAGTTTGGTGGAGCTCAAAGAAAAGGCACAGAGAGCCCAAGGGAATGAAAGCTCCAGCATGAGCAGAAGTATGCTGTTATGTGTCCTGAGCATTGAAATTAGGGAACATGGAGGATATCCTGTGTTTTGACATTGTAGGTGGTTCCTTAAACAGTGTTCCACAGCTGTCTGCTAGGAATGGCATGGAAACAGGGCTGAAATAGCTTGGAGTGTAACCGCATCCCATTCATCTTTTGGGTGCTAGAACATACAGCATGCTGGTGGGACTGAAATTCCACTGCTCAGCCCAGCACTCAGGACAGGAGAAGCAGAGCCCTGAGTCTGGCTTCTCACAGCATTCACCATCCTGACACTGCTGCAAGGGTGATCTGGAGACGAAGAGCTTGTTGAGTGGTATCTTAGTATGGAAAACTCCAGCTTGAGAAATTTCTTTGGCAGTTGGGAACAGTAGACATGAAGATATATCTAAACCATTGCATTTGGCAAAACTTACCAACCAATCACTAAGACCAACAAGAAACACTTCAAGAGATAAAAACAAGAAGCTTGTTGGGTTTTTGGGTTGTTTCCTTGGAGGAAGCTACTTACAGTGGGAAGGTAAATGATGACAAAAACTTCATGTGTATGATTGGTTTGATTAGCCAATAACATTAGGAACCTTGATGTGTTTTCAAAACATAAGTGAATAAATACTTGAGGAATAGATATGTAAAATAGAAGAACAGAAAACCTCAGTGGAAGGTGGGGATAATCTGAACTTCTTTGGCTGCCTGAATCTAGATCACACCAAAAGCAAATGAACAAACAAGGAAACAGACTGATGTATTGGTGAAAAGCCACTGCATATCACAAAAGATACGTCTATTCTGCCTCTTGATTCCTGCTCAGGAACCTCTGTAGTGCTCCACAATAATTTCTAAGATGGCAATCTCAGCATAAGCAACTAATGTTAATTGGGCCCTCTCCCATATCAGATTAACCCAATAGTGGATGCTGTCTGTCTACTACCATCGCTAACAGCAAACTTTGCAGGTGAAATTGCTCATGTTATAAAATGGCTCAAGTGGGAATGCCTTGGCCCCATACCACAGTTATTTCATTTCACACTGAGGTTGCCAAATGTCCCTTAAAGCACTGGGAAGTCTAGGAAATGCTGTGATCTGAAGATAAAAAGCACTGAGATCGTCTGCTGGAAGATGTTACAGCTGTGTGTAAGCCAGTATCTAAGCACAGTGGATTATCTCACAATCTAAATAAGACTTTGCAGATAGAAGGATTAAATTTTATTTACAATGAAGAGTTATTTCTAAAGCTGAAAAGACACTGTAAAATTTGGTAAAGTTGGGGTACTGGGATAACTCAAACTATTACTTCATATGCTGAGACAGAAGGCAAAGAAATGAGAAAGCCAGAAAGGCAGTGGGAAAAAAAAGGTGCAGTTAGGGAAGACATCCAGCTTGTTCCTGGAGAGGGAGAGCAGGGAATGCTGAAAGATAACAGCAAGACTGCAGTGGGTGACTGAATCAGCCTGTTTGTTTGTATTGCTGGGATCCCTGTGCAGAAGGATGAGTGAGCTTGAAATCAACAAGCCTCTGCTATTTCTCGAGGCTTCCTCTCCAAGTGAGGCCTCAGTAGAAGAAAAAAAAACAGCTATTCACATTGTCTGCATAGTAAAGATGAAGAAACAGCAACAAAAACAAAGCAAAACAAAACAAAACAAAACACTTGCTCCTGTAATAATAATAATAAAAAGTAATGAAAGACAAGGTCTTGGTGAATCTCGCTTAGGTGTTGTGAAATAGGTGAACTGATGGAAGAGTCAGGGTGAGAAGAAGGTGACAGTGTGCTGGAGCTGCATGATACCCCTTCCCACCATCTTGCTCCTGCTGTGAGGGGGAAGGACAGAGGATGCCCACAGCTCCCATGTGCTGAAACTGCAAGCACTGTGGCCACCCACCCCACTGCTGTCCCTCCTCATTAGATACAGTGCAAAGCCTTTACTAGGGCACAGGCATGGAAGAAGGGCCTTGCCTGGTCTTGTTGCACCTCTCAAGAAACTTGTATCCTCTGTGTTCACAGTGTCGGCATCCCCAGGTATCAAAATCACCGCACCTGGATGTCACTCAGCTTCTCTGTCCCTCAGGTGCTTCCTCTTAATCCTTTTTGTCTTGCTTATCCCATTAGCAGTGGCTCCAAGCCACTGCCGCACAGCTCCAATTGCAGACGCTCTCTCCATGCACCATGGGAAGATTCTACTGAGATATTGGGAAGATCAGGTTGTATATTAGGAAAAATTTCTTCTCAGAGAGTGGTGATGCATTGGAACAGGATGCCCAGAGAGGTGGTGGAGCCACTGTCTCTGAAGGTGTTCAAAGACAGAGATGTGGAGATATGGCACAGAGGGACACAGTGTGCATGGTGGTAATGGTTTGGGGTTGGACTAGATGATCTTAGAGGTCTTTACCAACCTTAACAACTCCATGATTCTATGTGTCTGAACTGAAGCCAGATGAACCCACTGAATGCAGTTCTTCAAGAACTCTTTTACATCTTCCTCCCTTCTCTGGACCACCAGAGCCACCAGCTCCACAGATAAAACAGCAGACATTCTCTCCAGGGTAACCTGCTGAAGATTTTAGCTGCTGTCACAGCTAGATGCCTTCCTGACATTTCTGCAAGTTTATGATACTAGTAGCAGTAGGCAGAAATTTCCTCTTGGGTGGCAAAGAATTAACAGGCGCTTTGCATCCTGGGGGGTACAGGATGAGTTAACATCCCCTCCTGCTGGCATGAGCTGTAGCTCTAATTCCCTTTCATGCTAAAATTAGTATGATTTGAATCCAGCTAATGGCACTCAAGGAGGACAGAGCAGGAACTTAGTATTCAGACTGAAACTTCAGAAAATAAATGTCTGTCCTTAAGGCACCATCTTGACTGTTATCAGATTCATTTCCATTTTATCTCAAACCAGAATTGCTTGGAGCCAAATCCTCACAATATCTGGATCCCTGGACCAGCAGGGATTGGAGAGAAGCAGTGCTCATGTTAGAACTGCACAACACACCAGAAACATGTCTCATGGACACTGCCAGGACAGGGACATCAGCGCTCCATCCACAATAACTCCAGCAGCATGAGCAGGCTGACTGGTGCAGCCACTGGGGACAAGGCAATAAGGCCACCACTGAAGGAGGACGATGAGGATTTGTCATGCTAAGCATGTGCTATAAAAGGTTTTATTGCCACTTGTTGGGGAAGTGCCTCACTCTCAACAGTGATGGAATCCTTCTAAGCTGAAGATATTTATCCACAGGGATAAATCAGGACTTACTTTACTTACTGAAGAGCTGAAGCCTGGTCTCGGAGCACAAAGCACATGAGTGCTCCCATGGCAGCTCCCATGTTAGTTTAAAACCTGCAGCAAAGGGCCATGCAGAGGAAGGACAGCACACTGGGGTAGTCTCTGTGTCTGGAAGATCCCAGCAGTAGTATCAGTGCCTTGAGGCTAGAATGGGGAAGACTGGAGTACTCCAATTCACACCTGGCCTGCTGCTCATCTGCTGCTCACATTTCCCTTAGCCATTATTTTTTGCTCACACAAAGCATGCAGGAGCCTTGGTCCTGCCCGAGAAGAGCTGCTCCTTTGCACTCAGGGCACAGGAAAGAAGAGCTGGGCTGGTCCCACCTGTCCTGGTCCGTCTCACCAAGGCATGCTGTGCCACAGAAACAGGCATCTCTGCAAAGTAGATTCCAGAATAAGGTTAAGGGATGGAGCTACTGTGGGGTCTGAGGCTGCTTCTGCTTGAGAGAATGGATGCTATGTCACTTGTATGTCTTGGTGATGTAGGTGAGGCCCAGACAAGGGCCAACCAATCTCCATCCTCCTCCTCTCTTCCTCCCTTGCCCCATTTTTGAGGCAAACATCAAACTTGCTGAAAGGCAGCAAGTGGCAAACAAAGAAGTGCTGAATTGCAGCTTGAAAAATGACAGAGAGTGATTATTGCTGTCCAGGAGAGAAGGATTAATACATCAGCCCAATGCAAGACTCATATTTCGGGCAAAGTATTTTCATACAAGTGAGAATCTACATCAATTTTCTCAGCCACTTGATTCATAGAGAAACAATGTTGAAGAAATAAGAAAAAAACAACAACACAATGCAGGCTCGGGGCTTATTTTATCAGTTATCATATTTAATGTGCAGCAACGTACCAGTGGCAGCAGGAAGAAGCTAATTCTCAGGACATGCTAATAAAAAACACTGAGCTGAAGCAGAGGTTCTGTTGCTGATTCTCTTCTTTACAACTGCCTCCCTCCATTGGGAAGGGTGAGAGATCCGACCTAGCACTTTGTCTAATGGGAGGAGGGGAGCAGGGCTCTGCCAGGACTTGGTGCTGAGTGTGATGGATGGGGTGGCTGCTCAGCGTTAGGCAGGGTGCAGAGGGGCCTCAGTCACATCTATTAAAGCAATCCATTTTCCCAGGTTCATTTGGCACTCACTCTTTGTCACCACACTTGTTACCATTTCCTGATGGTAAATGCTGGGGAACTTCAAGGTATTTGAACAGTCAGAGACAACAAATCCCTACTAAGAAGAAAGTGTAAAACAGCAGGAGAAACATGTTGGCTTCATCCTGAGTGCACATTAAATACACTTCACATTTGTCTAAGGAGATAGTTAATGGGAAAACGGGCTCTTTAATTGAACAGGCTGAGAGTTTCACACAGCTGCATATAACAAACGCTCAGGAGAAAGCCATTTTTCTAGGCAGGGATCCTAGCCTGGGTGAGGTAGGAGGGAGTATTTCTTCCAGAGAATTAACAGCAAATGCAAGTGGCTGGTGAGGACAATCCAGCATGACTCTTTTTCCAGAGCTGCTCTATTTAAAGGAACAGAAAGAGCCTCGGATCAGGGCATTCAGCCCAAAACTGGCCTAGGGCAACATAGAAAAAGTTATTTTTGTTGTGTTTTACAGCTGTTCTGAAGCTCAGGGCATGCCAAGTGGTGTATTCAACTTGTCTATGTCATCGGAGCATGCTGTAAAGCTGTTCTTTCTCCTGCTGGGTTCCTTGCTGGCAGCATTACTCACCAGGACACTGATGCATCTCTGCAACATGTGCCTGTGTCAGCACTGCATCTTCTGCCAATCCCAATGCACATGGTAAGATTCGGTTCATTCGATGTCATGATCCAGTCATGGAAAGCTTATCATTATGGGGCTGCCCACAAGACACTCAGCATCTGGCCTGGTGCCTCTTGGGTCAGCCCTTCCCATCTGCCTCTGAAGCAGTGGGTATGCACACCTGTTGCAATAAGGTGCCAGCCACAGTAGCCCAGAAAACTACTCAAGAGCTGTGTATGGGTTTTATAAAACCTATTTTCCCTGATGTATGATGCATGCTGCACATGTTCATTTGCAGTTGCATCAATCTTCCCATCTCTCCTTGAATCTCTCTTGCCTGTATGCAATCCTTCAAACCCACGCCTGCAGCAAAGCCACTTCACAGTTTAAAGAGCATTTGAGATCCTGGGATTAACCTGGATATTATTTTCCTTTACTTACTAGAAATGTCATACAGGCACATAAATCACAGAGGAAAATCTCTTACCTGCCCAGAGTACATAGGTGGTAGGAGAACTCAAAGCAGTGTGCCAGCTTTCATGGTCATCATGCTAATTAATAACACAGTAATTAAACGAAGAAAGCTCATTACTGGTGTATCAAGGGAAGGTACAGAGGTATAAATGCAGTAAGAGGGAGTGAAAGGATCTCCTCTGTTGGCAACTCCTCTTCCTTCTGATTCCTATCACATCAGCTTATTAAGCTCTGTGATAAAAGCAGTGGCTTTTCCCTTGTTCCCCAGCGGAGACTGTTGAAGACCTTCCCTCATCATATATCAAGGAATATCCTCATTTGCAACCAAAATTTATACTTAGCCAACTTGTTCTCGTTCTGTAGCTTAAATCACCTCTCTCTCGTGAGGCTTTCACTCTCCTGTGAACAGCAATCTCCTCTCTTCTCCACTGGCATTTAAGGCCGAGCAAGCTGCAGTAGCATCCCCTCCCTCAGCAGCCCTATATTGACACAACTCTTTTTACATGGCTGTAATCCTGAAAGCCCTCAGTCTGTGCAGAAATCCAGCAATACCATGCACTGGCAGACTGGATGGTCAGGAGGCCAGTGGGCCTCAAGCATTGGGTAAGGATGTGTGGAAGGAAATGGTGCCAGGGGATTCAAGCCCTGACTCCAGGTCATTAGTTTCAAAGGTGGTATTTGTTTGAACACAAATGTAGGCAAATGGTACCAGCTTGCTTCAGCTGCTTCTGGATAGGCATCAGGAGGCAGCAGCACATCTGGATGCCAAAATGGGAGCTGGATCTCCCAGTTAGCTAAACAGAATACCAGAAACACCACCACCTCCCAGATCACCTCCCCACCTTTTTCCACAAAAGCCTGGGCTCCAGGAAAGCTGGGGAGCCTCAAGAACAAGCTTTTAAAGACCAGAATAAAACAACTATTTTAATATTCATAAGGCAACCAAACAAAAGATTTCTCCCTCCTTAGAAGACAGCTAGAAAGTTATTTAAGAGGAGAAATTCTTATCCCCAGACAGCTACACTGGTTGTAAGATGCCAGTCATGATGCATGCTCCCTGGTAATTTTCACCAGCACTAGTTTCCAAAAATCAATTTAAACCCCACTGAGATCAGCTGGCACTAAGTTTAAAATGATTTTGATATTTTCTTAAAGAAGAAAAGAAGTTTTACAATTACTAGGGAAAAACAGACCCTTCTATCCCACTATTTACTCCCCTGCTGTCCTTCCATGCACAAAGCTTGAGCCATCTGGGAGGTTTTAATGATTTGTTTTATGCTTTCTCTTATCCTTCACCTACAGTAGTAGGAAATTTTATTTAAATGGCATTTTCTTCAGCACTGTTATCACAAATCCACTGTAAAGCCATTTGGCATGCCCTGTTTCCAGAAGTGTTCTGAGAAACAATTTATAGCTCCATAGTAATGACTGGTATCACGGCTTTGTTCATGCTTTGCTAAACTAATGTCTGCAGCTAAAAAAACCCTACCAACTCCAGCCCACAGACGTCTCCAGCTGGTTGCATTCACGGATCTGGAGATTCACAAACCAGTGAGCGCTCCAAATTTGCCAAGCAGATGAATTTGAATCAGCATGCAGAACTTCACTCCATAAACTGGGTAATGGGAGACAGTTATTGTGGTTCATGCAGTAAATGCCCCCAGTTTGCTGCCACATGAAAATAGCTCAAACCTTTCATTGCATCTGTGCTGAAGAATAGAGTTATGTGAGCTCCAGTCACGGGTGACGTGAAAGTTTTTGTCCATATGTGGATGCTTTGCAGTTTCATACTACTGACTCTAATAGCAGGTTTTGTTGGTCTTTTCAAATTACTACAATTTGTCTGTGTTATTTAATGAGAGTGTCAGTAAGCCCTCCTCTGGAGCTGACCTCCACCTCCATCTGCCCATGTTCCCCAGACACAGCTGATGCTGAGATACAAAGCTGCCAAGGAAAACACAGATAATAGTGCTCAAAATTTTTGTCCCATTTCTTTGCAGAAGGGTCATCATTTTGTCATGCGAGATGTAAAATTAGAAAATTATGCTCTTCCAGTATCTTTCTCCAAGGAATGAAGAAACAGCCTGGGCCGTTTCTGAATGTAGCTGATAACCTTCTGATCTTTCCTCCCATTCTAGCAGCATAAAATATTTGTAGCTCCTGACCCCAAATCGCCATGTGAGAGGACAAAATAGAGTTAAGAGCTGTAATTTTCTAGAACATTGGCTCTTTCGTGCTGTTCTATACAGAGACACATCAGAATCTCCCTAGAAAGAAGGAAGGCATTAAATAAGGGTGATTGTTGTCTTTACATTTGCTTCCAGCTTGCAGTGGTGCAGGACAGCTGAGAGCAGTGGGTTGCACTAGCCTGGCTTCGTACAAGGGGCTTGGCAATGCATCTTAAGACACAGAATCATAGAATCTTTTGAGTTGGAATGGACCATTAAAGGTCATCTTATCCAACTCCCCTGCAGGAACATTACAGCTCCATGTGGTGCTCAGAGCTCTGTCCAGCCTGGCTTTGAATGTCCTCAGTGACAGGGCACACACCATCTCTCTGGGCAACCTGTGTCAGTGCCTCACCACCATAATTCCAAAAAATTTCTTTCTTAAATACATTCTAAATCTCTCCTCTTTTAGTTTGAAACTCTTTCTCCATGCTCTACCACAGCGGACCCTGCTAAAGAGTCCATCCCCCTTAGATACTGACAGACTGCTACATGCAGAAATGGGGCCAATCCCTACTCGAAGAAAAGTAAAAGGTCCACAACATTACTTTCAGAATGGTCTTCAGTGTTGCAGAATTTCAGCTCCCTCTGATTCATGGAGCAACTTATGCTTACTGATGTCTACCCATTAAAAATTGGCTGGATTCGGGCAGTTGTGGTGCAGATGAAATAGAAGGCAAGACACGGAAGAGAGAAATAAATCTAGGCAAATCTACCTCAGCCCCGCTCTTAGCTTTACTCATTCCAATCTGTAATGCATTTCTGAAAGCGGGCTCGATACTGAGCCAGAACCATGTGTCACAGTGCATCCTTTCTATGAAAAGGTGGAAGAGAGAAATACCAGTGAATGGAGAGCAAAGGCTGAGACATGGATGAGTGGAAGGCAGAAAAGGTTGTGTGGGTACATGAAGCAAAAATAGACAAAGGGTCAGTTTTTTCTTGCTGCCTACTCCAACTAAGTTTTGGATTAGTGCCCTATCTTCTCAGCCCTGAAGGCAGCTCTCATTGACTCCAACTATTGAAAACAGCCATCTTAGGTGGACAGCAGGACAAGACTTCACTGTGCTGTGACCTGGTCAGGGCCACACTAGGCCATGCAGAAGGCAGCAGCGGTGCAGGAACAGAGATCAAGCTGCCTTTTAACATCACTGGTAGACCCGAGAAGCCAAAGTTCAGGCTCATCTAGTGAGAAATATACAAAAAGAGATATCTTGCTTGATTTTGAATGACATATTTCATTTCATGTGGAGAGAAAAAATGTCATTTTCATCTTTGAGGATGTAGGGTACTGATGCTGATGAAAAGGGAGAAATTTTTAAATGAAAAGTATTTTCAAATGAAAAAAAAGTCTTTGAAAACATGGGTATGACATTTTCATTTTGGGAGTGTTTTTGTTCTACCCTCCCACCCCCCCCCCTACACACACTAACTTCATTTTCCTACTAATGCACATCTTATTGAGCCAGAAATGAAATCACAGAATATTTCAGTGTTGCCAAATTTGCATTTCTTCACAGGAGAACATTCCTAATAAAGTAGGGTCCCTTAAGGTGAGACAAATCCTGAGCTTTTGAAATGTCTCCTGGCAGAGCAGCTCTCCTGCTGCTGAATGCACTTGCTCTGAAACGTACACTGACATACTCCCATTCCCAAAGTCCTCAGAAGTCCTCAGATGTCATCACCTGCAGACAGATCTGTCCATCGGTGATGTTTGAGATGAAATCCTGGCTCTCTGTTGGTCAATCTGAGCCAGCTTTCGCTGTCTCTCCCACCATACAAGAACTGCAGCTTTCCTTTTAAAGATAAATAAATAAATAAAATGAAAATGAAAAATAGGTTTCTAGGCCAGATAAGCTATTAAAAAAAAACATCTTTCAGTGTGACAGCATGATGTCATACAGCACAAAGGCTACTTAGTTTTTACTGTAGCCTCACAGGAATTTTCCCAAGGTCTTCTCAGAATCCTCTCCACCGTGAACTGCAGCATCCCAAAGAAATATGGAGGGTGATGAGAAACATGGGAGTGTTCTGAGAAGCTTGAAAAAAATGTGGTGACTTTGAAACTGGTCTTTTGCTTTTGGAAATTCTCTCTTGTTCTGGCTACGTTGTGGCCAGCAGGTCCATCAACCCTTGGTCATTTGCTGGTTCCACTGGGCTGTTTCCTAAAGGCTCAGCACATGGAGTGCACGTGGATCAGCTTTGAACATTTGCTTGGGCTGCGGATGGCCACCGTTATAATACAGCTTCAAGATCTTGATATTTTAGAGCTATGTCTCCAGAAATGCCATCGTGGAACATTTATCTCCCTACTACCCTCTGGCCCTATCACACCCTTCTGACAGCACTAATTAGTCAGAAACCAAGTTTAAATGCTGTATTACAAGGTTACATGTTGAAATTTCTGTCTGGGGCTGAATGCTTAACCAATGTGTTTTGCAGTACTCATAGACTTGCCGTTCGTCAAATATCCATGGACACTATAAATTGCTACAACTTCCTTATGGATTTACAGCCTACAATAAGAAAATTCTCACAGGAGAATATGTTACCTCTTGAAGCAGAATGGTTGCTTTGCGACAGCAGGTACACTTGTGATTGTCCATTATTTGCAGCAAACATGGTTTTCATAAAAAACTCTGCAAGAATATAAACGTGCACAGGTCACAGATGTAGATGTGTCATGACTCAGAATGTTTCTGCCTACAATTCTGATATGTCAGACTGGTTCTGGTTCTGGTTCCAGATTTACTATTTGTTTTATCCGTCATTGGTTTCCTCGTGATATTTTGCAATCTCACATCAGTATGAATTCAGAACCTCAAAAAACTGCCAAAATGTAATCAAATATTTTGGAGAACAACAGGAAAAGTTCGGAGTTTGAAATCCTGGTGAAAATGCAGGTACTGTTCTTATTTTATGGAAATATTTTGTAACATCATTAATTTGAATAAATTTCATATGCAGGAAGTAGAAGCTTGTTTCAGAGATGTTCCATTTCAGCAGGTGCTGACAATTTGTCAAAAATCTCAGACACTTAAGTCACAAGCGCTACCATAAAAATGAGGCTGGAGAATAGAGGCTGCTCTATTCCACCTGAAATAAACTTGGAAGTCCTCCTCCTACACATTTTTCTGTCCTTACCCCTCATTCTTATTTTTTTTTTTCACTGCTAATGACTCAGCTGGCCACCCTAACATTTTGTTTCAGGAGAAAGATAATCATGGTTATAAGGAACATCTTACACCAGGAATTCTTCATGTCTCATTCTCTAACTGTTGGCACAGGAAGCTGTTTCTCCATGCTTTCATTCCATATTACAAACAGCAAAGATTGTTCTTTCTAGCTGTGTTATTCCTAATAACTTCAGAGGGTGAGAGGAAGAACAAGACAGTCATAGTTCAAAAGCATCTTGACTTCATGTGTTTGTGCAGGGAGTTTGATCATGTCTTAAGACACTGTGTAGTATCCAGTGTACTACAAGGACCTCCACAGAAACAGCTTTAAAAACAATTTTGCAAGAAATGAGCTCCACATACCCCCTTTTTGCCACTCCTGCACTCCCTCCAGCAGTCTGCCCCTTCTTGAGATCACCAGAAAACCCTCTTGAAAACCCAGCAGAGGGGTCTGAGCAGGTCGTCCTACAAAGCTGGAGGTAGCATGGGTGGATTTATTATATTTGCTTTGGAAAACTTTATAGCTTATTATATCTGAGGAGGCTCTGTGTAGACTGAACACAGTGGGAAGTCTCTGTTTTTCTCCTTGTTTCAGTTCTGTCTCACATCAAAACAGCAGTAGAAGGAAATTAATTGTATTACTGTAATTCACATTATTAGGTACTATCTTCAGAAGCAGCCTGGGATACGTGAAAGCAAAACACGAAATGTTATAGGAGTCATGCGTGCTTCTGCTGAAGGAGCAGAGCAGATCTGGGAGCATGCAAGGACCTTGGGGTCCCAGCAGATCCCCAAGACCGGTGTTGTGGCAGGGCAGCAGCCACCTCTGCTCTGTCTTTGACCATCAGCACTTGCCCAGAGCTTTCAAAGCCAACCCCATGTGTCTCCTCATGAAGGCAAGCATGGTGCATTCTATCCAGCCAGTCTGGCTCCTGCTTCTCTGGCTGCTGCTTTCTCAGAAAACCCCACAAGCAAAGCTGAGATGTGTTTGCTCCTAGATAGCTTTTCCAAGAGCTTTCATTACCATGGTAACTAAGCTGTTTGTCAACATTACTGGAATTAGCTTCACAATGATGAGAGGGCAGTGACATCACCTTCAAAGATGGGGAAAGGTGGGGCTGTCATACATAGGACCAGCTCCTGCATGGGCACTGGGAGCAGCACTGCACAGCAGCAGGGGCTGCCTCACCTTCCTCATTCCCACTCTCATTCTCCCTCTGTCCACTCTATTCTCTGTCATAGTCATCGATTCTCTAGTGTATCTGAACACTGATGTGCTCACCCATGTAGCAATGGGAAGTTGAATAAAGTGGGGCAGCAACAGTTGCCCTTTCTACAGGATCTCTGTCCTCCACTCTACTCTGGAAATGGCTGCAGGGCAGGACACTGCTGGGGAGAACAGTCCTGAAGATCTGTGCAAGCAGGCCCAAGGCAATCTTCCAGCCTGAATTTAAGATGGTCACCCATAACACTCCCCCATTAGTTAACAGCTGTCTGCCACTGCTTTGGCTGGAACGGGTAAGAGCAGACCCAATGTAATGGATTATGTGGCAGAATAAATGAGGATACATGTCAGATTGGTGACATTCTAATGAGATTATTTCCCACCCACAGAAGGCCAGGTCTTGACAATGAGGCAGGAACACCCCCCAGATATCTCTTTACCTTCCAAATACCTTTTCCTTCCAAATATCTTCTTCTCCCTCCAAACCTGAAGCAGTTGTTTGGACTCAGAGTAATTTTGCCTTAACGCCTACCAAGAGGTGACCAAGGCACACGCTCTAATGGGGGCAGTGTTGATGGGTTGATGGTTGTGCTTGATGATCTTAGTGGTCTTTTTCTTGATGATTCTGTGATTCTGTGGTTGGAAAGAGTCACCTGGCTTCTGCAGGGAAACACTGAGTTTGACCAGCACTACTGATATTTGACTTCAGGAAAGCTTTTCTTTTAAATAAACAAATTAATAAACAAATACGTAAATTACAAAAAAAAAAAAAAAAAAAAAAAAAGACAGAAACTGGGAATACGTATTTAGAAATAAAAGCAGAAAGTAGTTAAAGAGCATGGAAAATGCATTATGGCATGAAGTTGTCAAATGTCTGTAGTCATTTTCATGCTTTTTAGCATCCAGACTCATCACTTCTGGACAGACAGGCTGACTGAACCCCTGCTGGCAGAATGGGTTACAGGAGAAGCCAGGTGAGAAAGCACAATTTCCCAGACTGGGTGAGGAAACGGCATGGTCTCATCCCCTCTCTCTTGCTGTTGTACCTGTTCACTGGTGACACCATTCAACCCATGCACATATCTTAGCCAGGTGAGTAAGTAAGGTTCTGTGAGCTTGAATTTGGTGTCTAGGATATACAGAATTCATTAACACAATGCAAAAGCCTTGCAGAAGTCCAGGTGGATAACATCAGTTGCCTTCCCTTTGTCCACTGATTCTGTCACTCCAACACAGAAGGCCACCAGATTGGTCAGATACAACTTCCCTTGGTGATGCCATCCTGGCTGGCTCGGATCACCTACTCATCACTCATGTGCCTTAACATGTCTTCCAGAAGGATATGTTCCATGATCTTTCAGGCTCACCAGCCTGCAGTTTCTAGAGTCCTCCTTCCTCCCTTTGTTATAAATGGGAATGATGTGTCACTTTGCCCAGTCACCGAGGACTTCACCTGATGGCCATGACTTTCAAATATAATGAAGAGTGACTTGGCAGCCATATCAGCCAGTTCCCTTGGGACCCTAGGATACACGTTGTCCAGCCTCTTAGACTTGTACACATTCAGTCTCATGAGACAATCTTGGACTTGCTCCTATAATTCCTACCAAGAGGTTCAGGGATGTGGGAAATATGAGAATCTTGTCTGCCAGGGAAAACTGAGACGAACTCATGAAGCACCTCGGTCTTCTCTATATCTATTGTAGCCAGTCCTCCTTTCTCATTTAGCAGAGGAGGTGTGCTCTCTTTGGCCTGTCTCCTCTGATCAATGTACCTATGGAACCCCATCTTGTTGTTTTTAACATTCCGCAAGTTCAGTTCCATCTGTGCCTTGGCTTTTCTAATCCCACGACTGCATGTCTGGATAACATTCCTGCATTCTTCCCAGGTGACACATCCTTATTTGCACTGCCTGCACTTGCTCTTCTTTTCCCTGTTTGACCAGCAGGTCCTTGTCAAGCCATGCTGGTTTTCTGCCTGAATTCATACTCTGAGGGATTGAGAGCTCTTGTGCTCTCAGAAAGGCATCCTTAAAGAGTACCCAGATAGCTCTGCTCCTTTGTCTTTAAGGACTTTTCCCAGGAGATCTCATCCAACAATTCCTTCAACCATCTGAAGTGTCCTGAAATTCAGAGTCCTGAGACTCCCGTACAGGAGCAGCATGTGCATCCCTGGCACCTGCAGCTCTGCTTTCTCCTGGAGCAGCCACAGGGCCAATTCTGACCCAAGCTGCACACAGCAGTGGTGAGAGCTGCTTGGTGGTGGCCCACTTTGCAGACACTTGGAGTCTGAAGTGACTTCTGAAGTTCAAATTCTAATAGCTAATAGCTCTGCAGAATTAGCAGTGGGGTTCAATTCTAAGGGCACACTCCTTACATTACATGATTACCCACTGGAGTTTGATTCCTCCAAAAGATTTAAGTAGCAATTACTTTACAAGGATGCTACATGCAAGGCTGGAAAGCATCTAATCATTGGCCCATAACAAGGGGAAGGAACTGGAAAACTTATTGCTGCTCAGTTCAATGGCCAATCTTACATCAATGGTATTTGAAGTTTAAACTAAGAAGTTTAAACTTTCTGCTGCAGGAGAATCCTTGGAATACATCATCCAACTCCAGGCACAGATCTCTAGCTGATAGAGCACTCTCTAGAAGACATTTCTGCAAGACATTTGTTCAAAATTGCTCAAATTTGGTAACTTCACAGATAATTGTTTTATGGAACACAAGGGCAAGACCCACAGCCAAACCCAGCCCCACAGCATCCTCTGGCTGTGCCCTAAGGGTAAAGGGTTCAACCTGAGATCCAGGCCACTTACACCACAAAAGAACACAAACATCTATTAAAAATAAAATAAAATAAAATAAAATAAAATAAAATAAAATAAAATAAAATAAAATAAAATAAAATAAAATAAAATAATAAAGTCCTTTAGCTACTCTCTGCTCAGAGATACCTTGTTAAACTAGATTGAGATGCAATTCATAAACCAAAGTCCCCCAAAGTCACCTGATTTCGTCAAGTTCAATGGAGACCATTCTAAACCAAAAAGCTGGGCTGGATTATCCCCAGTAACAATGCACTGAATGAAAAATCATGAGAGCTTTAGTTTCCACAAGGTGACATTAGTATAATAGGAAGCTCGTTTGTTGCATTAACAAATTACAGTAATGGTGCCTGGCATTCCTTTAAATAAAATTCACATCACAACTTTATATATCAATAAATAATAATAAGTATCTTCAAGCATTAGTGGACACATCCCACTTTATTGAAAAGTGATATTAGCTGACTAATGCAATCCTAATAATATCTCAGCTTATAGCCGATCTGCATCAAGCTGTTCTTGGCCTGTGGTGATGATTTCTCTCCTTGCATTAGCATAAGACTCGCTTACAAGTTTTCCAACTTTTTGCCTCTCAACAGAGGTTGGACACATGGTGAAAGTATCCTCAGAGCAGGAACAGAGTTCTGAAAGAATTTTTTTATAGTCAGTGATTCGGATACATACAAGAGAAAAAGCCATTATCCTTTCCTGGAGTTCTTGGGGCAAAATCATAGAATCATAAAATGACTTTGGTTGGAAGGGATCATCAAGTTCCCACCCTCCTGCCACAGGAGGGCCACTGACATCCAGATCTGGTAGTGGGTGAGGTTGCCCAGGGCCCCATCCAACCTGGTCTTGACCACCTCCATGGATGGGGCATCCGCAGCCTCTCTGGGCAACCTGTGCCAGCACTTCACCGCTCTCATTGTGAAGAACTTCTCCCTGACATCTAATCTAAACCTTCCCTCCTTGAGCTTAAAATGTTTCCCCCTGGTCCTATCACTATCTACCCAGGTAAATAGTTACTGCCAGACCCAATGGACAGAGGAAGGACAAGTTGAAGCACCCAATGGACAGAGGAAGGACAAGTTGAAGCATGGAGTTCAACACTGTGACAGTCCCTTCCCTCACATTTGAGGACCATGGGGGAGTCTGGTTTTCATGACTCATTCACATGTTGGCTCTTCTGCATTTGGTGCCAGGTGTGACACTGCTTTCAGTGTCCCCAGTTCACACCACCAACATCCACTGATGGGTGGCACCCAGGGGTTTTCAGACAGGAGTCAGTTTGCAGTCCATCACCAATGTCCTCAGCTCTGTGCTTACAAGTGTTGTGGTCATGCCAGTGTAAGAACAGCTGCCCAACTGCAGCCCCCAGAAGCCATCCCTAATATGAGTAGAGCAGGTTTCAATGGAGCAAATGAACCACAATATTTCTGCTAAAGAAGTTTTCTGGTCTTTTTATTGTTACTTTAAAACAGGCATCAATGTTGTTCAATTTTTATTTTTTTTTTGGGAAGGTTGTAATCAGCCTTATTTAAATTGGTTTGGTCTCTTGCCTTGTGGCATCACCTCAGAACTTGTTCTGTAATGTGCAGGATGATTTTCTGAGAGATGTATGGGCAGACACCTTGAATTCTTTCAGTTTTCATTAATTTGATTCCTTCCAGGCAAGAAGAGGCTGTAATAATGTGATAAAATGTTGAAAGTGGTGACATTTAATATCATAAAAGAGCATAGATGGGGGTTGGTGTTTTTAAGTGTTACTAGCACATTTTTCGGAGTCAGCCCAGCCATAGGAATGAGAGCTCTGAAATAATTTAATCCTCTCCTGACAGAAGGAATCACTAGAAATAATTCACTCCTTGTCCTTTGACATATAGGTTAATTTGGGAGCTCATTATTTGTTTGGCAAGTATTTAGCATAACAAAACAATTTCTAGTGACACCATGGATGAGGTAATTTATACTGTAAGTCTAAAGAAGATGAGGGTAGGAAGATTAAACTTTATGAGCGGACTGTTTAGGTCCCATCATGTTACCCAGGAGGGATGGAGGGCAGTGATGGCCCTGGCTTGGGTGGAAGGTTCCCCTTCTCTTCAGCCCTTCATGGGAGCAGAGACAAACAGCCCTCTGTGCCCCAGTGATGAGTGAGTTCTCCACATGCACCATTCCATGTCTTTTTGTCACTGGTTGTCAAAGTCAGACTAACAATAGCAGTCTTCTACATACATAAAGCTGTTGTAAGGAAGTTTGAATGGAGAGCAAAGGATCTGCAGTAGGTGAGATCTTCTGAATTTGGCTCAGTAGAGCAGGAGAGGGGTGGTTTCTCAAGTGCAGCTCCATCATGTTTTTGTATAAGCTTACACAGAGCCACAGCAAAGGGAGACAAGGAGGTGGAACAGGAGCACCCTTAAGCACGTTCAAGTTTCACTGGTTGAAGGCAGAGGTGTCGCTGAGTCCTGCAGGACACTGAGAAATACATGAGCATGCACACAAATTGTGCATATACTTTCCTTTTCGTGTTTGCACCCAGTTGTTAATTAGCAGCTGTAAAAGCTCTACAAACATTTAAACAGGCTTTGAATAGCCGTGAAAATACAACTAAAATGTAAAGCCTGGCCACCTAATTAATGTAACTAAAGTATCAAGCTCTGAGTCTGCACAGGGAATCACTGCAGCTCCTCCCAAGCCCAGACACACCCCATGCATTAAGCTATCACAGTGTTATCTCAGTGTTCTTCAGGGGCCAGAACAGCTATGGCAGTGAGCCCAGGCTGCTGATGGGCATCACTATGGTGGTGGCCCTTTGCTCTGTAGGAGAAACCACCAGAAACAGATGGAATTCAGGGAAGCATCTTCACTCCTCTCTCCTCGATTCCACTGCTCCTCAGGAAGGAAACTGAAAAGGAACCAGGATGGCTTGCAGCTCAGGCAGTCTCTTTTTGGATGGGGATGGCTTATAAAGTTGCCACTGATGTCTGCATCTGTGGTGTAGGTAGAGAGGCAGACTCAGATTTTTCCAGGAGATTCTGGGCAAAAGAATGTTCTGTATTTCTTTAAAAAAGACCTTCTCAGAATGAGGGAAATGCAGCAACTAGGCAGGAGAAGCCTAACCCACCTCACACGCTGGGGGAAAGCCATGTAGTGACACATGAAGTTAACCTTCAAGTAGATAGCGTTATTCAGAACCCCATTTTTGAAGGCAAAAATGAGGAGTAAACACAAACACAAAGTACTCAGTTTGACTGTGCCCTTGAGAGAGATTTTTCTGTGCTGCTGCTGAGCCGGTGCTATACTAACAGTATCAGGAAAAGCTTTTCCAGCAGCAAATACCCCTGTGCTGGAACAGCTGACTCTGATGCTCCCTTCTATCAGGCATCTTTGTTCAGAGCGCCTGCTTGTCTGACTTGTCAGGACCACTTCATGCAAGGTCGCTAAGCCTCCCCTAACAGGAAAAACTCGTGCTCATCACTACTTTGGATTAGGTTCAGACAGAAGACCCGGGGACAAAAGCATCAGATTAACTACCTCAAGTGGAATAAATTTGATCCTAAATCTCATTGTTAGTCATCGGGATCACACAATTCCCCCCAGCTCTGCAGATGAATCAATCACCCGAATACCCACATAACCTCCAGCAGGCATATATAAGGAGAACTTGAGAGCCACTCCTGTGTCATTATCCTTTTGAATCTCTTTGGGATTAAATGAACCTCTACCAATAATACTACTGAGAGCCTTGTCTCTGTGTTAAGCCCTGTGCTATTTTCTCACACATGTGTTTATTTGTTTAGCCCTCTAAATTCAGAACACAAACATCTGCCTTCACCTGCCCTCTC
Source organism: Callipepla californica brunnescens (assembly GCA_023055505.1). Lineage (NCBI taxonomy): Eukaryota > Metazoa > Chordata > Aves > Galliformes > Odontophoridae > Callipepla > Callipepla californica. Next base: position 2,482,583 of record JALIRH010000017.1, on the reverse strand, counting down.
TTTCCCAATCCCCAGGACAAAGTCCTGTATGGGAGCAGAGCCAGGAGCTCTCTCAGGGCTCCATCCTCCACCTACAACAGTCTTGCAATAAAAGCAAATGTCCAATAAAGCCTTATAGATAACTAGGAGTTCCAGATATCCTGTCAAAGCCGAGAAACAACTCTGAGGGATTTGTTCCAGTGCCAGACGTTTCCATTTTTTACATGCAGCACTTGGTATTCCCCACACTCACATTTCTTGCTCTACCTCTTTCAGCGCTCTCTGCCTTCTTGGATCACCCAGAGCTCTGGGAGTCCTTTTAAAGAAGTTTTGCTCAATCTGAGGTGATTTCAAGCCTAAGAATTTGTAAGATTACCACACTGGATTTCCTCAATTTTTTTCACTACTTGTGTTATTCTTCTACTCTGCAGAGAGTGCTGGATGGGTTCAGCCTGGAGAAATGCAGCTGAACAGGGATCTCACTTCTTCCTGCAACTAAGGGAGCCAAACTCTTCTCCCTGATGTAAAGAGAGAACGGACACAGGGTGGAACAAGTGGCACTGTAGTCAGATATTAGGGAAAAAATAAAATACAACTCTCTATGCAGGTGGTCAAATGGTGTAACAACTCATAGAATCTTAAAATGGTTGGACTGGAAGGACCACCAAATTCCAACCCCTTGCTGTGTGCTGGCTGCCCAGGGTCCAACCATGGCCTCAGGTCCCACCAGGGATGGGGCACCCAAAGCTCTGAGCAGCAGTGCCAGCACCTCACTACCTCTGGGTAAAGAATTCCCTCCCATATGACCTAAATCCCCCTTTTTTTCAGTTCAAAGCCATTCCCTCTTGTCCTTTAACTATCAGGCCATGTAAAAGTTGCTCCCCTTCCTGCTTCTAAGCTCTCAGTGAGTTCTTCTCCCAGTCTGCACACATATTTGGGATTGCTATGACCCAAGTGCAACACCTTGCACTTGGCTTTGTTGAACCTCATTAGATTTGCAGGGGCCCACTTCTCAAGCCTGTCCAGCTCCCCCTGGATGGTGTCCCTTCTTTCTGTTGTGTCAGCTGCACCACTGAGCTTGGTGTCATCAGCAAACTTGCTGAGAGCACACTTAATCCTGGTATCATTGATTAAAATATTGAAGTCCCAGGTCAGACCTTTCTGGAACACCAAACATCACCAGCCTCCCTCAAGACTCCAGAAAAAATGGTGGGATTCTCATCTTTGGAGATATTCAAACCTCAGTGGGATCCTGAGCAACATGACCTCTTTGGTCTTGATGAGTCATAGGAATATATTTGGAGTACAGAACCCCTGAAGTTCCTTCCTACCCACATTATTCTGCATTAACAAGTATTGAGTGATTGTTTAACGACTAAACAACACATCCTCACCTTGAGACTTTGTCCTTGGCCCTCCAGATAATGTGCATTACAGCAGCTGATGGACTTGCTGGTGGAGAGAGCTGATTGATACCACTGAGGTCAGCATCTGAGCATCCCCTGTGCCCAAGCTGGAGGGCTGAGGGAAGGGCCCTGCGTGGGGACCCACCAGCAGTGCAGAACCCTTGGATCAAGCAGGCAGATGTCAGTGGCAGACATCAGTCACGTTGCCTCACTGCCATGTGGCAAAAGAACCTGCCCAGACAGGCAGAAGGGAGCAAAGCAATAGAACAGAGCTAAAAAAAAAGTAGGCTGAGCTCCACACTTATTATCCTGAATGTATGTGGCAATTTATCAGACCAGATATGAATAATTAAGAATAACTAATCATATGTCTCCTGGCAGATAATATGCACACTCTCTGGGTCTCATTATGCCTCCCCTACATTATGGTAAGTACACTACCATTAACAGCATTACTCCAGACACGATCTGAGTCTTTCCAAAGCCACAGACAAGCAGGTTTTCCATGGGTTTCCATCCACTTCTGGGCAATTCACTTACATCCCTGACTGGCATGGATTTAGCAGCACCAGCATACCTTACCCCAGGGCCTGCCCACACTTCCGTCTGTGCAGCTCAGAGCTCTGGATAATCACCGCTGACCTCAGTAAATGCACCACTGTGAATGGCAACACTGGGACTACGGGGACAATCCCGTGCCGGCTGAGGTTAATTAGGTGAAAGAGCAACATGCAGAGGGTTATTTTATTGTATCCTCAGTTGTTTGTGTGATTAATAATGTAAAATGACACCTCATTAGCTTCAGAAAAGAGAGAGGATAGGTACGGAAGTCTATTAATGTGAGATAACAAGGAGTGGTAGCATTTCAAAAGACAGCATATTTATCACAGTCCATTTGAAGCTGAAATATCTGAAATGCGTGATGTTTTATAAAGATCCAAATGAGTATTCTTGCAATTGTAAAACGTATCAGGATCTTTGTACTGCTTTTAATCTGTCAGTTCACCTTCAAGAATTTAATGAACTTGTCTAGGTTACAAAATGTTTTATTCAAGACAAAGGCTGATGCTATCATTGAAGATGTAAATCCTGAACTAATAGAAGCTGAAGTTGATAAAACAGCGATTAATCCACATTGAGAGTAACAAAAATTAACAAACTGCTTTTCAAATATTTATAGCCGGAAAATTCTGCTGCTTGTTCATTGATGCAGTTTTGAAGACTGACTTTGAAAGTACAACACCTGGCTTTGCATTGGGCAGATTGCTCTCCCATACGGCGTTTGTTGCAACAGAAGCAGACCCGGTGATAGCAGCACCCGTTTCCAGGGGGCACTGTGAGAGCACTCGTTTCTAATCTTCTCCTCCTGCTGTTTGCAATCCTGAAAATGTAACCTCTTTTCCATTATAAATGGAGATATGGGATGGTGGGACAGAGAAATGATGCACTGTAGAGCTGTAACCATGCACACTTGACTGTGCTTGCCCACTCTGATCCAAAAATTGGATATATACAGAGCAGCTTACTCTCCTGAGGTCTGTAAACTCATTGAAAAAAAAGGATGCCAAAGATAAGATGAGGAAAGGGTGAGCACTCCTATGGAGCAAGGAGCTGATGTACATCATCACATCGTTAAAGGCCAGGCACAGGCAATTAATGTAGATACCAGAGAAGCAAATGCATATTAAGAAGACCACAAATGTTGGTAAAGCTGAGAAGGAGCTCACCATAAGGCAGTACCAAGGAGACTCTTCCTGCATGGAGCAGTTGTTTCCTTACTAACCATCATGTGGTCTTATCATATGATAATATTCTTATTCTGAAAGTGTTTGAGACACACAGCACTAGTCAGGAAATAGCTCCATGGTTACAGAGGTGGGCAGTAGAGCTTCTTGGCTGCTGCTCAGTCATACAGCATTAACAACACAGACCACACCACTAATAAGGAAAGAGGAGAGAGGAGAGCAGCCCCACTATAACCCTACCCAATAAACCTCCCCCTCAGTTGCTGTCAACTAACTGTCTCAGTTACTGCATTTATTCTTCTCCCTCCTCTATCTAGATTACAGACTGTTCATTGCACATCTCCACATCACTCGAAAGCGAGAGGTGTGCTCCCAACCCATTCCACAAACTCTGCTGGAGTCAGACCCTCAAGAAAGGAAGAAGGTGCACACAAACCCTTGAAGGTGGCTGCTCACTGTTGCATGCAATCATTTCTATCCCAACCAGTGCTCCCATGCCAGAGTGAGAATTAAAGGTGGCATTTCACTCTGCAGGCAGATGCATTTCATAATGCATGGGCAGGATATATTTTATTAATTCTCTCTCTCTCTATTTTTTCTTTTTCTGTAGATATCTGTTTGCATAAGTTTCATCCTTCCATGATGCCACTCAGCTCCACATGTTGTGTTTCCTTTCCCCCTCTGTGGGATGCTACAGGTTGATGCGGGGCTCTGAGTAGATCCCACAGCACTCTGCAGGTGAGACAGCAGCAGGGTCCTTGGGACAGAGCAAGGGAAGCCAGTTTGCAAAGCACAGCGATGAGGGTTACTCCTGGAGTAATGCAAGTCTCATAGGCACAGATCCACCACTTCAGACAGCCAGGGAGCTGTGTACAATATTGACCTGAAACCTGTTTGATTACATATCATGTTTTCCCTTAGCAAGCCTTTTGGAACTGTTGTTTAATTGTAGGATCCAACTTTGTGAAGGCGAAAATGAAACAAGCAGAGAAATTTCAGCACAGAATGCTTCTTTCTGTGCTGACAGATGTGTGATGAAACCCCATTTCCTAGGAGGCTTCGCAGCTCTCCCAATCACTCCTGCAAAACATGTGTTATATCCACATTGGTGACAGTGCTTGTTGTGAGCATAAAACTTCAAGACTTTTAGCAGCCAGGAGATGAAGAGGAGCCAGGGGGGAAAAGTTACATTGGTGGGGTCAAATGAGAGAATGATGCTTCATCTGTCCATGATCCCGTCTGCTCCTTGCATATCTGCATTGCAGCACAGCTCTGCAGTGCATTGGTGTGCTCTCAGCCTGCACTGGTGATGCCCACAGTACCTGCTCAGAGCAGCAGGCTGGGCTGTGTCCTCCCACACATGTAGGGCACCACGTCGGCACCATCTGTGACCCAGGCAGCTCTCCTGCCCATACCTGGTGCTTCCATTCCCATTTAAACAATTTTTCTACAAGCTGAAAAACACAGGGTTTGGGGGCAGGCAAAATCACAACTTAATAATGTACGAGCCATTTAGAAACAAGTAGAGAACAAGACTGACCATAATAGCACTGTCTGAAGACCAGCACTTATTGCACTTGCAGCTGCCCCAGGGACTGAGCTGAGGCTATGTAGGGGCATAACACAGTTATTTTTGGACTAGTGTTTCCAAAATCTTTGGGGCTGTCTTTCAATACCTCTCTCAGAAGCACAGACAGTGTTCAGCTATTCTTTCCCTATTTCTCAAGGTCAGCCAGGAGAGTGAGTACAGAAATCTTTGTACTCTCCCCTTAGGGACACTTTACACCAAATAAGAGAAGGAGAATGACAGCACCTTTAAGTGAGACACTCTCAGTAAGAACACATTGCATTAGAGAGCATGAACAGAATCAGAAAGTGGCAGATCTGTGCTTGGGGCAAGTCAGGACTGGGGGAGACACACGTTGCCTTTCAGAGCCAGAGGATGTTTTCAGGGTCATCTTTTTAAAGCATTTCTAAAAGAAATGAAGTACATTTATCAGAAGAAGCATCAAACTTGATATCACTGACATCTTCTTTTGCTACATCAAATCAATCCTAATCCCCCATCTTCTAAGTCTGTCTTTGACTAACCCTAATTAGCAAAACATTGTAAGGAATGGAAGAAGATTTTTATCCATTTGTATTTGCCAGAGAGGGCTTTGACCAAAACCAGTCAATCTACCTTGATTTTGTTGTTTGTTTTTTTTCCCAGGCTCTATTGGCATAGATGGAAAAGTACCACAAACTAGGGAGTGGAACTAGATGGTCTTTAAGGTTACTTCCAACCTGAGCCATTCCATGAGTCTGTCCTGTTCACTGTATTTCTCTTTCATGTTGTTGAACGATTCAGATCCAAAATGTATGTGGAGTACGTAAGCGAAAAAAAGGAAAAGGTATTTCAGAGGGCTGATAAGTAAACAATACAAATAGCTGTTGAGACTTCATATGGATGTTCATTTCCTTCTACGTAATTATATACTGTGCATAGAATATTGAAAATGGAGTTCCTGAGACTGACTATATAGGAAACCTCAATATTTACTGTAAGACAAAGTTTTTGGAAGGTGCAGTGGGTGGCACGTGGTGATGAGGAGCATGATTGCTGTAATAAAGCATATTTAACACTGAGGGTATTCCCACATGGGCCTCATGAGCGCAGGCAGCTCAGTGCCAAAACAACACCATGAAGTCGCAGTTGCCAATGACAAGAACAAGTCACATAGATTGATTATAACATTAATTACACCTCTAAACTACTTCACAGGGTGAACTCAAGGACTGCTGTGCAGACAGACTTCTCACGTACAGTAAGCAGCAGAACGAGGCACCAACAAGCTATGAAAATCCATATTCCTCCCTGCCCAGGAAGGCACCTGTAGCCTATGGATTGGAAGTGCAATTATTTCTGTACATGTGTTTTCAACCCCCCCCCCCCCCTCCAACTAGTTCCTTTCACTCCAAACACAGTTAATTCCTGGCCCCATGCAGTTAAAAGCAAAACCAAACACTTCACTGTTGGTTTAACTCATCTTGGCATCTCACTATGTTTTAAATACTGCTGTGATATCCAGGTGGCAGAATCGAGAATAAGTAAAGCAAAGCAGCTGTTTTTGTCATGGGGGGCAGCAGATGGACTTCGAATAAAGTGCATATTTTCAAAATGAAGGAGGTATTTCTTGTGATTATTTTTTTTCAATACAAAAACTAACAAAGAAAAAAATACGGTGTCATTATTAAAAATTTAATATTGAAGAGAGTGAGGCTCACTCAGACCAAAGCCTTTTTGGCTTCCCAGAGCTGGCTGCTTTCATTCCTTCAGTTACTAAACTTGTCATGAGAAAATATTAGTAAGCAACTCTTAACCCCAAGAGAATATATATTTTTTTCAAGGATGATAAGAAAAAACACAAACAAATAAGCAAAAATTCCACATTACAATTCTTATTTTAAAAGGCAGATTAACATTTGGAACCTTAAACTGGTGGAAAACCTTCACATAGAAACAATCAATACATATTTTTATTACCAGAGTTTACAGAAACAAAACTAAACAAAAGCACAATACTTTGAAAAAAAAAAATTCTTGTTTTAACAAATGTTGTGCTACAAGCAGATTATTTATGAAGGCTGAGATCCACTCCAACAAGGGTGAATTTCATATAGATGATTAAACAAGATTTTCTCTAGACTGTGTTCTGCCCCGCTGTGCTTTACACAGAATATTTCTAAGCAAATAACTAAAATTATTGGAGAATTTAAAATATATACACAATCGCAGCAAGCTTAAGTTCGGGGTTGAACCAAACATAGATATACTTGGGAACTAATAAACAGTGAGGAAGAAAAGACATTAGGAACCTATTTTTTTCTGTGCACTGTGTGCTTTCAGAAGATGCTGAGTCGGTACCTTGGCATTTAACCTGCATCTTGCTGTTACCTGGTAACAGCTGTGCCCTTATTTCATAAGAACCAGGTGTACATGAGAACATCCACTTCTCAGACAGATTAGCTTGTCTATCAGCCACGTGTCAGTACTCTTAATGTACGAATTTAATTTACTGCAAGTAAATTGACAGGAGGAACAAGAATTAGCCAGTGCAACAAGATTACTTATGCAGTGCTAAATGAGCCCTACTGATCATGAGTGCCCTTAAAACCTTTCTGACTGTTACTCTTGTCTCTTTAAACTTCTTCCACCTGTGCCAGCTCACATGTGCCCAAGGTAGGTGGAGGTGCTGATGGAGCTCCTTTGTTTTACACCAGCTGGGAGCAGGATTTGGATTGTTACAAAAGGAAAAAGACCAAAACGGTGTTTCCCGCAGCAAACTACTTGATTCTGATTCCCTTTGCTTTTTATTGGACACAGACCCATTGGTATGAGTGGTGTTAGAAGCATTAGGAATGGTCATAAAGGAAGGATGAGAGACTGCTAGTGCCCATTTGCAATGGGAGCTCTGTTCTCTAGCTAATAGACTCTGCACGACATATTGAAATTAAACACCATGTGATCAGACATTGCTGGTTCTTGGCTGAATCTGGATGTTAGGACCACATAAGGAGTGGCACCTTTATGTCCTCACTCTGCCTTTGAGCTGCTTTCCCATCTGGGAAGAAAGATAGCATTCCCCAACCCACTGTTTCCTATTTTCTGATGGTGGCAATTGCATCCAGTCAGCTTCATGCTCAATTTGGCATTATTTAAATGACTACAAGAGGAACATTTGGAAATACACATTTTCATATGCTCATTTGCTAATAAACCCTGCAGACCCGGCTGCTGGAAACCAAAGGCAAATGTAAGTGGCAAGTATTTATCACAAAAATTCAACATTCTGGATCTCCTCTGCTTATTTCCAGTCCCTTTGGTTAATTACTTTATTTCAGTTCATCAATCAGCCAGTTGCAGAAACAATTTCTAAAGAAAACACGGACTTCTCTGTGACTCTTACTGCAGAATAACAGCTTCCAGTGTTAGGAGGTGAAGATCAAAGCCTATAAAACAGGGGAGACCAAAGGACATGGAGTAAGAGTATCCTACAGGACACATGGCATGCAGCAAAACAAGCCAAAAAGAAGTATGCAAGCTGAAAGTATGCTTTAATCCTCAATGTCACACATACTCTTCCAACAGCTAAAATAAGCAACTATTAGCAAAGCTGCCAGAATTAGCAAAGGGAACAAAGCAAGGAGAGTGGCATGGCTAGCAGGAACTGCTTGTAAGTGGAAATGCAGCTTGTATGTGTGGAGCAGTGAAGAAACTTATAACCCTCCTCCAACAGGTTTCTGACAGGGCATAGGGGAACCCATCCACTAACATGAGTCCTTACAATCACATTCTAAGAAAAAGTCTCACAAGGATGTTCAAGGCCAGGTTGTATGGGGCTCTAGACAGCCTGATCTGGTGCCTGATTTAGATATTAAAAAAGAAAAGAAGAGAGAAGAGAAGAGAAGAGAAGAGAAGAGAAGAGAAGAGAAGAGAAGAGAAGAGAAGAGAAGAGAAGAGAAGAGAAGAGAAGAGAAGAGAGAAGAGAGAAAAAAGCCATTTCCATGGCAACATGAAGGGAAATGAGGAAATTCTCATTTCAATGGAAAATGGTGGAAAGAAAAATAGGATAGTGTGATAAAGCATTTCTTCAAACACAGATACCTGTCTCAGGAAAGCAGAGAGGGGCAAATTCAGTGATTGCTTCTCCACTGCCTCACAGTCATTCACATCACGAGCCCGAGCACCTTCTTTACAGAAACATGATTAGACCACAAACATAAAGTGCTGGAATGAATGAGGGTCCTAAGGCGAGTGCACGGAACAATTCATTCCTCCTACAAAAGTGACAAATAAGGATAATTCCACCTCATTTCTGAGACAACTTTTTGGCCTGGCTACAATAAAACTGTAACAACTGTAATAGCATAGGCACACAAATTATCTTTTGTGGAATTTACAAACCTCTGAGGAATTAGGCCTTTCAGTGCATATATATACTTGGTTTTATTTTAGAGCAGTGCATGCAGTACAGGACTACCATCCACTTGAGAAGCACACTTGCATGTGTAAACCAAATTAGAGCAACCACATTGAAAATGACCCACCGCACAAAGGACCTAGACCACAGCTCAGCCTTTATTGATGGTAACTTCTATCTTTCCACCCTGGGAAAGATTTGTGATAAGGTTAAAGATACCTCAGACTGTTATAACCTTCCCTTTGCACAAATTTACAGCCCCAAGCACACTTGTTAGGACTAGTGGAGATAAGAAACAGCAGTCATACTTCCTTAGTATAGAATATATAGGTTATATTCCCAGAGAAAAAGTCCCCCTGAACTTCATGAGTAGCTTTCTAAACATTCAATAGCTTCTTGAGAAGATATTAACAGTAATTCATGCCTTAAGAAAAAAAAAAGTTGGGATCCTACCAGGCAGGAACACAGAGGTAGACAGAAAAGACTCGAGGGCATACAGCTTCCACCAGAGATAGCTTTTCCCATTAGATAGAAACACTCAAGTTTGTTTTGATCTCCAAAGCTGACAAAACCCAGAGCCCCCACCCAGGCTCCAGAGGAGGCCTCCACATGGGAGGCAGTGTTGAGAGTTTGGCTGTGAGATTTAGTACCTCTCTGCATGGAAGTCACAACTGAGCCTATCTGCACAGCTATTTGATGCTGTGCTTGATGTATTGTTTTGAACGGAATCATAGAATCATAAAGGTTGGACAACACCACTAAGATCATCTAGTCCAACCATCGACCTGTCACCAGCATGCTCACTAACCCAAGTCACTCAAAAGTCACTCATGTTTCTTACAGCATGGTTGGTCTTCTCCTCATTATAAGTTCACTGTTAATTAAAGATGTGCTGTGACTACAGCTAGGCCAGGCTGCAGCTCTTGGTCACGTTGGACAGGATTGTATCTTCATGAACCATCTTCTTGAACTCAGCCAACTCCTCTGTATTGTAATGGAAGAGGTGATAAAATCAGCCACCTTTAAAACCAATGCTGAACTGAAGCCATCAACTGACAAAAACAAAGATCTGTGCCACTGTGCAGTCTCTCAGCATGGCTGCAAGGATCACACAGGAACTCTGCAGCAGACATTTCCCTTGTCCCCCCTTCGAAGCTATTGCAGAGATGCTGTTTTTTCAGCTGTCACCCATAGAATCATGGGATTTCTCTCAAACCTTGGGGAGAAAAAGAGCTATTCACCCTAATGTGAGAGTAAACTGCCACTGGAGAGATACCCTGCACTGCTGTGAGCAACCTCAAATAGCTCCATAAACACCAACTGCACAGGAAAGGCTGGGACAAAACCCACATTTGGCAGTTCCCAGAACAACACTGCCAGCTGAAATCCCTTACCAGATGCAAACTGGGATGGATTTCCTCTATGGACAGATCCACCAGAGAACTTACATTTCTGTTTATACAGGCAGTAATTTGTGCGTGACAGGCTGCTAATTCTATGGCAGACACTATATTGTCTGCAGATACTGAGCTTTTTAACCTGAGAACAGGTTAGCATCCACAAAACCCCCATAGGGAACTGCTTCTGACATCCAGGATAACATTTTTTATCCAAACTAGAGCATGACTGACAATACCTGGGCATACAAGACTTGGATTCTATCCCCACTCTACCTAAAATTGTTCTTACTCCAGCTGAGATTTCTTTATTTCTTCTATTGCTGTTTGATTTATCACTACAAAACATTGGGTTTAGGCTGCCTTACTTCTTCTGACACCCTGCAAAAATATCTACAATATGTGCTGGTTCTAAGGGAAACTGAAAGTATTTTCCAGAAGAAAGGAGTCCTGTGGTAGAGGCAGCAACCAGAGCTCCCTGGGATTGAGGTACTGCACTAAGGACCACCCAAAATTTATCATATATGAAGATCTCAGTGAACGGAAAAAATATTTCCCATCAATTCTGCATCAGATCATCCGCATCTCACTGATTCTCTCATTGATGTTGCCAGTTCTTTGTCAGCCTGTAAACGAAGTGCTCTGTAAGACATTCTTTTTACTGATACCTGGCACAACCACTTTGAACTCCTCTGCTTTACATTGTCCTGAAGAACCCTTCTCCACACAAAGTTTTCTGAAAAGCATGGACTAGTAAATCCCAGAGCTGCAGAGAACCACAATATCTGATTTTCATTATCTGTTTGCAGGTAAATGTAAATGTTTTCTCAGGTTTCTTTAAAGCTCACGAGGGTTCAGATGCCCTCCCTATGCATAGCTTTGATTTTCCAGCTGGGAACAAAACCTCCATCACTGCAACAGCACCATGCCAGCCCCTCCTCGTGCAGCTAAACCTCTCCTCTTCCAGCATGCCCGTGTTTCGGGTGAGAAGGGCTGCACCAAGTGTATGATGTTGGAAAGGAAGGAGGAAGGCAAAAGATAAAGGGGAAATCTCTGCTGTTTGATCTGACAAAAAGAAAGTGCCTAAAAGCTCTTCCTTGAAGTGCACAAGAATGAAAGGAAAAGGAGAACAATTTGCAGGGCTTGTTTGCTTGCTTTTCAAAGTAAAACTGTGAAGAGTGGCGAAAAAAAAAAAATGCCTTTTGTTTCATTTTATCTGAGGACAGAATGCAGACAGCAGGGCTCATATTTACCTCTCATTTATACTCAATAAACGTGTCCTGTGAATACATTTTTGGAAACTATTTTTCTTAGGGAATATGTTTTTTGTTAGCTATTATTGCTCAATTTGTGCTGGTTCTTAAAGGACTCCTGTGGCTTTTGGGGACAGATGAAGAGGAGTGATTCATGACTTTTCATGAAGGCCTCACTTTATACAAAGCTTTATCACTCACTGGACAGGTCTGTCAGAAGACAAATGATGCAGCTGAGACCTGCCTGGAAATGCACGGTGGGGAAAGATGGGAGCAAAAAATCAGTTTTTTTCACAAGTATGACACCATCGTGGACTTCCAGGGCTTGTGCAATTGCCTTAACTGTCATTGGAACAAAACACAGAGAAGGTTTCTTTCTACCCTACTCCTCTGTCCTCCCCTTCCTCTCCCTATAAGTCAATGGGTTCAGAATAAATTTGATCATATATTGCTATTTAATAGCTAATTCACATTTGATGGACAACATTGCTTTTATTCAACAGCAGTTCACATTGTATTTTACTATCACGAAGACAAGGCCAAGCTGGAAGCACTAGAGGAGGAAAAGCACAAAGTGCTTTCAACTTCCTGCTGTACTCAGGGTACTTCAGGCTGTCCAGGTTCCTTACATTTCTCCTTCAGTGATAAATACATAGTCACAGTGATGCATAAGTAGATGTCCTGCAATGCATATTCTCTATACAAATACATTTTCTGTGTAGGGATATATACATGAAAAATATTCTGGTGGGAAAGATGTATTTTTCCATCTAAAGATAACATTCCAAATGGCAGAACCATTTTCTCGGTCATGCTAAATGCCTTACTGACAAAATAAATCTTTAAATAAAAAAATTCCATTTTCTTTTCCCATTATCCACTGGAGGAAAAGAAAAAAAAATGATGGGGAAAAAAAGAAAAATGAGTGAATAGAGGAACTAAAAGAAAACAGCTGCTCATGCTGTAGCTACTCCTACCTATCCATCATCTGGAGGCCAGACTTCTCCCAGCATTTGGAGAAGCATTTGGAATGTCTGTAAAGACAGGCTATGATTACATGAGGACATCACAAATATGGCTTATGAGCCCATCGCCTTCTCGCATCCTTCCCCTCCATTCCTCCTTCTTCCCTTCCTATTCCTTCTTCTCTAAAACAGTAATCCAAACCCAGAGTTACTTCATCAATAACTCATATACTCAAGTGCATCCCTTTCCTTCTCTCTTTATCCGTAATGTGTTGAACTGTAACCAAGGGATGTTTCTTTGCATTTGTTTGGGCAGACGTAATATACTCCCATCCGTAACTGGATGAAAATGTAAATGAAAGAAGCATTTAGAAAAAATATAGACCCATTGAACACAAATTGCCCTACATGAGGAAAGCTGCAAAATATTAATTAAAAGCAAACAAACAAAAAACAACAAGAAGAAGGATACAGCTTGTTGTAGAATATAATCACAAAAAACTGCACCTGCTCAGCAGAGGACCAATTATTTTCTTCTTTTCTAAAAACTTATACTGCACCGCAATTAAGGAGCTTTAATAGGTAAGAGCACATTTTGTTAGATGAATGGCAACCGTGCTGCTCTCTGAAGGCTGTAAGAGAGATGAAATGGGAGGTGCTAAAGGGGAAGAATTCTGTGGTACTATTGCAGAGAAGTGATATGAACAACAGGGCTGAACCTGACAGCTTGACCCAACTTCTGTGCAGCCACTCAGTACTTCAAGAAACGAGGCTCAGCAGGAGCAGATCTCAACCAGAGATGATGGTAGGGATGGACCAATATACAAATCCACCACTGAATGTCAGCTGCCTTCTTATGAAGTAGTTAAAATCACCCGTGGAATGATGCAGGAATAAATACAAAAGTCAGGCCAAGCTGGGGATTGTGTTTCATCAGCTCAGTGGTGATTCAGTCAATTCTTGTAAATATACATGGAAGCTTATTCCTCTGCTCACTGCATGCACACAGACGAGAGCACTCTCCAATAGAAGTGCTGTCAGCAAAACAACCTGAGTAAGAGATTAAATATTGTAACAACATCACTTCATAAGGCAGAAGGGACCTAGATCTGCTTTCTGCTTGGTCTCAGAGTCCTGAAAGAGAGAGGACAACATGCTTCTTTAAATTATCACTGCTTCACTTCAGGGAAAATAGGAATCTCTCCATGAACTGAGAGCACATTCTTTTACTTACTTTTTTTATTTGCTTCTTCTAAACATGCCCTTGCATGCTTAGAATGTGTTAAAAGTAAGTAAAAGCATTTAACTTATAAGACAAACCTGCTAAGAACCAATTTCATAGAATAATAGATTGCCCACAGTTGGAAGGCACCCGCATGGATCACACCACCCCAACCCAAACCCTACATCTGAGAGCAGTGTCCCAGTGCCCCCTGAGCTGTGGCAGCTTTGGGCCGTGCCCACCACCCTCTGGGGCACAGCCTTTTCCTGACCACAGCCTGATCTTCCCCTGGCATAGTCCTGCACTGTTCCCTGTAGGCCACCACGAGGTCCTGAAATACATAGGCAGCAACAGAATAAAACTAGAGGAAAATTCACTCTAAATGTAGCACCTGCCATTTGGTCGCATGAACAAGGCACTGCTAAGTAAGAATAAGAGCAGATACAGTCTAAATTGCTCTACAGCCTCCAATGGCAGTAAATCTGTTGTCACTTGGAAACAAAACTTATTGAAGGCTTCAGGCAAAGCCTGCATTTCTGTTTCTGTCAACCATGTTGTTTTGGATGCCAACCTTGACAGCTTCACTCCATTATAGCTGATGTCCAGCAAAAACAACAAAACTTAAAAACCAAACGCAGTACATTCTAGTTGTGCACAAACAGCTTTTCCTCCATCCTGTGCTCTCCGGAGAAAGCTGAGTGAGAGAATAAACTACATATACTTCATAATGCAAAAAGAGGAACTGGGGGCTCCTCTGTCACCTGCTTTTTCAAAAAACATACAACCAGTCAATGTTAAGCCCCAGTAAATCAACACAATGGGGGAGGAGAAAGGGTATAGAGAAGTACTGCCTCTCCAGATACTACAGAAAAGAGGAAAGCCCACAAAAGAGTTTCTATTGCATTTATTAGATAGGAAATCTTCCTAAGTAAGAGATACTTTTATAGTCCACAATGCCTAAGACTTTTCATAGAATCATAGAACAGCTTCAGTTCAAAGGGACCTTAAAGATATTTAGTTTCAGCCATTGGCCATGATGCTCCTGAGAGATAGCATAGCTGATAGTCCCTGTTAAAATCAAGCTCTAGCGATTAAAACCAAGCTGGAAGCTCACAAGATTTTCTCTTTGCTGAGCTGAGGCTGTGATTTTCACCATGGATGCATTTGTCCAGTTACGCATATAGCATGACTATTTATCCCCAGGCTCTGTCAAAGAGCAAGTCTGCTGACATGTTGCATGTGCATTTTACTTTTGTCTTACCCTTTTAATATCTTGCTGTGACTTTTTTGGTCCTATCAGCTTTTTCTTAAAGCTAGAGAGACACCTATTCAGTGACATTCTTGTACAAGCGAACAAACGAATCTCAGTTCATTTTTCTTCGTGCATCATTTGGTTCACAATAAGTCTTACGTACTGAGACTGTATATGCTTTAATATATGCATGCTATCAACAGATGATTTTGGGTAGCTATCCATGACAAGGCCACAACATACACAGCCTCAAAATATGTCTCCAGAATCACTCAGTCATTAACATAGACTGCAGCTCTGGTATCCACACAAACATCAATTGTACCATCACATTCATCAGTGAGCAAACCTTCCAGGTCAAGAGCCCCTGCCCAGAAGAACTGGTACACCTTTAAAGTCCCATGAAAGCCTTTGATATGGAATTATGAAATGTTTCCACCAGCTCCAGACTTTCTGCTTGAATGCCAGATGGCTGTGGCCTCAGTTACCCAGAATCAAGGCAAAAGGAGATGAGGTAGGATAGCTAGGTGCTCTCCAAAAGACAAACAAGCGCTCAATCAGATGAGCACACACTGTTGATGCTGGAAGAAACTCCAGAGGATTTAGCTGGGTGAAACTTGAGGTGAGCTCAGCTCCAGTCTCCTATAAGTATTTCAAGTTCAGGGATGGTGAGCTCCTCCCCAGGAGGCACATGAGCCGGGGTAGTGGGTGGGGGAGCCTGACACAAACTCAATTTCCAGTCCATGGACAGTATTTGCAGCCAGACTCACATGTCAGAATAACAACTCAGCAACACTCTTGCTAATTCAAGATGATGGTCCCAGAAGCTCCTAACTCATTTTCTGATGTTTCTCCACTCTTGTACCCTGCAGGCTACATCTTCAGATAGGATGAAAGATGCTTTATTTAGTTTAATTTTGCCCCAAGACATAGCAAACTAAGAAAAGAAGCCAAGACAAGCTCTCCTGTTACCAATAAAAGACAAAGTTAAACTCTCTTGAAGCACAAGAGTTAGATGAGCTTTTTCCTTGCCAGACTGGAGTTTAATTTTCCATAAGGAAGTTGCTGAGAAGTGTCTCAGGGAATATGTAGAGAATGAAGGATTTATAAAGTCACATTTTTTCTGCTTCACTTGCTGGATGCTTCTCTACCAACCACTTCTTTGCTCTGCTTTGTGCCCAGCTCTCCAGCTTCACCAGTAATTGCAATGCTGAGTTAACATCCACCATATGCAGTAGCAGAGATAAGAGTCAGTATAACATGATACAGTATAAAATCAGGTACGTTTACTGTGTCATTGCTGGCCTAAATAGGGATAGAGAGAAATACTGTGCAGGGTGGGAAATTTTAGAAAATATTCTGTTCTGTGTTACCAAGCATTTTGGGAGCCCTCATCCTGCAGCACAGCAACCAGACAACACTATGAGTGAACTACAAGGTTCAGCAAGCCAAGATGCCTTACGTGGAATTTGACAACTTCTGTCAGTTTATTCCAGTATGACCATTATATTTAACAAGGATAATTTAAAAATCTGTCCCTTGCCTCCAAGGACTCTGAGTGCAAGACTCTCTGGTGGATTTTTTGTCTGTTGTATTCAATTTTCTTCAATGGGTACAGATATCACATTAAAGAGCAGTAATGCTTCACCTGGCAGAAGCGTATGCTGATGTAGTAACACCAGTGTTAATAGATCTTACAGAAAGCATCCACTGAATCAAGCAAACAGCAGCAGGAACTTCAACCAGAAAGAGTTTTAGATCATTTAAAATAAAAGAAATTAAAAGAGTATAAAGTAGAAGAATATAAAACAACCTCTGCTAAAATGTTGCATCTTCAGAAGAGATGCAAGGCTAACCTCTTAACTTACTTCCAGATGGTATGATTTATTCTGAATCTTCCCCTCTCAAGCCTTCTTGGTTTCCCCTTACTGTTCAAAAAGATCATCCAGGCTCTTCCTTCAGCTTTGTTTTCATTCTCTTTTCATTCCATTGTCACCTGGCTTACAGTCAACAATCCTGACCACTTCAACTCCTCACACCCTGCTTTTTGTCATTAGCCAAAATTGATAGCATGAGCTCTACACACCTTCCACACTCTTATTGTGACTACAAAGTTGATGGGACTTCATCAGGCTCCTTCAATCAGACAACATTGCAACAAGTATGCCCACAAAGAGCTTAAACTCTCTGGAAGCATGGTGTCCAGAAACTGCATTCCTCTCTTCCGCTGTGGAACACTTTGATATTTCTGTTGTGTCATGCTATGGATTCTCCATTGGTTAGTTTTCCTTTCATGTATCACACTTTTTATTGGTTAATTACTCTGTTTTCATGCCAAGCACAAAGGAAAGCCCCAGCCAGTTCATGTATTGTGCAATTAATCATATAAACACCGTACACTAACCATATTATTCCAAACAAAATTACGCATTTCCTAGTCTGCCTTCACTGCACATCAGATCATAAACCTCCTCTTTGCACTAGTTCATGCTCTGATCACCTTCCTGCACCCTCCAATGCTCCTCATTCTCCAGCAGCTGTTCACACTGATGCTCAGGTCCTTTCACAGAGAATATATGCACATGACTCACCTCTCAAGGACATAAATTGCTATCAGCTCAGGGAGACCTAAACAGGGACCAGGCACGGTAGCACCTTTTGATCTCAGTACGCCTTGTCCTTGCCTTAAAGCACTGGGAAACCTTCATCCTACCTCCCCAAGAAATGGCAGCTCACGCCAATGCAGCAAGCCCCAGAACCAGTACAGACAAGCCACTCTTATCTTGCATTGATGTAGTTTATTCAGGTAAACCACAGTGGTAGATAGAATGCTGACAGGAGTGATCCACTCTCTAAACACAATTTGACTTGTGATTAGTTAGGTCTGCTCCTCCCTGACTGTCTTTCCTTGTCTTTAAATGCCTTCCACTTTCTTCTCCCACAGGAAGTGTTCCAGGAGATCTGAACTGTGGGGTATGACCTAATCAAAGTCCAAGATAGCCTGAAACTTCAACACATGCCTCTGAAAGCCAACAGCAAAGGCCATGAGGAAGGTACTTCCCTTGCCTCTTTGCAAATAATTTCTTTCTTGTTAGTTTTCAAAGCACTTATCATAGCATGTGGGCACTGAGAAAAACAGAAGGCAGAGGAGGCATCAAAGTCTTCATCAGGTTTGTCCTCAGATCTCAGAACTGCATCATAAATAATGAGAAACCATTTTTCCTTTCTTGAGTGTGCAAATTTAAGAGAATGAATAAACACTTCGGTTTTTAATAAAACATTTCTTTTCTAGTCTTATGGTAGCAGAGAGAATTTAGAATGATAGAAAAATTCAAAGCCACCAACTTCAAGGTTAAATCAGGTTATTCAGTGCCCCATCCAACTGCGTTTTGAAAATCTCCAAGAATTAATAACCTACAAGCCTTGCAGGCAATCTATTCTGGTGCTTCACAACTCTGAGGACTGAGCAGTCTCACCCAAGACGGTATAAAAGATTCAGAAACCATCAGACAACTAATTGAAGAAGCACAGCAAATGCTCTGAGGTTCCATCTTTATATCTCTCTACCCATCACCACAGAGCCTCTGTGGAGGGATCAATCCAAAGCCCGAAGGATATCTGCTAAAAGTTTCTACTGAGCCACAGTAGGTAGCATCTCACTGGCAGTCATTCCATAGTGCAGACTCACTGTTATGGTAGTGCCATGTTCTGCAGGCTATTTTGATGCTCTTATTAATGACTTTGTTCTTTCAGTTCTCAAGCTGACAGTTCATTTTTCCTCCTACAAGTTCTTGTCATCACACAAGAGAATATTTACAGCTGTCTATACTCTGTGCCCATGCAGTCTTCCAGAAAACTGGCTCATTGGGTGTTCATTCTCACTGAAAGGAGAGACAGGCAAAAGTAATTTGCATCAAGGATCAGGTTATCTGAGTGCAATTTCCTTGTGGCTCCTACAGCTTGCTTCCAACCTTTACAGTGATTTGAAACCAGAGATCCAGCATTATGACAACCCAAAACTTTTACCTATAAACAATCACCTTTCTGTAAACTTCTGGAGACAGACAAAAACAACCTGGAAGTTCTTTTGATCAGTTCAGTGGTTTTTATACTTCAAGGCTTGGGTCATATTTTTAAGCTAGATTCTGCAAGGCAGACAACCTGAAGCTTATCAGATACATGCAAGTCAGGCAACTTTCAGAGGGCATCCTAATTGGAAAGTTGAGCAACACCAGTGAAGGTTGACAATCTCACTTAGCTCCAGATCTGGGATTTTCCAAGGATCCATAAAGAGACTGAGGCAGTGCCTTGTTTCAGTTTCCACTGAAATGTGGAGAATGCAATAGCGAGGGCACAAAGGATGTTTTGTTGACAGTGTCTCACTGACAACAAAATAGAGAAAAACAATCATGCAAAAGACAAGCTTGTCTTTTCACAACAGAAGTCAGTTATACGTCTTGAGCACAGTTCCAACAGTGTGGAACTGAGAATCATCATCTTCTAGGTTTTGGTAAAACTAACAATGATACTGCTCATGGCCATGACTGGGACAGTTACCCTACAGATTTCCTGGGTTGCATTTATTTGTTTTCTTTCTCAGTTCCAAGATTTCTAAAATAAGAAAGGAATTGATTGCTTCACACTAACCAAAGGGCATTTCCCACTTCCACAAAGCATTGCAGGGACATGCAATGGTGTAAATCCCTTTGCCTGTGGAACACTTCCATGCTGAAGATGATTCTGTTCCACCTGACAGAGGCACTGGCATCAGTCCCAAGCTCAGTGCAAGTTGGTGCCACCAGACTTGCTTTATCTTACTTCAGCTCTGTACAATCTCTACTGACCTCACTGAACTTACCCCTGTCACTAAGGTCTGTTGCACTATGACTCATTGATCACCAAGCCAGTCTGTGCTTACCCTTATATTTTGCCAATCCTGACTTGACTTCATAGCTGTATCCAGACCTGCTTTGCCACTATGGACACAGAAATGACTGGCTGTCCGTAGGGACTGCTACTGGACTTGCTCTTCCCACCCCAGTCCTGCAGGACTGCCATAGCACATTGCCATGTGCCTGTTCTGCTGTCACATTCCACTCCTAGCTTGTATTTCCCTCTGCTACCGCCTGACAATTTATAGTCAACTCTATTTATGACAAAACACAATGCAGAAAGGGGGAGAGATGTGGGGGAAGATCTCCCTTCCCCTTGTCACACAACAGAGCAGAGCTGTTTCTGGTTTCACATAGCTCACTGCTAATATTTTACCTCCTGCGCTTTCCCATCACAGCCCACATCTACGCAAAGGATGCCATCCATGTCATTGGAAAGGAGCCAACTGCTGGGTGAATCATGGCTGTGGATTCACACCCAGAGTCAGTCTGCCACTCTGTTGGTGTCCTTCTAGTTTGGTAACAGGGATGAGCTATTTCTAATGCAAGGCAGCCTTCCAAAACACCCGTCCTGAGGGCAGCAGAGACAGGCGGAGGCACACTGTACCCCTCACCCACATCCCAACTCCTCCACTTCTGCAGAACAAGAAAACTGGCATTTTTGTACAAATAGAACATTAATTCTGATGACAGGGTAATAACAAAGCTACTACTTCAGTACTAGGGCTTTTCACATTATATACACTACGTAAATTACATGCCATTTTTACAAATTGTAAACTAGATAAATGACCAGTGTTTACATGCATGACTTGCAATTGAGACCTCCTTGCTACTGGAGTGGCTTTATTGTAACAAAATGTGCAGAATGTATTGGTAGTCCACAAAGTACAACATTGGGAGAGTAAGAGGGATCCAATTCAACATGAGTGAAATACCATTAATACACTTCAAAGGAGAAGATCAGAATAGGATTTTCTTGAGAGAAGAGTTGAAAACTAGGAAGTCTGCTTAAAGTTTGCTTTCTCCAACATGAGCCTCCCTTTAATTATGGCAAAATCCCAGTTTGTTGGGCCACTCCACATGTAAAATAGCAGGTTTTGCACTAGATCCTTACACTTCAAATCACAATAATTAACACTAAACACAAAAACTAAACTCAAGTTTGTATTTCAAGCTGATTGTAAGTAGGTCACTTTTAAAGTAATGCCTCCTCTTTATTTCCATGGAAACTACAACTGATATAAAGAGCACAATAACACTGTTGGATAGAGCAAATTCTCAGCTACAAACCACAATTTTTCAACGCAGTCACTTCCATTAGCTGTGTGTTTTTTGCCAGCAATGAACAAGAGCCTGCATGCCAAGCTTGTAAATACCTGTACCAGCAGAGATGACCCACAGTCAGTGTGGTTCCTGCCGAAACACACCACCTCACTGTGCTCACGCCCACTGCTTGATCTCCATAAATGCTCAGAAAGCATTAATGAATGTCATTGGGTGCCATTTTTTCTGCTTGGAGAGATTCAATCCCACCCCTTTGCTCCATACGCACTCTCACGTCCAATGCCATTCTGTCACACAACAACAAAATGGAACAGGATATTGGTGGGAAGGTTTAACCTCCACTGCCACCCCACCAGCATCTGCTTCTGATGTTGTGAGCCAACATCATAAAGTAGGAGGCACTACATCCAGAGCAGCCCTCATAGCTTTAGAGCAAAATAAGTTCAACCATTTCTGGACTCACTGTAGTTCTGGTAATTTTCTGTTATTTTACTCACTGTAAAAACCACATTGTAAAAACAGTGGGAAATGCAAAGTAAAGCAATTAAAACAGCCGCTCATCACTTAGAATTAATTTTTTAAACGCTTATAATCAAATACAGAGAATGGGAATAAAACAACCTTGGGGACTGGTTTCTGTTTGTTACCTCCCAATATGATTACCTGAGGGAAATCACTGTTGAGAGAAGCCTTAGATAAACAGGGAAAGAATATATTTTCCATATTCTTTCCCTTAAACAAATAATAAACTTGGGTCACTCTCTTCCACGGTGACTTTAATCACTTTTAAGGGTATTCAAACTTCCTACAAACTTATATGAAAAAAGTTTGATTCTTGGAATGCCTTAAGCATGCCAGGTAAGAGATTAATTAGACTATGGCATATGAGAAGATGTGTGCTAAAAGGCAGGCACACTGCTACTGGAAATTCAGTCTCCTGTCCTCCACACTTTTCCTTCCAGACTGCCAGATCCTAGAACTTTTGCTACACTTATGGTTCCTGAAGTTACTGAATATATTGCTCTTATTGCTTTTCTTTCTGAATTCAGCATCAACCTGCTCAGCACAAGCAGCTCAGTTTCATTCCAGTAAGGAAAAAAAACAATGAAGTGAGGAAAAACAAAACCAAAAACCAACAGCTCACACAGACACAACAACAAATGTGTCAGCATCAGCTGCCTATTCCTAGCCTAGAAAGCAATGCAGCAGTTCAGCTTCTTGTTTTAACCTCTATGGCTATTTTTGGGTCCCAGCCAACCCCTCAGCAGATGCTCAAGAACAGGACAGAGAATGCAGCCAAGTTTTGCTTCATGGACTGCTGGAATACAGAGGAGAAGC
This sequence comes from Callipepla californica brunnescens, assembly GCA_023055505.1. Classification (NCBI taxonomy): domain Eukaryota; kingdom Metazoa; phylum Chordata; class Aves; order Galliformes; family Odontophoridae; genus Callipepla; species Callipepla californica. Next base: position 2,459,884 of record JALIRH010000017.1, on the reverse strand, counting down.
TCCTACTGAATACCCAAACCCCATCTCCTTTTCTAAATGAACCCACTGTGCCCAAGGAAATCCTCCTGCAGGAGGTACTGGTGTGAACTACCACTCGCTGCTCATGAGTGAGCCCTGCTCCTACAGCTGCAGCCCTATCAACTCTCAGTACTGCAGGAAGCTCCAGTCTTCCTGAGAGCTGGAAGTCATGCCTACAGCAGCCAGGAGAGCTCTTGTACTGTAGCAAACACTACCACACATCCAGAAAATACTTAAAATAATGCTGTCTTGGTAACTCCTATCAGCTGATACCCATTCTACAAGCCTGGGATTGGTGCTACACACATCAAAACTCATTCAGAAATCCTCCTGTTGATCTTGACCCAATAACCCTCTTGATATTCACCCCCCCTAACATCTCAGCACAACTTGGCTGACAGGCCATCCCCTCCCCAAAACCATGGCAAATGCTTTTATTGCAGTTAATTCTGCAAAACTCAGAGCACCTAGCCACAAGATAACAGCCCCATCTCTCCACATCACTTAGTGTTTATGACGCTATCATTGCCCTAAGCACAGCTCAGCCTCTGCTCTATTACTTCAGAGTAGGTAGACCAACTTACCAAAACCAGAATCTTCTGAGGAGCACGCACTAAGGACTCACCCCATATCTATATGTAAGGCTAGATGGGATTCTTCATTCTTCTGTCTGCTGGGGGATGTGTAGACATACACAAGACACATCAAACTAGCAGGTTTCTGGGGCAGTTACCACCCATTCAAGTCTTCCTTACCACCCCTTGCATTTTACCAACCATTTTAGGAGTCCAGCACTATTCTTTCCATTGTTCCTTAAGACAAGAAAGACAGATTTCCATTCTTCCCAGTGTAGTAGACCAGCAGCCCAGCTAAATAACAGGGAGCCATGGCTGGGCTAGCTTTTATGTTGCAATGTCTGTGAGCTCTCATAAAAGCTTTCAGCTTGATATTTCTTGTGGTGCACTTGGAGGGGATTAGATCAGAGCTTTTCAGGGCGACACAAAGTCCTTTTCAGTTGGACATCCATCTATTTAGCAGCTCAGCAAAGAACCCCAGGAGGAAGCTTGCCTGTAAGGAAGAGATGTTTCTTTGAACCACCTGAAAGTGGGAAGTGTAATCAAAAGAGTGACCTGCCCCAGGAGCACATGTTTGCGACAGGTCCTGAGCTCACAGGGCTTTGGCAGGGCATGACTACAAGCAGCAGCAGACAGATCCTGGTTCACATCCCACATGACAGCTGTGATTTTGAGATTCTCAAGTGGATGACACCAATTGCTCAGTTTAAAGTACTGAGAGCTGCCCATAGGAGCGGAAGCAGTCACTTCTGGGACTAGAAGCTAATTGCAGCAAAAAGTTCCTCGTCTCTGTGATAGTGGGCAATACTGTAAACTCATGGACTCTGTATTTCAAAGTTTGCTGTTCTGCTATCATTTTAAACACGGTCACGATATTAAGCTGCACATCATTGGTTCAGCAGCCTCCCTGGGAATGCTTCCAAGGCTCCTTGCTTCCAAGCTCATGCTGCGGCAGCATTCCTTCTTCTGGCTGGGAAGATTTGGAAGTCCAGAGAGAGGTAAAGTTACACGCACAAAGAAGAAAATAAAAGGACAGCACCACAATCTCTACTTCCTCAGTTCTGAGGGTAAGCACTCCACTCATGGTTCGGAGATAGCCTGGCTTCGCTTTGTGGTTGCCTTCTCCTGAGCCTCCTATCCCTGCAGCTCTCCCTCCCACCACTTGCTTCCCATGCACATTCCCCAGCACCACAGAACAAACAGGGCCACCACTTACATGAGCATTGTGTTACAAGCATTTGCAGCAGGACTAGAGGCACTGCAGCTGCTGTTGGCTTAAAATAAGCAGAGTTGCTAGGTTTGATCGCTGCTGTGACCGTGATGTACTGCAGAAAAGGTTCCAATGAGGCTTCGGTTCTGCCCTCAGCAGAACACTGAAGAAAAGCAAAACTTCTACACCATTTATCAGAGCTTTATAGACCTCTTAGAGCACTGTGAAAAATACTTTCCGCAGTCAAGGTGATGTATTTTATTATGCTCATATGACAGCATAACCTTAGCTTAACTTCAGGTTAATGGAACTTACGGTAGCACAAAGATTAAAAATTACTAATGAGCAAAAAGAATCCTAAATCTACTCCTTTTTTTTTTCCTTTTTTTTTTTTTTTTTTTTTTTTTCCAGAATACAGTTAAAGTTGTACAACCTTAGAGTTTGACCTCAGGAACTGAGCTGCCAAAGCAAAAGCCATCTGAACTATGAGCTTCCTCCTCTGGAGGGCTCCAAATTTAACCTGTGGGTGCAGAGGTTGCTCTAGGACATGGACTTGTTCACCATGTGATAAAGAGCTCACAGTGATAAGCACAGCTCATCTCTGTTACATCACAGCAACTGACAACAATTCCCTACTGAACATGGAGCAGAGCTGAGCTCTGGGGCTATGCCATGCTACTCAATTAAAACGCCTTTCAAACCAGGAGAAGCACATAACAATCCTTCATCCTATCTAAGTCCTACCGACATCTTTGTTCTTGTTTTACCAGCACAGCTGACAACCATGTCAAATAACTACAATTCCTACTCTGACTTCCTGCAATAGGTAACTATGAGCCATCCAAGCCTCCCTCTTCAGGCCATTGTGCTCCCTAGTCAGTAAGCACTGCTGGCAGGGCAGAGTGGATGCAGCACCACCTGGCCTCCTGGCAGCAGCCCTCACCCATTGGGCTGTGCTGGGGATGGGGCGAGACACCACATCACAGGAACCAACAGGAACAGAGCCCTGCAGGTGAGTGGTGCAATTCTGGGCCTGGGGAATACAAGAAAGGCGTGTTGGCATGTCTCTTTCCACCAGTTAAACAGGAAGCAGGCTAAGTAAAGTGTTTACATGAGCTGAAACAGTCCTGTGAGTAGGGAGCATCTGTGAGCAGAAACCAAACCACAGCCATAAAGTACAGAAATGTTGGCTCCTTTTTCCTGCTGCTTTCTTTCCTAATTTTGCCCCAAATATCTCTCCAGGCAGCAGGAACCAGCTTTACTTTTTCCCATACATGAGCAAATGTGGAAGGGTGAAGCATGCCACCTTCCTGAGTTCCCATGCCTGTGGAGTGTTCACAGGTTACCATCACCTCAAATAACAGATTGGTAAACAAAAAAAATCAGTACTCTGTTGCACTAACAGCAAGAAGTAAACTCAGACTTTGTGCATCACACAGTTTGCTGCCTATATATGAGAAAAGTGCATTTATAATTTTATAGATTTAAGTCAAAGAGAATATTCAAACCACATTCAGGTTCCAGGAAAGGCTCTCTTTGACTTCCCTGGGCTTTGGATCACACTCAGGGAAATTAAGAAAGTTGCCAAAATTCACACAGTGAGTTTGCAGAAAAGTCAGAAGCCAAAAGCTAGATTTGCCAAACTCCAGCATTTGTGCTGAAGCCGCTCTGCTGCTGGAGGTGCTGGAATGGCAACAACAATCTGCTCAAGTGTGAAATTTTAGCTACCAACCTGGCAATGTTTTTATTTCTCTGACCTATTCCATTGCTCAGATCCAGGATATTCCTTGAGCTGAAAACAATCGCAGAGAAGATTCAGCATCATCTCTGGACAGGCACTAGCGTGACCATGGTAACTCAATAGCCACAGAGGAAAAGGTGAGAAACTCTGCTTTCCAGGAACTGGGACATACATTGGGGGCTCCGGATGGGGCAGTGGTGAACCAAAGATGCAGCACTATGCAGCTCAGCACTGAGATTCCTGGGCTGTGAGCCTAAAGGTGCTTTTGACTTTCCGAAGTTTGCAGGCCTTTGTTCCTCTGCTTGGCCTCCTCAAGGATATTCAGTCTTGAGTGGTCAGCAGTCACTGCCTGCTACCCACATACCCTCAGTGTGACAGAGCAAGCTGATGGACATTGCCTAGAAAACATTCATTTCACCACTTCATTTATTGTGGATAAAGCAGGAAGAACATCTCAGGATGCAAGTCCAGCATTGCCCTGTTTGTTAAGCTTCACATTCTTGCTAAGGGGCTTTCCCTAAAGAAAAGTACCTATTGCTGTGAACAGTGGAAAGTTTGGAATCACTTCATATATCAACAAAATGCAGTCTTCTCTGCAGGGAAAGTCAGCAGCAGCTTAACAGCAGTGGCTAGGAATGAAGATAACCACATCCAGTGAAAACTACTGAGGAAACTGCATATATTTGTACACACACCTGATTTTGGCTAAAGTACCACAGTCAATTGCTAGAAAACTACCACAGAAGGTTTTCTGACTAAAACGTCCTTTAGTTTGGTCTGACACAAGCATCTTCCAGAGAGAAAGGAAAGCTGTGAATCTATTTGAAGTAGGACATTTGAAAATAGGCTATTGTATTCTGAGGGGTTTTATTTAAAGATTTTCTTGTCACTGTTCTAGGCTCTGAAGATCTATTTTTATGCCTTTGTTTTCGTTTGAAAAAGGGAACATTATTCCAGCTGCCCTATGACTAGCAAAGATGATTATGAAAAGGGAAAGAAATGAGCATTTCCTTCTCTTCATAGCCAAGGAATTGGCATCTTATAATAATGTCTGTAAATTTAGCAGAGTTTAACAAAACAGGAAGGCCAAACTTTTACTGGCATGGCAGCATCTCCCCCATACAAGTAGCATTGTATGGAGGATGCAAGAGGTCAGCAGGAGCACTTGAAGGACGTGCATTTGCAGTGGGTACATTAGAGCCTGAAACAAGAAAATGCAACAGAACGACAGCTGTGCTTTATGATTATAGGCCTTTAATCCTCATTTTATAAAGGTCTGGACCATGTCATAGATTTCAGCCTAAGCTCAGAGCCGTGCTGTGTCAAGATGTAAGAATAACATTTCAATTTGGATACAGTTGCCCTGTGGAAAGTTACATTTAAGATCCAGACTTGCAACAAGTCATTTGCCTGGTGTATGTAACAAACATCATTTCCACAGAACTTCTAATACAGTATTAGACTCTAGCTTCTCATATTTTCATCTTTTGATGAATGGAAATTGAACATGCAGAAGAAATGGCAAATATGACTTCAGCAGTGCCATCTTTCTACACAGAACAGACCGCAGCTGGACCTGCCTGCTGTTCACCACGCACTGCAGAACAGCTGGTAAGACTTGGCAGAGAATCACAGAGCAGTAATAGGAATGATTTTTTTCCACTCCCAGGGAGAGAGAACAGAAACATGACTGTACCTTAGAAAGGAAATGACCTGCAGAAAATATGAAGCAAGATAAACAAATTCCTGAGAGTTCTGGGAGAGCAAATACTGTTGTTTGCCATTGTCCCACAAGTCGAAAATGGATGAAACAGCATTATACTGTTCTGAGTAGTGTCTTTAAACATCTAAAGAGAATTGGGAGGCAAATGGATGAGGCCAGGCTCTTCTCGGTGGTGTGTAGCAATAGGACAAGGAGTGCTGGACCTCAGCTGTTAAAATGAAGGCCTCAGGTTTCCATGCATTTGGATTGGCCTCTACAGTATAGCGTGGGGGTGGAGTCTTATGCATTCCTCTTTACATCTGCAAAAGGAAATTGAATTGAAAAAGGCTCAGGAATTACCACACTGGACCTCATCCATTTCTGGCAAAGAGAGGCAGATGAGATAGTAAGACATGTACCTGCCAATTCTCACTGAGATGGAAATGGTGCAAGACAATGACTATATGACTGCTTGGTGTCAGCACTCCTTGCTCTTCAGAAGTCGTTAGATTCTTTTCATGGGAACTTTGTTGTGATGTCTGCATAGCAGTAATCAGCCTCAGCGTGTCTCAATGAAGCAAATGGGAAAGCCAGTAATATATAGCTCAGTGTGAGCTTTTCAGCAATAGAAGCAAACCAAGAAAAAAAACTAATGGTTAGGGGGGAAAAAAAAAAAAAGAAAGAAAAAAAAAAACATTTTCTGGCCAAACATTCTGTCCTAGAATAATCAGGCCAGCGTAGATTTCCATTGCATCAGCATCTGGTCCTCGGAGAAGGAGAAAAAGGAGATGGTGGGGTGGATGTCATGTTTCATGTTTTTGTAGATTAAACATTTTGATTTTTCTAAAGTGGTTCAAATAATGTTCTTGTATTTGACAGACAGTGTCTGTAAGAAAAAAAGGTACTGTATCTGCTCCAATTTGAAATGCATGCTGTCAATGAGGCAGCTGAAGAATAGATTCTGTTTGTCTCCCTCTGAAAACATTTTTGGCTGCAGAGCTATAATGCTTGATTCTGCACAGAACTATGGTTAAAAGAGCACTTAGGGAATGTTTTCAGAAGAGTTTAACACTCATCTTAACCTTCCCCCACAACAGCCTTGGGTAGTCAGCCATGTGCATCACTGAGAGCACAACCAAACAGAAAGAAACGTTTGTAGCCACACAGCCTCCCTGCAAAGTGATCTGACAAAAGCAGCCTCCCTGCCCACCAGTTTGGATCACATTACATTAATTTGCCTCACTAGTCCTAGCACCATAAGGACCCTCAGAAACAGCCTCTTTTCATGTGGCTCAGTCATGCCAAAACTGAGCAAGAGAAGCACTGTGAAAGAGGGGAAATCCCAAGTCTGTCTCACTTTTCTCTGTGACTTTAAGTCTCTCGAACATGAAATCTGAAATGAGAGGCTCATATTCCTTCAAGAGTACTCACCATCAGTTTCCTAAGTCAACTCACACTGCCTACCAGGACCAACCTGATCAGAGTAACAGTGATTAAATCGTCTGTTCTTCCTTGTTCTCCCTGAACAATAGCGCAGCAAATTCAATGGGGGTAGAAGAAAGCCCCACAGGGGACTGCGCGCAGGCCAGAGGGAGGCTTAGAAAGCTGTGCACGGCTGCTATGCATGCACAAATCTGAAAATTCGGTCCTTTGGAGGTCCCTTCCAAACACAGCCATCCTTGTGCCCTCTGAACTCCACCTTTGTCACACAGTCCTGGTGCTTTCCTGTTCTGCAGGCTAAGCAGGGCTTCAAAATCATTCTGCTGTTGGCCCCCTCCCACTCTTCTCCTGCTCTTCCATAGCTGGATATGCAACAGAACTCTGAGCTCAGTACAGAAGTGGGACCATGTCAGTGAAAGGAACTGATTGTCATGAAAGACAGTATTCTACAGAGATGAGAATAGCAGGGGGTCTGACCAGGGAAAAGAGGAAAAAGGGACAGTGTGAATAAAGTGTGTAATTCTGAGGCACAGCAATAACAAGCCAGTGCAGAAGCTGACAGCACCAAACTACTGCTTTTGTCTGCATGTTGTCAGTACTCGCTCTTTTCCTTTATTCCTCCCATCTCTTTGCTGGGTTCGTTCCAAGCTGAGGACATGTGTTTTTTCTTGTGCAGAGACATGGCACTTAGCAGATGCACATGGGGTGAGCCTTCAATCAACAGTGGTTGTTTGCTTGTTCCCACCTTGAATGCTCTCGTGTAGCTCAGATTCACTGCAAGAGAACAGTATTCACTGCTCTCTGAACAGGTCTCTAAATCAGCTTCAGATATAGGGGAAAGAAGAGATGCTTCAGTATATAGTACAAAAGCAGATGATATGGGAGAAAATGAAATAATGGCAACGTCCTAGAGCAGAGAAAGGAGGGTGAGGTCTTCAGGAATCAGAAGACAGAAGAATCAGTTGACTTTCTCAAGGGAACCGCCTTTGCACATGCCGATGTAAATGTCTCATTTAATAATAGAGTAACAAAGCAAACTGTTCACATTCTGAGTGAGAAGCCCTCAGATTTGCTCAGCTACTCTGTACTCCATGCAGTTCCACGAATGCAGCAAACAGTTGATTTCAGTATTGCCATCTAATTTTTTTCTGTCTTAAGAAAAGCAAAGCTTAAGTTTGGGCATAAAGAGAACTTTCTACTCTGCTTGCACTTTATTTTCCAGCAGTTACCATAGCAGTTTGGCTCCAAGTCATTTGGAAGAGGGCTGGCTTGCAAACCCAGGACAGATATCAGTCATGGCGGAGGAAAGAGGTGACTTATCTGCTCTGCAGAGCCTCCACAAGCACTGTTTATTTGCTGTGCACACTCAAGCTAGTTCTGCACTCCATCACCATGGCAGCTTATTGACATCCCGACATCCTCACAGACACCCTTATGGAATCTTTCCATGACTGCAAATGAGGTGAACACAGATACCAGAAGACACCCTGAGCAGGGGACGGTGCATAGAAGAAGCAATGTAAATGGGAACATAAACGAGAAGATACTGCAGGTTGGCTCAGTACCTAAAAGACAACAAACAACTGGTGAAAGAAGACAAGGTCTGGACTTACTATGTGTTCCATAAAACACAAAGAAATCACAGTATTACTCTTCCATTGCATACGCTGCATTCAGATCAGGTGTGAGTTCTCACAAGACTGGTGCAAGGAGAGGTCATCAGGTGACATCTGTCCCACCACACACGAGCACATCAATCATGCACAGTGGAAGAGAGATGATAGCTTCAAGGTTCAAACAGTGATTTTAACGTTTCCTCTGAACAACTTGTATCAAGAAACGCAGGAGAAAGAACAGAGCCATGAAAAAGGAATCAAAAGAGACCTGCCTGGAGGCTGGCTTCTTTTGAACAGAAACAGCCACAGAAATTTCCATTCCTACAAGCACATGAACAACCACAGTGTAGGAAGCAGTTTTTCTGTTGACACTGTAGAATCCATATCAATTGTAGAACTTGGTAGGAAAAAGCCAACCAAATCCATTTGCCATGTCGATTTCCCCACAGACCAGAGGTGCTTTTACCTGAAGATCCCAGCTTTATCTTATCAACAGCCAACAAACCCAGATTTACGAACACTAAAGGAACTGAAGCAGCTCAAAATGCTACATATGCACACATCCCAGTCTGACACTGCTGTATACAGCACAGACAATTCAGGGTCTCCAGGAGCTACTGCTGCATCACTGAGAACCCTGTTTCGACAGCTGAGATATGCCAGAGGATGGCACATAGCTGAAGAGAATTAGCAGAACATCCTCATATAAATCTTAAGGCCAGCAGACCCTTGGTTTGTAAGCCAAAACCATGCTTTCCTCTTGCCAGTCTCCAGTCGAGATCACATATCACAGCACTTCTGTCTAGAGGTTCAGCAAGCAACATTTACTAGAACAGTCAGACAGGTTTTGCCTGCTCTAACTGCAGCTATTTTTAGTAGGCCATTTATCTAAGAGTGGGCTCTGGGAGTATCAATTTCCTAGTCAACTGGGCAAATAGGGCTGCGCTTGCTGTTTGCTGAATTCCTAAACAAAAAAGCTCTCGGGGAAAGAAAGAACGTGACCAAGGCAAAGGGACTGGCTTATCACATCCTGCTGATACCACAGAATTTGCTGTGGCCTTACCATTTTGACCTGCTAGCTTCCAGCCACCTGTGCAGATATTTTGCATGGCTACACCTACACTAGTACAGCTCTTATTGACTAAGAGCCAGCAGGGATTGTCTGTGGTAATAGGAAGACCATGCAGTAGTTAAAGCCTCTGGGCAGAAGCCCAGTGCTGGTTTTGCTCAGACTTGTGGTTTTCCAGTGTGAGTGTTCAACTGGAGGAAAATGGCAGATGCAAAAAATCTCACTGGGTCCTGAGGAATCCAGCTTGTCTCTGCAGGCACGTATTTCCTGTTTTGATGATTTTTTTTAATTTTTTTTTTTCACATTGCTTACAAAATAATGGAAGTGAAGGTCTGGTCCTGCTGTCTGGAGTCCCCCTGGCTCCATTGCTGTCACTAAGCTATGTACCACGCTCACCATCTGTGTTTTTGCACAGGCTGCAATCCACACCAGCTGCTCAGAGCTGCTTCATGCTCAAGCAGGTCCAAACCTCAGCATCTGCTGCACTGCTCCACAGAGCAGATCAAGCATGAGACCCTTTGAACAGTCACAGGTTATAGCACAAATTACCCACATTGCAGCTGTGCCACAGTTGACTCTGGGAAAAGCAGGGAAAAACACCACTATGGCCAGCATGCACTTTTATGTCATACTGTTCAAGCAGCAGGAAAGTAGACTATCTCTGGCTTGAATCTCAACCACGTTATTCTGATTACTGAAACTAGTGCAGCATCATAGATGCTCAAGTTACACAGAGAATCAGCCCTCCAACACCCTCCTCTACTTTATCATTGCTAAAATGGCTCAAAACTCAGGAGTCAAAAGTTTGGTACCCAGGTGTAGAGTGAAGCAACAGCAAAAAAAAAAAAAAAAAAAAAAAAAAAAAAAAAAAAAAAAAAAACTGCTTTAAACCAGTTTTAGGTTACCTACAATAGGTAAAGATTGCAACCCAGCAAGCAAAGAAAAACTTACTATTCTCCAAAACCAGCAAAGCTAAGAAGAGAGCCATCCATTGCGGCAGCCAGCCCTTAAATGAGTTAAGAGAGAATTGTTTCCACCTATGCTCCCAGGGCTGGCTATACCCTTTCCCCAGCTGCTCAATCACTGGTTCAGATCCTGACTTTACAGTTCTCATACACCAGGACTCCTTTTGGTTGATGTACAAATGTACAAAATCCTACTGACTTATCTTGCCTGGCAATCATTTCTATGTTAGAGATTCTTCCTCCATTTGAGAATTATAGAAAGGCAAATACACTCAGACTCAAGTGATGACAGGAGATGTGAAGGGAGGAAGCATCCCTGAACTTTTCCAAGGCAGAGCATGCTCCTAAGGTGCTCTCACCTCTCATTTCCAATGGTTCCATTGCCAGTGACATGTTGAAAATAAAATCAGCTGCCATTGTGTGCCAAGTCTCTGCCACTCACCTCCACACACTTTTCACTCTAACCCAGCAGAAAATATTTGAGGTAAGCTGTCACATAGCCTGCTGGAATAAAACTCAGTGATCTTTCCTGCTTTCATCATTGCTTTCATTTCTGCTCACTTTGTTCTTTGCTTCAGGGTGCAGAGAGCAGGATGAAGCTCTGGAGATAGGGAGCTGAGCACCTTGGTGGTCACACAGCCCACGAGGCACCACTTGAGCACAGCACTGCAGTCTCCACTGCCACATGTTAACTGTGGGGACATGAGCTTCCAGCACAGGGAAATATCCTGCATAGCATTTGTACCAATGGAGGTTCAGGTTGGATGTTAGCAAAAATTGTTTCTCAGAAGGAGCGGTCAGGCATTAGAAGTGGCTGCCCAGGGTCCCTGGAGGTGTTTGAGAAAGGGTTAAATGTGGTAATGAGAGATGTGGTTTAGTGGGCATGTAGTGGGATGATGACTGCACTAGATGAACTTAGTAGATGTTTCCAACATAACGATCCTATGATTCTATCTGCCTACACTCAGTGTCCAGAAATAATAATTAAAAAAAAAAAAAAAGGAAAAAGGAGTGATGTAGAATTCAAAGCTCAAACCCCCAGCCTCAAACCAAGATGTGGCCAAGCAGGTAAAAAAGTCACATTCAGAGAAGAGTAAATTAAGACAAAATGCTGGAATTCATACTTAATCCTTTCCAGGGACTCTAGCTTTGAGAAAGAAGAGTAAATTATGTGAAGAGATGAACAGACACTGCAACAAAGGCTGTATTTCACATATTCCTTTGGAATATGTCACGTGGACCCAGGTACGTTTCAGTTTCTAGCACTGCAGCATGGCTGCTGATCCGCAGTGCAGGGCAATGTTTGCCAGCAGCATCATCAGTCAGTAGTATTCACTTCCACTGAAGTCACTTTGGAAATGCAACTCCAGACTTCCTGCTCCAGCACAGAAGTCAAGAGCAGACGCTAACCTGTTTGTTTCAGAAGTTGAGGAAGCAATGTAGATGGAGCATTAACCAAGCCAGGTCTATAGGAGGCTCTGTACCACCAAGAGTCTGCCTGGAAGCCCTCCTGTGTGAGAGTGTTACAGTCAGAGCCAGTGCAACAAACATCCAACTCACCCACTGATTCAAGTGATGGAAAAAATACACCGAGAGAAGAAAGGAACCTCTGAAGGAGGAGCAATGCTGGGAAGCAGAGGTAGCTGCAGGGTAGTGGAGGTACCAAGGAGCAAGGGGAGAAGCTGCAAGTTGTGTGTGTGAAGGGGCTGCCCTGATGGATGTGTGTGAGCAGAGCATCACCCTACAGCTCTGTAGCCCTAGCCAGGCAGCGTGGTGCTTAGAAAATCACCACCCAGCTTCTCTGTACATTCCATTCCCCTCTGTGCATGGAGGGTGTTATTGAAAGCATTAAACACAACATGGATGTATGGCTGCTGCTGGGAGAGCTCAGCTCATGGCAGCGGTGGAAGTAGAAGCCAGCTCCTTCCTACTGGGACAGACCCCATATGTGCTGCACGAGGATATTCCTTGCTGATTTTGGTTCATTCATCAGCAGCAGGACAGATTCAACAGCTCTGAACCCGCAGCACTCACAACCCATAGGAGAACTGAGCCCTTATGCATATAGAGACCACCTTATAGAAGCACACCTGCAGGGTCACAGCCAGCCTATCCATCAAGCCACATTTACAAGCAAACCCATTGCTCTCCCTTCATGCAGCTGAGGAGAAGACCTGCAAATCTTCCCCACTGTGTGCGAGTGGACTCTGCCCCTGGCAGCTCAGAGTCCCAGCAGCAGAGCAGTGCAAAGGAGCAGCTCTCCTTCGGTCCAACCTTTTGATGAGGAGGATGCTCACCCACAGCTGCTAGTCAGTACATCAGGCACCTCATTATGTTTTAAAACATGAAATGAAAGGATTGACTGAAATGTCAGGCAGCAGCCTCTTGTCCTGCCTTTCATGAAACAGTAAGTTTAAAATAATCATAAGTAATAATAACGCCCTGTCATCTCTGCAGTTTGCTCCATTACATAGGATGGAGTGCTATAAGAATTTGCAGAAGAGGCTGTGTTGTCTCCAGCCAGGTTCACCAATGGCTTCTGGCAACCCTTCATCTCAAGGACAGTTACAGGGAATTGCTACAGCACTATAAAATTACAGAGGCATTAAGATTGGAAAGATCTCTAAAATCATGTATTCCAGCCATCACCCCTTGCCTGTGTCCACTCTAGACCATGTCCCTCAGTACCACCTCTACCCTTTACTTGAACACTTCAAGGTGACTCTACCACTTCCCTGGGCAGCCTGTGCCCCTGCATCTTCACTTTTTCTGAGAAGAAATGTTTCCTAACATCCAACGTGAACCTCCTCTGTCACAACCTGAGGCTATTCCATCTTACCCTATTGCTGTTACCCAGGAGCAGAGGCAGATCCCCACCTCACACCAACCTCCTTTGACGGAGTTGTAGAGAGTGATAAGGTCTCCCCTCAGCTTCCTCTTCTCCAGACTGACCAATCTCAGTTCCCTCGGTTGCTCCCCATGGGCATTGTGCTCCTGATCCTCTCAGCTTCATTCCCTAAGCCTGTAGCATTTTCGATCAAGTCCCCCAGACCCCTCCTCCTCCACAAACCAGCTCAGGCTGTGCTCCAAAATGCACATCGGTAAGGTCAGGGCAGGAGGAACTGCTCAGTCTGGGAGGGATTAAACTGATATAACTCCTAGAAGCAAAACATTTACTAATTACCATGCTAATAACCAACTACTGGTGCAATAAATCAGGTTCCCCAGGTCCATATTTCAAAATTTGTTTTAGTGTAGACTTGGCAGAAACTTTCCCCCTCTTTTCTGCTCCTCTTTCAGCTGAAGGAGATGAATGGTCCATCCAGAAGGACTCAGGGCTGATCCTGCAGGGCTGCTCCAGAGGAATGCAGGTCTTCAGCAGCATTTGAGATGCAGTCTCTGGTTCCAACATTTCACTCAGACTGAAGCTGTCCTCGATTAGACTTGAAAGAGGAATTAAGGTATTGGAGGTGTTGGGAGCACATCTGAGAGGCCCTGAGCACATCAAGGCCTCTGATTTTAGCACATTAGTTTAGAATTCAAAGCGCTAAATATCTTCAAATACTTCAAATTACCAGAATATTTAGATCAAAAATCAAAACAGACTGGAGAAAATTTAACTTCTTTTACACTTTGTTTCAAAGCACTGGGTCTTTCAGACTGATAAAATTTGACCATTTGAAATTCTAGCTTTGTACAGTACAGCAGCAAACCGCACCAATTAAAAGATGAAAAAGGGCTTTTTTGCCATTTTCAAGAAAATATCGGAACGGTAACATTCTAAGGAGAAGATGATCTGAAACAGAATATCATCAAAATAATGGCAATACAGTAAAGCATTATAATTTCAGCAGGACTGCTCTTGGCTGATGAAAGCATCAGAGCTCCTCCTGAGCAGCTCTGCTGTGGGAGGTTTTATTTTCTGGGACATTCAGCTCTGGACCTAAGCTCTGAAGGGGCAAGGAACTGAGAAAGTGACACAACAGCTTCTCTTTTGAACTGTGTATCAGAATGTTTTGACTCAAGATAAATGTTGACAAGCACAAACTTCAAATTCACCACTCATCTGAAGAACAAAATTTTGAAAATAGGACCTGGAGGCAGTGACTACTAACAAGTGGATTGTCTAAGTGGCATTTTTCACACCTTCAGACTGACTTTGGTTTAATTGTTTTGTCAAGAAGTCAGTCAAGAGAACCAGTGGTAATGCCAGTGCTGACAGATGCCTGCACGAGGCCTGAGAACTGGTAGGATTCGTATAGATATCACAATGGTGCAGGTACAAAAGAAAGTAGGAGCTTGAAAATTATTAACATCTGCTGCATCATGCATGTAGCTGAACAAGAAAACTGGTTGCCACTAGAGCTGGGTGAAAGTAGGAAAGCTCCTGGTGCAAGGAAGACTCTTTCACTGGAGTCTTTGGCCTTGGTTGGGCATTAGTGAAGGGGAAACATTGCCCCAAAGAAGCTGTGGGTGGCTCAACACTGGAGATGCCCAAGGACAGGTTGGATTGGCCCTGGGCACCTTGATCTGGTGGGGGGCAACTAGCCCACACCAGTGGGGTTGGAGCCCGTTGGGCTGTAAGGTCCCTTCCAACCCAACCCACTCTGTTATTCTGCAGTCCATTTTCTTTTCCAACTGTATACATGTGCCACGATATATATTCTTTACAGCATTTTTATGAGCTTCTTTAGCACATCATCCAATGTAATAACAGCATGGTAATTTTGTTGGCTGCATGTCCTGGCACTTAATTATGATCCTGTCATTGTCATTTGCCAGCTTGTCTAACAGAATAACCTTGCCATGTGGATGACATCCAATTAAGAAAACAGGGGGAGAACGAAGGAAAAAAATATGATAAACAATACAAAATACAATTGTTTGATGGTTTTGGGATAAAGTCCCAAAGTTTCAGCTCTGCACAAAGGTGTCCACTTTCATCTGCAGGCTTCTCAAACATGTACTGTGTGCAGAAGATCTTCAATCTAAAGACTTTGCTCTCTGTAAGAAGCCTTTTATCCCTCATTTTCTGGATCAGCAAAACCAAACACCAGCTTGGCTCTGACAAACATTTGCTGCTCTCACATGAACGAAGTTCTCCCCCTTCACTAAGTGCAGGTACAGCTGGAACCTTAAAACAACTTCTGTGCACAGAAAGGGCTCACAGAAGACCCAGAAAAGAAGGTACAGGTGAAGAACAAAGTGACATCTCAGAGAAATGCAGTACTTGGTCATAAGGCAGTAATTCATTAATCTTCAGTCTTCTGTATTTTCTGCATGGTCTGTCTTCTATCTATCCATCCATGTTTCTGCTGAATAACGGATGGCCCACAGCTGTTGAGACTGGCATCCTCTTGCCTTACTCACCAGCTCCCACCCAAGATCCAATTGAGAAAATTTGGCAAATCCAGCAACACCTCATCCCCCACCCCCAGAATACTCAGTATGTTCCAAGACCCGAATCAAGCCTCCAGGCAGCGTCTCTTAATCAAGCATTTGACATGCTGTACTAAATTTACTTTGGCTATCCTGTGTATCTAGCATGGATGTCTCAAGGAAGCTGGCACTACAATGGCTCACAGCAGCAAACACTAAGTAATGGTGCACTGTCTGTGCTTCTTGAAGACCAGGATATCCTCTTTAGCACAAATAAAGCCACTAGATACATCTTTCCATGTACTCATAGCTGTGTATTAGATAATTATGAGCATTATTAAATGATCACTACCCGATCCTATACTTGAGCATCACAAGAACTAAGGAGAAAATTACAGCTGTTTCACAGCTGTAGAAATTGCAGCACTAAAGACCTCTGTGAATGCAGGAGTAGTGTGGCACTGCAAATCACTGCTTAAAGTCTTAATATTCTGTTGTGGCTGTGTTTATTCATCCCAGACTGCTTTGGCAATCTGCAAGGATCAGAATACTGAAAGAAACAAACACACAAAATGGAATAAGAGTAAGAACCAAGTGGTTTGGGGTCCAGCTTCCCTATTGCATTACTTAGCCACATGGAGAGAGAACTGCTGGAGTGCCTACAGATGGGAGCAGGGCTATCAAGCTTCTGTTTTTCCTTCTTTTCATAAATGATCACAGCTTTATTTTGAATTTTGAAACACCTACTTCTCTCCCTGGGGAGATGTAAGAAGCCATGCACTCTGTGGAGTGGATGGGCTGAGAGGGAAACTCCATGCAGGGAGGTTTAAGTTAATGGAACGTTGTGGAGAGAAGAAAGGTTTGTTTTCCTTCTTTCCTTCCAGAAAATCTCACGAGAATAAAATCACTGCAGCAAAGCTGGGTTTACAAGAGCTTCAAGGTGAAACTCCAGGAGCTGGGGAAGAAAAGGTAATCCACAGCTGGCTCTGCCCAAAGCAAAGCTGCCATTGCCACATTTGAGAAGTGAAGAGAAATTGTGCAGCTTTAATGCATCTTACACTAAGAGAAGACAACTTGCATTTAAATTGATTTATGAGTATGCACACTGAGGTCTGCATTACCTTAACCAAGGCAATTAAAAACCTGATGTTAGCTTAATTGGTTCAAGGTTTACTACAAGCAAGGCTTAAATGTTGAGATGCTTCTCTGGGAGAGCAGCACATCAAGTTATTTGTCAAGTGTCCCAAAGGCACATGCCCATGTTAATGTCCTTTGTCTCTGCTGTGCACACTGTTACAGCAAGCAACCTAGACAAGACCCCTGAGGTAACTGAGGACTCTTCCCAGGGTGACTGAGGTCTGTAACACTGAATTCCTATTTTTCAAACAAGACCCTTGTGCCCAAGTTGGAATCTTTTCACCTGTAATATGGTGCCAAGTGTCTTCCCTTCCTAGCTACTATATTAAACCCTCAGATAGATAGGAAGCCAGTGTCAAAGCCACTGTGTCTGTAAATAGAGAGCCAGAAAATGGTTAAGATATCCACGGATGGTTCATTAGCATTCCCAATCCTAATATACAGAGGCTTCAGTAAAAGCTTTTGGTTTAGCCCGTCTTAGTTGGGATTTTGCTTTTCTTGTTCCTCATCAATTCTTCGTGTCCTGCTAACAATTTCTCCTTCCCTTAGTATAACATAAGTACCTTAATTAAATGAATGTGAACTGTGTTAGAAGGGGGGAGCACACCAAGCTGGGAGAAACAACATCTCCTGCTCCACTGATCTCATGCTCGTTTGCGGATCTGAATAGGAGCCAAGTCTTCCACAAATGTGTCTCTTCTGCTATTTCACAGAAATTGTTATGTATCATTATATTAAGTGAAATCACTGGGCAGGCATTTCTCAATTGCAACAAAATATTCTTGGTCTTCAATTTTTTTTTTATCTGTGCAAGTAACACACAACCTACCTGTGAGACCAGCTCCCACCATGAAACATTCTTCATTGTTGCTACCTAGAAGCATTTTCTTGAAAATTGATGATTTCATGCTGTACTGGGAAGAAAGAAGCTCTTAGTCGTGGTCAAATAAAAACTAAGACTTTCTTAAAGCCAAATTTAATCTGATCTCTTTAAAAAATTCCTCTATGAGCACTGTCTGATGATTGTTTCATTTCTCTGTGTTTCCATTTCATATGAGA
The DNA here is from genome assembly GCA_023055505.1 of Callipepla californica brunnescens. NCBI lineage: Eukaryota > Metazoa > Chordata > Aves > Galliformes > Odontophoridae > Callipepla > Callipepla californica. The sequence goes on along the minus strand of JALIRH010000017.1, from coordinate 2,441,973 downwards.
GTGTGATTGAACTCCTCTTGGAAAGACAATGGTGCCACGTTCCTGAGAACAGAGCTCTTCTTACATCCAAGTACTCTGAAACATGAAAGAGACCTTAAGAGACCACTTATCCAGATGCTTACAGAAGTCCTTAATAATCTTCAGCTCTTCTAAGATTTCCTATAACACAGTCTCAAATAGCTTGTGAAAGAACATGTTTTTCGCATACCCTATTTCATGTCCTGATCTACACAGTCAATCTATTTAGAGTTTGTATATTTGGAATGAGCCCACGCATTTTCCTCATTTCCATGGATGGCCTGCTAACTGGGAGCATTTATCAAACATCAGTGACATCAGCACATGTTTTGTTGGCCCAATTTTATGGGCACAGATACAAGGAAGAGGAAGAAGAGAACTAAAGCAAGCAAGCCAGAGCAGGAGCTGACCACACAGGCAGGCAAGCAACTTGTCTGCTCTCACACGGTTCAGGTAGGTGAGAATAAAACCATTAATCCCTACAGTCTATAGAATGTTGCCAATACTTTACGTGGTTTCATACCAGAAGCAGGAAAAAAATACATCCAAAATTTATTGAAAAGAATAGTTCTTGTGGCTACCACTTGGCACTGAGTTTTGATTTGATGCAGTGAACCAGCCCCACCACCTAAATATTCAGAGAGCTCTCCTTACCTTGAGCTTGTGGTGAGGGTTTATTCTACTCATGCCCCTTCGGTGCTGAAAGTATTACTATTTGCCATCACCTATGTGGTTTTTTTTTCAGCGTCAATATGTAAGGGAGCATTTTCCAACTGATCCAGGCAAAAGCTTTTCATTTAGAAGCTGGAGATCAAAGTCAGTTTGTTTGTATCAAAGGGCTCCACAAAAGCACAATTAAAAATATATCCTCCTAATTATAGCTCTCAGAACTGCAAACAAGTGAGACAGGAACAGAGCAAGTATGCCCTGTAGCACACTTCTATCTGATGCATGTCTAAGGTTGGGAGTCTACCTCCTGCCAAGGCCAGCACGCAGAAAAGGGAGGAGAGACAAGGGGTGTGGAGGTGAGCACTTGCAAACAAGTGCCAGCTTGTGGGGTACGTTCTAATGACACAAGTCTGACACGAGACTCCTAATATAAGTGCTATTATAAGGGACTGTGACCAGTAAAGTCATGAAACATGGCATTCTGCTTAGCAGTATCACCACAAACGTAAAACTATGTGCATTTTTTTTGCGTGCTTTTCTAAAACAAATAAGTTTTTCTTGCTGCTATGCCACCTAAGAGCAACTGTGTGAGAAACCTCTATGCTGGAGAGAAGATAAAAACTTATCAGAACTTGCTTATCTGTTTGTGTCACAGAATCATCAAGATCTTCCCCATCATGTACCTCCCTTTGGTAATGATCCATATAGCCAGCAGGCAATTTCCAGGCTTGAGTCCAAGCACAGAAAGCTTAACACTTTTGTATTAACCTTTAGCAGAGCTTTTACTATGCAGCACAGCTCCACTTGAACAGTTTTCCACTGAGAGTCACAACTCTCTCATATTGAGAAGAAAAAAGACAACAAACTTGTTTTCCATTTCCTTTCAGGCAAAGCTTGAGACTCTTCCCACTCATTTCAAAGGTGATTTTAGCATCATTTTGAAATTTACAACTGGGATTTCACAGATTTCTTTATTCTTCATGGTTGGAAATGATCTCATGGTAATTTTTCATTTTTCTCTGGGGCAACCAATGAAATATTTTCCACTTCATCTGTAAAAAAGGACGGTAAATTCTTTAATTTTTTAAGCTACTTTCCCATTTTATTCTGAATGCTTCAGGTAGTAACCAAGAGAAGAGGAGCACTCAGCACAGATTTTTTACTTAAAATCTGCCTACTCCCAAAAAATGTTTTATGCGTCCAATTTGACATCTAGTGTTTAAAGAGCTGCCTCGGCAGCATGTGAATCAGAGGAGGAACTATAGACTGGGAGACAGGCATTGATAGAAAACATGTCAGCGTTGTCAACAGCGCATCCCTAAATCTGTGACACTTCACCAAAAGAGACTTTGTCAACACAGATTATGCCAAAATACACAGTGAAATCCCCTTCAGAGGTGTTTAAGGAAGGATAGTTAATCACTGTCCATCACCACAGACTTCGCTTTGGGCGATGGGAGCTGATGAAGCGTTAGAGTCTCTTTGAAGATATTTTTTAGCCTAGATTCCTAAAGAAATCAGTTCTACATCATTATATTACCCATCTTGGCTCTTCCAGCCCAATTTTCCAAAGATTTTCAAAATGGTTGGCTATATTTTAATGAAGTGACCAAGGAGGAGCTGTTTTATAGGTACACGATTATCTCATCAGTCTCCTGAAAGACAGAGCCGTAAACCAGCATCAAGCAGAGAACAAGTTTGATCTCCCTTGGCGTTATTTCACCAGCTGACCAGCAAAACCTCAATCAGAAATGAGTTTTGTCCTCACGGAATGTCCACTACTGTGGTATAACAAATAACAGATTGTAAGAATGTTCCAGCTACTGTGTGGATGCTTTGCTGCACTGTAGGAGGCCCTACAGAGGACAGCTTTTCCCACTGAGCAGTGGAGACAGTTTTCCATGCTATGTCACAATACATCTGGAGAGCCTCCATGTAAGATCAGCCACTGGTGGACACCAGGAGGTTGAGAACATTGACTAGCAGGAGAAAAAGAGGAGGCAGGTAGACTGCAGCTCACAAGAGAAACACTGCTGGTAGAAAGGTTTGGAGCTGGGATGGATCTAAGTCATTCCCTCATCCTTCCTACAAATTCAGTTTTCAGCCATATCCCAGCAGCCTGTTTTTAAAGTGCCATCCTTCTTAATGCATGAAATATGAAATATTTTACAAAAATTTTCTGTTTCTTTCAGAAAGAATCACATCAAGGAATTGAGGTCAGTTCACAAAGTTCAGTACCTATAACAGAAAGGAATTTTTTTCAGCAAATATTAGAGTACAGTGACTGCACTGGCAATCTTTGTTGAGCTACCACGGGATTTACAGCATGGATTTAATTAGCAGGTTTGTCTGTTTTCTGTAAGGCTGTTTAAATAGGTATTTAATATTTATATCTGCATATACAATACTTTGCTGCAAGTGATTACGCATTTACAATGAAACAACAGTAAGATTGCATTTACTTTATTTGTTGTAGTAGCTATTTCATTTTGAACGCTTCAGCACGTACTGCAACTTCTGTTTATAAGCACTGCTGTCCACCTAGGGGTTAGAACAGAAGGTTTGTTCATCAGTTGCGTGTTGCCAGCTGGTCTAAACAGGGAATTCTGAGAACTTTCCGTGTGTGTGGCAGTGAGTAAGAAGAAGGTCAATATGTTGTTGTAGGGCTTCTGGAAAACTCATGCTGCTCTGTTAAAGTTACAGACCATGCTGTGAACTTGTATCAGCAGAGCTCTTCAGACACACTAGGTCTTGAGTAAAAATAAAAGGCCCCTTGCTAGGAATTCGATGCTGTGTGCACAAACATTTGTGCACATCACCATCAGTGTAGTTTTGACCACTTTGGGAGGAGAGGTGGAAAACATCACCCTGCAAACAATTTTGTTGGAAATGTGTTCCCTAAACAGAAGAACAGCATGCAGCCACGTGACTCACCAGGCCACCACATGAAACTGTGACTCAAATTGTGCCTCTTCCTGCCATTAAGAGAGAAAAATCTGGAAAGAGACTGAATTAGAAGTAGGAAATGAATGAACTTGAGGCAGGATATAAGTCATTCAGGTACACTGCCTTAATTCACTTGGCTTCTCAACTCATGGCAGAGTAGAAGATAAGAAACCAACAGATAAGAAGCTGATGGTGTTCTATGCAAATTATGTTAAAATTCTACATGATTTAGCAGAATACAGCATTTTAATTATTTGGGATGAATCTGAAGGACTGTAGACTGCTTTCACAGTAGATGAAAGGATATATCCGTATGGGTTTCCTGAGCAAGGTTTGGAGCTCCTGGAAGTTACCCCTTTGCCTGGGGGCTTTTGTTACAGAAACACAAGTTCTGGGGGCAAATTGCAACAAGACTTAAAAATATTGCCTTGCTCCTAGTGCTGCTGCAGAGAACATGGAAGATTAGGTCATGAGCCTTACAGGAGTACAAAACCCAACAGCTGTTTCTTGTAAACAGAATTTCCATTTTGTTTGTTTGTTTGTTTTTTATCCATGCAACATTGTGCCCTAGTTGGTCATAGTTTCCTTAAGAACACCCAGGTCAGTCCCCAAAAATACAGATTCCCATGATCATAGGATGCTTGCAAATCAAAGTGCTCTGTCAGCTCTTATCTCCAGCCCCTTCCTTTTTCTGACATTTCTGGATTTTGGCTGGCCACCAGGAATGATGCAGTATCATCCTTATTCCCACACCAGCTGCACCTCCTCTCTTTGTTGCTCTGGGACAAGGAGTCAGACAGTTTGGCATAGCCACCTCCTAGGGAGCAGTCCTTGAGGGGCAAGAAGCTGGAGCCAAGTGAGGCTATGAAAATGCAATGAAGAAATTGTACTCCACTGTTGAAGCAGAAGAGGTTGGGAAAAGTGGGCTTTCACGGATCTGGAGGAAGAAAAGACACAGGAAGTAAAAGGTGTTCTAGGAAAGCACCATGAGGCAAGTACAAGACAAAAGGTGATGTCATCTGGCAAGGACAGACATAAAGAGAAGAGGACTGGAGAGGAAGAACATCACCAACAAAGCCAAGGGAAGAGATATACTGCTGATTTATAAAGGCAACCTTCATAAGGCTGGAAGGAAACTTTATGGGAGAAGCTGCTCAAAGAAACCAGTTTACTTGCTCCAACTGGAGTTCTACTAGTATTTCCGACAACACTGCAATAACAAGGAGCCACAAGCCAAGCCACACCGGCACAGTTCTCCCAGCCACATGTCCCATGCAGCTGAAGTGCCACCTCAAACTGCTCAACTTCTTTCCTCCCTCAGACTGGTACTGTATGGTAACAGCCTCATGCACACACAGAAACACAAGCAACGGGCAGTGCAGTAAGTGTTGATGGGAGATAACTACCTGATTCATTTTTTATGAGAATATCTACACGAGAGTGCTTCTTCTAAATCAAGGACCATTAGGAGCAAGGCTTCAGAAACATATGGTCAGTGTAAAGCGTTTAATTTTTTTTTTTTGCTGAAACATCTGCATAATGATCACCTGCATTTGTCCCAGAAGCCAGCTTAGCCCTGTTAATTCTGCCCTGAAAGAAATATGCATTTTAAAATGTAAGGAAAGGGAGATTTTTACAGGCAACCTGCAGTGAGGTACCAGAGCCCCACAGCGCAGCAGTGGGAGATAAGCTTATGATGCCTTTGTGCAGCCTCTGAATTAGCCTTTATGATTTAGAAAGTATGCAATTTTTTTCTAAAAATCACTTGGTTTTGTTACTTTTTGGGAAAAAAAATAATAGATATGGGAAAGGGTATAGACTCAAGAGACTCGTTAGGAAGCACTACTTTTCTGAAAGAGTGGTCAGGCACTGGCATGGGCTGCACAGGGAAGTGGTAATTTCACCAACCCTGGAGGTGTTCAAGGAACGTTGTGTTGACAGACATGGGTTAGAGGTGATAGGTGGACATCTGGATTAGATGATCCTGTAGATCTTTTCCAGCCTTGGTGATTCTATGACTCAGTATTTTCCCTAATCTAAGTTTCTGATGACCAATTTTTAGAACACCATTGTTTCACGTATTTCACATGTACAATGGGTATCAAGACTTTTTAAAGGTTTCTCAAGGTTGCCAGGTCTAAATTCATCATTTAATAAAAATTCTCAAATCATGACAACTAACAAAGGCAACTTTGACTTCCACCCAAATGTCAGCAGGAAACATGAAAAAAAAAAAAAAAAAAACCTAAAAATGATGGTGTGGACACTTTGGGCACAGAATATGTTGGATGTTAGAAGAATATTGGCCACTGGATGTATGAAGACAGAAAAAAGACCAACAAAGATGTTAAGATGATCCTTTTTTCAGCTGCTCATGAGATGAATGGCAATGAGATGTTGAGAAAACAGCCCATCCCCATTTGGTCACTCTAAGGAAGGTATTACAGGATTCTTCTCCTGGAGTCATGTGATTACAAATGCCATTGTTGCCAAAACTAAATTTCCAGTGCTTGGAACTGCAAAGAAACCTTTAAAAGGCAATTCCATTGTTGTTGTTTTGTTGTTGTTTTGTTTGTTTTTCTTCCAGAATCCTGTGTATTCTACCTTGTTGGGAGTCTATAAAGAATTAGGATAAAAAAAAAAAAAACAAAAACATTTTCAACATTTCAACAGCTGTATATTAATAAATGTCTTTATGCGTATGATCAGGTTTGTCTGGAGCCAGCAAGCAGCTGTCCTACCCCCAGAGCTTTGAGATCCTTCCAGACAATATGTGTCAGTAAAGCAAAGCAGAATAGAATTATCATTATTTTCCGCTTTATTTCTTTAATTTAATTTCATGCTTTACTCTTGTTTTGTTGGTGTTTTGTGCACCGGAACATTTGTAATCACTCATTATTCTGGTTGATAGAGAATACATAATGTTTTAGGAGTGATATGACATTTACATTCACTTATGAGTTATTAGATGTCTTCTTATAAGTGGTGGAGAATGTCAGATCTTGACATCTTGTACTTTGCATATCAATTAAAATGCCTTTGTAGGTTCCTCTCAGCTGTTCACTATCGAGACTCTTACCTTGAGATAGAAGCATTCACACTGACTTCACAACACGTACAGAAATAATAATTACAGCATCCATTCATTAACTTACATGCTGCAAGCACGATACAGATGTAAGGCGTGATTCTGCATCTTTATTCATGTGAGTGTTAAAGGCAAGGGATCTATTCCTGTTAGGAAGTAGTACTCCGAGTTGCAAAAGCAGGTCTTGAATGTATTGTGAAATAGAATTATAACTCAATTTAACTATCACTTATAACCTGGAGCCTGCAGAGTAAAAAAACGGGTAGCTTTCTCGCTTAATAAAATATTACTGTCATTACTTACCATGAAAACAGTTATTAAAAACCTAAGATCCCCACGAGTCAGCTGCAGCCTGCTGCTCCAGCACCTCCACGTGCAGAAAGAGCCACTAACACAGCACACCTGGCTATCCACTCCCAGAGCATCCCTCCCTGCAGGGCTGACTCCCAGCACAAAGCAGAGTCAGGCGCAGTGCTGCTGCATGGTGTGGACAACAGACTTTTCCTGATAAAGGTACAGCCCCACTCCTATGTGATGAGGCATTAGACTTCGCTATGGATGTTTGCATGCCAATCACCAACATCCCACCCCAGCTTCAGGGAAGAGATGTCGTTGGTGTCACCTCCTATACCCTCCAAGAAAGTTGCTTAAGAAAGGAAGGGGGATTTCTGTTTTGTCTCCACGTCCTTTCAGCTACCCAAGCAGACACACCGAAAATAAATTCACATCCTCTGTCTGTGTTGTGTCAGTTCTTTCCTATGGGCTAAACTGCATAAAATTTGTATCAGAAGCACTTAAACACATGGTGGAAGGAAGGGAAACTGCATGTGAATGCCACACACACTGCTCCTTTTATCTCTGTCTCTGAACATTGCATGGAGGAAGAAGCAATGTTTCAAGACTGACTGCATATTACCACTGACTCTTAGCGAGACTGATAAACCAGCTCCTTCCTCACCCTAGCTATAGAGTGCCAACAGACAAGCAACACTGAGACAGAAGTAATTTTTCCATGTCAAGCAATTTTCTACAACCTGCTCAGCTGCTACGTCTTTGATTTAAGCCTCTGCCCCTCCAAAATGAAGCATCAGAGCATCCTTTCCCAAGGCTATGGGATGCTGCAAGCAATTCCGTGTTGCATTCATCATTGATACATACATGACAAACAATGGAGTGAAAACAGTTAATGAAAGCCACTGGCAAATAAGGAACAGGCAGAAGGAGGAACTGCACAAAGAAGGAAGAAAAGAAATCCTCAGCTACATGGAGTAACGTTCTTGCTAAGCAGATTATGTCCAGGTAATCTTTTTCACTGCTTTTTAGGTATAGAAAAGACATTTCCCTCCAAGTCACATTGGGAGCAGCTCTCCCTAATTTTGCACCAAAAGGTGGCAGCACTCTAACCACCTTTAATTTGTTTGTCCTTATTCCTGCTTCTATTTCCTAGGACGCAGAGAGAGGAAAGGAACTACAAATCGCAGCTTGCAGAGTCAAGCAAGCGTTTACAAATGTTCCCATTAACTTAGGCCCCATTAAATTAACCTTCCCCTTTCCATAGTTCTTGCTTGCTTTCTCTTTAGAAGCACTTCAGAAGTTTCCTCTTTTAAGCAGATGTTACTTCACGTTTACGGAAAGCAGCATTGGAGCCATTCAGTAGGGGAGCAGAAATAGCAATGCAGATCAGCTCTTAGTAGTCTTTCAAGATGAAATGAAACAATTTCAAACACTTTGTCATTCAATAATAATAATAATAACAATAACAATAATAATAAAGAAGCCATAATTCTAAACAACACAATCCATCAATGGGAACACGCACCAAGCTAGAAGCAGAGAGCAGCCCAAGCCTGTCTGAGGGAGTGCTACAGATCCATTTCTAATTGTGATTTAGCTAGAAGCTCAGGAAAAATAATGTGGGATACTGAAACTTTGGGGAATAAGGTTAACAGCACACAGATACTCTAGCACATGCACTGTAGCAACACCTCAGCCAACCCACTGACTATCTGGGAGACAAAAAGGAACAAAAGAGAAAACATACATCATAACCTCTTGATAGCAAACCGCCATAGTTATGTGTTGATTCAAAACAGGGAAAGAGCCCTGAAATGCAACAGGTATTTTTTTTACATACATCTATCGAGGGAGCCAGTGCTCTGTCCTGTTCTGCTGTTCATTTTCTACTTGAAAGCAACAGACAAAACAGACCAAGCTCAAGTATGAAATTGTTCATAGATGTCTCAGGATTAATTAATGGTTCCAGCTCTCTTTTGTTCACAGACATGGTTCACAAATGGCACATGAAGATTTTAAGGTGAAAGCCTGACCTTTAAGGTTAGCAACCTCAGCTGCCTATCCTATCAGCCCAGCAAAATATACACCAAAATATACACATCTTTATTTCTTAGCTAAACAATGGGGACAAAAGAGATCTGAGCCAAGGACTTCCCCAGAGTTCATTTACTTGGAATATTCACTCCTTGATGTCTGTAGGTCACCCAGGACTACATTTGCACTCTCATTTGTCACTAGCGATGCTGCTAAATGGTGCAAACTCTGCAAGTTCATGCGATGGGCACCAGAGTGCTCCTCACACAGACTTTGTGCATATAGTTAGGAGCACATCATTTCTTGTAATTCCCATAAATATTCATACGGTCTTTTTCTCACAGAAGTTCTAACAAACAATAGTGACTTCTGTGAATGCTTATGAGGAATGGACAGAAAAGACGAGAACTAGCTTGCTGGAAAAATTGTTATTTTGATTGGGAAAAGTGTTCAGACTCATCTCTTTGGTTTCATCATTCAAGCATACACTTGCAGAAGTCATCCTTTTCATTATTAATTAAACTAGTTTCCTATATTTACAGAAGCCACCTTTTTGCCTAGCAGGACAAGAAGCATGTCAACATGACACCATTAGGAATAATTACATCTCAGTTGTTGATCAGAAATCATGTATTGCCCTGGCAGCTGAAGCAAAATGCATCAGTCCCTGACAGCTTTACTTCCAAAACACCACAACTTCCCTTATCAGAAGAGTAATGGGCAGGATGTGATTACGGCACGCAGCCTGTGGTTGGCAAGGAATTCATGTTAGCACTGTGACAGCAACTGATGACACACTGCAAATGCCTCCCCTGTTCTATATCCCTCTGACACCATCACCCAGCCACTTCAAAGCAAGCTGCTGCTCTCAGGTTCCTCACGTGCCATCAAAGGCTTTGGAGAAATCACTCAGGAATTAGAGATCCCATACGAACAAGATCATTACATTAGAAGAAATTGGAAGGAAGAAATGAAGAAGGATCGTCAGCAATTCTGGGAAGGGAACCCACCTGTGTGATGGTTGGCCTTGTGCCACACGTCCAGGAGTGAGAGGTGCTGTTCAGTCATCTCACAAGTAACTATAATTGATATCAACTCTTCTGCTCATCCTTGGAGAATTTTAAATTGCTCACATCATTTAGGACTGCAGTTCTGACCTACCTTGGGACACAACTCCCAAACATGTTTCAGCATATGCTGAAATGGTTTCCTGTCTAGGAAAGGTATCTCAAATCACAGTTAATCAGCCACATGACCTCCTGCTACCCAGGCACCGCAGGAATGGATGATAACCAGACACCTGTGGGGGCTGTGATGCCAGCAGCACAGGGAGGCAGCAACTGCAGGCACGGGTCAGCCCTCATGGGCACAGAAACACTTCATTAAAATGGGTAGCATAATGCATCTGCAGATAGGCAAATTCAGGCTGTGCAGGGAGTGCCTAACTTTTAAGATCTTGACTTTGGCAACTTACTAATGCCCTCAACTGTCTCTCTCTCTTTTATTTTTATTTTTTTTTTTTTTAATTTACTTAAAGAATTAAACTCCATGGAGAAAAAGAATATCCTACACTCAGCAGTACTGATTTCTCAAGTTTTATCAGCAGACTTTGAAGTTTCTGATATACCACGGTTGTTTCCGTAGTAAGGAGGAGTAGAAAGCTGCTAAAGCCTCCGTGGACCTCCAGTTCTGAGGGATGATGACCTTCAGCTGTTTACCAGACTGCAAACCCTTGAGTAATGGGTCCTGTTGTGCATGTTATCAGACGATTCTGGCCATCCCCATCCTAAACAGCTCTTCAGCTTCTGCCCACCTTCTCCTCAGTCAGCTTTGGCACTTCCTCTTGAACAATGTCCCACCCTGATATCTGCTCTTTCCCCCACCATTCTTACCTATTCCTCTTTTCACTCTAACCTTCCCTATGGATCTAACCCAAAGAGGATGGATTTTTTGGCAGCTTCCTCCACTATCTGGAGTGTTCCCATCCACCCGGAAGCTCTAAATCTAAAATTGCTCTCCTAAAAATACATTTAATCTATTCCTTGTACCTTGCATCATGCAAATATAACTCCTTTTGATAATGTCTTGATTCGCATGCACTTGTCACACTTAAGTTATTTCATCCATGTGCTAAGCACAAACACTCAGCTCCTGCTGTATTTTAATGTGATATTTGGACATTTCCCAGACTGCACATCTCCCTCTAGTGCCACCCCAGAGGTCTTGTACCGACTTCCTCTAGGCCTTTGATGGAGAGCAGCCAGACTGCTCATTAGCCCGTTACGAAGCTGCTCATCAGTCCCGCTCCCAAGCTCCCCATTACTCCAGTGGTATAGCTGCAGTAATTGGGCTGCATATTTTTCAGGCCTGGATTAGCATTGCTCCAGCCAACTGCTAATGGCCCGTCCTGCAGCTTATCGCACCAAGTCTCCCTCGTGCCAGCATAGCTGTGTCTTTGTCTCTGGTTTCAGGTGTATTCATTGCACAAAGGGGACAGTTTTGGCAAAGTGCTTGGCAGCCTGTATCTGTGGCCCTGCTCCAGCACTGCGCGGGCTAGGTGGAGGTGGGGATGTCCGGGGACAGGGCAGAGGACAGGCCCATCTGCTCAGGGTCATGCCCACCCCCCTCTGGGACAGAACCTTTCCCTGGTCCCCGTCTGACCTTCCCCTGACACAGCTCTGTGCCTGTCTCTGCTCACTTCTCCCTCTTCACGGGCTGACCAACAGCAAGAAGGACACAAGTTGCTCCTGGCTGGTGTGGTAAGGAAGAGGGATGAACTGCAATGGGACCAGCACTATGAGCCTGTGAGTGCAGGGGTGCAGAGGGGTGCAGTGAGTATGCAGGACACCTTTGTTCCAGTCAGCCTTTGTTGTGAATGAAAAACCCATCTTCCACAGATGATTAAAAAGTAAGTGGAAGAGCTCAGAAGCCCAACTCCAGGAATATGCAGAGTGTGTTGAAAAGAATATTCATGAGTACTTTATTTTCATCAGACATTCATCTCTAAAACTTACAAGTGAATCTAGCCAAGTACTGAACAGCATGGTGAGGAGGAGAAGAAAATGCTTTGTGCTCCCCGAGCTCGGGTGGGTTGCAGGGTCACAGATTCTGAGCCACTGGAAATTGAATTCTAAAACCCATCAAGCTAAAGAAAGATTTGTTGCAGGGCTGCTGTTTCAACCAAAGATCAGAGTAGTGGAGTTTGCTATCTCCCCTACAACTGCGCTAACAACAGGCCAGAAAGGGAAGAAATAACTTACAGCTACTATTCCATAATGTTTTCTTTTATTACTTTGAACACCATCAGGGTTTCCAGCCTTGGACTCAGCATGTGAGCTGCTCAAGGCTGCTCAGGCTTGCTTTCAGCAATGGCCCAGACAGAGGTTTCAAACCTGCCTTCAGAGGAGGATTCCTCACAATGGCAAAAAAAGGACAAAGCAGCAGCTGAGTGGGATGGCCATGGGCCTGTCACGAGCCCAGAGTACAAAGTTATGTCTAATACCCACTGAGCAAGTTGTACTTCGGTACTTACTAGGAAATATGCTGATTGCACTGAAGTTTCTGAAAATATGTGGAGAAACCAATTTTGCTGAGCTGGGGACTCTGCTGAAGGCAGGTATGTAAGAACATAACAAACTTATCAGAGGTAATTTCCATGAATATTTGATCAAAGATACCTCTGCATCTCAGCCCATTCTTCTGTGCAGGGGATGTTGGAGTATGGAGAGTTCAGAGGGCAGCATGCAAGGATAAGGAGATACGTACAGAGAGAAACTGTGCCAAGGAACAAGTGCTGCCACTGCTGGTGTAGCACAAAGCCACCACAGGTCTGAACGGCCCCAGCAGGCTGGCTGTCATGCTGTACCTTCATAGCAGTATTGATTCAGGGCACATCAGCAGTTCAGGCATTTCGAGGCTGCACATAATCTAAGAAGCCCTTATGGGGTGCAGCCTGTTCTGTGCAGCTTCAATATGAGTGTTGAAAGTCCACTGTTTTTACCTTGCCCCATCCTAACTCTATGGGCACATCTGTTTTGCAGCTAGGAAAAGAGACAGGTGACTGCTCTAGGCTACCTGCTTCCCAGCACACCTCACGTGCCACAGCAGCACATCTACTCACAGAAAGCACGCTGCCCTGCAACTCTAAGCCCACAGAAACCACTTTGTCATCCTCTCATTCCCTGTGTGCTGGAGGGAATCAAACAAGAACAAGACTGGGACACAACAGTCTTAGGTCCATATCCTGGGAGATGGCTTTGCACCCAGAAGCCCCACACGGATTAAAGACCATCAGTGAGAGAGTAAAGCAGCACTTCATAGTTTGCCTTGCAGAGGGAAGGAAGTGACAAATCTCTGCAGAAGAGAGAGACACACTCCTCTGGCAGACTTCTCTTAAAAAATGGGAGGGACTGGAAGCAGGTGAAAGGCAGAAGATTGATGGTTGGAGTCCAGGGGAGATTGACAAAGGGGCTTGATAAATATAACCCATCATAGCATCAGGGGCATATGAATGAAGGACATAAAAGCATGTTGTCTAAAATTCAGCTGCTGTGAACACAGAGTGCTCTGCCTCTCTGGCACTGTTTTCTTATCTGCTGTTTCCCAGTTTGCCCAGTGCAGAAGGGAAAGCAGCTTTCTTGCCAGATGTTTCATGTATCCCCCAGAAGTCCCTTTTTAGGCTCTCTTGAAGGAATTATATGGTCTTTTTTTTGTTTGTTCTCTGTTCCTTTTCTGTTCTCCTACAAAGGGCACTCAGTGGGAAAGAGATCCAGCTCTAAAGTAGTCCTCAGTAATTGCCCAGCCTGTCTCTGGGCTATTGATCATCACTAATCTCAGCTAATCCTAATTCTGTATGGAAACATCCTCTAATTCTCACTGCTATATAATCCGAGAAAGTCCCAGAAAGAAGAAGTCTGTGTACACCTCTGCAGGGGGCTGATAGTAAAACTGTTTGTTCATGTTTCCTGTAGAAAGGCATCCCACCAACTGGTGGTGTGAGCAGTAGGAAGCCAGAGGCTGTTTGATTCCCTTGTCCTTGCTGTTATGGGATGGGTGAAGATCTCTGAGAGCATGCTGGCTTGGAGACAGTTTAAGAGAGCAAGTCAACAGGAAAAGAAAGTGAAGAGCCATCAGAAGGGGTGAGAGATGCATGGAAAGGTTCCTGGCCTGCAGCAGGAAACAGCTCACAGCCCAGATTCAAAATGTCAGAAAACAATCCAGAAAGAACATGCTTCAGCCCAGGAAGTCAGGTGTAACATGAAAGGAAGATTTGTTTTTGAAACCACAGTTAATCTAGCTAGTCTTGTTCTGGTCTATTATTTCTGTGTTCTAACAAGATGCCGCCTCAGCATTAGGAACACTGCTACATTCACTTAAAACAACAACGAGGACCAAACAGGAGCATGAAGGTACTCACCTAGGGCTCTGGGAGTGCTGCTGCCTGCGGAGTGTCCACATTCAGCTCAGTGCTCAGTAACCAGCAGGGAGTGTGGGATGGGAGTGCTATCAGTGATTAATTCATGTCTGTGCTCTAGCCTGTGATTCCTTTATGCTAGCACCCTGTGTAAACTTCAAGGTACGTGTGCTCAGGGAGACTCTTCCAAGGTACACGGGAACTGCTGCATCATGGCCTGAACCACTGATTGATCACCTGAGTCACTGAGTCAGCCACAGGAGCACAGGTGAAAGCAATGTACCGCTGTGACTGGAAGGGGTGGAGTCTGACTCCAGCTCTCTTAGACCCCATTAAAGGGCTGACCACCACTAGAGAGGGATAACTTTCTGGGGATTGTTCCTTTGGAGTTTCCTACCACAAGCCTAGGGTATGGGTGAGTGTTTGCCTTTATTCTGATTGTCTCTTTTCTATTGGAGTAATCTAACTATGCCACCTGTAAGATATCTTAGCTGCATTGCTATTTGGTATTATTCATTCTGTTAGCCATACACAAGGAAAGGCTTTAGTGTCTCACTTGTCTAAGTACACTTCTGGTTAAGGAAACATGATGACTCTTTGTTTTAGGAGTGAATTAACTGGTAGTGCTCCTGGCGTGCTGTCCCTAGATCTGAAAGACTTGCTGGTCAATTCACACCTTGTAGAGAAGATCCTAGCTTTGCAGAGGAAGGCGCTCACACCTCAGCATGAGGTGCTTTTTCAGTGTTTGGTACTGCTGCTATGTGTGAGTGATGAGAGATTTCATGCTGCCTTTCAAGGGGAGGACTCACACACGTTGTTCTCTTTCTGGATTCTCCCAGGAGGTCATTGCCTGTTCCCTGCGTGCATAGCTGTTGTGGGACAGGTTCCCTTGTTCGTGTCTGAGCAGCATCTCTGGGTGTTCTTACAGAAATGAGCTCTGCAACCAACAAAGTGAAATGTCTCTTTTGGGCTGGAGCTCAGGGATGCTGCCTGCATACACAGCACAACACAAACTCCTACAACCCCAGTTGTATTTTAGCTAGCCTGTTCTGGGTATACCTGCTGCAGACTAGGGGTCTTAGCTCTGCTCTATGGGTAAGACAGGTGAGCTTACTCAAAGTCATTGATTTAATTGGAGATCAATACTCTGAAAATGGAACTATCAGTTTCTACAGAGTGTGACATAGAGTGGCATTTAAAGTAGAGCTAAGTAGAATGGCTTCTATTGCATTGTGCAGAATACTAACTGGAATTGATTTCACCCTGCTGAGGCCTGTGTTCATTTATTCGATAGTAGTGAGTTTTTGTTTTGGTGGTTGTTCCTGATTTTGAATGCTTTGCCTAATCCCACGTTTGAAGCAAATGAGAGGAAGAATCAGCAGACCCTGTGTAAACACCAGCCAACAGTGCAGGGATGAGAAGAATTCTTCTTCAGAGACTGTTAGCAGCCGAAGACCAAAGCAACTTCTGCAGTTGCTTGCTTTCTGCCAGCTCAGTGCTCTCACTGAGGGGAAGGCTGCCCCAGCCGTGCAAAGCAAAGCAGCTTTGCTTTATGAGTGCATCACAGGGCAATGTACAGAGGCAGTGCCTGCTCTTGACAAGCTTCTCATAAAAGCATCTTCCAGCAGGGCAGGTCTGAGGGACTCTGCAGGCCTCTCAAGACTACTTGTGTGACATGACGGTGGTGTTTCCCAGTCATCCTCATCTCAGTAAATTCTCCTTCCTGGAGGCTGCAGGAGCAGTCTGACACTAAATACCTGCATTAAACCTATCTCAGAAAGAGCCTCAGACAATTCCAGGAGGAGGAAAAATCCCTGCAAATGAAGGAAGCTGCTGCTGTATTAATGCAAAGCACATGCTCAGCAGATGAGCAAACCATTCCAGTGACTTGGGTCAGAGGAGCAGGGCTGAGCTACAGATCTCTCTGCTGTCCCATCTCCAACTAGTCACGGCCTGGATCAGCAAGCGTCTGAGCCTGCAGACCATCTACCAAGTGCTGCTGGGGCTCACAGGCCATACTGGAGAATTTTGCAGGGCACATCTATGTTACCACCTTAAAACCTCATCCATTATCCTCTAGAGGTGGATTAGATGCAGCCATACACTGCAGTCACCAGCATACATACAGCAGTGCCCTTAGTACTTCTTGCACTACAGTCTGTCTGACAGCCCTGATGTGCAGCCCAAAGACTGAGCAAGCCTAGAATGCCAATCTCTTGTCTTGTTAAGGAGCTGGTGCATTCAGATAGGCACACAGAGCAGGTTAGCTGTGCATAACAGAACTAAGAAGTGCAACTCTGCTCACAAGGCACTACTTGCAAGTGCTAAACATGGTTAATCACTGTGAAAAAGGAGATGCCTGTGTCACGCTACATTCTCTTTGCCTCGTCTATAGGTGGTTTGTGCATCCTTTTATTTTGTCCAGAAAATATTTGTTAAAGGAGTAAGGGAAGCAGACGGCAGTGCTCTGGTTTGACAAATGCTGCAATCCAGAAGGGACTCATTTCTTCCTTCATCAGGGCTTGTTTCCCACGTCATATCTGTCACACTGGGTCCCTTTGTCCTCTGTCACAGAGTAGGTGTAGTCACAGCTCTATCTCATCCTTCTGGGACTGCCCAAATCCCACATTACACACACCCTTATCCATGATTATACACACATCTTCCTCCTTTGTCATCAGACAAGAGGAAAGCACAGCTCGTCTTTGTAATCCCTGAGGGTGGGGTCTCACTTGTAAATCCTGGAGTTGCTTCATGAGTTGAGCTAATTCCAGTCTGCCCAAAACCAGAGGGACACCAAGCAGGCTGGAAGTATTCCTCTGCTGACAACAGCCAGAAAGAAAGGGAGCAGCATCTCCATCGATTACATCCCTAACGCGATACATGGTGGTACTTTGCAATAATCTTGCTGGGAGTATTTCCCACAGGCACTCACTCTGGTGTGAGCTGCTGCACTGATTCAGTTGCTGTCAAGAATTTCTATAGCTCAACTCTGCAAGAGAAGAGAGACGTTAATGTCAGTGCTTAAAAATTCATACTCAGATTCACTGCTTTAGCCTGCCAGAGATTTTAAGGCCAAAATGGACCGTTGTGATTATTTAGCTTGATCTTCCTGATAACCCAGGCAAGCAGAGCTCACACCAGGGCCTCTACATCAAAGCCAGTGACTGGCAGCAGGGCTGTGCTGGAAAAGGACAGGGACCTCAGCTCAGAGGCTCTGTACCATTCTTTCAGTAACCTGAGCCCATGATTTAACCACTGCTGCTGCCAAAATGTGAACTTTATCTCTATCTGAATATATCTAGCTTTTACCTACAGCCAAATTCCTGTTATTTACAGTGTATCTTCTACTAAATTACATCATTTCCAGCATTAAAAAAATGAACCTCCTGTTTTAGCAGTTATGGATCATAACTGCTTGTCAAGAAAGGAAATTAAAATCTGTCATTTCACTTGACAACAGATGAGTTAGATGTTGCAGGTCTCCAGAGCCAAGTGCAAGAAGACCGAAACATAAAGCAGCGTGGGAACTGTGGGAGCAATGTCTTTGTGGTTACTGTGAAGATGGTGATTGATGCAGGTGTAATTCATTGAAAGCAAAACTGTTTATTCAAGTTTGGTTTCAACCATTTGGACTGAGTCTTAAATGCAGCCTTATTTCAATTTAAAGGAGGCACAGCTCAGCTAATTGCACCTGGAGGCTCAGGGCTCTGACTCTATAGTCAGAGGAGCTCCAGCTCTGAGCTGACAGAGTTCATCCTGGTCACAAATGGGTCAGGCCCTACAGCACTGTACTGTTTCTGCCAGGAAGTCTAGGAACGTGCAGCAACATATCGCTTCTGAATAGGATGTGGTGGCAAGAGTTAAAATAGAAAAATGAAACCTCCCTCCCCCCCCCCATTTTTTTTTTTTTTTTTTTTGCAGTTTGGGTTAAAAACAGCACCAAGTAAGGGTTAAATGCCCTTTTAATTTCCCACTGCTGTGCTCCCTGGTCCACTAATCAATGTACAATTGCCAGCTGACCTTCTCAGCTTTTTGTGACAGTCGTTTAGGAATTCATGATTCATTATCTTCTCCATGAAGCAGCTCCTGCTGCAACATCAACATACTCACAAAGGTTAGTCAACTAATGAGACTTCATCAAAAACCCTGTGAGCGGGAGGGAGGAGGGAGATGATTTATTTAAGTGGGTAAACGGCTGCAAACAAAGAAAGGCATCTTCTTTTGAGCAATTCCTTAATTTAGGTATTTTTCTGAGAAAAAGAATATTCAGTCTCCTTTAAGGATGACATATCTATGACAGGATTTCTTTTTAAATGCTCTTTTGTTTAATAAATCATGCAAATTGCAGCATGTAAACTAGAGCATTACAGACAGGCTTGTAAATAATTAACAGTTTGTTTGCGTGAAGGGGGAGAAAACACCAAATTCAGCACATTAGGCAGGAAGATGAGTGTTTATCCTTGTGAGGGAAAAATGGCCAGATCCTAAAACACCTGTGGGGTTACTGGTGTAAGGAGGGAAGTGGTTTGTGCTCGGGGTGCCACTCTGAGTTAGGGAGTGGAAGCCACATGAGCTCCAGCAGGCACGGTGGCTCAACTACTAAGTTCTTCTCTGCACTGAAGTTTTGCAATGGGAAAATAAATATGCTGAGTCAAGCATCCTGAACATTAGATGTGGCTTTTGTTCAGGATCCCTTCTACTGACTTCAGTGGGGTAAAGAACCATCATTCTTGCAGGGATGTTGCCTTCAGAAAGCAAATCTTTAGAACAATCGGTGTAGGAAAGGCTCTTCAAAGCATCTGTTGATATCTCAGAAACCACTCAGACCTTCAGCGGGCTTTAATTTCAGGCAGGGTGAATTCTGCTGTTGTCGGGTGCAGCATTCAGCCAGCTAGTACTAAAGCCAAAGTTAGTACAGCTTTGTGTTGCTGGAGCTCTCTCCCCCTGAAGCTTGGTGTCTTTGAACCTGCTGTAACAGCAGCTTCTTATCTGGGTGCTAAAAGCAACTGAGCAGGGAGTTACATAGACTGGAGGGGAAGAAAAAAAAAACTCCTTTCCTTTGCAGGGTTTTCTACATAAATGCCTCTAGACACATTAAAGTGAAATACGCCAGCCGGAGGTGAAACCTTTGCGGTTAAATTGCCATGATGCGATTTATTTGTCAGAATCATAAGGTGCTTTCAAGCCGCTTACTTACGGTAATATCTCAGTGAAAATAATAAAATTATCAAGAAGCAAAACGCATTAGAAAGAACAACTTGCTGCTTCCTCAAAGTTCTCCACTGCCCCAGCCTCCCCTGGCCAATCACTCTTATTGTCTCTTAAGCAGCAGCTGATGGTTCTGTAATGCACGTGGGAATTGTTTGCCCTGATTGGAAGCTGGATGTGGCAACAAATTGCTGTATTATGCCATGCTGACTGTAAAATGGGTTGTACTGGGAAAAATAGTGTCTGCAGGCCCAGCAATGCAGCTTTGGTCCAACAGAGTTCTGTCTACCAGCGTGGCAAAGCTTTTCATTTCTGTACTGCCAAGTAACAGGGTTTAACAGCAGCATCTAAACATTGATTAGCCTGTGGCTAATTATGGAACAGCTCGGTAGGTCAGTGTTACTAGCTGTGCCTGTGGAGGACAGAAATAGGATAGTGAGGCGATCTGGGGATAGACAGCGCTTCCACCTGCTGTGCCCAACGTGCTATCCCTCCTCTGCTTTGCACACCTGCAGCAGCTTGTGGCACAGAGATGAGGTGGCACAGCGAGAGAACGCACTGTCAGACTGTGCACGGGCTGATCGAGATGGGGCACATGCACTCTGTGTCTCTGTTGCCTCACTGTAATGTGTTCTGAGCATCCTTTGAACAGTTTTCCTGCAGAGTCTCCTTCTTGGGGAGTTCTGAAGTGCCAAAGCCTGTGGTCTGGCTGCATTAAATACCCTGATCTTCTTCTCTGTAGTGTTTTGTGTGCTGTTGTGCTTCCTCTTCTCTCCCTTTCCACCTGCTCTTCCAAAGAGACCACAGTCCTGCTAAAGTGAGATCCGTCTGTTGCTATGGAAATCTTTGTCACAAATGAAGACTTCATAGCAAGGCAGTGGTATTAAAACCAGACATTTACATATGCCTCTGGCTCTGGGGCGATTCAGTCTCTCACTGCTAGCTAGGAGAGATGCAGCTGCTTTCCCATTTCTCCCAGGGTGGTGCTGCCAGGAATCACCAGGGCTCTGGGAAGACCAGGAAAGCTCCCCAGCTGTGCTCCTGCACCTCCCTGCCAGCATGTGGAGCACCAACCTGTCCTGAAGCACTGATGCCTTTTCCTCATAAGTGCAGTGGAGCAGCAATGGTGGCAGCTGATGAGTGAAATCAGGGAAGAGCATAGGAAATACATACGTGGGGAGGGCAGCTGCTGAGCCTGAGCTTGCTACGGTGGCATGCAGCCCCCTGAAAATCAGCGTGGGAATTAAACTTCCCCTGGAAAGGGGGATAGGAGTAATAGGAGAAATTCAAGTGTGCCATCTTTGTGTAGCATCCCCCTAGGCGCTGCTAAGTTTAGCTGCATCACTTCCAAGAACTGCTCATCTAAATCCCAGGGCCTGGCTTTGAAAATTTCAGCACATCCCCTGTACTGCAAAATCAAAGCTTCTTCCCTGCTGAATGCACCTTTGATCAGAACTGTGAGAAATATTTGCAACCATGTGAATCTTGAATGATTTGGGGTTTCATTACACACTTGAAACTCAGACCATTTTCATCAAAGGCATTGCTAAAGTTCACCAACCTTCTAACAGAACCTTTGATGGTTTATGGTGTGCATTTTGTCTGCAGCTCGCAGGTTTGCTAGACTTTAAGTGAAACTAGCTGAAAGTGGCTTTGAATGCGCTTTTGAGAACCTGGAATCATAGAAAATACATCCTGACAGATTCTGCTGCTTTTATAGCTGCTGCTTGCTGTAATCCCAACACAAAGTGTAATTCAGCTGGAACCAAATATAGAGGGGTTGTGGTTGTGCCTGGGGGACAGGGTGGCAAAGGACACCAGAGAACTCTTGCATCCTTTTGGACAGTCCACTGCCACAGCAGGGCCTGGTATTTCCAAGTGCACAGAAGTTTGATAGCTGTTGGTGCTGACGAGTCCCTCGTCCTAGCTCAGCCTGGGGGAGCTGCACTCACCCTCTCACTGGAGAGCTTAGAAAGACCCCAGTATCCAGGAACGTAGGACTCTGGAATCCAGCCTGTCCTTGTCCTGGCTCTAGGACCCCAGTACAGTCACAGCCACCTCTGATGGTTCAAACCCATTTTCCATTCCCTTTTCCCATTACTGATGTTGGGGCCTTTTACCAGCCTGCTTCAGCCACCTTCCCATGAGCTGTGACCTGGTGCAGCTGGCACAGGGGCTATGCCCTCGCTCTGCTCCTGACAGATCATCATGCTGCTCTAGTCCTGGCTCTGCTCAGCCCAGAAATATTCCAGTCCAGGCAGAACAGTCTGTTCCTGCTGTTCTGTTGCCAAAGGGGAAGGGTCTCTCTGAACACTAAATGCAGTGTTATCCTCATCAGCCTCTTGAAAGCTGCTCTCCTGCTGCCTTTGCTAACCTGTAGTGAGAAGCATGAGGGGAAAACTGGGCTACTGACCAAGGGTCAGAGTAGATCGATTAACTTTGTGACATCTGCACAGCATGTTTGTGTAGGCATTCACCATGCATGTGTTACACTTGCAGGTTGCCATTTCAGCTTTTTCCTTTGTGTATCTAACTTTTCTTCGTAGGGGCTAGAGCTTGTTTCAGGTTTTCCTTTTGTCCTGAGAAAATTGAGCTATTGCTCCTCTCTTCTGGCTTAGAAGAGAGCTGAGAGGTGTTTGCGTATTGGAATGAAAACCTGCTTTAATTCAGTTGAAGTCGGAGCCTTTAAAAATCATGCATGTAACTGTGATACAGGAAATAGTGGTACTGTGCTGCTGGAGTGCCCCGAGCAGTGTCAGAAGTGTCTATTCAGCACCTTGTGTGCTCTATAACGGGTAACTTCTCTGCTGTGCAGTGTGACTATCTACAAGATTTCCTTATCTGCTACACGTAAATTACTACTACTTTGTTCTAATTAGGTGTGCGCCCAGCTTGAATCAAAGCACTGTGGTATGAAATGCATCATTTGGTTTTGAGCGTGACCTGAAAACACATCGTATGGGTACTGGTAGTGCTTGAGGACATGGCTTGCTCACTTCCTCACTTCTTTCTCTCACTCTTTGGCCACTTCATCTCACATGAGGAAGTTCTTGTCTCAGTGCAGGTTGCAGTGGACCATAGCACAGTTCACAGCTTTTGCCTGTGGCAAAGAGCAGAGCTGGAAACAAAGCCTGGGGAAGCATGGAAACAGGCTGGCCCATGAAGCAGGGATGTGCAGGCTGGGCTGAGCTCCTCACGATGCTCTCTGCTCCACGGGGGCACAGGGCAAAGCAACAGCTGTGGCGTGGACTTGCAGAGCTCTTCAGACACACCACGGGCCTCTCAGACCTCATACCCCAGCACAGAGACCGCTGCAGCAACGGGAGCTGTTGCATTTCGGGGTGAGCTGAAACACATGCACCTGATAGTGGTGCTCACATACTCAGTGGTCTGGGAGTGCTCAAGCCCTGTTGCTAAGCCCTTCTGCCTTGGCTGTGTCTGAGCTCAGCGAAGCAGGCAGCCCGATCGCCTGGGGCTGACGGTGCTGCCTCTAATGAGGGCATCAGGGAGACGACCTCCCTGTTGCTGCTGCTAATGTACAAAGCAGACGGGAGCAAACCTGATTTGCATCAGCTGAGCTGAAGTGACTTGAGAGCAAAGCAAAGTCATGTGTCCTCATTAGGAAGCTCAACTGATAGGGATGAAAGTCATAAGGGACAGCAAACTCTGCAGGGCTTGTTTAGTTAACGTGGTTAGAGCCAGCTCCTCCATCTCTGCATATCTCCTTCTCTCCCATTACAAGAATGCTTTTCTGCTTTATGCCTTTTCCTTATTTAATACATCAGAAGGAAGTCTACACTGATTTACTCCATCTAATTCCCTTTGACTGCCTCTCCTGGGCACTCCATGTGCGCTGTGAGTGACTGCTGCATTACCTGATGTCCAAACAGGGCAACTAATAAGTGAGGGCAAGAGGTCGGCTAGGTCTTATATCAAAGCAAAATTAAGGTTGAATTTGAGTCTGGATTAGAGCAGGCAGACAGGCAATACAAGCCCAGGACATGGCTTGTCTGGTGGATCTCCACCTCCCCAGAAGTCAGAGGAGGAAGATGGTGCTTGGGGAAGCAAGAGCACTACTGAGCAGTACAGCATGGCAAAAAACTGTCTTGCATCCAAATAAGATTATTATTATTTTACTAGAATGTAATTTATGACTCTAACTGCACCTGAATAAACTTCCCATCGCTCATTTTGACTTAGCATTTTGAGGAATCCTAAGGTGACTTTTCTGGATGCTGGTGGTCCCCAGCAGGGCTGCAAAGTTACACACATCCTGAGCTGGAAACCTGTGGAGGTGCAGCAGGCTGTCAAGGTGCTCACTTCTGTGCACAATGAATTCTTTGCACGTGGTGCTTGTTGAGCACTGACGGTGGGAGATGTAGCCTTGTAGCTGAGGTCTGACTGCATGTGTGTGTTCCTGGCTTGTTACAGACGTGATTTTCTGCCTTGAGACCCCCCTTCAAGAAGGAGAATTTGTCCCAGGCATTGATACACACATGCAAGCAGGACAAATACTGTGAGGTTTTGTTTTTATGTGCAAAATTGAGTGTCAGATGGGGATAAGTTGTTCTGCAAACTCAAGAACACAGGGAAATGGAAGCAGCAAATGTAAAAATAGAATGAGGACCACTTACTGTGAACTGAGGTGATTTGAAGTAGTGAGATGAAGAAGGATCCAGAGGTGATACAGCTCTGATACAGTGATACAGAGATACAGCTGAGATACCCTGCACAAATTGAGATGTGTGAAGGAGGGTTGTCTAGGCAAGGCTAGAGATGTGATGGAAGTCTGGGCTTGTCATTATGTCAAGGAAGACTATAAAGAAAATCAGAGGGCACAGGACATTGTCTAGCATCCGAAATTACAAGTTTGGTATGGATTCTGGGTTTTAGGTCATGCAGAAGCCCTTCCTGTCACTTAGCGTGGGTGCTAGCTGAGCTGGTAAGACCAAAGGTTGTAAGGGACTGGCTGCCTGAACTGCAGTCAGGACTGGCACTACCAAAGATGCAAACTGGCCAAGCAAGGGTTGTGGTAGTGAGAAGAGAGAGTTCAGCTGAGAAGCCATAGAGGAAGGGAAAATGTTCATTGTGCAAGAGGGAGCTATTGCTACCAGTGATGACCCCAACGTGTGTAGGGTACCAGAAAGAGTGCTAAGACAGATCAGATTCATGGGGCAGTGGAAAGGGATGGTGAAGTATCTCTGGTTTTCTGCTAAGAATGCACTAAATAATGACATATGTGACAGTTCAGGGCCAGGCCACTCCACACACACAGCTTATAGCTGCACCAGCTTTTGTGTGGGAGTGTGCATAATGTGCATCCAGATCAGCTGCAATGTGTGTACGGTTGCTAACGCGTGTGTGCAAACCATACGGCATGTGAGAGCAAGTCAGCACGTGCTTTGTCAAGAGGACAGTCAGAGAAAGCAGTTCTCCCTTCTCGGTGTGAACAATTTGTGCCCTCCCTTATGCCAGAGGAGAGAGATTCAGGAGTGAAGAGCAAAGCAGTAGGGTCCATTGGGAAACGAGTGCCTGTCAAACTTGGAGATTAAATGAAAGCATGACAAGTCTGGATTGTTCCTGCCAAAACCAACTTTGATTACTTTATAATTCAACATGTGTTACCAGCTCCTATTATTAGAAAGCCAAACTTCCTCCACTGTGGGAAGAGGCTGAGATGGAGCTTTCTAGTCTTGTATAAGTTAATTACCGTACACATGTTAAAAGCTGCATCTGTCTTAGTCAATCTAGTTGATTATTACAGCACTTTATTTTTAGTTATCAAGGTGAAGGATGACACTAATGTAAGTGGAGAGCTTCCTGCACATCTTGCTCAACTAAGTGCTCTCTGAAATCAGCTGTGTGAGATCTGGTGGGAACTTCCACCCCTGGAGCTGCTCCAGGTGAAGCCTCTGATGGACTGTAGAAGTTTGTGTGAAGTGCTTTCACTACAGAGCTGCAACAGGAAGACAGAGACCTTGCTACTTTAAAACCGGCTGTGAAAACACTGGTCGTTCATTCTTTGTGGTACTGCAGTAGCAAACCTGGCCAGGTGGTGGTGGAGAAGGAAAAGAGCATGAGGAGGTTCATCATCTGTAAAGCAGTAAACCCCTGTGGCTCCATGTTCATTCTCTGAAGAACTTTCTCAGAGAACTGGACTTCCTGAGCCTGTATTTATAGGAGCTTACCTGCTAGCAGTGGGTAGCAGCTTCAGTTCAGCAGGGGTATGGTGGGTGCCACCTCGTGCAGTGAATCAGTTATCTCTTCAGCAGATGGAAGGGAAATCTGAAGGAGTGGCCTAACAAAGTGGCACGCAGCAGTGTGGTAGGGCGGTGAAGTCTGATAACAGATCAAACTACTCTGAGTTGTGTGCAAGGAGCCATTGCTGGTTTGTCATTCTTATAGTTCCTATATTTTGATACATATTTTTTTGCTTATTTTCTTCTGTCAGTTGTGGAACTAAAATCAATGGCTGGATTTTTTTTATACCCACCACTTCTTCAGACAAGGAGAACACAGCCAGCAGGGGCTCCTTGCTTCTCCAAGCCCCTGTGCAAGTGCTGAAGCAAAAACAGTGCCATGCCCCACAGTTCTGGTACACACTGAGCTTTGGCTCATCTCCTTTGAGCTATGAATGTGATATGGAGCTAATGATTGTTATGGGACATACAGTTTACTGACAGTACCATAGCAGAATATAGATTCCATGTTATTCTGCAGGGATGAATAGCGTGAACATACAGGCCTGCCATTAAGATTGGTTCCTTGGGTACATTTGTCCTAACTGGAGGTCAACTCTTGAGCTACTCTGAGGAGCCAGCAGCTCTGTTTCCGAGCAAACTGCAGACAAATTAGGCTAAATGAGAGGCTTGGGTGGTGAATCAGTGTCCCTTGCAGCACCATCACATACAACACAGTAGCTCCATTCCCTTTCACCCCTCTATTTAAAGTCTGCCTGGAGCCCATGCAGCAGGTGCCTCTGGGATGGCTACCACAGGAGCAGCTGAAGCACTGCAGCCTCCATGGGCAGCAGAGCTGTCACGTCCAACTCCCACTGGCTGAGGGAATGTGTTCATTATGAAACAATTAATGGTGGTGTGATAGAGAGATCTATCACTCAGTGGAAGATGAGCTTCAAAAGGTCACAGCTGCTGTATTTATTCCCAGGAGGTCTGTGAAGCCACTGTGGTATGAGTGATGGAGAACACCACGTCCTGCTTGCTGGCTCCTGCAGCCTGCACAGGGCTCTCCTCGCTTCACCTCATCCAGCTCTGCCTGTCCCTCTAGCCTTTGGGAAGCATTGTTCTTCCTGTGCCCCATGGCTCTGCCATTCCCCATTATGAACTCCCATCGGTGCCATAGCCAGGCGGCCCAGGAGCCAAGCACACAGCTGCTGTTAGCGCAGCAGGGAATTAGACTTGACTTCAGTGTTCCTGTAAGCCAGGGGGAGTGACTGACATGGTGAAAATGCTTCTGCTCAGCGTGACTCTTTGTAGTGCTGCAGCCTGGGGATCAAGTGTTCAAATGCACACCCTGGGAGAGCCTACCCCCATCTGAGCTGGAGCTGTCAGCAGTGCCTCCTCACCTGCGGTAGGATGCCGGCACACCTCCTCCATCCCCCACACAGCAGAGCAGTGCCACGTGAAAGCAGATGAAAGATCGCTCCTCATTTGGTAACAAATAACTTCCAAGCCCATCCAAGAGACTTTCAACTTAGCTGCGCTCCTTGCTCCTTTCATGTCTTCTTTGTTTGGTGGGTGCACTAATGCAAGCTCCAAATAAGCATCTGTACCTGTAAGACTTGAACAAATAGGGAAAGGATAATAATATCTAAGGATTTACAGGAAAGGTTAAAAAGGAGTCAGGCTATAGAGACTGCTGAATAGTGGCTTGCTTGACTGATGTTACAAAGGCAAAAGACAGAAAAATCCTTGGAAAATGCCTCTGAGCAGAGATTGCTTTCTCAGAAAGCTTTGTAATTAGGCATGACAGGAATCCTCACAAGCTTCTAAGATGCATTAAAGATGTTATTATGAAATAAGTAAGGAACACGGAATAACATGTGAGCCACTCCCTATCCCCCTCATCTCTGGAAGCCCTTCCTCAGAGTGCAGTGAAACCAGCTGGCCCCAGCTCCCTGCTGCCCTGGGCTACGCCAGTGCTCTGCAGTGTGTGCTGTTCTGCCTATA
Source organism: Callipepla californica brunnescens (assembly GCA_023055505.1). Classification (NCBI taxonomy): domain Eukaryota; kingdom Metazoa; phylum Chordata; class Aves; order Galliformes; family Odontophoridae; genus Callipepla; species Callipepla californica. Next base: position 2,414,111 of record JALIRH010000017.1, on the reverse strand, counting down.
TTGAGCAGGAAAAGTGAAATAAGCTTTGTGTTCATAGCATCATCCAGAGGAGCAGCCGAAGCCCTGACAGCACTGACTCCTCAGGATCTGTCTGAAACGTCAGGACACATCAGAGCTGCTATCTTGCCCAGCAAGTCAGTCTCATTGTATGTAGAACATAGGGAGTGCACAGGTTTAGATGGTGGTCAGCAGTTCCTTGCTTCTGCAGAGCTTTGGTGCAGACTGAGCATTGCTGAAGTCAGAAATGACAACACTGCGTCACTTAACATCCATTCAAAAGCTGATAGTATTGTCTACTCAGCTAGAACTTTTTAAGCAAGTGCTACATTCAGTTGTGTCTTTCTCAGAGCACAAATAAGGATTTGGTAGCTGGAGTACCCATGGTGTTGTCAGTGCTGAACTTGGTTATTTATTAAAGCAGTTTTTTTCCTCTCTCCCTCTCCATGCAGCCTCCTGTCCCTGCCAGCCATCAGATTGAGCCTGTGCTCTTTGTGGCTTGGGGCTGAGTGCTAGAACATTCCTGTGCTGGGAGACTTATTTACTGCTGGAAAAGAAAACTGCCACTGGCATGTCCTTCATAATTCTTCTCACTGTTCTCATGTCTGAACAGCTTTTGAAGCCCACACGGTCAAGCCAGAACTCTGAATAGCCTGATTTGTTGACAAAGAGTGTGAGTGGTATAATTGCAAAATACAGCTGCGTAAAAGCAAAGGGACCAGCACAAACAAGGAGATGTTACAAAAGGAAGGAAAATGAATGCTCACCCATCTCTGAGGATCTGTGCTCACAGGGAAAGAACTCCAAAAGGAGGGATCTCCATCTAGAGATCCTTCCTTAGTGGCAGTCAGCCCTTCAATGAGGTCTAATTGAGGTTGAGCCAGGCTCCACCCCTTGCACTGGGGCAGGTGAGTCACCTTCACCCATTCTCCCAGGGCTGACCCAGCCTTTCCTTCAGGTGCTCTATCAGTGATTCAGGCTGTGACTTAGCAGACCCCATACAAGCTATAAGCTGAATTACTGAACCTACTGAAGCACCAGAAAAGAGATAGCTGAAACTATAAATGAATGTTGTCTCCAAATCGCAGGCAGAAAATCAGGCAGGGCACAGCCCTGCTTGCTACACAGGGCAAGGGGCGGTGCTCGTGGCACAGTGAAGCCCAGGCTCTGCTCTGAGGTCACTCCTATGACTGCTGCTGCTTCTGAAATCTCCAGCCTGTTAACAACCTTTCTTCTTCCTTCCCCAGAGCAAGCATCAAGATGCTCCTGGGCTGTTGTTAGCCTTTGTTTGGTTCGTCTCATCATGAGGATGCACAGCTTCCCACCCCTTGCTAGAAGGGCCTGCATTGTGGAAGGCTTTGCTGAGTGCAGAGATCACCAGCACTAACAGCAAGCACAAGTGGAACTGGCACAGCTCCCACAGCTGTGCTGTTAAAAAGACAGCTCACACTGAAGCTCCTGCTGTAACAAGGTAGATGAAAGCAAGCAGGACCCTTGGATTATTTTCACACAAAGTGAAAAGAAAGCCCTCCTCCTTTGCTGTGGCTCCACTCTTTCTTGAAGTCTGAGGTAGTTAACTGAGCCACTTACAGAATGTCTGTCTTCTCATCAGAAAGCCGCCATCTCTGGTGACAAGAAGGTTTCTCCATCCCATCCATACCCCTGGCTGGGCTGGGGACCCTCCAAACAACAGAGGTCAGCTCTGCACAGAGCATTCTGCTATTGGCACAGAAGCCATCAGATGCTGGTGTGAATGCCCAAACCACAAGATGGGCCAGGGCATTCCAGCCATCTAGCAGCTTCTGCCAGGCAGGTACTCAAACACCTGCAGTGTGTTTGGGGAAGAATTCACTGTTCCATCCCTCTGCACTCCAGTAGTTCACATCTTCACCAGGAACTGTGCTGAGTGTGACCTTTCCAAGCAAATTCCTATTAGAGTGGTGCAGAACATGGAGCTCTTACGTGGGGTTTTTACACTCAGACTCACGTAGGTTGGGATTTTACTAGAAGAAAGCTAAAGTTTCATTCTGAGGTTTGCTGCTAAGGAGAACTGTTCAGTACCAAAGGAGATGTGTAGGCTTCCTGCTCTGACATTTGCTTTTATACCTCAGGTGAACCGTGCATATTGTCAAGCATTTCTTTTGTAATTGTATGGATTAATTAGCTGTAGGATGCGATACATGTCCTGAGAAAAACACTTGGTACTTTCTGATGCTGTCTTTAATATGCAGCCTTTGATGGGAGGTTTTCAGGAACGTTCTGGTGACTCATCCTCAGCACAGGGGAGAGCCTGAAGCCCCACTTACCTGGATGGGAAAAAAAAAAAATCAAACGCTCCCGCTAATGCATGAGCGGTGTTTGGTGAATCAGTTCCTTTGAAAGGAAATTTCATCCTTCTAGAAGATGCTTAGTCTTCAGGGCAGGCCATGAGAACCCACGCAAGACACAGCCTTCCTTAAAGACAGCAGTGATTCTCTCCCATCCCATCAGGGAAAGGGTGGAGGTGGCACTCATACATTTGAAGGGTGCCAGAAAGGATGAAGGAGCAGCAAGGACAGACCGCAGCTCCCACCCCTGTAGTGCTCAGGGGAAGGAGCTAGGAGATGCTGAATGGGAGGAAGGTGCTTCTTGCTTTTACTTCTCACTGCCCTGTTAGCAACAGGCGACAAATTACATTAATCCCCTGTGCTGAGTCTGCTTCACCCGTGACAGTAATTGGTGAGCAATCTTCCTGTCCTTATCTCAACCCATGATGTTTTTTTCACTGTATTTTCTCCCTGCTTCATTGAGGAAGGGCAATGAGAGTGACATGGAAATGCTGAGCTGCCTGGCTGGTATGGTGGCTCCACACTGACATAGTGCCTTGTGATTCCAGCATCACCAGGGAGAAACAGCCTCACCACAAGTGGCTCAGGAAGGCCTAGAGGTAGTTGCAGAAGAGTAGTTTCACCATTAAAGGGTGACACCTTGAAAATAAAATAAAATAAAACAAAAACAAAACCTTCAAGTCACAAGCAAAGAACAAAATCCATGGAGATACCCTGAAATCTCAGAATTTCTGGATCTTTTCACACTCGAACGCACAACGTGAAGTTGTGTTGTTAGCAGAATGAATAAAATCAAATAGTATTGTAGCTGAGATATTTTACAGATGGTATAGTTAAAAAGATTATTGCCATGGAAAGCAATGAATCAAAATAAAAAAAGCTCACCTATGTCCTAGGTTTACAGTAGAAATCTTCAAAGGAGCAATCTCCAGAAAGAGATCCTTCCCCTGTGGTGGTCAGCCCTTAAATGAGGTCTGGGAGAGGTGGAGTCAGACTCCACCCCTTCTGGTCACACAGGTGCATTGTCTTCACCTGTGCTCCCGCAGCTGACTCAGTGCTCGCCTCAGGTGATCCATCAGTGGTTCAGGCAGTGATTCAACAGTTTCCATACAGAAGTGAATTAAAGGTTTCAATTCAACTCCTGGTGGAAAAAGTGCTCGCATCACCACTGGCACTAATTTGCTCCCTTGTTAGCAGCCTCAGAACTCAGCAGAACTCAGGCAAGGAGTGAAGTGTCGCCCTGCCCACATCTCTGTAAGCTCCAGCAGCCGTGAGACAGCTCGAGGCAGGGAAGTGTGTCCTGCCATCCTGCCTCTTCTGGGTATCCTACCATTAGACTTCACTTTCCAGGACTGCCAATTTAACATTAAGTTCTCTTAAAATTCTTTTGTTTGTGATGGAAATGTCACCCTGACGGATTAATTGAGCTATAACGTATGCAAAGTAATGTGAGAAAAAAAACGTGGTTGCATTACCTGGTGTTAATGCTGCAAATAGGTACTGCTGCCTGCAGTGATGGCTGTCTTGAATGCTAAAGGATCGCAGTCCTGGGTGAACCAAATGAGGCATTTTAATGGGGAAAAACATCATTCTCAGCTCACCTACAGGTGAAGGAAGGAGAAACATCTGGGAAGTGGTTCTGTGGTGAGCACTGTGGTTCATCTATCAATATTAATAATAACACATAAAACTGTGACTTGCATATTATCTCCCAATGAACAGAAGACAGAGACTGAGTTTTATGTAATTTAATTTCAATTAGTGCATTGGAGCCTTTTAAAGAATGGACTATATATTCTTCTACAGTTACTCACAGACTATTAAACACAATGCAGAAAAATTATTATGTAAATGAGAATTATCTTATTGGCTTTAGTATCTTTCTCTCTCTTCCTTCCCCAGGTAATTGGGTAGGTAGATGTTCGGGAAAAACAGATGATGGGAAACGTGAATAATGAAATCTCTGCAGCACTCTTCCCTTCGATGCAGAAGCACAAAATATATGTGCGTGTCAGTATAATTTAATTTGCCGTTAATTAGCTTAAATAGTATTCTTACCTTCCTTTGCTTTTGCTGCTTTTCTGTCCAGGTTCTCATTAGGCAGTGTGATGAAGCAGGTGCTTGTTCCCAATATGTGAGTGCCTATTTACATTACAAAGCTATTCCTAGCACTGCTTGTAGAGGAAATTGAAGTCTTGTCCACAGATGCAGCTGATGGGAGAAGGGAAGCAGTACCTTGTTTTCACATGCTTAAACCCCAGGACACTAATTCCCAGTGCTACTAAGACCAGAATTTAAAAGAAGGTTTGGAAACATCCAGGAAATAAACAAGTGTGTGTCTTTCTGCAAAGCAAGGTGAACAACAGACTGTATGAGGTCCTGGAGGACATGGATGTTCAGTGCCCATCCATTTCTAATTTGTGTAAAGGTTTAATACCTAGTTGGGGGTAGGAAAATCTCCTTTTAATGAATGTCTTCCAGAAAGGAAGTTACCCATTATTTAATTCAGATCAACAAAGGAAACATAGCATTTAGGGCTGATTTTATTGGTGTGGATGATCAATCTGGACAAAATGGGAAGAGGAAAATGTGATGGGAAAGACGGCAGGAAGGGAAAAGAGCACAGAGAAAGAATCCAGTGTAGGGCAGCATGCTTTCACATATTGATATGGTAAAGTTATAAATAGAAACAAATGCGTGTTTGTGGAGCTAATAAGGCTGGTGTTTACAAGGGAGCAGTGTGATTCATTAAGAATGGGAGAAAGCAACTACTCTGAAAAGAAGGAAATACTCTGGAAGGACTGAGAGAACAGGAGAAGTGTTTTGGGTGCATGTGTACTCAAGAAAGAGAAGTCCAGCAGCTCTCAGTCTTTGTGCCATGTGCCCTTGGGCAGCAGAGTCTGGCAGGAATGGCAATGTGGAGCATTGGAATGGTATGAGTGGCCTGGGGAGAGGAGAGCTGCCTCTCAGTTCTTTTGTTCCAAGCACTGTAGAACTCAAGCAAAACAAATGTGCCTTCTCTCTTGCTTTCAGTTCAGCAGCCTTTCCAGCTACTTGATTTCATTTGATATAGGGAAGAATGGCTAAATCCCAGCAAGTATCCCGGTTCTATTCCCAGATGCCCCTGGTGCAGGGTGAGGTGCAGTGCTGTCAGATCAGACCTTTCCTCACCTTTGTCTCCAGGAGGACCCAGCTCTTCGGATGCCTTCGTGACTTCAGCACTAAGAAGGAAGTTGGCCAAATAACCCGAAAAATAAACGTAAAGGCAAATGTGGAGGGTAGTAAGAAAGAATGGCTGTTCCTTTCCTCCAGTTGTCTTCCAGCAGAGCTGCCTGGAGCTCTCACAGCACAACATTTTCCTGTTACACTGGGAAACCTTCTCTTTCTGTTGGCAAGCTCTGGTGCATCCTGAGAAAATAATTTAGCAGTGGCATCTGGGAAAGCAGTTGCTACGGCTCCTGGGAAAGGGGTTGAAGCTGTGTCAGTGGTGAAATGGGCTCTTCATCCTTCCAGTGACCTGCTATTGCAGGTGAAGTTCATCAGGCCCCATCCCTTTGGGTCACTGCCTCCGTGCTCACAACTCATAGCCAGCTTAGCAGCAATGGCTGAGAAGAGTTCTTGATGTTCTGATAGGTCACAATGTCAGTATCCACTATGGTTTTGTAAAGGTTAAGTTGAATTGCCCCATGGGGTGATCAGGATTATTCATTGATACTACTGAGAGCAGCTGCTTCACCAGGTCTGCCAGCAGCCCCAAGAATGTACCCGTGTTGTGCCAAACCCCACCTCTGCAGCAACAGCATCTTCCAGTGTGGAGCACTGGGAGAGCTGGTGCGGTGACCTGCCTTGCCTGTCCACTTTCTTCTGACTTTCCTACCACTCGTGCTCTGCGGGGTCTCCTGCCCTCTACCTGGCTTCTGCCTGTTTTCTGGCACTGCTCTACCAGCTCATGCTGTTTCCAAGCAGCCTGGAAGACCACTGCAGCAGATATCTACACAATCAATTTAGTACAGGTTTGATCCCTCTCCTGGGACCAGAGCATCAAGCCTTGCAGCTCAAACTAAACTCCTGCCTTGTCTGGAGCTCTGTAGGGGAGAAAAGCCCAAGCTTTGATCGCAGGAGCTGCATTGACAAGCTGTAGGCAGGGTTTAGAGCATTCCAGACCCATCTCTCCAGGCTTCTGCTTTCCCTCCTAGTGCAAATGCCCCCAGCCATCATACAGCAGTAGAGAGGCTGTCTGGTTCCCCGCGTATTCTCCCCTGGGTTTGCTGGGACTGCTGGAGGGATGACTGCATATCTTCAAAGAGAGAGCAGCACGCCATCCTGTCCTGCAGTGCTTGTTGCTGGGTATCTGCACTCAGGATGGGGAGGATCTCTTGTGATAGCTGTGTCCAACATAGCACAAAGTGGCTGTGATGTTTGTGGAAGCAAAACCCCACATCTGCTTAGCAAAGGGATTGTGTTGTCCCAGCCCATCAAGAGGCTTGGCCTTGCTACACGCTACCACCATGGATGGCTTGGTAGGGCAGATGGAGATGGAGGTCTCCCCAGTCTCCCCTAACAGCTCAGTTGTGAGGATAACCTGTAAAGAGTCAGTTTGCTCAGGCTGCCCTATGATCTGATTTCACACTCCATGTTTAGCAGAGCGGCTCTTTCCCCTTGAGCAGCATTATGCACATTGCAGTAACTTCTCTAAAACGACTTAGTTATACACTTGGTACATGTTATTTTGAATTCTCTTGAAGATCAAGGACACCACAAAGCCAGCAAGATAAAATTAGCATCTGAGATGTAGCCCTTGCCTGGTATAAGAAATGCAGATCAGCCTCACTTGCAGTGAATGCTGGAAGGTGAATTTCATTTACGTCTTCCTTTCAGTAGACCTAGTTCTGCCATCCCTACTTGTTTTGAGTGTCACCACAGCCCATAAGCTGTCCCGGCAGCAAGGCTGCTTCCACAGAGAGGCATCAAGCAGCAGCACGGGTGTGGAGCTGGACCTCAAACTGATGAGAAATCAGTTTGTTTCAATCAGTTCTTATCGACTTGCAGTGCAATCATCTGATGTTTCTAGGAGTCAAACAGGAGCAGTCAGGCTCTGGTCCACTTCTCTACAGCTCCCAGGAAGCTAGTGCTGTGCCCAGACTGAGACTGTAAAGGGCAGTAAGAGGTGAGAGTACACAACACAGAGCACAGCCTCAGAAGCGACCCAAGAAGTGCTGTGAGATGGGGGTACATTGTGTGACATGCAGGGGGCATCTTGCTGCAGTGGGTAAGTGAACCCAGTGGGAGGAAGCAGTGAGTGCTGAAGGTCTCATCAGCACAGCAGAGGTGAGCCTGGCAGTCTCTGGGAGAAGCAAGACCCATATTTTAGAAGTAAGATTAAGCCACTGTGTGGTCACTCCTTCTGGTGCACCCTTTCCTCTCTATCTGCATTTGCTAGCAAAATGCCCTGCTGTCTGTTTGCAAACACGCTGAAAATGGGCAGCCCTCACAGTGCGACTTTGGTCCCACCAGAGCCCTTGGGTGCAGCACTATCTTCTCAATCCAGACCAGGAGGCAGTTGCAGGTTTACTGACTCACAGAGACCTGAGTCAAAGCCTTCAGGCTCTGCAGTCTTCCTGCCCTACAGGTCAGGAGTCAGAGCATTAACCCCAGAAGCAAAGGCTGTGTCTGAATCTCATACAGCCTAATCCCTTAACCACGGAGGGTCATCTGAGGTGACAGAGCCAAAGGGGCAGAAGGGTTCACAGACTGGGAGGGGATCAGCAAAACTGCTGGGAGGTGTGGATGGGCTTTCAGAGGGGACGGTCAGAATTAAGAGACCTACTGTCAAAGCCATTAAATGGCTGTAGATGCTTGACTGGCCATCCAGAAGTTAAGGACCCTCACTTTCCCACTGAAGAAGGAGGCACATCTTCTATCTCTTAGCAGATATTCTGGAACAGTTCAGAATTTTTCCACGATATTTGAGATGATTTACTGAGTAAGCCCTAAGTTGAGTCATCAACTAGCATAAATGGATGTCAGTCCCTTGATCTTCATTGATTCCTATCCATTTATGCCAACAAAGGATTATTCTTTCAAGAAGTGGCTATGAATATCCAAGTTCTAAAGGCAAAGCTATTTAATTGGACTCATCGATAATGTGTTTCATATTTCCCAAGTGAATACTCAGTAGGATGCATTCAAATCCACTTGCAGAAAGTTACTGACATACTTTAAAGTAGGTGTTTCTAGGAATGTTGCTGTCACTTCTGCTAGTGTATTTACAGCAAGCCAGCAAGAAGCAATGCAAAGACAGTCAGTCTGGAACCACTGGCCCTGTCACCCATGCAGTAACTGCTAGGCAGGTCTTGGTAATATCATATGCAACTGCTTTCTGTGTTAATGAAGGTAATATTGTGCATTGAACTACAGATGGATGCATGCCACAACCTTCATACCCGATCCAGGCTTCGGTATCTGGACTTTCAGATCCAGAATTTTTTTTGTTTGTCCCATTAGAGAAATAAGACTAGCAGGGAATTTTAAATCTGGGGCCAACTTCTGCAAAATCTGAAGGAGCTGGCAAGCTGGATTCAGGCTGATGCCTCTCTAATTTGCAGAAACGCTTTGCCTTTGTTCAGAAATTCCCAGACTATAAGGTAGAGGAGATGTTCTGTTTGTGAAACAGACCTGCACTGCTGCTTCTCATAGGGCTTTCAGATAATAAAATGAAGACCCAAAGGAAAGGATGGAATAAGCTGTCACAGTAAGAGCTCACTGTCCCAGCATGACAGGGTCTGGAAAATCACAGAATCACAGAATTGCAGGGGTTGGAAGGGACCTCCAGAGTCCAACCCCCTGCCAAAGCAGCTCCCAGCCCAGGTTGCACAGGTAGGTGTCCAGGTGGGTCTTGGACATCTCCAGAGAAGGAGACTCCACCACCTCTCTGGGCAGCCTGTGCCAGTGCTCCATCACTGTGCTGTGAAGGAGAAAAACTGATGAAGTGATGATATTTTAAGGATTTTTGCTGCTACATTCAAGTATTTCTTTCCTGGGAAAAAGGATCAGGTCCTCACAGGCTGTGGATGACTGGGGTTCCCCATATAGCAGATTTTCTGCCTCACTGCTGAGGCTGAAATAGAAAACAGCCAGGAGACAGGCAAGGCTTGGGAGTTTCATTTGTGAAGTGCATAGAAAAACAAGCAGCCAACAGCACTCACAAGTTTGCTTGCTTGCCTTCTCTCCCTCCCTTAATATCTGTTGGATTACCAAAAATAGTTTAATCCTATTGTTTATTCTCGGTACTCGGACTCCATCAAAGCCACTCAGCATTGTGCTAAGCACTGAAATGCATGTGAGATAGATGGGGCCTGTCCCCAGAAGGTCAGTAAATACAGGAGATTGGAAGAATAAAAAAGGCAGTTTCAGCAGCATAAGGAAACGGGAAAATGATCATGATTAAAAAGAAAGACTGCAAAGAGAGGGATTGTATTTCACCCCTCCAGCATCTGTCTCTAACAAAACCAGAATGGTTTACTTGATCCCCAAGTAACCCCATTTGAGGCCTCACACTTTTCTTTCTGCTCTGATTTTGCATTTCATTGTCTCAGTGTTTTCAGATGGAAGCCGTCCTGCTGCAGTAAATGACTGGAAGTGTGTTTTTCCTCTGCTGCCAACAGGCTGTTTCCCTGCACATCCTCAGCACTCAGTGGCAGCGATGTGCCTTTCCTAGGGCAGGCCAGAAGAGCTCTGCATCCTCACAATGGCCTCCTCCTCCGATGCTGCGATTGATGGCAGTCGCAGTGAGTTCCCTTACCTGTCCTAACGCAAAATGCATCCATGTATGGGTACACCCACACATCGCTTTTCACTGCCTGCTTTCAAGCTGATGTGGAAGCTGTAGGGAGAAGATGAATGTTATTTGCCACTTAGGTCTACTAATTACAGGATGGGATGTTTTAGAAAAAAGAGAAAAAAAAAATGTTTTCACTTGCAGGCTTTGCAATCTGTTTTGAATTAGGAGACACTCAGGATTAGAAAGTGTTTTCTCATTAGAACAAATGTCATAGATTTAAAATCCTCTTCATTTAAATTCTTCCTGATGTTCTTTGGCTCGAACAAGAGAGCTCTTAATGTCCATTTTAATTAAAGCATTTCAGTGGGATTCCAGCTGGGCAACTAATGACAGCGGGTCTCTTAGAGGTGGACACGGCCCAGCTGAGAAAGGGAACTCCAGGGTGGGAACTTCAGCAGAAGCTGTGGGTTTGGTTTTTTTTGGGTTTTTTTTTTTTTTGGCTGTTAAGGAGAAGGGAAACACAAATTAAGGTCTGCTTAGAAAAGTGATCCCACACTTAAGGAGGGCACAAATGCTGCACAGCATGTAAGGCGCTGCCTGGGGGTGCTGGGTTCTGCAGATGGCTGCTGTACACTTCCCTGAGCCATTCTGTGCTTTTTACCCCTTGCTGCCCTGCCTCTGCTGTCAGGTTTCTCCTCTTTTTCACCCACTGCCCCCTAAGTTTCTCTTTTCTTTTCAGGTAAAAGTTTTGTCTTCCTATCTCCCCACTCAGTTCCTATGAGAGCAGTACATAAAGTGCTGGAATCTAGAGCACCATCTCAGAAATTTAATACTGGTTTCCTATAATGTTGAAGAGGAAGAGGGAAGCACACAGCTGGGGAATTGTGTTGTCCAGTGCCTCAATACCCTTCTTTCCCAGCCCAGTTAGCACCGGTGCCCTCCTTTCCCAAGGAGCAAGATGGCAGAGGGAAGAACCCCATCCCCACCTCCTCCTTGTGGTTGTGATCCCAGATGGAGCCAGGGCTGGGGAGGAACCAAAAGGCCATGAGCCAGCAGGCAGTGTGAGTGTTGTACGGCCAACAGATCTCCACAGGCAGCATGTGCAGTGAAAGAGAGACAAACTGCATGGTCAGATTCTCACCGATGGAAGTCAGCTCCAGTAAAGTCAGAGACTTCACCTGGGCTCACACCAGCAGTGTCTGGGCTGCTCTCTCACTCACTGAGTGATGGATAAATCCAGAGACAGTTAATAATGAAAGACTATTAAGATAAGATTTAGTCTTGCGCTTCCATGCTCTGCCATTTGTCAGGCACTCAAATCGAGCACAAGAAATGTCAGTCCAGAAACACTGCTGATCCCTGTCCTGGTAGCAGATCTATTGGACCCCTCAAGGGAGGAGTGCTACCTGTGCAGCCGTGTTTGCCACATGCCACCAGCAGTTCTGCTCCCTCCCTCAGCACTGCCATTTATCCTGTCACATTATAGCTTATAAACAGTTGTTGCTGTCAGAACCGGGCAGCTTTTCTGCACCAAAAAGCATGGTGACCTATGGCGAGTTCAGCTTTCTGAAAGGAAATGTTCTCAGCTCAATTGTTTCACTTCCCGAATGTAGGCTAAGAGGTTCATTCTGAATGATACTTCACAGTCACATTCTTCACTTGCTCCTCACTCCCCACCACGTTCACTGTTTTTCTCTCTTCCCTTTTATAGAGAATCCTGTTTCTGCTCTCACCTTCACAGCTTACGAGTTGCTGAGTATCCTGGGGAGGAGGAGAGAGTGTGTTTGAGAGTGTCTCTTTGGCGATGGTAAGAAAGCACATGAAAATTAGTGCACGTTTTGTGTTCAGACCATCTTTGGCTGCATGCAGTGTGCGGGGCTGGCACGAAGCATGCAGCCCTTCCCCATGAGGGCAGCTGGACCAGGGCCTCATAACAGACATCTGCTTTTTGAGGCTGTGCTTTCTGAGTGTTTCTCTGTTAACATGGAGTTGGATGAGCTCCAGTTCCAACCTCCCCCCTTCCATCCACCCCCCCCCCCACCTCCACCTTTCCAAAATCCTTTTATTGCTTTTAGAGTGGCTTTGAGATGGGGTGGAAAAAGAGATCTGACAGCGGTAAGTTCCAAGGTCAGTGTTGTTCACCTGCCTCTGTCATCTCACTGAGATCATAAATTGACGTTAACACCTCCTACAAAAAAAAAAAAGAAAAAAAAGACTCGTATAAAAAGAGAACCTTGTTCACACTTGGAAGCATAGCCATTGCTAGGGCAGGCACTGCGGAGCAGGAGTCCAGCAGGACTGCAAGGGTAGACAAAAGCCAAAGCCCACGCAATCCAGCTGTGGTCCTCAGCCCCTGCCACCACCACAAGCAAGCATAAAAGAGCCACCTTAATGGGCAGCCTCTTTTCTTTAAACAACATAAGGCTGCACAGAGAGGTGGTGGATCTCCTTCTCTGGAGACGTTGAGGACCCACCTGGATGCCTACCTGTGCAACCTGGGCTGGGAGCTGCTTTGGCAGGGGGCTGGACTCTATCTCTAGAGGTCCCTTCCAACCTCTACAATTCTGTGATATTTTTGTTTCTCTTTGATTAGAAATCCGCTTTTGCAGAAGGATAATTTAATTCATGTTCCTTAATATAGCCACTTATAGCAGGGCTTCCCAGTGTGGAAAACTTAGGATCCTCTGATCCCCCCTCCACTAGCAATTCTCCTTAGTGGCACTCATAAAACCTATTGTTGCTGCAGATTGGCCACGGTGTGACTTCAGAGAAAATTTGGCCTGTGTTCACACTGTTGCTTGTAATTCTTTCTGTACCAACAGAACAAAATGAAAAAGATTATTAAAAACTGAGAAAAGAAAAAAAGAGAGAGAGAGAGAGAGAAAGAAAGAAAGAAAGAAAGAAAGAAAACCACCAGCATTTCTGTAGTTCCCAGCACAAAAATCAAATGTAGGAGATGGAACAGGGCCATGGAGAGAAAGCAGTGAGAGGGTTAAATAACCATAGAGGGCTCATAGCCATGCACTCAGCAACCGGGACAAGAAATCCATGTGGATAAAGAAGTGCTCATCTCCTTTTCAGGACACCGCTTCCTCTCTTATAAGGGGGTTTCAGATCCAGCAGCCATGCAGCCCTGAGCAGACCCCCAGCTCTGCAGCTCACCTTCCACTACCTACCCATTCCTGCCCATGCTGGGGGCAGAGGTGGACGAGGAACATTGTCTGCACTTCCACATCAAGATCCCATCCCACATCACATCACATTCCCCTTGGGGCTGGCAATGACTGTGACATGGTCTCCATCAGCATTCTGGCATCCATGGCCAGGATGAAGCAGGTTTAATTCTGGACTAAGATGAACAGCACCTGCTTCTGTAGGAGCATAGGGATGTTGCAGGGCTTTGGATGATGGTGACTTTTGGTCAAAAAGCTGAACTGTTGCTAAATTATTCTGAAACGCTGTTGCACAGCTGCAGAGAGGTTAGCTGATGCTCCTTGGTCCTCCTCCGGGGGGAGAAGCCGACGTGGTCGTGACTTTCTCTTCCTTGGGTGGGGGGCTTTGCAAAGCACTGACACAGTGGCTGGTGGTTGGGCTCCAAAGGGCAGAGGGGTGGACTGCACCAGGATCCCCTCCAGCCTGAATTCTCCCAGGGCTGTGGGGGTGCCCAGTCCTCTTCCCAAACCTGCTGTGGGTTTGCTCTGCACGGCTGCAGCTTTTTCTTCTCACAGTGAGTCTTGATTTCCGTGATTACAATCGTTTTCCACCCCACGAGGGTGACAGACCTCAGAACTCACTTCTCAACTGAAAAATATTTCCCAGGATCTCCGCTCGGGAATGTCACGGGAAATATAATTCGTTCTGTGATCAAGAGACTCAGCTTCAAAAGCATCCAAACTGCAGCTCTCCGTGGGACACCTTTCTGCAGGGTTATTAATAAGAAATAATTGTTTTAAGTGCAGAAAAGTGAACGTACTTTCCATTCCCTTCCAAAACCCCTGCATCGTTTGTCCTTAATGAATAATGAAAGATGCTTTTGTATTGCTTCCCACCCATCGTTTTTAAAGTGATTGTTAAGCAATAATAAATAAGACTTTAAAGCAAGTGGGGTAGAGCCACTTTAGAAGCAGGTTTAATTCTGGACTAAGATGAACAGCACCTGCTTCTGTAGGAGCATAGGGATGTTGCAGGGCTTTAGAGGATGGTGACTTTTGGTCAAAAAGCTGAACTGTTGCTAAATTATTCTGAAACGCTGTTGCACAGCTGCAGAGAGGTTAGCTGATGCTCCTTGGTCCTCCTCCGGGGGGAGAAGCCGACGTGGTCGTGACTTTCCCTTCCTTGGCAGCCCACTCTGCAGAGGAAGAGCTGAAGCTTGGATGGGATTTGCATCACCCAAGAAAAAAAAATGATGAAGAAAAGAATAGAAAAGAGAAGCGGGGCAGGCTGGGGAGCAGAAAGCAAGAAACTGCTCCTTCCAGGAGGTGTTGGGACAGGTGAGGTGGGAGAGTCGCCAGGCCTGGGGGTGCAGAAGAAACACGCGGCAGCGGCTCTCGGGACACCGTCTTATTGTGGGCTCACCATTAGGTCTGACCTCAAGCGTTTCGGTTTTGTCTTGTTTTCTTTTTCTCTAGCCTCGCTTTCAGCGAGAAAACACCTGATCCCTGAAACAACCGAGCAGAGCAGAGTCAATTGAGAGAAGGCGCGCTCCTCGAGCTGCTCTGGGACTCTCCGGGCTCATCCCGGGGCGGTGGAAGGAACCGAGCCGGGCTGCGAGCTCACGGAGCCGCGGAACGCACGGAGCTGCGGTGCGGGGCGGGCAGCGATGCACCGCGCAGCCGTAGTTCGGCCGAAGGGAGGTGGGGGAGCGGCGGGGCGGGCCGGATTCTGCTCCTCCTCCTTTTCCTCCTCCTCCTCCTCCTCCGGCGCGGGCAGTGCTGCTGCGAGTCCTGCCGGGGGTCCCGCTGGAAACGGGCGTTTTGCTGCACGTGAGTTCGCTCTTTTGTTTTCTCTTTCTTTTTCCTTTTTCTTTCTTCGTTTTTCTTTCCTTCTTTTATTTGCTTGATTGATTTTTCTTCCTCTTGCGAGTTTTTTTTTAATTATTACTATTTTTCTTTCCCCCCCCCCCCCCACGATCCGGTGTTGAGGAGGGGGGAGCGGGGGTTGCGGTGCCGGTACGTGCGGGCGGACCAACTTTCCGCGCTCCGTGCGCGGAGTTGTGGCTGCGCGGTTCCCAGGTGGGTGCGCGCCTCTGTTCGCTCCTCGTGGTTCTCGGGTTGTTTCTGTGCCGGGAAACGTAGGGCTCCTCGGGCAAGCCGCTTCGCCTTCTGCTGGCTCTGCGCTTTGCCTAGTCCTTCCTTCTGCGCTTCGTTCCGATTTGGGCTCTTTGGCGTTCTTCTGAAGCGAAGGGTTGGGAGGGGAGGAAGAGTTTTTCTGAGCGGAGCAGCAGCGGAGCCGCTGGACGGCGGTGCTGTGGATGCGTTGCTCGGAGGGCTGCCTTCATCAGGTTATTCCACGTGAGTGAGGAGCCCGGCCAGAGCGGACCGTCCCTCGGGCTGACCCGCAGCATCTGTTGCGACGGCATCTCGTGGGGTTCCGTGCTCTGGATTAAGCTCGGCTGTTACCGGTGCTGTTTGTTGGCTGGGTGCCGTGGTAAGAGCGCTGCCTGCACTCGCTGCTGCTGGGCAGTGCTGCCACGGCCTTCGGGGAACGGCTCAGCAAAGGAAGGTGGGTCCGCGAAGAACAGCTTTCTTTAGAATAAAGACAGATGCGCGGCCTTTAGGAGCTGTAAAGGAGCTGTTGGTGGAGGGCAGTTGCCTGGAATAAGCAATGGGACTTGATCCTGCTGAAAGATCAGAGTCGTTCCCAGCACTGAGAGCTTCTGGCTGGCCGCGTCCCGAATGCTTCAGTGAAGGCACAGAGCTGCCGTGTGCTCCTTGGTGGTGGCTGCGTGAGGAGCTCTCAGACCCAGAAGCAAATGTGCACCTGCTCAAGGAGAACAGTCTCTGGAAATAAAGATGCTTGACATCCTGCAGGTGCTGTGGAGTTGCACAGGACTACGTGCATCAATTAGAAAGGGCTGTGTTTACCTTACAGAGAATGGCGGCTTTTGCTCTCTCACACCCTTCCCATGGAGTTGCTGTCCTGTGTGGTACAGGGCTGTGTTGATGGTTTCCAAGGAGCGTGAAGGCATTTCTTCCAGGGCGGCCGCAACGAGGAGGCCTCGCTGGGAGATCCCTCTGCATCTGTATGTTCCAGACACAGCTTGAGGTCTGTGCTGGAAAGGTTACAAACACCCAGAATAGCACACAGGAAGAAAATGCACTAAGCAGAGGTGACTTCAGAATAACAGTCATCAGAGGTTGCTGAGGCATTCGTGAACCTGCTAGGGAGAAGCGTGGCGGGGAGGAGTCATCAGATCAGTAACAAGTTGTGTTTGTTGTAACTGCGGAGCTCTAATTGTGTGGCTTAAGAAGCACACTTTTACTATGATTTTTCATACTTGTGTTTGCAGCCGGGGCTGAATCTGTGGAGTTCACGATGATGTGGGTAATGTGAATCAAGCTGAACAGCAAAGAGCCTCTTAGGAGAATCTGAAACCCAGCAGGCATTTTTCAGACCTGAGTTATGTCACTTTTTTTTTTTTCCAGAGGTGCCTCAGGCAATTGCATTTTAAGAAGAAGACAAAGCTTTTGTTTTCCAGCTGGCCTAGAAAAATAGCAAGGATGAATCCAAAGCAAAGGCTTTCAGAAGTTGTCGTTTGCGATTAAGTTGATTTTGCTGTTGTGCACAAGGATGCTGCTGCCTTCCTTGCAGTCATGTGAACTGTGTCTATTTTTATTTTTGCCACCAGTCTTACTCTACCTGTTTCTGTTTGATTCAAGTGAGTCATGTTGGTGCTTCTCACTAACGTGAGTGTGTGTGTTTAATTAGCGGGTCAGGTGTTTGCTAGCTGCGTCTCTGATACAAAACTAATTGTGTGTACTGTACAATAGAGAGAACAGAGGTGACACCAGGGCAGGGATTGACAGCTGCACGCAGTGTCCAGTTCTGCATCTAAAATACTGGACTTCTCAAGGAGGAGGCGTTAAATGATGAGCGAAGGCTGCTTTCCTTTGCGCATCCCAGGGAATTCACAGTTTGCATGGAAACAAGAAGTATGCATGCTAATAGCCGATCTAAATCTCTTCTTGTGGCTCCTGGTGTTCCCTGCAGCTGAAAGCGATGGCAGTTAGCATCCCGTGGCTGCCAGGCTGAGAGCTGACAGCAGAAGCTGAATCTGCGGAGCCCGCAGCCTGAGCTGGGGGTGTGTGGGATACCACAGGGGATGCTCCAGCGTGGGTGATGAGAAGCGTGTTCCTGCAGTGTGTAGTTTTGTAAGCTCCCACTGAGGTCCTCTGTTTAAGAAATACTGGGAGTATCAGTAAGGGCATTTTTCTTAAAATGAGAACAGTTTCTCTGTCGGGAAAACCTAGCAATCTTGTAACAGCCCTGCCCCTGTTAACATGGTCCAGAGCTGTATGGCACAGAGGCATCTTGGGAGCTATGTCCTCTGTTGCGTGTCTGGCTTTGTTCTGGATGTCCAGGGGAAGGCTATAAGGGCAGCGTGACTCACCGTTTTGGCTCCTGGGTAGCACTAACACAACCAGTGCTGCCATGCTCCCTACTGAGGTCACTGTACCTTCCTGTGGCAGAAGGCCTGGGAGCTGATGCTCCATCTCCAGGGCAGAGCTCCTGCTGCTTCCGTGGGAAGGCTTGGGCCCTGCTCCTGCAGCGCCAAACGGTGCTTCCTTAAGGCAATACCCTTTGCAGTATGTTGAAACTAAATGTTGACTCGCAACAAGATGTGCGTGGAGTAAGGCTTGGCCCTTGACTTTTCAGGGAAGGGAGGGTTGCCCCGCTGATTTCAGGGGCTGTGTGCAGAGTGCCCAGCACCAGGTTCAGTAGTGTTTCTGCCCCTCCAGCAGTCCATTTCTTAACATAGCCATTTGTAGGCTCTCCCGGTTGCTTTTCAAACAGTCATTTCTTTTCTTATTATTTCTGAAAAGCCTGTTTTTAAAATAGAAATCACAGTGTTAGTTGGCTTTCAGAGAAGAGGGGTGAGGTAAATAGCACAGGCGCCTGTGGGCTGTGTCCGCATGAATTCAGTGATTCCCAGGTGAAGTCTGCAGCATCGTCTGCGATGTGTGGGATGGTTTGGAACCACAGGGGCTGGAAAGTGGCAGAGTGTTATCTGATGCTTCTGCAAACAGCTTGTATTCAGACAAATGCAGCCACAGTAGGAATGAACGTGAACTCATCTTCTGGTTGCTGCTGCGTGCTGCAGAGGAATGGGCAGGCAGGATGCGCTGGTGACAGTGGTGGTTGAGACTGCTCAGCACATCCACTGCTGTGCTGAGATGGAGTGGCCGTGTCCTGCTGGGTCCCCTGGGGGGTGTGGCGGGGGAAGCATCCTTCCCCGCAGGGATCTGTTCCTTCTGTTGATGCAGTGAAACTCAGAAAGATGGGTGGCTTTTGCTGAAAAAGGTCTTCTGGCTTCTGTGTGAATGATGGCTTGCTTTGGAAGCTGGGAGCAGATGGATGCTGTGATTAATATGTGGATTCCTGAGCTCAGGACTGGAGTGGTGAAGGGCATGAGGCAGGGGAGGTCTGGCTGCTGGCACTGCTCAGTGGCTCCTGCTGCCTTTCCTGGGCAGTTTGAGTCTCCTTTTTCTTCCTGCTTTTAGCAAACTCTTCTACAAAGCTGTTCTGGGAGCACTTGTGAGAAAAGCGCTTCTTTGGGAAGTGCTGTTTCTGCCCTGTGGGGGGGAGGGGGTCCTTGGCTTAGGGGAGAGGGGGGATGGGGGTCGGTGTGAGCTGCACACGTGGGTGAAGATGGAAGGCAGTGCTGCTGGCTGGGCTCTGTGTGAGGACTGTACGCTCACCTGTGGCAATGTGCCTCAGGAGAAGTAGCATTGCAGGGCTGCTTTCAGGAGTTTGTAATGGCTGTAAGCACTGCAGAAATCCTCTTGAGCCTCGCCAGCCACTTAGGCTTTGTGCTTTTTGCACTGGCTACAGAGTTTACTTTGAATCATGCTCGCTCATTTTCAACAGATCAGTCAAGCTTTGTCTTGTACTCATGCTCCCCACTCCAGGGGCTACCCATGTCCTGGTGTTTTCCTGCAGGCACAGGAGCCATTCCTGCAGATTACGTTGCAGAATTGGAACCAGTTTGGAAACTTCATTGTCCATAAAACCACTGGGGAAACTGCTGCAGGTAATCTCTCACAGCCCAGGTGCATTGCTTCCTTCCAGCAACTGTGTGGGTGTGGGACACAGGGGATGGTGAAGAGAAGCTCCTAAAGGTGAACTGCTGCAGGATTTAGTGAAAAGCTCACACCAGCAAGCAGCTTCAGCAGCACCTGGAGAGCAACTGCTGCCACAGATGAGCATCAGAAGTGGGCATGAGTCTTCTTTCCTGGTGATGAGGAGCAGTACTTGCCTGTAGATGGGCTCCCAGCCACCTTGCTGCAGTGCACACAGCATTTTCAGGGAGGTGCTGGTAATGAGCTGGGGTTCAGTAATGCCTCCTGTGAGGAGAACCATACCTGGTGGCAGGAGAGGTGCAGGAAGGGTTTATATAGCTTTATTTAAGATTGTTGTGTGGAAGAAATTAAATTGGGTCTCTCACCCTGCTTGTGTGCCATGCAGGGAGGGCTCAGCCCCCCTGTGCTGGGATGTTGGCTGCCTCCTGTTTGCACTGGAAAAAAAGCAATTGCTGTCGGCTCCTACCCGGCTCCTGGGCCCTGTCTGCATGTTTATTTTGGGCAGATTATTTTCAAAGCACTTTGAAGATGGGCCTGGACATTGATCATCAGGGATAGTCCTTCAATCTGTGTCCTGCCAGCAAACGTTACAAAGCATATCGTAAATTACCTCCCTTCCCCAAAAGAAAGGCTGGATACTGCCAGGGAATGGAGCACCTGATCTGCCTGTCCACTTCCAGAGCAATCCCAGGAGCAGCTGGCCTGTCTTCCCTTAGCTCTGGGCTGTGGGGGAATGCACGGGTGTGTGCACAGGTGAGGCAGGCTCTCCTCTGCATCTGCTGCTTTTATTATCATTTCAGTTTACAGATGTCATACCACCATCCAATTTGGTGCGCTACTAGTCCATGATGTATGTCTGTTCAAGTGCTGCTTTGCAAGAGGGGAAAAACACAGTGCTCGTGACCTCAGAATTGATAGATTTTAGCCTTGCGTAGTGTAAACATCTATATTTTACAGCTTGTTGTGAGGAAGCTGTGCAGGGGATTGTGGCTCAGCAAGTGAAGACTAAACAACCCTGTCTGTAGCAGAGGGGTTGGAACTAAATTATCTCTAAGGTCCCTTCCAACTCAAGCTGTTCTGTATTTGAGAAGGGAACCTGCCTGGGGAGCACTGGCCCTGGGCTGGTGCTGGATGGATGCTGGTGCAAGTTGTGTGGAGCGAGGGCTGCTGCTGCTGAAGGCTGGCTTCTAAAATCCCAGCCAAGATGAGGCTTTTCTTCTGACCCACAAATTTATCTATTTATTTTGCCTCTGGAGCCTCAGTGTCGTGAGCAGGGGGAGTCTTTAGCAAGAAGGCTAAAGAGCAGCTGATTTAAAAAAAAAATGCAGAGTGCTTAATCTGCTTCTTCTTGTTTATTCCTTTAATTTTATTTCCATTTGTGGTCTTTACTGTTTGACCAACAGTCTGGAGGCCTTATGTTCATATCTTCATGTACAGTACAGTAGTATCTGAGGGTCCATGCCCAGAACCAGTGAGAAGGAGCTGTGGCTCTGGAGTGTAGGCTGTAAATAGAGAAGAGGTAGGAGGGCATGTGACTGGGCCTGACCTTGCTGGTAGTGGAGCTGGGAAAAAGGCCAGCTCCCCACGCTCCCAGCTCATGCTCCCAATGGTTTGCTCTGCTGCTCTTTCTGCTCTCCCCCCTTCACCCTGCCTGCACCAACCTGGTGCACAGGAAAAGCTGGGGAGCTCGGTGTGTCCTAGCCCAGCCTTCCAGCTGTCCTGCCTTAACCTTGTCTTTCTCCATCCTCCTAGGTTAGCTCAGTCCTGGTTCCTTTCCTTGTGGAGGGGCCAGGAGCCTCAGCAATGCATGGCATGTGACGTTTGGCCTGGCTCAGCAGCATAGCAGTCATTTTAGCACGGCTTAGTGTTGGCTTGCAAGAAGATGACCTGAAACCAGCCCTGCGTAGGATCATGGCTACCCTGCCAGGACAGCACTGATTATTTTTATTTTTTTTTTTTTTCTCACATTGCTGTATCTGCTTATTTTTCTACCTTTTGTCTCAAGATAAAATTCTTACAGGAGCAAACACCTGATGTTGGCAGGGTGACCTGTGAGTGGGCTTTCTTTTGGGACAGAGGGGACACCAGAATGAGAGTTTGGGGGTTAGTGCAGTACTTGAAAGGAGCTGGGTGGTTTTTAAGCTGCCGTAAGCATGTGGCTGGGTGTGTGCAGCATCTCCCCAGCTGACTTGCTCGTGATGCTTTCAGCCTCGATACAACAGTTGTATCCTAAATAATCCTGAAAATCATCTGTAGAAAGACAGACATAATAAGGAAGAGAAGTGGTGACACTAAGCCCCCGTCTGAAACCCAGAGCAGCCCTCCTGCACTCAGCTGCCTTTTCTTCACGTGTTTTTTTCAGGCAAAGCAGGTGGCGCTTACTTTTTCTTTGCATAAAAACCCACGGCATGCCGTGTAAGGCCGCTCACATCTGTGCGTGCTATGTAGGTCAGATGCCTGCTCATCGCTTTATGAAGACCCAAGCTGACAGCGTTCCCTTCCTGCAGTGACGGGGAGGACAGCCACGTGCTGCCTCTGTTGGGAGCACTGCCGAGGGCACAGCCCCAGGGGGACCTGTGTGCAGGTAAAGCGTTCTCCTTGCCACGTGCTGCGGGTTCGTGGTGAGGAGCCTTACTGATGAAAGATTAATGTATGCTGTGTGTCAGGGGTTGATGGAGTGTCACATCAGATTAGCCTTATGGTTCAAAATCCTAAATGCTTCTGTGCCACACATCTAGCAGATGCCTTTTGCTTTGCTCTGAATAAAGAGCATGTTTGCTGGCCTCTCCAGTCTGTGCTTCTACTGCTGGAGTTATTAAAACACAAATCACTCTCCCTCCTCCTCCTCCTCCTCTCCCCCCCAGCCAATCTTGTTCTGGTATTTCGTGACCTTTTCTTGCTTAGGTTCTGTTGGTGGAGGATAAAATGAGTTGAAAACAAACAACTTGTATTGCACAGAAGCACGTCAGGGTTGCAGTGTAGCACTGAGCTGAGTCTCCCTTTTTGCTTTGATGGACATGGTGCTGGGGACAGACGTGCTGGTCCTGTGGAACGTGCTGTCCTAGGGTGAAAGCAGTGGGGATCACAGGTAGGGCTGCTGGAGCTTTGTTTGCCTCCAGCCTTTGCAGGTGGTGACTAGGCCACCCCACTGGGCTTCTACATGTTCTGCAGTTCTTACGTCTTGAAGCTGTGTGAGGATGCAAAGACCGACTCTCTCAGAAGCAGAACAGAAAACTTGGGAATGTGACCTCGGGGGACCTTAAGCATCCATTGAAAATGGATAAATAGGGGATCTGTGGTTTATTTAAAACTGAAGAGGGAACTTTGTAGTTCCCTCTCTAAGGGAGCCTCCAAGTAACATCTCTGCAGCCTGAATTACTTTTCCCAGGTGAGGAAATCTCATGAGCAGTCACAATGGAAATGGTGGCAGACAAGGATCAGAGCAGATGAAGGTGGGTGTAGGGATGTCCTTATGTAATCCAGTGTGGTGTGGGCAATATCTCTTGTATTAGAACTGATCTACTTGCTCTTGTCGAGACTATCAAGAAACATCTGAGATAAAAGAAGGGCTGTACCTGTCGTTTCTTCCTTCAGCAGGTGATGAGCATCCCCAAGCACTGTCGGTTTCCTGAGGCTCTCAGAATGGGGTGTGAAGTTCTGCACACTCAAGGGGCTGGATGAGGACCTCTCAGCGACGAGCAGGTCCTTGTGACTCGAGCAATGTGTGCTAGGTGATGAGCGCTAAGGCAGCGTTGGCTGCCATTGGTTTAGGAGCTTTAGGTCCTGGAGATTGGGGAGGGATGGTAACAGGCAGCAGCACAGGGAAATGTACTCTGGACTTCAAGGGATTGTTTGGAACAGAGATGCAAAGGAAGCATTTGAAGAGAAACTGGAGAAAAACATCTGTGCATCCTGTGCAGGGGTTCTAGCTGGAATCTCAGCATGTAATATGTGAGCCGAGTACATGGAGTTTGCTCAGGACAGACATCTCCGCTGGAGAGACCGCCTTGCTAAATGCTCTCTGGCTGTGCTCAGCTGGAAGAGAAGGGGCAAGATATTTCCTATGGCTGCTCTCTCCCTTCATCCTAAATAAGATGAAGTGTGCATTGTTAGGGAAGCTCCCGAGTGCAACCAATCTCTCTTTAAGTCCCTGCTGACCGACTGAAACTAAGAGGAAACTAATGAAATCCCTATTGTTGCTACATATTTTTTTGACCTTTAAAGGGAAAATGTGCTGGTGAGTCAGGAGACCCTCTGGGAAATCTGTTCAATTTGTTTTGGGCAGAAGGTGAACTGAGATGCTGTGGTGACAGTAGCAGTTTAAAAATAAAGGCAGAGATCAGAGTGGTGCAGAAATCTTGCCGTGCTGCTGTCTCTGGTTTATGGACAAGCGCAGAAGTGGAGTCCCCAGAGCTGTCAGGTGGCTCTCAGCTATTCTGGTTACAAAGCAAACAGAGATGCTGAAGTGTTTAGCAATTTTCTCCTGACTCGATTCTAAAGGTAGGGTGTAAAATCCTTGTTCTCTGAGCATTAGAAAGGAGGTGAAGGATGCTGTTCCCTGCCCTGCATCTACGTAAGAAATGAAATGCTGATTTTGATCAAAGCAAGTGAACTTGAACATTTTTGAAGCAGTGAGTACACTTTGAGGATAGTTGGGCTGCAGCTTGCCTTTCAAGGGGACTGAGCATGTCTGAACCTTTCAGGAGGTCAACAGAGACCATATTATTTTCATGTAAATTTGGGGTTAGATTGGAGATGAGGGTTGAGCTCAGATGTTGCTAGTAGACAAGGAGTTTGGAGGAGAACAGGTTTTGTAGTTGTATTCATCAGGACATGCACTCATGGATGAGTGACCGTTGCTGTACCTGGTTTGAAAAGCAGTGGTTTGAAAAGCAAGCCAGTCCTCTACAGATGCTGAGGTGGGTTTTCCTTAATGAAACCTTTTGGTTTGTTGGTCTCATTTAGCTAACATGCTGAAAAAACTAATTTTTGCTGTACCGATGGTTTCACTGCTGTGATGCTCACGGCTGCCTTTCAGCTCTGTTAGGAGCCAGGTTCCCAGTACCTGCATGAAGCCCACCTCAGTGCCCCTGTCAGTGGTGGTGTGGGATGCAGCTGTAGTGGCTCTTGAGCTTAGGGTTGGACAGAAGCTTGGAGCCTCTCCCAGCTGCTGGTCTGGGTGCTGTCAGGAAAGCTGCGCAACCAGAGCGGTGTTGATGTGGCATCTGGAGGCAAGTGGCTCTGCATCAGGCATGCTTGTAGTGACAGGGTGGGTTGGAATGCAGGCCTAGGCTGTCTCTCAAGCAGCCCATTCATGCTCTCACTCCATATAATTGAAAGGAAAACACAGTCCTGCACTTGAACCAGTAGCATAATTTCCCTGGCATCTCAGGTAGAGCAGCAAGGGCCCCAGAAGCTCTAGGGCTATTGAGAGTCTGCAGGGCTGCCTCTGCTCCCACTAGCCCCTCGTGCAAGGACTTTGTGAACCTTCTGTGACTATTTTCTGCCCGGTCACTCTCTGCTCAGAGCAACTGGAGCAGCGTGAGCCCCTGGCTGCTCGCACAGGAGTGGGTTGGAACTGCCCTGCCCGCAAGGCTCACTATGGAGCTAGGCATTTTATGCCTTGCCCCACTATACACAGCCTTCCCTACATGGCTTCTCAATGGATTTTTGAACATATCCCTGCTGCTGGGCAGGGAGCAAGCTGTCAGGAGGTTTGGGAGGGATGTCTGTGGTTTCAGGGCC
This sequence comes from Callipepla californica brunnescens, assembly GCA_023055505.1. NCBI lineage: Eukaryota > Metazoa > Chordata > Aves > Galliformes > Odontophoridae > Callipepla > Callipepla californica. Next base: position 2,388,963 of record JALIRH010000017.1, on the reverse strand, counting down.
CCATTATAGCTGTTCCCGTTGCAGCTCCAGTGTGGTTGGTCTGCCATCCCTGTCCTGCTGCTGCTCTCTGTGTTCCTACGTGAATGTGTGATAAGGGGTGTGCTTTGATTTAACTCTGAATGTGTGGATTATTTTGACCTAAATCTTACAAGAATGCTATTAGAGCCGGAAATCCTGCATTCCCTGCTGGCTCCAGTTTATGAAAATAAATTCATAAACAATAACTCTTCAAAGCAGTGTGCTAGAGAAGCTGCAGTGCTGTATCATGTATAAAACATGACCCTGCAGAAAGCAGCCTGTTCCTCCATGGTCATCTTGTAGTTATGACCGCCACTGAAACAAAGCTCAAAGCAGGGGGTCTCCTGTTCCTCCAGCATAGCCCGAGACTCCATAAGATATGACCTATCTAGATCTAACCTATGAGATCTTATTTGTCCCTTGAAGTGGAATCATACCCTTACAGATGTCAGCAGTGCCTCCTGTACTGGGGGATTTGGCTGCAAATTAGCATGAGTTACTTGGTTTAAGGGAATTAAAAATAGCTTTGTCAAATTGCTTGATCTAGCATGCTTTATCTGTGCTGCAGTGATGGTGAGGAGCTGTCCCAGCTCTCCAGAGCCGGTTTCTGTGTGTATGCCACCCTGTCTCCTCAGAAAGGCACCTGGAGGTGAGAAAAGTGGGTTCTGTCTCACAGGAGTGTAGAAAAGAAAGGCTTTGTAAGGCTGTGTTGGTCACTGGAGCTGGGTTGCCCTGGTGTCAGCCTGGGGGCTTCTCATGTACCCTGTGTCCATCAAAGCACAAGCTGTGACTTCAGAATGGATGTGGACTGCTTGGGACTGGCATGTCCCACTGTCCTGAAAGCCATGTGGGGGATTGGGGTCCTTACAGGTGATGTAATAAGGCTGTGTGGGAAGCATTGTGCATGTCTGTGCATCCCCTTGCAATCTGCTGTTCACTGTAGACCAAATTCCACGTGTCAGGGTGATCATTTGGCATAGCTTGTTGGGAAGCTGAATCAGAAACCATGTTTTCTTCTTGGCCTATAAATCACTTTTCATCAACCTTTGTTTCTCCGTAAAGTTTTGGTAACTTTTTTCTGTTCCAAGGCAACTATTTCCCCCTGAGTAACAAGTGCTCTCATGACTTGAAATTCCATGTTATTTGAGTGTAGCACTGTCCTCCCCACTTTCATTTTGCTGCCTGAACTTCTCCAGGAATCTTTTCTTACAAGTTATTCTGCAAGATTTATTCCTGCAGCCATTTTAGACAGCCAGCAACGAAGCAGGGGAAAAAAAACCCTCAGTATTTCACATCACTCCACCTCGGGAGCTCCAGGGTCAAAACCCCATAATGAACCCTGCCACATCTCTGAGCAGGGGCTGGGGGCTGGTGCCCTGTACCGAGTGTATGGGGAGACTTACAGGGCACTCCTGGGCTCTGTGTCAGTACTTCAGTATGTCTGCTCTCCATGCTTCATGGGCTCTGCTCTGCTCCCTGCTCTGTCTGTGCTGGAGAGGATTGATGGAATTCCCCAGCTGAGCTGCTGAGCAAGGCCCTCCAGCACTGACAATGCAAGGTGGCTTTTACAACTCCAGTGTTTTGTTCTGATTCATGACATCGCTGGTGTGGGTGTAATAAATGACTTGAGTGGCTGAGATGCTATAGGCCTGATGTAAAGCTTTTTCTGCTGTCTTTACTTGGGCCTTTGCTAAGGGCAGTGTGTCAGCAGGTGAGTGTAGCTCAGTGTTAGTAACGCGGATCCTGTGTCAGGATGATGCTTGAGCTGAAGTTGCATGGAGCAGGATGGATAGCGGGAGAACACTCTAGCTTTGATGTAGCCACAGCCACTACTTATTCTCTCTCATGTAGCATAGTTGACCTTATTCCAGCAGGGTGGATACAATACTAAACTGAAGTGGTGACCCTGCGGGGTGGTTTTATGAGGGTGACTTTCTCTTTCTTCAAAAGCATGCCAGCAAACAGCCTGCTTTTCATCCCAGTTTGTTCCTTAGCCAAAAGAATTGGGGGACTGAGGGTTTTTTTTTTTTTGTAAAGATACACCTATTTTTGGATGTAGCAGTAACTGGACTCTTCTCATTTGCACTATAGATCTTCAGGATTAGGATCTTGTGGGGATCAGCACAAAAAAAAAAAAATGTCAGGGGAAGATATTTCCATTTGCTGAAGTTATCTAGACTTGTTGGCTTTCTCTTGAACAGATGAATTTGCCTTCAAAGTTTGCTGAACTCATGTAATTGGGATGCCTAGCATCTTTATCTTCATGGTGGCTGTCCATTCTGCTCAGAAAGCGTGGTCTCCAGGCCATGCTTGCCTTTTGTCTCTAATCCTTATGTGCTGGAGCACATAACTGGCTGGGCAGGCCCATTGGTGCTCCAAGTGAAACCTTAGCTGTGTCCATCCTTGCTGCCTGCATTGTGGGCAGGCCGTGCTAATCTGCACTGCTATTTTGCTTGCTCATGGTATGTGTTAGGTGCTGGACAGACTGGGAGGCTTCTGGGCTGCCTGCTGCAGACATTGCTTCCAGACAAGCCAAAATGCAGCTGATTTCAGGCTACCTGCAGGGGAATGTTGATATGGGAGGCAGATATGATAAACAAAAAGAGGTGTTGAAAAATATTTTATTTGCTGCGTAACTATTTTTATCCAGAAACGCTTTTACAACTGATGAGCCCAATTTAGGTTTCTTGATATACTGGTATGAATCAGAGTTATTTTTCTGATTTCACCACAGCTGCTTTGATTTTGCATTAATGTACAGAATGAAGCTCTATGATAAATAGTGTCCCAGTGGGGCAGGAGCTGCTGCCAGTAGATCTGGACCACACTACTCAAAAGGAACTGTCTGACCTCATGAAGTAGCCCTAGTAACTTACCATTCATTGAAAAATGGCAGTCTCCTTTCTCCTCTGGGCTTGTCCAAAAGTTCCTTGCTCTTTGCTGTACATGAGTTAGAGCTTATATTTCAGGGGTGGAACAGCTGAATGCTTTTGGAGTGATCTCTGTGTTCCAAGTTTGTGGGGCAACAGCTTTGTCACTTTCCTGGGTTGTGGGAGGTTAGTCCCAGCTCAGTGACACTGTAAGGGAGCACCCAGAGATGCTGAGTCCAGGTGGAGATCTAAACCCTGAAAGCAGGGCTGCAGGAAGGGTCATCCACAGAACAGCCCTAGAAGGATTTGTGTGTATGTGCTGCTGCAACTGGTTGCTGCAGTACTGCTTTGTCTCTGCCCTAGGCTCATCCAGAGCGATGTTGTAGAGCAAAGGTGCTTCCCAGCCCCTTGTTCCAGAGCGTTCATGAATAGCTCAATTCCTTGTTTTGAACGCATGCTGGAAGTGTGTGAATCTGCCGGATTCAGAGCTACCTTGGAAGGTCTCGCTAGTTTGGTTCTTGGATGTGATTCTAGCAGTACATGGCAATATGAGCACATTCTTCCAAGCCAGCACAGGTTGGCCCAAAGCCCATCTCCATCCCCACTCGTGAGGCTCTTCCAGGGCATCCATGGGAATGGCAGGAGGAGCTGATGGGGCTTGAAATGTCCTCTGTTTTCCAGGTGCCTCCTCTTCCGTCTTGGCATCTTGGACAATTTCCATAGTAAAGAGCATCTACCCATAGAGCCAGCAGCTTTCTGATGAGCAGAATCTCTGGCATGTGAAATTCAAGAATTAAATGACTTGCAGAAGCTCCTGCCTTCCGTCCCAGCCAGCTCTGGTCACAGCCGCGTCCCTTCTCTTCTTCCTAATGTGTAATGCAGAAAATCCGGAGCTATTTTTACGATTACAATTAATCAAGGAAGTACCCTCAATTGCTTTTTAACACAGCATCTGCCGGCATCTTTAGGGAGAAAAGGGGTTAGTGAAACTTTCATTTCCTTGCATGTCTTTGACTCATAGTTAATAATTATTTTTAAACTGCCCGTGATGTTGAGTTGGGTGGTTGTAGGTTTTTTTCAATAGTTGTCAAAATGTCAATTGTAATGAAAGACTTCAGAGGAGCTCTGTGCCTAAGTGATTTGAGCCTCTCGGCGAGGCAGGCTGCTGATAGCATTTTCACATGAGTTTGTTTCTCTTTTTTATGTTATTTTTTTTTGCTGTTGTTTGGCTAGAATGTCTTCATCAACATTAGTTGTTGAAGGCCTTTTTTTTTTTCCTTTTTAAGGGCTAATCTGCTGCCTGTCAGCTCGCCACAGAGCTAGTTGGCATTCAGCATCTTCCACTGCAGTCACATTGGGGAAAAGGAAGTGCCTGTGTAATAACAATAATTGAAAATTAATAGTAGATTAAATTAAAACATAATTAAAAAACACTAATGCTCCCTGTGAACAAAGGCTGATTCCTATAGGAGCTTTATGAATTGAGGAGGAAAAGTCTGTGACGCTTTCCCTGGGTCCTGTCTATTCCAGCCTGCAGATCATTAAAGCAATTATAATTTCACAGAGGTTTGATCTGGAATTGATTTCTTTGTGATAATTCAATTTAGAGGCTTGCTTCCTCCAGGGTGGAAAATGACAGAAGATGAAGTGTATAAAGCCTTAGCACTGTCCAGAGGCACATGGCAGCTGGTGCTGAGCCAGCCAGGGGTTCCCTCTGTGAGCGGTCTGCTGGTGGCCCCACAGCTGGTAGATGTCATCATGCTTAATTAGGGGATGATCAATATCAGCTTAATGCTGAGCTTTCTGCGGAGTGGACCCATCAGAGTGCGAAGCTGAGGACTGGATGCTGCTTTGTCATGCTGAGGTGTGACTGAAGCCTCATGTGAAATCCCACTGTCAATGAAGGGTCTCAGGACATTGGTGTCACCAAGCCCATTGTATCCATCTTGCCCTCTTCCAGACCTGGTGCCACAGTCCAAGATGCTGTGGTGACAAAAGGTGGCTGATATGGGGGTGCTGGTGCTGTTGGGAAGGGCCCTGGTGGGGCAGGGCCAGGTGATGGGGAGAGCTTGAAACCTTGTTGTGCAGCTGGAGGTGCTGCTCTTGTTTGCTTTCCCCAGTGTTGTCCTCTTCTGCCATCCTCTCTGGTTTCCTGGTGATCTTACACAGATCACAAACTTCTCATTCCTTCTGTGGGTCAGTCATACTGAAGGCAAGAATGCCTGGTGTGTTGGATGGCTGCTGGGGGCTGTGGGCAGGAAAGGTGGCTAGAGGGAATGTAATAGGGGATGGATGCCAGGTGTGGGTCCTTCTTCCTCCTTGCTAGGGTGGCTCCAACGTATACCCCATGTTCTTGCTGGGGGCTCAGCAGCCAGTACCATTTTGGTTACGTTCTTAGAAGGCCCTGCAGAGAGTGCTGGTGGGGCTCCTTACAATGACCAGAGTGCAGGTGCCTGGTGTTCTCAACAATGAGAAGAGAGATTCCTGTCTATCTGTTCCCTCCCTGGCAAACTGTCCCAAGTAGCTCAACAGTACAGTTGTGTATGATGGAACAAGAGGAGCCACATAGGAGATTCACTGCTGCAGTGTTACTTCTTGTACGTGCACTGGTGGCTGTTCCACCTGCAGCACACCTCTGCCATGTCCATGCCTGAGCCCACACCTGGTGTATGCACTGATGCACGTATAGGTGAACAGTGCATTTATTTAGTGGCTTCAGCTTTTGCTTAACTCTACCTCTACCACCTTTAGACAGTCTGGTCTCACTACAAGGCATGGGCACGTGTAGGATGCTCTTTCCTGGAATATGCAGTTGCATTCTTTGTGGGCTTGTGCAGGGAGGAGTGGGGCTGCCTTTGATCGGTTGGCACAGCCTCTCCTTACAGCCTGACATGGTGTAACCAGCCCTGCAGCTGCGTTCATAAAGCACGTGGCATTGCTGCCATGCAGAGATACTCCAGTGTGCTGTCCTGCTGCTTTGCTTGGGACTGGGCAAGCAAATTCCTCCAGCCCAGTCCTAGTGGGTTTGGGAAGGCTGCTCGGTAGCTAGATCTGGCTGTCATGATGAAGTGAGTGGAGGCAGAGGAGGGAAAATAGAGCAAAGGATGGTGAAATGCAGCACAGTGAATTCAATGCAGAGTGAAAATTGGGATCTCTTCAAAAGTATTGATGAAGTTTGCTAAGCATCTACTGCATTACATTCTTCCCTTCTCAATTATGCTATGTTAGAAGCTTGTGGCAAGTAACTCAGTCAGCTGAAACTGGTACTTGAGGGAAGAAATATTCTCTTGTTAATTTGCTCTCTTCTTGACCCAACACGATGTTTATTTTTATTTTGTAGCTTTGTGCACAAAGCCCCTCTGTTTTCCTGACCTCTGATGCTGTGTGTTTGGGAATCCTGGCAGAACAGCTGGTCAGGCTGGGGTTTTGTTCCCCCATATCAAATTATATTTGCTAAAGTTTTGACTGCAGTTGCTGTTCCAGTGAAATGGAACCCATTCAAAAGAAGCGAAAGACTTTAAGAGAGACTTTTAGCTTTAATTGCATTTGTTAGGCTTGGCAGTTATAATAAGAGAACGTCAGGGGAAGACAAAGAAAGAAATCCACGATTTCAGCCAGAAGCAAGCAGGCAGGGTTCATGGTTGGGTTATGCAACACTTCTTCACAGTAGTGAGCACTTATTCAATGAGCGCATTTATTTTGATCTTTCTTGCATCTGTTTTTAGTGAGGGGATGAGAGGGCCATCCCAGCCCTGCAGAGCAGTTGCTTGGCACTAACTGTTCCCTTTAGGAACGTGGGGAGGTAAGACCCCAATGAGGTCCCCTGTGGTAAGTGCTGTTAATGTGAAGGGGTGAGGGCTTTGCCAGTGTACTCAGTCATGCAGAGGTGAGGGAAGCCTTGGGGAGGGCTCTCATGCATCCGTCCCCTGAATACAGAGAAGTGAAGTGACCAGGAAGACATACAACAGGCTTGCACTGCAGCTTATATGTTTGGAGGCTGAACTGTGTGTTTCCTAACATAGCCCCAAGAAGCTGTGGATGCACGCACCTTGGAAGTCTTCAGGATTAGGTTGGATGGGTTCTACACTCAACTGAGGAGAAAGATGTCCCTGCCCATGGCAGGGGGCTGGAACTAATGGCTTTGTGGTCCCTTCTAACCCAAACCATTCTGTGATTCTATAGAGGTGGAGCTTTGTCCTCATCTCTTCTGGATCCCTTGGAGGAGCCTTCCCCCTCACCATCCTGCAGACTGAGCACAACCGAGAGCTGCTGTGACAGGTAGAGAGTGAGGCCCCACCACCTGCTGCATGAAATTGCTGGAAACGGGAATTGCAAGAGAGGGACCAGTGCTTCAGTAGCTGACGTTTTGACAGGAGCACGCAGAACGGTGACAGTATTTATCACAGTATAAAAATAAGTCGAGAGAATTCAGTGTTTCCCATTGCAGTGTTTTGTTTTGTAGCACCATTCTAGAACACGCTGCTGAGAGCATTGTTAAACAGCACGTCGAAATGGGGATGAGTTTGATGTTTTGATCTACTAGTTCATAAAAAACATGACTTTTTTTGTTTGTTTTTATGGTGGTATTTCCCATTGGAGAGAGTTGGAGAGGAAAAACAAAGCAAGGCAAACCCCAGGACCAGCTTAGCACATTTTCTCAGAAAAATGGAAAATCGTTGAGGTTTTTTATTACTATTTTTATCAAAACTGCTGATGTCCAGGATTGCTGTGAGCTTGAGGACTATGATTCCTCATCTATCTGTCCAGCTGCAGCTGTGACTCCTTGTTTGACACTCCCTGTTTGCTGCTCAGAAAATATCTTTACTTTTCCCTCGCCTGCTCATCTTCTTTTACTTCTGGAGAGGAGTTGACACGACGTGGATGATATCTGTACCTGAAATGGCCGAGCATCTGTGCCTTGTGGAGCTGCTGTTGCCAGGAGGGCCTAGCTGAGGCCTGCTGCTGCGGCCTCCTCTCAGCAGAAGTGCATTGTCAACAGGAAACAGCTTCAGCTCTGTGGTTTTCTTCTGCCTCTTGTAGCACCTGGCCCTATTTCTCCTTTCTTCCACTCTGAATTTCATTTTAAATGCCAGGGGTGGGTCTTCGAGGTGCTGTTGCCCTCCCCTGCTGTGCTCAGCTCTCAGCATGCAACGTGTGTGATGTAGCTCAGGTTGAGCCCTGACTGAGTTGCACCATCCTAAGCAGGCAGCGAGGCACTGCTGAGCTCCGTGAACACGGTGCTGGGCTTTCCTCTGCACATCGTCACCCATGTGAAGAATGAAAATGCATCCCAAGGGGTCTGGGACATACCTGTGGGAAAGCTGCTCTGAGACAGATCGTTTTTTAATTATTTATTTTTAGATGGGGCTAAGGTGAACTTGCATGATAACGAGCTCCAATATATTAGAAAAATGTTGGTTAGAGCATCTGGGTCAAATTGAGCTAATTGGATCTACCCTCGCTAATTCAATACCCTGATTAATTCATTATGTTCCAAGAAGGCTGTGGAAGGGCTGGAACAGAAATGAGTAACGACTTTGAACATAGCTATCAGATAGTTGCATCCAAATATGCTGATTTATAAAAATCATGTTATTTGGTGGCTATATTTTGTATAGATATGGGGCTGTTTATGTGGAGGCTTGATCCTGACTCTTGAGCAGTATATCTAGCTCTGAGAACAGGTCCTACCTGTCAGGGGAAGGGATGAGTGCAGTCCCATCCCAAATGCTCTCTGTAGCTATTCTTTTTTTTCAGCCCAGAAATTTGTTGCTGCAAGGGAACTTGTTTTATAGAGGAATGGTCCTGACTGCAGGAGGGGTTCATGTCTGTGCTTTTAGTGGAAGCACCCAGAATTCTCTTGGAAATCCAGGTGCTTGGGTGCAGAGCTTTGCTTTGAGACCCACAAATTTCTTTTTCCTTGTTTGCTTGTGGGTGAGCAGTAAATAAGAGGTCTGAAACATGGAGGTGAGTGTGAGGGAATAAAGAGGAGAAGCTTGCTGGACTTGTAGTAGAAGTATTGCATCGAGCTCAAGGGGCAAAGTTCTCATCCTACTTCTCCTAAAGATCATAGAGTCATTAAGGTTGGAGAAGACCACTAAAATCATCTAGTTCCAACTGCCAGCCCATCCTCAATGACAGCATCCCTCAGTGCCACATCTCCATGGTTCTTGAACACTTCCATCTCCCTGGGCAATCTGTGCCAGTGCCCAACCACTCTTGAAGAATATATTTTTCCTAATGTCCAACCTGAACCTCCCCTGGCACAACTAAGTGCTGTCACCTCTGATCCTATTGCTGTTACCTGGGTGCAGAGGCCAACCCCCATCTCAGCACAACCTCCTCTTAGCGAGTTGTAGAGAGTGATAAAGTCTCCCCTGAGCCATCTCTTCTAGACAGAGCATTCCCAGTTCACTCAGCTACTCCTCATAGGACTTCTGCTTGAGGTCCTTCACCAGCCTTGGTGCCCTTGGTCACAGCTACTTATTTCTACATATCTCGTATCTATACTATAAATAATGTCCTCAGTACACCACTGTGTGCCTTGAGTGCTTCAGCTGCATCTGTCAGCTGGGTGCACCTAGGCTGGCTCTCTGGATCTTGCCTGGTGCTCTCTGAGCAGGTGTGTGCCTCTCTATGCAATCTTCTAGTGTTCTGTTTGTGGGTGCTGCTAGCTGGACCAGAGCAAAGAGTGGGTAGAGACGTACCCTTCGCTGCTGTATTCCTGAGCTTTGTGTTTCCTGCTCTGTGCAAGCTTGGAGAGTGGTTGTGTTGAATGAAAGCAAGTTAGTGTGCTGCTGGAGACAAGGTCTGGGTTCATGTCCTGTGCCATTTGGTAAAATTGGAAGGCAGTGTGTTTAGTGAGAGATTGTGAGGAGCTCACAGCATGGTCAGGTCTCTGCTCGTGCCAGTCCTGGGCTGAGAGAGAAGGAGGCAGTGCCTAAGTGGCTCTGGGAGCCATGCTGTCAGCTGCTGCCTGCACTCCTGCCTCTGCCCTTCTCCTGCAGGCCCAGCTGCTTGGAACTGTCTGAATCACTGTGCAAAACCTCTCATCACCACTCATTGTGACCTTCTGAAGTGTGTGCCTTAGCAGCACGTTCATTCTGAACAGCCTGGGTGGGTGTGTGCCCTATCTCTCCAGTGCCAGGAGCTTCGGGATGCAAGTAGCGAGCTAGCCCTTGCATTTGCTGTGCCTCCAGCTCCCCTCTGCACTGCTCTCCTATACGTTTCCCTGCCTGACTTTTCTGTACGTATCCCTATCTTCTGTTTCTTGGTGAGTCAGCACTGTCTTGGTGCTTTTATGGTGGGCATTTGTATTTTGCTGTCTTGCTCTGAAATATTGCTGTGTCACGCTCCAGCCTGCCAGCAATAGACAGAGATATCGAATAGAGGAGGGGAGGCATGGATTTACGACCAGCTGGATATTGCTGTGGTTGTTGTCTTCCCCTGGGAGATGTGTCTGCAATGTGCTTGGTGCCCTCTGCCTCCAACCTGCGTGCTCCTTGTTTGGAGTTGGCTGGGCACCCTCTGTCCAGTGGAGACCACATCTCCTCCAGATTAAAAAGCCAAAAGGACATTGCCTCTCTAATTGAAGTAGAGAGAAACACAATCAAAGCAGCCAGGGAGAGATGGCTTTGCAAGTCACAGGTATTATGGCTTGAGATGTTCATGTGAGGGATCCACAATCATCATGTCATCCCCATGTTACCTGGTGATGATCAGTCTGAGCTCTGTAGAAGCTTTTCTCCTGTGTCACAGAAGATTTCCAGGCTCATGGTATATGATAAATGCTTTGTAGTGCTCATCTGCACAACTTGCTTTCTGGCACGTTGGAAAAATGCACATTTGAGACTACTGGGCTAGTAGACTGGAGTGACAATGATACAGATAAGCCTGGCATCTCTGTAGTGTTTCTGCATCAGTGATGAAGCAGAGATAAAAAGCTGCAGGGAGGTTTGAACTAGGCTGGCACCAAAATCTGAAGGACGTGCTCAACCACCATTGCTTTAAGGAGGTACCGTGGCTAGGGGTTGGCTGAAAATAATAGATGAACTTCAGGGGACAAGGGCAAATTTTGCACCATCCGCTCTGTTGCAGAGAGATGTGGTGAAAGACATTCTTCCTATGAATGGAAATAAATAAAGAGAAAAAAGGCCAAATAATTTCACGTGTCAGGAAGCTAATGGGGGGGCCTCTGCATCTCGGAGGAGATGTGGTGCAGGCAGAGAAAGCACCTCAGCCTTTGTCTGAACTTTCCTGCTCCTGTGAGCCCTGGATTTCTGGTGCTTGTCTATGCAGTGCCAATCATTACAACATCTTCTAAGCTATGTTGCAGCCTAGCACAATAGGGAATAGTGGATTGCTCGTAATTGCTTCTCCTCCCATCCTTAGACCCCGGGAAGGAAGCCAGCCTTGATCCACAATAGAGGTTGCATGAGGAAGAGACTGTGCCTGGTAAGCTGATGTGCTGAGAAATTAGGCTGAGCGTAATTTGTTGCAGAAACTTTTTCTTATTGGAAGAGGGCAGTGTTGGGTTTTTGGTTGGGTGTTTTTGTTTTTGGGTTGTTTTAGTGTGTTGTTTTTGTTGGTTTTTTTTTTTTTTTTTTTTGCAAGAAGGGCAGCAGCCTGGCAGACACAGAAGAACACTGCTGGGTGCTGGGATGCTGTGCTGATTGGTTGGTGTCTTTTCTCCAGCTCTGAAATACTGTGGGGGATGCTGCCAGCATCCCCTCTTCAGTCCAAGCATGCCTCGGCAAGTGCGGACAGGGCAGTGTATGTCATGCTTGCAATGTGTTCTTGCTCCCTTGAATTGTAAGGAGTAATGTGAAGGAGAGATTGTATTTAATACGCTGAGTTTAAAGGCAGGACTTTGACACTAGCATGTTTTAGACTTCAAGGGTATTTTGTCACATCTGTCCTATGTAGGTGCTTCTGAAAAGCCAAGCGTAGCAGTGGGAGGAAAGGCAGAAAGACAAGCCACGTGTAATGCCAGCAATAAAGATAGGTGCAGAACCTTACGTGCAGATATTTATCACACCCAAGTAGGTGTCTCTCTCTTGTTTACTGTATTCTGCAATGTGTTTTGTATGATCTAGCCTTAGGACCAGTAACGTTTGTTCTAAATTCCATTCTTGGAGAACGGACAGAAAGCAGGATGTAGCAGGTGTAGCAAGAGGCTGTCCTTGGCTAAATTGTCGGGTCCTGGCTGGGTGCAGGTACATGGGAACTGGCTCCTGCTGAAGCAGGGCTGTGGTCCTGCCTTCCTCCCCAGAGCACGGGACACTGGGGAACAAGTCTGAGCAGCATCCCCCAGAACACAGAAGTGGAAATCTCACTTTGACATCCCTGCCTGCCATCTCCAGAACAAAGCAAGACCTCTGTGTTTTCTCAACTGCATGCGTCTGCTTAGCTGCGTGAATCAGAAATACTCCTCCAACCTATTTTTCTTTTCCCTTAAGCCAATGGAAATGGGAAATCAATTTTGAGCAAATCAGGCTAGATCCAGGAGTCAGAGGAGTACCTATTTCTGAAATCAGAGACAGTGGGTAATGCTTAAAGAAATGGGGGAAGTGCTTGTTTAATCCAGGCTACTGAGGACATCTGTTGAATTTGGCTAGTGTTTGCCAGGGGTCTGGTCCATGTGGTCTGAGGGATGCTCAGGACCAAAGTGATGCCAGCTCTGTCTGTGCCTCCCTTTTCCCTTTCTCTCCTGCCTGCAAGGATACCAAACAAGGATTTATCCTTTTGCAGGCATCTTCCGCAGTACCCAGGTGGGTACAAGTACAGTCCAGCTGGAGACCCAGGCCTCTGAATCCTCGGTGTGTGATGGGGCTCTGTCCTGAATCCGAATCAGAAGGATGCTGGGCTGTCCCCGTTCCCTGTGGGCAGGGTGGGAGGGGTGGTCTCACCAGCTGGTAACCCAGTTGGGTCATCTGTGGGACCTGGTGCCAGCAGCATCCCAGGATGCAGTTTTTCTGTAATGCAGATACAGCCTTTGGGAGCTTTGACTGCTTTGACAGCCTCCTTTGAAAAAAACAGTTGGAGTTCCATTGGTGACCAGCCTGTGTTGCTGATGTCTGAGCACAGTGACAGTAAAAAACACCCTGTGGTTGAAGAGCCTGTGACTGCACACAAGTGACAACTGCAAGATATGATCCAGAGGCTGTGGACAGTGGAGAGACGGGGTGCTGGGATGCAGACCTGCTTGTGCTATGACTAATTGCTTGTAGCCACTAATTGCATGGAGGAGGTGCTTGGAGGTCTTGTTCAGGCTAAGGGGGAAATATGTGTGTGCACCCTCTGCTCCTGGGCTGCACACCCTCACAGCAGGAGCTTCTGGGTCAGATGCCATATCTGTCTCTGCTCCTTCTTTTTATGATACTGGCTGCTGCTCTGAGGATAAGTAAGGATGTTTAGAATATACACCTTGGGATTAATGCTACAGAAAGATGGGTCTTCAACTGCTGTGTGCTACCTGCCATGCTAAGAAGGAGGCTTTCTGGAGCTAACAGGCTTTCTCAGATATTTATTATTTGTCAAGTATAACTAGGAATTAGGATTGCAGGTAGAGTGGGATGCTTGGTTTTGGTAAGAGCAGAGCTGGGTGGTGGTCCTGGAGGGAGGTCCTGCTGAAGAAGCAGCACTACGTGATCTGTTCAGACTGACTGAGCTCAGCCAAGTGGAGGGTATGTCCGTGGACCTCTGAATCATCTGCATGACTGTATCCTGACCTTCCTTTTAAATTCTGGTGAGAGAGAGAGGGGTGTGCTACTGCGCCTTTCCTCCTCTTGACTAACCCCAGCAGCCTTCTGTCCATCAATCACTGGGAGAAAAATTGAGAGCAAATACAAGCTTACAACTCCTTTTCCCTGCTCACTTGCTGTCTCTATCAGCAGATCCTTCAGTCTGATAGTGCAATATCTTTCTTGCCTATTTTTTCCTTTACGTTGCCCCAGAGACCCTCATTCAAGCACTGCCTTGCACTGGGCAAAGTGCTCCTGTTATGTGTATTGATCTGGCAAGTAAATAATGATTTGGAACTAGCAAAAGTCCCTGTTACAGTGGTTTGAATTTTGTTGTTTTTTTCCTCCTTGGCAGCTAAAACCCACCATTCTTGCGCACAAATGCAGTTCCCGTCTGCAGGGGCACTGAAATCTCCTTCGTACAAATGCTCCTCCTCCTCTACTTGGTGTCTCTTGTTCCAGGAGCGTGACTAAGATTCTATCAAGGGATCAAATGTCCTACAGCTGCTTTTGTGTGCCTCACGCACACAGTCTGCTCCACATGTATTTAGAGCAGAGGTGATGGGGAAAGCTGCTCTTTTCTGTCTTTGAGACAGGACTTTCTGGGTAGGTGGTAGGGACTGTGGTCTTTGAAAGGCACAGTGCTGTAAGCACATTTCACAGGGCATTCTGTGGCTGGCAGCACGCTGGGCACTGATGAGCCATGCTTGCTCCTGTAAGCTCATTGCCACTCTGTTAGACCTCCATGATTTGCTGTGACTCTTTGGTTTGGCTCTGCAGCCGTGTACTTGGCTTGGCATCCTACTCTCTTCCGAAAGACGTGACAGTGATGGAGAGTTGGTGACCCCAAGAGAGGGTGGGGGGCATGATGTGTCAGGACCCCTGCAGAGTAGGGCTGTCACATCTGCTAAGTGCCGAAACAGAGCTCAGCAGGTAGTGACAAACTCACATTAATCTTCCTCCACCTACATTTAAGGACACAGCAAGGCTTTCATTGTGAGGAAGCAGCAGGGTCTGCCTCTCCCACTCTGTGATGGTGTTTCCAGGACACCAGCTCCTGTCTGTACACGAGGGTGCAGAACTGATGTGAGCTACTATGTGCTGAGGAGCCTCGAAAGCTGGGGTGCCAAAAGCTAGACATTTGGGGAGATTGGAGTGTTGGCAGAGGGAAGGGAAGTGCTGCAGCTGTTGCAGCAGCTAGGCTGGCATCAGGAGCTGCTCAGGCAAAGGGAAGAGCTCAGGACCCCATTTGGGTCATTCAAAGTCCTAGTAGATATCTCATGTGGGAGAGAAACTGATGCTGGGCTGCTTTCTAAGCAAGACCCTCTCCAAAGCATTTCACGTGAGCCTGAGGACGTCCCCTCTGTGCTCAGCAGCCTTCACCTGTCCTGGTGGGGTTACACCTTCTGTGTGTCAGTGCACTGAGTTGGGGCAGCCAGCTGAAAGCCACCAACAAGCTGGGGACTGGTTTCCTCGGTGCTGAGGCCTTGTCTGAGTTGTTCAGACCCTCAGAGTCCATCAGGGCAGAGCGCTGCAGGGCTGCCCATGGCCAGGGCCCTCTTGAAGTAACAAGGGAGTGGCTGCAGCCAGAGTTGGAGCGTTCCACAGGGTCCCTGCACTCAAAGCATCTGCAAAATCTCCCGTGCAGTCATCGGGCTTTGTGAGCAATTCATGGTTTGGATTTCATGGAAGTTTCAAGTTGCTTCGTAGTCAGTGCATCATGCAGAAACCAGGGTGGGAGACAGGGCTGCAGTAATTTCTACAGTAGTAGGGCTGGCTCCCGAGATAATGTGTGTGTTATGTTGCAAGAGGGGCTGGCATTTCCTCTGGGGATCTGGCATTCGGATTGGCTGCTGGTGTCGTATTGGGTTGGTGAGCCTTCTCACCACGGGTGGCTGTTTCAAGTTGTGGGCAGCGAGAAAGAGAAAACAAACAAGAAATTCCTGAGTGTGCTGAAATAGCAAATAGAGATTACCTTAGCAGACAGAGGGTGTTGGCAGAGATAGACCTGTTCTGGCAGCCCTATGGCATTGCTGCTCCCCACCACGTGGGATGTGCTGTTCGGAGTGTGCAGCACCTAACAAGCCGCCCTCTGTTCATTGCCACCCCCTTTGTGCTTTCGGGTAAATCAGTACTTCGTAATCACAGGATTGTTTCATATAGTCACTCTAAAGGAGACCCTTAACAAGATCTCGTTCATAAATATGTGGTTTTTTCCATTAAATGTTTGGAAAAGTGTAGGTGACTTTCAAGGCCAGGCTGGATCAGGCCCTGGACAACCTGATGGAGCTGTGCCTGTCCCTGTTCATTGCAGGGGAGTTGGACTCGATGACCTTTAAGGATCCCTTCCAACTCTAAGGACTCATTGATTCTATGACTTTCGTGCCAGTGTCCTGCTGTAAAAACAATGAGCTGCAAAAACAAGTTCCATTCCAAAGTCTGTTCTGTAAATTCAGTCTCAAACTGCAGTTTGTACGAGGGATGTTCTTGTGTTTGTATTTCTCATGGTAGGACATCGTGGTGACTCCAAGCAATTTCAGATGTCCTCTGGTAAAAGCTTGGGGTTCTCAAATAGAATATACCAAAACTGTGCTTTCTCGGTGTTTCCACCTTGCAGCGAGTTTGGAAAACACTTCTCACTTTATTATTACCAAGCAGGATACGTGATATGGAGAGATGTGAAAAGCTCCTGTGGGTTAAGAGTGAACACATGGTGCAGAGGAGGGGGGCTCAGCAGTGGTCGTTGGCTCCGTCCTGGAGTGCCCCCAGTGCTGTGCGAGCAGTGAGGAGCAGGGCCAGGTTGGGATGCCGGGAAGAAACAGGCAGGCTCAGGTTCCAGGATGTAAGCTGAGTACAGCCGTGGAGTTCTGAAAGCTTGAGTGCCTGCACAGCCAGTGTTAATTCTCAGCTGTAATAGAAACAGAGCTGCCAGGTCTGTCTCAGGTGTGCGGATCAGGTTTCTGTTGGGACCAGCTGATGGCTCCGCTGTGATTTGTTGTTGTTGTTGTTTAATTATTTATTTATTTTTCCCTCAAGCTCATTTTCATTTCCCTTCTTTTTATAGAATCAGAGAATAATTTTGGTCAGAAGGGACCTTTAAGATCATCTAGTTCCCACCTCCTGCTGTATGCAGAGACACTTCCCTCTAGACCAGGTTGCTCACAGACACATCCAGCCTGGCCTTGAGTGCTAACAGGGAGGGGGCATCCACAACCTCCCTGGGCATCCTGCTCCAGTGTCTCACCACCCTCACAGTAAAGAATTTCTTCCTTAAATCTAATCGAAATGCAGATAGTCAGCCCATCACCACCATGCCCACTGTCCCAGGTCACAGCTTTCTGTACACATATCCTTTGCACCTCTTCCTTAATATAGGAATATATTCCTTGTGTTATTTGAGATTTCTGAGCTCCTCTTGTGCTTTCTTTATTTTCTCTCCTTTTCAGGAGAGAGACACAATGTGCTGCATCTCGTGCTGGGGCAAGCAGCAGCCCTGTGTAGCCGAGAGCAGCAGCTCCTGTGCATGCTGCACCCACATCAGCTCCAGGGATGGGTTTTTCCCAAATGTATTGTCTCTCCCAGACTTGTTTGTCGAGTGGTTTTGATGATGAGCTGTTGGAGTTGTTCAACTTCAAAAAAAAAAAAAAAAAAAAAAAAAAAGTTTGAAATTCAAGCGATGCTGCTTAGTTGAGATTGGCCTGATAAGTTGGAGGGCTTCTGAGAGTCGCTCTGCAGTGTGATTGCAATGAGCAAATGAGCTCTTGTGGGCTGAAAGCTTGCAGGTGGGAAGCAGTTTGGCTCCTGCAGACAGGACTGGGAAGAGATGGAGCAGTGAGGACCGTATGCCTGGGGGGGGGGAGGGGTTGGGAAGAGGAAGAAGATGTGGCTTTGCTTTGTAATTTGACTCTCACCTGGTTGTGCAAATAAACATTTTGTTTAAATTAGCTCCAGATATGACTTCAAACATCTGGTAGGGGTCCTTCAAATGTTTGTGAAGAAGTTTCTTTGAAGTGCTCCTTAATGACATGCTCTTATCCATGTATCTTAGCTGTGTATCACTCTTGGTTTTGTAACGTGCTCCCTCTTTTCCCACCCAGCACAGCACTGCTGCCTGAGAGGCAGTTCAGTGGAAAACCTTGCTAAGGAGCTTTGTCATCTCCGCGGATTAGAGCTGCACCTTCCATCTCACCCAGCTTCTTTCAAGCCCTGCTGTAACTCAGCAGGGCCAGAGCTGAGCCCATGCAGAGTTCATCTTCAGAATGAAGAACTCAGTGAGCTTCTCGAGGCTGTGATGAGGCAGGGAGAACTCAGCCCCCACCCATGGCTTTGCCAGGGGCTGCAGAGAGCATGGGACTGTTTGCACAGAAGGGAGAGAGCACCTCTTGGGCTGGGAGATGCTGTCCTAGGGCAGGGCCAAAGCTAACAAGGGTCTCAGGGAGCACTTTGGGCAAAAACCTGGACTATTGGGGTGGGTCAGTGAGGAGGTACGAGGGTGGTGCTGCTCACCACAGCACTGAGAGGAGATGTGTGCTGAAGCACTAGGAAGCACTTCACATCCAAGGGAAGGAACGCATGTGGGAAGACGTGGGGTTATGATGTGAATTATGCAGCATTTCTATCATTACAAGGCTAGAAGAAGTTGATTTCAAGTTTAGAAACGTTCCTTCAAGCAGAGAAGAAGGGAAAAGCCTCTGTATGCAGGTATGTCCGGAGAAGAACCATCGGGCCAACTTGGATTGTCCTAGTTCTATGTTGGCGGCTTCTGTGGAGGCCGAGCTATCTTGGCATTAATCAGCTCCTCTACCGCAATGACAGTGGTACCCAGGGATTCCAGAGAGAGTGAGGGTATCACTCTGAGGAGAAGCGGCTGCTTCAGAAAGGGCAGTGCTGAGGTGAGGTGTAGTAAGATGTTTTTGATGGCAGGCCATGAGGGAACTCAGTTTCTCTCACATGCACATGTACTTACAGAGTCTCCAAGATATATATTTGTCTTATATCCATGTAGATAAATGCAGCTGTTTGCTTTGAATCTGGACCTTTGGCAGGTACCACATTTGTTGCAAAGATGTTTCCTCCTTCTGTCTTGCTAGTACGGTTTGATGGCTGACGGTACTTCCCTGCAAATGGGATTGGAGTGAAAAAGATTTGTTTTAATTTTCCTGGAGTTTTTTTCTCTAATTACTAATGCCAGGAGACACTAAGCAAATGGAATAAAATTCATCTGCTTAAAACCTCTGGCAAGCAGGGTTAATTTATTTGTGTATCAGTGACAAATTTATTTGTGTAACAGTGTATCCAGTTGCCCCTTGCTTTAAGCTCACTTCATTCCTGGCCCCCAGAACATTGCTGTTCAGATGCTTACCCCATGGAAGGTGGCTGTATCACCTCTCAGCCCTCATTTGCTGGGTTAAACAAGCCAAAAGCAGGCAGCCACTTGTTGACATCCTTGCTTTTTGCCTCTGGAGCATGAAGCTGCCTGCAGACAGGCTTTGTGCTGATGCCCCTGCTGGTGCAGTGTTGTGAGCTGGGCTGGTTGGAGTATCCTGGCCCTGGGAGTGCTTTCGTTCATTCAGCCACGTGCTCCCCCAGCACTGTTGGGTGTCTCCTGTGCAACTGCTGCACCAATGTCCCCAGGTGGGCAGGGGAAGGTGTGAGCAGCAAATACAAGCAGGAACAACCCTCTTGGCCATGCAAAATCTGCCCGAAGTTAGGACTTATGCACCCTGTGTGATGGCTCAGAATCAAGGCTGTCATTTGTTTCAGGTTACGGGTCAGCACTGGGAGCTGCAGCAAAGCCTGCGCGGTGTTACAGAGCCCTGCCGAGCAATATTTTTTCCACTGTGTGAAATAATAAGGCGAATTCCTAATTACACAAATCTAATTAAAGGCTGAATGTAACGGCTGTGCCTAATCATAATGATACACCCATTTCATTAAAAAAAAAAAAAAAAAGAAATTGCTTGTGTACAACAAACCATCCAATTTAGCATGGAATTAATGCACGCCTCCCTGGCTAGAGCCGTGCGAGCAGCGGCTCGGGCACAGCGTGGCACCAGGAGGTCAGTGCTGGATGTTGGAGCTGCGTGGGCCACAGGTGGAGGCCAGCAAAGGTAACAGGATGGGGTGAGAAGAGACCTCCCCAGGGCCCACCAGCTCCAGTGCAGTGCTCGTGGGAGCTCCAGCAGCATTCCTGTTGGAGGACTGCTTGCTGCGGCGAGCTGCCAGCCCTACTGTGTGCCATCAGGGAACAGATGTGCTTGTAGGCCTGAGTGGAGCTTTCCATTAATGTGTGTGCAGCAGCTTATTGCAGAAATCACTCTTGCATAAGCAGTGTGGGCTCTGCGCTTTCCTTAGCCGTGGTGTGGAGTGAAGTTGGTCCTACAGCAGTGCCCACGTTTCTGGCAGGTCTGCAGGAACTCGGCTGTCGGAGCGGGGAGCCAGATATATGGGACAGAAGGAATAATATCAGGGCGATGAGGTTAAATAGACAGATAATTGATTTTTTTTCAGTGCTGGTCTCGGGTGCAAATCCATCGAGGTTAATGAAGTAACGCAAATTAAATTGAGCAGTGCTGTATGAAGGCTCAGGATGGCATGGAGCCTGCTCCAGGACTGCCTTGCAATGCTTGATGGCTGTGTCTTGGTGTCAACTTTTCCCTCATTTGTGCTGGCTGGAAGGAGCCGAATGCACACAGTTCCAGCCAGGAAAGCAGCAAGTTGTAAATGCACCTCCCATCTAGGTGCCTTGCTTAAGCACTTGAGTGTGTGCACTCATTGGGTTCTGATCTTTGCTGGTCTCACGGAGCTGGGAAGTGTGTGATCTTGCCTCTTCCAGCCCCGCGTTGCTGAGGTGCCACGAGGAGCCTTATGAGGCATCACTGTAAGTGGTGTCTTCAGGATGAGGTGTCAGATAGTTGTCGCAGAACTACTCGTGGCATCTTGGCAAGTCTGAGCTCTCGAGCCCAGATAAAATTCTGACCTAGCCTGTCATACCCAGCCTGGGTGAAGTTGGCTGTGTTTGCCTGGCCTCCTGCTTTCAGCAGATAGGTGGCTGCCGGTGGCAGCTGTGTCTCAGGTGGTATGGGTGGATGATCCACCCACTTGGTTAAAGTGCTTTGGTAATAATTAGTTTTGGATGGGTCTGTGCAATCTGGAGCCTGTGCAGCTCTCTCTGTGTCCCTGTGCATTGCACTATCTGAGAACAAAACGTCAGTGAGCTCAGAGATGGCAGGGCACACTGTAATCAGCTGCTGCAGCACTGGAATGGTTGAGGTTGCAGGAACGTCTGGGACAACAGAGTCACCTGGGGGAGGTCCACCCAGGAGCTTTGTAAGGAAAAGGCCAAAGGGAAGTGACTTCAGGAGGCTTTGCCTTGTGCTTCAGGTGGCCTTGGATGCTGTGAGCATTACGGTACGTGGATACAGATGGTGATGCCCAGCCTGACTGTGGCAAGCTGGAGCAGATGTGAGCTGCCTCCCAGACACCCACACTCATGCAGCACCTTACGCACAGGGTGGCACCATCCCAGCACCATCTGTATCCCATGTGCCACAGGACCACAGCATCCTGCAGAGGACAGGAATACAATGTCCTGCTGGGAGGGACGGGGCAGTGGCTGGGTGTGGGTGTGCAATGGAGGTGCCCTGATGTCTTCTCAGGCTGAAGAGGGGCTTTGCTGGTTTCTTTCCCGCTGGCCTCAGTGCTTGGGAAAAGGACACGTGTCTCATTGCACAGATGAGGGTTCAGTCACCGGTAGGAGATTGTAAAGTTGCCATGGATAATAGATCTCATCTTCTCCATCCTGGTTCCAGTGTGTTGCTCTGTACAGTTAACTCAGCAGCGCTTATTGCTCTATGTACCCAGACTCCAAGAGCTTCAACTTCACTTCGAGTTCACATTTCTCAATGCTTGTATGGGATGCCTCATGTCCCCTGTATCCCATGGCCATTGCCTCCTGACACTGCTGCCATCTAGCCTGTGCTGCAAGGCTCTGTAACCTGAGTAAATGCAGCTTTGTAGATGTTGATGTAGTAAAGGACTCAGCCGCATGCTGCTCCCCTGGGTCTCATCTGTACTTCTGCCCTTGAGCATTCCTTGTGATCGCCCTGGCTCCAGGAAGAGCAAAACAGGAGCACTGTCAGGCTGAGAAAGCCCTAAGTCACTGTTGCCTCTCGCAACACCTTTTCTCAGACCATTTAAGAAGAACAGAAAAAAAGATTGCTGGACTGCAGCTTCCATCCCAGGGTGCTCAGCCTTCCTTGATCTAACATGCACTGGGATGCACTGGTACGCTTAGTTCTATGTGCAGCAGCTACTGCAGGTGGGTGAGGAGGTTAAATCAGAAAATGTGTTTGAGCCGGGCACTACTGTGCAGTTGTCCTTATGGGGAGCAACACTAAAGGAAGCAGCAGAGCCCTAGAGGAGCAGGAGCTTCTGCTCAGCACTGTGAGCAGGGGCATGAGCATCAGGGGGAAATCAGCTGAGGAGATTTGCAGCAACAAATATTCGAGCATCTTTGCATCCTTCTGCTTTTTGGTGAAGACAGCATCCTGGTGGCAGAGGCACCTGCATGGTTTGAGGCAGACAACTGTATTCCTGGCTGTTCCCCAGGCCCAGCTCTTGGAGAAATCCCAACCCCCTGGAACTGATGCTGACCTTGTACCAGCTGTGGCCAGTGGTCAGACTGCCTTACCCATAGCTCAAACATGATCCCCATCCCATAGGGATGCAACCTGCCAGTTGTGACCATTTTTTTTTTGGCAGTGGACCTGCTCCCTGTGCTGCTGGCCCTTTGGGCTGAACAACAGCCAAGCAGCACTTGCAGCACTGCACAGGCCTGACCTGGAGCAGGACCCATGGGAGGGAACAGTGGGCTGCAGTGTGGTGCATACTGAGGCTATGGTGTGACGCAGCACTCTCCAGCCAGTGGTGGAGCCTTGGAGAGGGATTTACAGCTTGAATGCCCCAAGCTTATGACGGATCTGGACATGGATCGTATAGGAGCTTGGATTTTAGCAGCTGCACATGGGTGTAATGCACCAGCAGCTCCTAATGAGCCCCTAGTGCTCTGGCATTGTGTCAGCTCAACCTCAGAAGCAGCGTTTCCATCCCTTGCCATTTCACTGGGTTCTTGCTTGGTGTTCTGCTTGGTGCCACAGCTAGAAATGATCCGAGGAAAGGCTGTGAGCTTGCAGAGAGGGATGGGGAGAGGGAACCCCTGGGTCTGCCTGAGAAATTGGACTCCTCCAGCTGGCAGGAGCCCGTCAGTCATGCAAGCAGCATGTGTGAGGGAGTTTCAGTCTCTCCTGCTCGCTGGTCACTGGCTAAATAAATAAACAGGCTCTGTTTTTGTCTTCAGCCACCATACCACCACCTCTTGCTAGCCTTGACTTTTGACTTGTCTCTGTATTTTTAGCTGCAGGACACCCTGTCCCCAAAGCTGGCGAGGACCTGAGGTTGCTCATACCTCTCTAAACGCACGAAACCAGCTTTCACCCTTCATCGTGTCCTATCTGGGAGAAGGGGAGGTGTTGGTCAGCACCACTCCTTCCCACTCACACCCGCGTAACTGAGCTGGGGACCCAGGCAGCAAATGTCACTTTGGAATTGATCTTGTTGGTGGCCGTGCTGAATAATATCTTCCTGGGTTGTGACAGAGCCCACGAGATCTGTGGTGCTGTGGGCTTTCTTTCCTTGAACCTAGAACTGAAAGGGCCCAGAAGGTTTACCTTTCTATCTTTTGTCTTGTTCATATACAGAGGAATAGAGAAGAAGAACTTGCTTATGTTCAGCAAAACATGATGTGTCTTTGTATTTTACACAGAGAGGGAGGGGGCCGGGGAGGGAGTTTATTCTCTTTTAAATAAAAGCAGAAAACGATTTAGCACAATGTAAAATTAACTGTCACTTTGAATAACTGATCAAATGTTTTCCGTTTGGAAAGTGCTGAAGCGAGCGTGTGCTTTGTCGTGCAGTGCCTTCGGTCACGATGCTGTCCTGCCGTGGGTGGGAAGGAGCAGCCCAGCTTGGGGCAGCTTCACCTTTACATGTACCCACTTGTCCTCCTGCATCCCCCTGCTCCTCAGCTTCCTGGGGCTGAAGGCTCAGCTCAGTGCCCCTTCTTTGCCCCTCCCTTTTTCTCTTCCAGAGGCCTCATTCTGACACTCGCTTCAGCATGGATTTCAATTTAAGCATCCGAGTAGCTCCCTTGATGTAATTAGGGCTATTTGTGTGCTTAGAGGGAAGCTCACGCTGAAGCACTTCGGATGCAGACATAAAAGCTCATGCATTTCAACCGAGCAGTAAAATAGGTTTTATGGGGGCACCCGGGGCTGGCAGCCCTGCCGCTCATCCCGGGAGCTGTGTAAGATGAGCCTGTAATTGTGCTGCTTCCCGCTGCTGTGGGCTCAGTGTCCTGCGGGCTGTGTTTGCACTGTGCTGACGTGGCTCTATGTGAGATTGGATGACCACCTTGTCCCCCCAGGGAGAGCCACTCAAGGTCACAGCTTGTTCCATCCGTTCTCCTGGGACCCACGGCACTGCTGCTCCAAGTCTGCGGTGCTGCTCTGGCCAGGCAGCTGTCCTGCAGCTGGTGTGTGTGTCGTGCCTGGGGTTTGGCTTTTTATCCCCATCCCGAACCCATGGGTGCCATCATGAGGAGCAAACTGGGATGGAGCAGGTGCAAGTGTAGGTTTTACTGGGCAGGAGGCTCCGTGAGAGTCCAGGGGAAGGTGGATAGGCTCTGCCATAGGCTGTGAAGTTGGTGGGGGTCATAGAATCACTAAGATTGGAAATGACCTCTAAGATCATCCAGTCCAACCATTCACCCACCACCAATATTTCCCCACTAAACCACGTCCCTCTGTACAACATTAAACATTCCTTGGGCATCTTCAGGGACTGTGACCCCACCACCTCCCTGGGCAGCCCATTCCAGCACCTGACCACTCTTCTGGAGAGGAGGTTTTTCCCAACATCTAACCTGAATCTCCCCCGGTGCAATTTGGGGCTATTCCCTCTCATCCTATTACTAGTTACACAGGAGCAGTGGCCGAACCCACCTCACCACCACCTCCTTAGGGGCAGTTGTAGAGAGCGATGGGGTCTCCCTTTGAGCCTCTTCTCCAGAATGAACCATCCCATTCCCTCAGCCGCTCTCCATAAGACTTGTGCTCCAGACCCCCTCCCAGCTTTGCTTCCTGGCTCTGGATGTGCTCCATGGCCTCCATGTCTTGTAGTGAGGGACCCAACACTGAATGCAGCACTCAAGATGTGGCCTCACCAGGGCTGAGTACAGAGGGGCCATGGCTTCTCTGCTCCTGCTGGTAACACTGCCTTGAGCTTGTCCTCCACTGAGTGAAGATGGCTTGTTCTTGGCACTGGTGTGGTCACACCTGGAGTGCTGGGTCCAGTGCTCAGTATGAAATGTGGAGCTACTGGAGGGAGTCCAGCAAAGGACCATGAAGATGGTAAAGGGATTGGCAGAGAGGCTGAGATCTGGAGCTGCTCAGCCTGGAGCAGAGGAGGCTCAAGAGGATCCTATTTGTTCCCCTTGGAGATCTTCAAAAGCTTTGGGATGTGGTCCTGTGTGTGCTGCAGGGACTGGACCAGGTGGACCCGGAGGTTCCTTCTAACCTCATCCATGCTCCAACTCTGTGCTCATGCCATTATCTCGCTGCAGACTGACCCGGGAGAAGGCACTGTGTGCCATGCCAGAGACTGAGCCCGCTGTGGTGGGCTCAGCTGGCTCTCATTTGCAGGGTGAGCTCTTGGAGCAGCAGTATGTTTCCTTCACAAGAGATTGCTGCTAGATTTGGATGGGCACTCTTACCTGACCTTCTTGTGCGACTGGTACTACTCAAGGTAATAATTTCCTATCCAAGTGCCAATCTGAGCAGCGGAGATATTTTCCGTTTTTTATTGGCTCTCCACTGTGCCTGAATTAACAGGAAAATGGACTGAAACTAAGGTGAGGCTATTGAAGGTAGAGAATGACAAATTGGCTGCAGAGCATGGCAGCAACGAGCACTGTCAGGGGTTCATACACTGACCTTTATCTAAACAGAACTGTATGTAACAGATAAGAATATTTAAAAATAATTAATGTCACATCAGTGCGGAGGACAAAACGACTACATCAAACAGGCAAGAAATCCACTGCAAATTACTCAAAAGGGAAATGTCAGGCTCTTCATATCTGCAGCCTGCCTCGTGTCGATGGTGCTGGAATGAGAAGGGAGGGCATGTGAGTAAAGAAGCTATTAAAAATGATTTAGGGAGTGGATAGTATACGTATAAATGAGCAAGGGAATGGAGAATGAAGCAGAACAACGGCCGGCCTGCCAGACTGGACCTATGGAAAATCAGACACTAAACTGAGCTGATAATTGGGTGCAGGGATAAACGTGTGTAAGTCAGTTATCCCCAGTGCTCGGGTTTTGACGGGTGGCTGAGGTTTCCCTTTCCTGTCCCTGCTGTCTCCGTGAACTCCCACTGCACTGTGCTTCAGCAGCATCTCCTGCACTGGTGGGTTTTGCCTGCTTGGGCTTTAAAGATGGGGGAACTGCTGCCTGGAGAGGGATAGGAGATGGTTTGAATGCTGCTTCCAGGTCAGGGCTGTCCCTGGAAGCGTGGGAAGGGTTGGACACTGCATTGCTGCCTGCAGCCAGTGCTGGGTGAGGGCTGGTCCCTAAGTCTTGACCCGTGGCTGAGCCCTGCAGCCCATCTGAGGGCTCCTTGTGGTGGGGGCTGCTCTACTGCAGGCCTTCAGCTCCTGAGCCACCCCAGAGGGACCCACTCGCCTTGCTCCCTGCAGCTGTGCTTCCATAGAGCTATTTATTGCCAAGAAATGACAGCAGGTGATGGGAGAAGATCCTGGAGCTGAGCATGCACAAATCTTGTAAAAAGCTCAGCCCTAACCCTTGACATAACGGATTACAGTCATCCTTGACTTCATTCCTAAAGCCGGTGCTGAAGCAAGAAGAAAAAATACCCAGTTTTATTCTAACAGAGCTGTCGTACCCATTATAATAGGTTACTTCTGAGACAAGCATTAATTTATCTGCAAGACCACCTGTGGGAAGTGCCCTTAGCCATAGTTAGCAGAGGTGGGGCTGAGGAGGCCAAGGTTGAGCAGAGTGCTTTTGGGGAGGGGCTGGGAACTGATCCTGGGCTCCTGGATTCCTGGCTGCTCTGCAAAGGGCAGTGCTCCCTGCACCCAGCCTGCATTCCTGCTGGACACCCAGAGTTCCGTTGTCAGCATTTTCATGCTGAGAGGAGGCAGCAAGGTGCTTTTGGATTAGCAAAGTTGTGAAAAATAGCTTTCCAACTGGCCTGGTCACCTTTAGATAGCAGGAGAGAATTTATAGGCAGAAGGTGGAGATGTGATTTAAAATTAGCAGCAGTGGGGAGCTGTGTCTATCCCCCTTGAAGTGGAGCAGGAAAACTGACATGTCCCAGAGCCCGTCTGTGGCTGGGACGTGGTTTAGAGTTTCATGTCTCAATTACAGAAAGAGCTCAGCTTCTTGCTTTGCTTTCCTGCAGGGAAGTCACAGTGCAAAGCCAGGCTGTGCTAATGCAGTTGGTGAGAGCATCAGCTCTGTGCAGCCCTGGCCCAAGGCTGGGAGAGCAGGTGAGCTCCAGTGAGGGGATCTGAATATTGATTCACCACAGAGAAAAATGCGACATTAAAGGATCACTGGAAGAATAAAACTGCACTGGTGCGCTGCTTAAAATGAAAACGGTGGGCAGCTATACTAATTAGAGTGCACAAGTTAGCACAATTCATCCACATCTCCCATAGCCAGGGATATAGAAATAATATCTGTTAGGAAAAAAAAAAAAGACAAAAAAGACTATTTATATTCCAACTGTTACCAGTACCATCCAGAAAGGCAAAAAGGGTGGAGATCTCACATTGCAGTCATCGCTTTTTCAGGAGTTTCATGCAGTCACATAAAACCAAGCAAAGCAAACAACCCAGAAACCTGGAAACACGGAGTTCTCCTTGGTCCTCTTTGGTTCTGCTCTCTGATGGAGGTCCACCTGAATCCTCGTTAGTGCCTTGATAAGTGTTTCATCGCTTTGCTCCTTATTCTTGCAGTGTGGAGAAAGGGCTTGGACAACCAGATGGAAGACAGAGCCCTCTCTCATCCACCTCAACTAGCCTGGGAACGTTCAGTGCCTTCGAGTCACGTCTGGAGATGTGCACTGCACTGTCACCTACAAGCAGAAGGAGATGCATCAAGCTGAGACTGATGCTTCATCCAGCAGGGAACGGGCAGGCAAAGTCCTGGAGAGGAAGAAGCAGGAGCAGCAATTTTGCTGTTGGGACCTCTGTGTCTCATGAAGTCATGTGCCAACTTACCATCCCAGAGCACCATCACCAGCCCTGCACCAGGAGGATTTTGCAAGGTGCTGGAATTGGCTTCTCGTCACACCACTGAGCTTTGTAAAGTTGGCATTTCTTCTATCCCATATCAAAATAATTTTAGGGTTTTTTGTTGTTGTTGTTGTTGTTTTTGTTTTGTTTTGTTTTGTTTTTTTGTTTTGTTTTGTTTTCTTTCCTGGGAAAAAGGAAGAAGGAAGCCAAAGGGAAAATGAGTTTTCAAGCTGCGCCATCTGAACCTTTCTGAGACATACTGGTGGTGTCAACCTTTTTTATGTGCATCCGGAGCTGGTGCCATTTCACACCTGCTCCATTGCTTGTTTTCAAATGACATGTAATGATGATAGGCAGCGTGAAGATGAAGCTTCATCCCCAATTAAATTGCATTATCTGTCTTTTCATTTCCTGCCCTAGTTGAGGAGGAAACCCCTGGGGAGCAAGATCTTTAAACTTAATGAAGTAGGAGGTGCCTGCAGAACTAAAGGTGATCCTGTTTATAAGAAGAAAATGAGTGCTGATCTATAGTGTTTCCAGAATATTGTGCTTCTGTATGATGCCCCAGGGAGCATTTCAGGTTATTGGAAATGCAGATGTAGGAATCTCAGGTCATCAGGTGAGAAAGCATTTAGCCCGTGACAGCTGCTGTTCAGAAATGGCTGTGTCCCATGTCCCTAGTGCAGCACAGGGCTGCTCCCACTTTGTCATCTCTGGAGTCCCCAGTTAATCCTGCTCTCAGTGCCACAACGCTGGGTCATGTCTGGCACGTGATCTTGGCCTTTCTATGGACTTCATCACTGGACAAAATGATCTGAGTGAGTTTCTCCATGCCGCCTGGGACTGCGTTGTGTACCAGCTCCGCTGCTTTGCTGTGCAAGTTCCCTTTGCTGCTTTATCAAAATTCAGCCTGCTGTAGTGAACCCTCAGCCCTGAAGATGAGTTCTTGTGGGTTTTTTTTTAAGGGTCTGTGATACATCTTAGTCGGTATCTATGCTATTTCATCCTTTATTTCTTCCCCCAGCTTCCTCCAAATGCCATCCAGTCCCGGTGATTTATTACTCTTCAGTACATTTTGCTTTTTGTTGGAGAATTTATATTTAATTTTTATGCCCGTTATCATTCAGGGAGAGAAGGGAAATGCTTTGGAAGCTCAGAGTGAAAATAAAACAGCACATTTCAGTGCAGTTACTTTGTTTGAAAGATGTTTTTGTATTTTGGCAGGGTATTTACTTCCTTCCCCCTTAACTTTTCCATCATTGCTTGAATTGGTTCTAGAAAAGTCAGAGCATGGTGCAGTGCACTGGCTGACTCCAGCCTTGCAAGGGCTGGAGCCCATTGCTCCTCCTGACAGAGTTCACAAGGACTTGTGCAATAATGAACTTTAGTATAAGAGCAGGAAGAGTTTATATTTAAAGTAGCTGTCGGCTTGGGAAATGAGGAGCTACAGACTAGCAGAAGGGGATTTCCTTTTCTTAGCCCCTTTGATATAGCCAATAGTGGTGAGGTTCTTCTGCGTCACCTCCTGTACACCTTCTATGGAGGTTAACTTTCTAGAGCTCATCTAGGTCCTATTTCCCATCCTCAGGAGCACAGAGATGAGCTGTGTGGCCCTGTGCCTCATAGCAGCACTAGCACATGATGCCAGTACCAGAACTCAGGAGATTCTGATGCTCATTAAAGCACAGTGTCCCTCTTTTCCTCATATTTCCATTCCTCCCTCTTGACCCACACACACCTCTGAGGCTTTCTTATCAGCAGTGGAAGGTTTTAGGAGCAAGATTAATACTTCCACCTCTATCAAGGGACCTGGGTAAATCTGGGAGAAGAATGGGTTGAAGCATCCAGATCATCCAGATCTCCAGTAAAAGCTCTGCTCCTCAATCCTTGTTGGGATTTGTTTCTGTGGTTCTCTATTTGCTACATCCCCAGCATCACCGAGAAATTTTATATTTAGGGCTATGCTCACCTCTAATCTGACCTCAGATTTCTCTTATTTGCTCCCCTCTTCTACATCTGTCCTGCATAAACCCTGTTCTGGCATCTCTGCACTCAGTGATTACTGTGAGATACATCTCTGGAGAGATCCAGTGGACCTAAATGATGGGTCCCCCCTGAAACGGGGGAGCTGAGGAAATACCATTTGCAAGTTCATTACCATTGGGTTCTTGGGTGACAGCAACTGTGGCTACACAGCCACCTAGTTTTAGCCTTTGTTGCTATGCTGGCTTCTTCACACAGAGTTTTGAACCCCTGTACACAAGGCCTCATCCCATTTTTTGACTGCCAGGGTGCTGAGACGTGTGCAGAAGGTGATGCATCATCTTTGATCAAAGGCATTGCTTGGACAGTGAGTTGTCCGTGGGTCACAGTGTGCCCTGGCAGCCAGAAGGGCCAACATCCCCTGGGGTGCACCAGGCCCAGCACTGCTGGCCAGGCAAGGGAAGGGGATGTCCTGCTGTGCTCTGCCTGCTGCAAAGCTCTGAGCTGTTGGAGCTCAGGGAGTGCTGGGACACCGCTCTGAGCCTTAGGGTTTGGGTGGTGCTGTGTGGAGCCATGTGTTAGGCTCGGTGATCCGTGTGGATCCCTTCCAACTTGGGATATTGTATGATTCTGTGAATGGGTTTGAATCACTGGATTTGATAATGGCTTAGGATTGGGTGAGTGAAGACTGGATCTAGTTCCTGAAGCTTGGCGCTGTTTAGCTGCTGCCTCATGGGCTTCTCAGGGTGACAGATCAGAGCACTGCATAGTCCAGCCAGGCATCCCAGCCCATGGGAGGGAAGGGAAAGCACCACTTCTCACTTAAACTTCTCATAGTTCAGAGGGGTATAAAGCAGAGTACTTTGTTTCAATCCACAAAACCCTTTTGTTTTACTGTGAAATATTTCATTCTGAAAAAAAGCTCTTTTCCCTCCAAAGTCCCAGCCTTTGTGACCAGAAATTCCTGTCCACGTCTATCCACGGGCTGCCTTTCTGCACGTACAGCCTTTAGCACCCTGGGGGCAGGTTTTGTGGGATTTCCTGAGCCTGAGCCAATCTGAAGTAAGCTGTCCCAAGCATACAGCCCTGTGAACACAACTGCCTCTGTCTCCTCAGCTTTGAGCTCCTGGCTAAGCACCTCAGAGCCTTAGGTCCAAAGGGCTTGGGTCTGATCCGTGCAGACACACAGCCAAGGTCTTTTCTCTCCAGTGCAGTGTATCCTCCTCTGCTAGGGATTAGAAAGTACTGGATTATCTGATTACCACAGCTGGAAGAAAACTCTGTGTCCTGATTCTTGTAGGACGAAGCTGAGACCATTGAGGGGTGCTGCTCCTGCTCCGTTACCAGAGACGGGAAGGACTAACAAACCTGAGTGCCCACACCGTTCCCAGTGAGTAACACATCCCTTTGACGTGGTGAATGGTGTGAGAGAGCCCTGAGATGAAACCTTGCTGCTGCTGCTGTGCAAGGAGAGGCTCAGCAGTGTGAGCACCTGGCATTCCAGTGGATTTCGTCCTGGATTTGGGCTGATGGTTTCCCATTTTAGTTCTTGTCCTGGCCTGGTGTAAACATTCGGGGTGGCAGAGGGGGAAGGCTGTGCTGAGAACCTGCTGTTCCCTGCCATGCTGTTGGCAGTGGGGACTGGAGTACCTTAGTCACCCCAAC
Organism: Callipepla californica brunnescens; assembly: GCA_023055505.1. Classification (NCBI taxonomy): domain Eukaryota; kingdom Metazoa; phylum Chordata; class Aves; order Galliformes; family Odontophoridae; genus Callipepla; species Callipepla californica. Next base: position 2,357,305 of record JALIRH010000017.1, on the reverse strand, counting down.
ATGGGCAGATGGCAGTCAGTTTGGACATGGTGGGTTCAGTATGTTTTAATTTCTGATCCGTTGCTTATATTTATTCTGGAAGTTATGAGTGCATTTCGTGGTGGTGGAAGAGAATGAGTGTGGTGGGCACATGGGAGGGCTGGGGGAAAGCCCTGGAGATGGCATGTGGACAGTAGAGCTCCTGCTCCCCCTGCAGACTGGGGAGGTCTGGTCCAAGGATGGCCCAAACACAACATCCTGCAAGCAGACTGAGCTGGAAGCAGCTCACAGAAGAGGGTTTGGGGAGGGCTGGAAGAGGGTTTGGGGATCAGTGACAGTGTTTCCCAAGTAGCGCTGAAAAATGCTGGTCCGGGAATCGCTGGTGCATTTAGAAACTTGCTGTGCTTCCTGAGCAATGAAGCTGGGAGAGTCCTGAGCTGGGAGATGTCTTGCTGTCTGTGGGAGTTTTGTTTCAGCCAGCACGCAGGAAAAGGACTCCAGCTGAACAAAACCTGGAATTTGCTTCAGCAGAGAATAGATGAAGATGTCAGGGCTTACTGGGTGCACAATGCCTGATAGGAGCGTGGCACGGTGACCTGAATTCAGCAGTGGACTCTCCCCTCCAGCTCCCAGACAGATGAATAAAAGCAGCTCCTCACTTTCCAGTTCTGCTGGGCTTGCAGCCGTGGTGTAACACAGTTGCATTAATTGGGACTGTGTTCAGGTTTTTCTTCATGAACTTAAGTGGGAGAGGAAAAAGGTCAGGTGAAACCTCTCACCATATGGGTAGGGGCTCTGCTGTTGTTTGGTAAACACACTACTCAGGAAATAAAGATCCATTCATTTTACACTTCTGATCTTATTTGGAAATCTGATCCATGACACTCCAGAATTACACAGGGTTGGCCCTGATTCACCCAACTTCAAATCAAAATCAAGAAATGAAGGTGAAACGGAATTTGGGTTTGTTTATGTTTTGTCTAAAACAGTTTTCTTGCTGAATATTCCTCAGTTCAGTAGCATCCTGCCACAAGGCAGCACTAAGGAATTCTGATCTTTGGATTAGTTGAGCAGATGTGTGGTCTAAAAGCTGCCTTCCCCGTGGATTTAGTTCAACAAATGCAACAGTGAGATTCAGCAGCATGGAAGAAACACCTCCAGTTTGGAATATTATAATTTTTATTTTTTTATTAGTTTTTTTATTTTTTCCCAAGAAGAAACACTGCCAGAAGTTTTTCACAGTTTCGATCCTGGACACATTAAACACTGCTTTCAGCTTGTGGAGCCTTCTTTTTTTACCAGGTATTTTTTGGAGCTAAATACAGCAGTGCCATCCCCTGAGCAGAGGGAATTCTCTTTCATGCTGTGTGCAGAGGCTGCGGGGCTCAGACTGCTGCACCTCCTTCAGCTGGGGAGCTCTTTGCTTCCACGGTGCTTCTGAGCCATTCAACCCTGCTGGCTGATGATTTACCTTCTCACTTTTCACTTCTCCCTCTGGTTCTGGGGAGCTCACGGAATTAAGGTTGTTTCTGGAAAGAGGTGAAAAACCACCTATTTCTTGGGGGATGTGGAAAAAGCTGTGAAAATGTCTGTTATTCCTGTGATTCAAGATCACTGAGAGCAACTGGAGAAGGAGGAAGGCTGATGAAAATGCCTGTTATTTCCGCAGTGCTGAGGAGGTCACAGAAATACCTGTTATTGAGCCGAACCTTAGAGGGTTGGAAGTGCCCTGTTGTGGGAGGACAGGGAGCATCCTTAAAGGTTTGGGTAGCTCAACAAAAACTGAGTGGTTGAAGTTTTCTGCCACGTTAGAAGCAGCCTGCATCAGAGAGGGCCATCACAGCATCTGATCACAAATAAATCCAGACTGTAATCACCCGTTCAGGTTGTTTATCAGCCCCGGCAGTTTGTGTCCTCTCAGGATTAGGACGGCACTCGCTCACCCTTAAAGCTACGATCTGGCAGTGACCTTCTTAGCACCCAGCGGGACAAGGAAGGAAGCGATGTAACAGGTTGCTTAATTTAGCAGAGATACTCTGGCTCAGAAGGGACGTGCAGGTGACGGTGCCCAGGACACATGGGTGAGGAGCAGTTGTTCATGGGGCACAGAAGTTGTGAACAAGTCTAAGACATCCTACTTGTAGAATCATGGTTTAGTGGGAGCTATGGGTGGTAGGTGAATGTTTGGACTGATTGATCTTGTAGGTCTTTTCCAACCTTGGTTTTTCTATGATTCTATGATTCTATGATTAGGTTACCCTCAGTGCCTAAGATACTTTTGCTGAAGAAAAGAATGGGCTTTGGGACAGCTGATGTACCTGGAGAGGCTCTAAAGCTGTAATTCTTTCCAGAGACTCTACAGGTGCTGTGAACCATGAGAAGACAACATCAGTGCTTCAGGAGCAGCAGTGATACGCAAAGCCTGGAGAGCTTCTCCCCTGTCAGCTGCTGGGCATCACTGCAGCTGGATATAATTTGCAGCGCAGACTTTGCAGCACTAACATCTCACAACAAGCAGTGCCAAGTGCTTTGTACCACACAGACCAGCTTTGCTCCTCGTGGGTTGTTTCCTTTTTTTTTCTCAACACTTCCTCAGTAGGCAATTAGATTATGTGGTTTCTGCAGCGGGGTTCTGAGGTGTGCATGCATGAGTTCTTTTTTGCCTTTATTTTGCAAGCAGTTGCCTCATCAGCAGGATTCCTTTGCAGCCTAGAGATTGCTCTGGCAGAGCCGTGAAGGCAGAGGTGCAGCACTGAGATGCTCAAGTATCAGCTTGGCTACTTGAGTGCTGTTAGCAGCGTTGTGTGTTTGTGACCATAGATCTGTGTAAAGTATGGAAAAAAGAGACCTCCATCTACACCAGGTGAAAAAGAGAGGAAGGAGAACTAGTTTTAAAGCTGCCTGGAAGCTGGATGTGGGTCTGTCACGGTCGTGCTGACTTTTTGTAGACTCGTCAAGCCTAGGCTGTCCCCGGAAACCAAAAGGGGCTCATGAGGATAAGCAGATTTAATTGTGCATATATTCCCAGCATGCTACAGTGGTGATAGCCTTGAGATCACTCAAAGAGTGCCAATCTTTCTTTGCCCTTTGAAATAAGCTCGTGATTGTTTTCTGGTGGGGTGGGGCTGTGAGCTGTGGGTGGGGGTGATGGCAGCCTGGGCTGAAGAGAGCACAGTGAAAATCCCCTCAAGAGCTGACTTTCCTGCATCTTCATCTGCAACAGGGGAATGAGAAGATTCAGTTAGGAGTGATTGCCGTCTTCTCTGTGCTGGAAATCATGTCATGACATGCTTGTTGTTTGGAAGATGCTCTTAGGCAGCCAGTGCTGAACCCATCCTCAGAGCAAGAGGAGCTAGGGCCCTCTCTCATGGGGAGCCAGGCAAGTTTTGAGCTAGAAAAGCCACGTTCTTGGCACTGAAGCATGTTTGTCTGACATGAAAGGAGAGTTTGTTGGGATGGTTTGGGTTGATGATAAGGAGTTATTTAGTGGCTTCAAGCACCAAGAGTACACTCTGCAAAGCTCCTGATCAGTCCTACTCACAGCCAACTCTGAAGTTCTCAAGGACAGACAATCCCTCCTTGTGCCCAACACATTCATCCTACCTACGCAGACCTATATCCTTTCTTCTCCTCTACTGCTATTCTGTCTTACCTCTGCCCTTACCCCCTCTCAGCATCTCTACTCCTCTTCTGCTCTTATCCCTATTTCTCTTCTCCACTTGTCTTCTTTTCCTCTTCTCCACTTCTTTCTTAACTGTACCCTCTCATTTTTCCCCTGCCCTTCTCTTCTTCTCTTCTTTCTTACCTGTATCCTCTCATTTCCTCCTCTTCTCCTCTACTCTTGTATTTGCTCTTCTTTTCTGCTCTTGTCCTCTTCTAGAGCAGGAGCCCAAGCCCTTCTGTTCACAGATCAGGTTTTCCAGCAGTAGCTCAGCCCTGACACATCTCATTCCACATGGGCTGTGAGCTCAGCCCAGGAGCTCTGTCCTCATTTCTGCCTGTGCCAGGCTTCCTTGCTCTGCTGGGGCTGCAGCAGTGGTAGATGAACAGAAAATGGAACATGTCTTCACGTAGATTATGTCATCCTGTGCCCTGTACCTGCAACCTTGATGAACCAAAGAAAGTCAAGCATATGTCTGATTTTAAACCTGTTAATTCAGTCAGAACATACTCAAAGCCATGGGTTAGAACACCGTCCTCAGTCAGTGATTAAATTCTAGCCGTGAGGTGGTTGTCTGTGATCAACCCAAATGAGTGAGTGATTCCTAATGAGTGCCGTACCTGAGAGTTAAGATCTCTGCAAATCTTGATCTTATCAAAATAGCGTGCCAGTTTAAATTATCTGATTCGGAGGTTTGTTTTTTAATTCCTGGATTTGCTGTTTGAAATTATCTGTGTTTCTCAGAGCGTCTCAATGCTTGAAGATTAATTCAGATTGAGATAGCATACAAATCAAAAATGCAAAATCTTTTTCCATATGACTCCTTGCACCAGGTGGCAGAGAATCACGAGTCGCTTCTGCAGTGTCCAAAACTCAAAAGTTCAGCTCAAAATGTTTGCAGAGCAGAAGCTGGGAAGTCTCTGACCTTCAAGTGGTCTGTCCCAGATGCATCACCCAGCTGTGGATATGCATTCATCTTATGAGTTAGTGAGGAAGCCTGAGTGCTCCCAGGCTTGGTGTGGGATGGGTTGTATTCACTGACGCCCTAGCTTCTCATAGAGAAACAAACCCATGGTGGGAAGGCCTGGGAACAGGTTCTTTTTGACACGTCCAGACCATCTGATCCTCACCATTTTGGTTTGTTTCTCCACCTAGAATGCATTTCTTGCCTCTCCTGTCAAAAGCCAGCTGCTATCCACTTAAGGATTATTGCATGTTGTGGAGAGATAGGCCAGGGGACAGGACTGAATGCTAGGTGAGGGCAGGTTGAAGTCCATACCCCAAGGTTCAAGTTCTCCACTGTAATTTTCCCAAGTTCCCTGGCCAGTTGAATGAGTTTCATCCATCAAAGGCCTCCCATCACCTTTGAGGATCTGGGCCTCAGTTTCATAATGTTAAGACATTAAAAGGGAATAGTCTTTCTGCTCTTGCTTTAGCTGGTGTTGTGATGGTGAAAAGATTGCCCCAAGAACTGCTCAGGCACTAGGGGCAGGAGATGAGAGAGCATCCCATGCTGCTTGCTTGTTGTGCCCTCTGCTAACCAGGTGCAGCCTTCTGGCTGCCCCTGCGTGCGCCAGAGCTGGAAAGCAAGTCAGCAAGCAGAAGGCAAAGGGATGCCTTTAAACGAAGACTGAGAGTAAATCTCTTTGTGCATCTTTGCTCAGCTTCCCCTTGCAAGGCTGTATCGGCGTGTGCTTGATGGGATGGGATGGCTTTGCCCTTGTCAGCTGCATCAAATATTACTTGTGAGCATGGATATTTTTTAAGGGGAGAAACAAGAGTTAGCAAGAAGTGCAGAAAAGACAAACAGGGCTGCATCCTTCATCCAGGTCTGAGATTGGTTTCCAGCTGGGTTTGGTTTGGGAACTTCAGGGAATTAGCCCAAAAGTTGCTCACTTTACCATCCCCCTTCTGTAGCATTTCATCTTCGCACACATTTCTCCTGTGAGGCAGTGACCTTTCACAGGCTGTGGTGTGACATGGGGAAGCAGCACTGATGGGAGGGACCTGGTGCTGCCTGGAGCTGAGTCTGGACTGCTTTCCCCTACGTGCTGTGACATCCAGGGGATGCTGCGTGCCACACGTCTCCGTATTTATGCTGAATGTGTGGGGTAGGGTGTTTTTCTTCTTTGATTTTCTCTTCTTTTAATGTCTTTTTGAGGATGGAAGTGGCACTGAAAAACACAGGGACAATAAAGGTGACTTCAGGACAGCATGTCCTACCTTGGAGGACCAGCAGTGTCCTTTGGCAGACAAGCTCTGTAGGGAGAAGTCTTCCTATTCTCTTCAAAGCAGAGGGACAAATAGGAAGTGTAGCAGCCCTTTTCTGCTTGCTCATTCTTTTCTGCATGCTAGGAGAGAGCTGTATAATCAGCCCCAGTTTGTTCCTCTGCATTTCTTCCTAAAGCCTTGGTTTTGCTGTGTGGGGAATCAGAGCACGGCAAGCCATGGGTCTCACACCACATCCCATTGACCTCCATTGTGTCATCTCCTGTAGAGGAGGAGAAAACCTCACCTGCGGTCTATGACTGAAGATTGTGCACATGCCTGTGTTGCATCAAGCTGTAAACTGACATTGGTTTGGTTTTGGAGCTCCCCAGGCAATGGAGGAACCACACACAATGAGTGGAAGGTGCCATGTGCACCACACCATTTGACAGCGATTCTGTAGCTAGGAGGGCTGGTAATTAAACAAATCAGTGCTTTAAAAGTGTTAAGGGACAAAGTTTCAAACCTGAGAATCCCGCTGTGCCCAGCTCAGTCCCACTCTGATATTTCCTTGTACAAGCCTTTCATGCCCCATATGGCCCTGCTCTGGTGCATTAAAAAGGACGGGGGATTTACCCTTTGCCTCATCTGCTTGTGTTGCATCCTCCCCAGGACAGTACCTTCTTCCTATTATCCATAGGTAAAACACACCATCACTTCAGTATTTATAATCCAGTTTAAACAGAAGCCAAAGACAAGCTGGTGAGGGCAGAGAGAGGTCAGGGAGCCTACTTAGCTTTCTGCAGTGTTATTAATTATCCATGGCTTTCTGTCCTACTTCCCCTCCGAATGCTCTCCGGCCGTGGGTTCCCAGCGCTCTGTGCTGCATGGATCCGAGCTGCAGTGCTGGCCCCTGGTCACTGCCTTGTTACCGTGTTACCCCTCCTGCTGCTGGAGTGTAATAATAAGGCTTTGAGAGCCTTTCTTATTTCATTTTCACTTATCTTATGCTTACCTCTGCCTTCTCCAGGCTCTGGGTCAGGCTGCCCATTTCAAAGCGTGCTGAATTAAAGGCAGGTGAGATCCAGGCTTGCCCAATTTGTTCTTTTCTTATGGGATTTGAAGGGCCTGAAAATATCCTCATAATCATTTCTCACCCTTCGCGTAGTCTTTACACTCTTAGGCTCTTCAGAAAGATGCAGCCCTGCTGCTCATGAGAAATCCCCAAAGGCAAAGCACCACGTGCACTGCAGTGGCAATTAGCAGCCCTCTGATGAAAAACTGATTGAAGGAGCTTTGTGGTGATGAGCAGGAGCAGGCTGCAGAGGCTTGAAGGAGCAGAATGGAGGCTGGTTAAATGACCAGGGATGGGAGCTGCAGAAGAGCAGCAAGCAGGAGAGGAGATTGCTGTATTTTGGGCATGCCTTGGCTGTAATACTCTGCCTTGCAGTGCCTCAAACCACTGCAGCCCCTGTGCAGTCTCCTTTCAGGCAAAGGTGTGCGTGATTGGAGACCAACAGGTGAGGAGAGTGCACAAACCAAGGAATGAGGCTCGGTGTACCAGCAGCCCATATCAGCAACACCATCTCCTTCTGTAAGGTGCTTGCTTTCTTCTTCAGTGTTTTTTTTCCTTCTCTTGAAATGCATCTCCCTTGTTTATCTGACCCTCACATGCGGTCACAGCCTTTACAGCCTCTGCCTTGGCTCTTATTACACTTTTCAAAACCTATTCATTCCTGAGTTCTCTAATCTTTCCGCCAGCACCCATGTTTTATGCTTTGGTTATGCCTCCCTTCCTTTTAATTAATTTTTCACACTACCTTGCTCTCCCTATTGCCCTCTTTTATTTAATTTATTGCTCACTGGCCATCATAACCCCTGGGCAAGCCTTTAATTTATCTCTTCCCATGTCCCATCGCCCCCCTCTGTTCTTTCCCTTTATTGATTCCTCCAGTTTGATTTCACCCTGCACTTGCCAACATCGTCTCCTATTCTTCCTTTTCCCTGAAGATTGCTTGGCTGAATTTCTCCCCCATTAATGACCTTGCTTCAGTGTAATCACTGGCCCAACAAGGCTAAGATTGCTGCTGGGTAGGTCCCCACCTTGCTCACTCTTATTTTCCACCCCATTCTCCCAGCATCTCAAAATAATCTCACCATAATTTCCACCCAGCTTACTGGAAGGAGGAAATGGACCTTTTCCCATGTGCCTCTTACAAAGAGAAAAGGTTTGGTGGCCATAAACCCACCAGCATCTCTGCTCATCAGACCTGTGGCCTTGGGGCAGCAATGGACCCACTGGGGCAGGTGCCACCAGGTTTCTGCTCTGACCAAGGGACGAGGTTTGTGCTCTCAGTGGCTCTTTATTCCTGCTGTTATCCTGGAGATGACGAAGTGTGCTTTACCTCTCCTGGGGAAGCTTTGGCTGCCCACAGCCCACTGTCCCTCTGGTCTGAAACTGCATTTAGATGGAAATAAATGACTTCTCTTCTGTCTCCCAGGTGCCCCCACAAGCCACAGCCCAAGTCACAGCAGGTGGGTGTCCGTGGGCTCAGACAAGAAGGGAAACTTTAGCATCACTCTCTGATTACAAAGAACTGAATGCTCTTATGTATGATCCATAAATAAATGGACCATTAACTAACAGACCAGCTCCTGCCATTACCACAATGGCTTTGGAAAACACATTACTGCAGATAGGCAGGTAATTTTGTCATCTGTAACCACGTAATTTGCAGTCAGAGCCCAGCAGCCCAGTGACAGGAACCATACACATGTTTTTAAGGTCTAGAACAGGCGTAAGATATGAGCATGCTGTGGCTCAAAAAAGTGATGATCTACCCACATTTTACAAAGCTGTTCATATGCTTGTTGTTAAGACTTGGAACAGAAATAACTGCAGAGGTAGATGAGTTCAAGGAAGTGAAATGCCTCTGGACATGAGTGGTTCGGGACACATCAGCCCCTTGAGGGTATTGCCCAGGTCTCCAGGAAGGTCTGTGCCCTAGGTGACTGATCAAGCATTGTTCATTGAATTGTTAGAACCACAGAATCACAGAATGGTTTGGGTTGGAAGGAACCTTTAAGATCATCCAGTTCCAACCCCCTGCTATGGACTGGGACACCGCCCTCTAGACCAGGTTGCTCACAGCCCCATCCTGCCCCATCCTTCTCAGGGCTGCTCTCAAGCCATTCTCTGCCCAGCCTGTATCTTGGGACTACCCTGACCCAGGTGCAGGACTTCACACTTGTCTAGGTGGATTGTAAGTCACATGCAGCTCAGTAAGTCTGCAGTGAGGAGTGAGTATTGTTTGGTTCGGAAATAATTTTTTTTTCAGCTTACATTGCTGAAAAATCCATGAGAGCTCCAGCAGGAGGACTGAAGGAATGGCTTATGTTGGAGGGGACCCCAAAGATCAGGTGGGGAGGTGGCTGCTGGCTTCAGCAGAGGGTTGTGGCTGGACCCCTCAGGCCTTCCTGCTCACAGTGTGCTCTGAACTTCGGTGCTGCAGCTCTTTGTTGCACTGTTTTGTTCTTCCCTCTTCTGTACGCTGTTGTTTTCCTAATTTCTCTTCTGCCTTCTTCATCCAAGTTTGAGTGATAGATGTACTCATCCTATAAGCTCTGAAAACAGGTGATTTCCCAGTGTTTTCAGCATCCGTGAAGCACTGGCCTCTTTTCTAAATTCAGAATCTCTCCTTCAGTCCTGCAGTTTTTCTTGTTACCTAGGAAAAGCAGACCAGCTGCCTGTTCCTCCTCTCACTTTACATCTGTAGACACAGGAATATCCCTTTTTTAAAGTAGGAAAAGCCCCCGCCCTCCCAGGAGGAGCAGTCTATGCCTAATTTGAGGTGGCAGATTGGTTTTCCCTACCCGCCAAAGGAACCTTCTGGAGATGACACCTGTGTGCCATACCCACCTCACATCACGCTCCATTAGGTGAGATTCAGGATCAACACAAGCAGCTGGATAGATGCAGAGACAACTCCTCTTGTGTTTGCAGCTTGGTCATGCTAAGGGTGATGAGCAGATCTGTGGCATTCTGCTAGAGCCAGAAAAAGGGGCTTTGCTGTGTTTTCTCCCAAGTTTGTATAGAGACAGCAACTGACAGGAAGGGATGCACAGAGGCTTCGGTAATTTATCTTCCATTGTGAATTTTGGCTCTTTTATGAAATACCCCAGGCCCCTCGGCATGGGGATTGGTTCAGTACATCTGCCTTCCTCAGGAAATGACATTTCTGTTCGTCTCCATAGCTCCTCTGCAAATAAGGAGCTATAAATAAACAGTAATATCTGTATTTGCAGGGGGTAGAGAGCTGCATTTGAGCTTTTCCTTCACACGTTGTAAACAGAAACCAACAGTGTACTGTACTGTAAGACAGAGCTGCACAGAAATCAGGAATGCACCCAGATGCTGCTTTGTGGCACATAAAACCTACAGTACTGGAAAAGTACTTCGTATTATTTTGCAGCTCGAGGAAAAAGCATTTAAGTGCATGGAGAACTGGCAATGAGGAGCAGCTGACCATTGCAGCGAGCTCGCTCTTTCTTAGCCCACAAATGGAGCGGAAGCGATGCCGTTATGGGACTGGAGGTTTGGGACGAGATGGACAATGTGAGGTGTAAGGTTTGGGGATTCCTGTGGGACGAGGGCAGCTGGCAGGGCTTGCAGCCCCGGTGCTGCAGTTCCCACCAGCTTTAAAAGGATTTCTCAGTCTGTGTGCTGAGTTTGGTGTTAGAAGGACCTGTTTTAACATGTAACCCGCAGCTTTTCCAGCAGGATTTCTGAAGTCAGGCTCAAACAATGTTTGTAAGCTACTTTACAGTTACCTGCTTGACTTCTCAAGAGCATTATTCATTTTGCTCTGCAGTCACACACTTTGAATACAAGATGCTCGTAGCTGTGTCTAACTCAGCGCTGTGTATTTTAATCAGAGAAGGTCTGGGTATCTGGCAAAGTGGCTTTTCATTCAGATGGACTTTTGCCTAGGTAAACTCAAAGCCTGAAGGTCAGAAGTACTGGGGCCTCCCACCTACCCGTAACAGACCTGAGCAGTAAAATTGCACAGCGTCAGTTTTGTTCCTTCAGAGAAGCGCTTGCAGGCAGGTGGTGGGGAATGCTGTGAGCAGGCTTAAGAGCTGAACCTCTCAAAGAGGTGCTCAATAAGAGAGCCTTCCCATGCTCAGCAGAGGGGTGGATGTCACTTTATTGGACTTTTCCAAGGGAAGTGGCCATAGAAAAATGGCTTCCTGAGTTTTTGTTTTTTCTTTTTACAGCAGTGGCATTTCTTCCTCGTAAGCGTTTTTCCACAGAGCTGTCTCCTTGGTAAACTGTAATCCATAGATCAGAGCCCGCATCGCAGCGCTGTGTGTGGCACGAAAATCCTTCACCATCTCTTATCAGCATCTAATTCAACTGCAAGAAAAAACAAAGCCACAGGATGGGCTCTGCTGGCAGCTCAGCCTGTCCTGCTTGTCCTTTGCCTGTCCTTTCAACGCTGCCTTCACACATCCAGACAGGGGAAATGGGGCACCTGCTGCAGCTGGGGACCTGTGTCACCCATACCTACCAACCTGCTAGCATCTCCTTGAGGAAGCAGCCCATCGTAGCTGAGGTGGGGAGCAGGGAGGTGGCTCCTGCCTCTGGCCTCAGAGTGTTCACGTGTCCCCAGGTGAAGCACTGTCTGAGCCAAATGGGAGTGCTTTAAAGCTTGTCCTGTAGTCCTTCTGCCTAGCAAGCCTCTGCAGGGATCAGTACCCAGGGTGACAGGGTGAAGAAGGTCTGTGATTGTGACCCAGCACTGCCTCCATGCTACAGGAGCTGGCTGCTTCGTCCTGCATCACAAACCAGCTGCTGGTCGGGGCAGCGAGGCCGTCCCACACACATCCTTCCTTTCTCCATTCCTTGGTCCCTATGTTCAAATTCCACTTATTTCTGTAGCACCTACTACAATAGAGCATCAGTCCCTCAGGCAGGTTTTAGGTTTTCTTTTCTTCGTCTTTTATAGCATCTGCTTCTACCAGGACAGCACCAGAGCTGCTTCGTTAGTGCAGTGAGCTCACCCAAAGATGGCCTGCTGGCCAGACTGGCAGAACATCCATCTGCACTCAGCTGACTTGTACTTTCTTCTTAAGCCTCGGTATTAATATCAAACTTGTAAAATTGCAAGGTGTTAATTTTTTGTAGAGACGTTGCTCTTTGTGTGACGAGACAGCTGATGGAAGTCTTAATACTGCAGGTGGTGTGCTGCCAATCCCTCTAATGCTGCGCAGCATTAGCGCTCTGCTATCAGAAATATCCCTCCAGCAGGAAGCTCTGGGAAGCAGAGCACGCTGCCTTTATTCCCGTGCACGCTGCTTTTCTGGCTCGGTGTTTTGAATTTGCAAAGAATCTGCCACCTCAGTAATGCTTCCTATGAATTTGGATATTAGCGTGAAGAGAATAACTGGAACAACTTGCCATCTCCAGAGGTGGGACAGCACAGAGGAGGGGATGCTGCTGGGGTGGCTGTTCCCCTTTGGTTGAGCCTGCAGAGCTGGGGCTTGCTCAGAGCAGCCCCTTTGGATGAGGACGTTCACTTCTGTTTTACTCCATGTATTCGTCACCTCCTCCCTTTCCTCACACAACACATGACCATGGGGCAGTGCAGCTGCAGTCAGCTCCTGAGCTCCCTATGCTCTGCTTTTCTCGGTTTGCTTTTATTTCTCAGTTTGTTTGTTTTTTAAATCGCCCAGAAAAGAGCGGGGAGGAAACAGCATGTGTAATTTATGAAATGAAACTGCGGTGGTTACTGTGGACAAGAACATTTCTGGGAACTTCTTTTCTTCCTTTCTCGCTGAAATTCTCCATAGGGAAAGGGCTGGGTTATTCCCACATCGTTGCAGTCAGCAAATACAGCTGAGTTGAAGGAGAATCCTGCTCATCCCCCTGTGATCCCCCACCCCCTCCTGGAGCTGGGCCCATCCCTTTCCTAGTGGTGCTGACAACCATAAATCCATAGTAGGGCTGGGGAGGGGGAGTTGCAGCTCCCTGAAAGCTGCAGTAACACAGCAGCACCCAGTGAGAGCACTCAGGGCAAAGCGTGCAGTCAAAAAATGTGCAGTATGTTCTGTGAAGTAACTTGGTGATTCTCGATTAATAACCTAATTGCCTTTTTCTCTTTTTTTTCTTTTAATTATTGACTCCAAAATGGCAAGGCTGAGTTTTCAAATGCCGCCGAATATAGAAGTGAAGGGCTCTTATTGACATTTTGGAATTACAAATTATGTTTGTTGTGGAAAAAAAAATGATAAACTGTCTGTTTAATTGGTTGCATGTTGCAATTTGTGTGCACTTAAGAAAGAAAAATACAGCTATCGAGGGGCCCGTTACAGATCGCTTTCCTTTGAGTCAGCAGAGCTGAGAGCAGGGAGGGAAACAAATCCATATCCTATCAAACTTGGGCTGACAGAGAGCTCCGTCCGAGGAGCTGCTGCTGGCTGTGAGATGCTGCTGCTGGGTGGACGAACAGATGAAAGTGCAGCACAGGAGGCTTTGAACCTCCAGAAAAAAAAGCAGAGCATATCTCAGCTGAGGTGGCCTGAGCTTCAGCACCTGCTGAGACGTGGTCTGAGCCCCCACAGTGGGAGGAGCTGTAGGTTTATGGATGAAAAGAGGAATGTGAGGTTCGTCTCTCCTAAAAAATGGATGGCAAAGGCTGACCTGCTTGCTCAGGAAGCTGTTCTGGTCTGTGGAGGGTGAGAAACTTCTCCAAGCAGGGACTGCTCCCACCTTGCAGAGATTCCCCTTCCCTTCTACCTGCAGCAGCTCTGGTTTCCTGCGCAGATGGAGGAAAGTAAAGCTAGCACTGAGGAACAAAACCATGACACTATAGGAGGCAAGGGGGTAGAAGAGTTCTCCAGAGCAGGATTGCCTTGCTGCAAGTGTCCCAGTGCATGGGAAGGAGCAGGCATATCTAGGGATAGAGCTGGGGTCTGCAGCATCCAGAATAGTTTCACCTGACAGTGCTCACCAGGGACACAGGACCTGATGCTGATGTCTCCTTCTGACAGAGCCCTTGGGAAAACAGCACTGAGCACTTGTTAGTGCAGAGAGATGTGTTAACACCATTAATTGGAAGTGAAATTTGTATTCCACGTGGCAGAAGACTCTGGAGGATTAAAAAGACCAACACTGAGATTTAGAAGAGGGTCTGCTCTTACTACTCTGATGAATCACAATATTTAGCATGGGCTTTCTTCATAGAGAAAGCTGTTGGAGTGGTTCTCTGAAATCATTTTCAGCTGAGGAGGAGGAGGGAGATGCCAAAAGGATGGATGTGAGAGGCTGGCAGTAAACTGAGGTGATGCTGGGAAGAGAGCAGGAGCAAGGCAAAGGCATATTGGAGCAGAAACCTGGGCCTTGAGGGACACTGCTCTGACATTGAGCCATTCCATGCAGACACTGAGCAGTTGAATCGAGTCAGGTCAAATGTTAGGGCATTCCAAATGGTGCTGAACGTGGCCAGCTTTGGCAGAGGCACCCAGGCATACCTTGAGGAGGTGAACACCATGATGGAGAGGGAGTGCTACACCAGGATGTGTTCCCATTGCTCACCAGTTTGCTTTGGGAGCTTTGCCTCTTTGGATGCCGTTTTCTTTGAGCTCCTGTGCCCCAGCAGTCACAGAGGGCTTTGCCACAGTCTTCCCCCCACTGCAATACTGAGTCACAGCTGGAAAGCTTTACCTCTCTGCCATCCCACTGCAGCTATGTGAAACGGTGTAATTAATAGTAATGCCAGAGGCAGAGTTGTTGTTGATGAGCAACTGTTAAAGTTCCCTCTGTGATTCGTTTTCTGTTCGTTTGAACCTGATCTGACCAATGCAGTGGAGGGCAAAGCAGCAGTGTTACTTATTTGTCATGGGAGCAGTGCAGCGAACCCGTCTGTCGTTCTGTAATTTGCTGACCAGTGCTACAGATAATTGTCATTTTTCACTCTCTTTGCAGGAAGTCCTGGAGAGTGTCATACGTCAGTAACACAGTGATCGCGCGCGTCTGCTGAGAAATTGTCCTTTTTGTAGATTTCAGAGCAGTAATGTTGCGGGGGGGGCTTTGTTCTACAGAACAGAAATTAAACAGAGTGAGTTTTAATCCAAGGATTTTTTTCCGTGCAAAGTGTCATGGAAAATATTTTACCTTAAAGCTGTCATATTTGCGGTAAGGGGAAGGAAAGCTGTAACACTGACTTGAGAAACTGTGGATTGTCACTTGGGCTTTGATCCACATGAAAGGATATTTGGATGAGTATATGTTTCCATGATCTTTTGGATGGTAGGTTGGGTATTTTCTGGAGAGCCCTTCCCAGCTCCAGGCCAGGTCGCTGTCAGTCAGATGTGGGTGAATATCTCTGTGCTGTGGCTGTTCCCCCAACCTGGGGCAGCATCTCTTGGTCTCCATCGACCACTGCTTCATTCTGTCAAGCACTCACATATCTCACTTCAGAGGATCCCTTTTGCAGCATGTTCGTATTTGTCAAGGGCAAAATTTGCTTTCAAACTCAACCAAAAGAACATGGGGCAGCAGAAGATACGAGTGCCAAGCACCATGAGAGCGAGCAGCACCATAGCCACTCCTAAGGTCTCACATAGCAGGGGCATGGTGCTTTCATAGACTACAGCTTAATGGATTCTCTCCTTGAGGTGCTTCAGAGGCTCTCGCCTTGTTTCCCTCATGGTGCATGTGCTTGGGGTCATGCAGGTTCGTGCCCCCACAGCCTTTCTCCACCAGGGAGCCCCAATGCAGGCAACTCCTTGTTGCAGTTGGTGATGCCCGATCTGATGCTCTTCAAGGACTGAGAGTGGGCAGCAGAGCTGGAGGCCATCTGGAGGGAACTGGATCCCATTACCTCCATTATCTCACTATGGGGAGAGCGGCTGGCACTGGTACGGTCCTCTCCAAACCTTTCTGCCTCCTGATGTGGACTTTTTTCCAGGAGGATTTTTGCATCGTGTCTATGGAAAGATATTTGAGCCTTTCATTTCCAGCTGAGCTTTTCCAGAGGGGAGTTGTTAGCATCAAGCCATGTCCTCTCTGCTCAGCTCTGTATTTTTGGGAAGTCCAGCAGCATCCCTTCCTCGAAGACCAGCCCTGCAGCAAGCAAGGAGCAGCCCTGGGGCTCCCCCAGAGGCTTCCCTGAAATGGCCCCAGATGTCTCCCCCCATCCCACTACCCTCTTGAGCAGCAGTGCACAAACACACGCTTGGCAACAGCATTGCTCCAGGTAATGACTTTATTTTCCAGCCTCAGGTGTGAGGATAACCCCCAGGGATTTTCCCCACCTGAGAAAACCGAGCAAGCAGGAAAACCTCTCAAGGTGGTTAAGAGTTTGTACGCAGAGGAAGCTGCAACCAGGTGATGGAGAGCACAGGATTCCAGCAGTGCTCTTTGTGGTTCGTGAAACAGTCAGGGATGTGATGCACAAACTCTGTTGATAAACCAGTTAGCACTCTTAGAGCTATGAAGACCCGTGGTCTGTTGGTGAAGTGGCAGCAGGTCAGGGCATGGGTCCCTTGGTGCCAGCTGCACGGAGTAATCCTGGCAGGTGGTATCACTGTGATCCAGCTGCACTTGCAGACATGCTCACTGCACTTAACACTGACAGTGAACTGCTGCTGGCAGCATCCAGCTGGGAGGAGACACCCAGAAAACAGCTTTATTTCCTGGAAAAACAACCACACTGGCCTGGCATCGCTGCTGGCAGCAAGCACTCTGCAGAGGTTATCCTGGGAAGGTCAGCACCTAGCTGCACGCTGCTGGGCTCCCATGGGATGCAGGGACTCACCCTGGGGATGGCTCAGCAGCACTTCTGGCAGCGGTGATGAGAGGAGCAAGGAAGGGCTAGTAAATGTCTTTCCTGCAACACAGGCATCTAGCATGTTAGCAGGAAGGTTTGCATAAATGCAGCATGCAGATCAATAACATGATGCACAGCAGCTGCTATCAGTAAAGTGCATCGACAAGCCTCATTAATGCTGGCTTATGAGCGCAGTTGAGTGTAATTGTTCACTGTATTTAAAAGCCAGAATGGCAAAAAATTGCCAGAATATATCCTCAGTGTACATGAAACACCAGAAATAGTGGAGCAAGGGGAAGGAATCTGTGGTTAGAGTGGTGTGAGAGAGTCAGTGCTGTGACTGAGGGAAGCAAATAAGATGTTCTGCCTGGTGCCACAGCGTTACACCAACAGCAGACTGGTCTAGCAGGGGGTGTCCTTGCTCATGGCAAGGGGCTGGAACTAGAAATCCTTGAGGTGCCTTCCAGCCCAAACCATTTTGTGATTCTACGAGTGCTCACAGCATGCAGGGTGTCCCGTCGCCTCCCATGTGCTTGCTGTGCATCTCACACTGCCATGAACAGCACCAAGCCCAGAACCTGTGCTTAACCACAGCTGTCAACAAAGGCTTCCTCCCTACCTTCCCTTGTAACGTGCAGTGGCCTTTAGTTGTGTCCCTTTAACATTTGCGCCCTTTATCTCATTGGATTTGTCCAGCTCCAAGTTCTAGCTGGTTATGCCTGTTCTGTCTTTACCCTCTTGACTGAACAGCTCTCTTACCTGTGTGTGGCAGTGCTGGGTACATGCTGAAGTGATGTAATGGAATCCCCCTCCAGTTCCCTTTTTTATAAGCTCGGTAGAACAACGTGTCTAATTTTCATAGAGTCACAGAATGGTTTGGGTTGGAAGGGACCTTTAAGATCATCCAGTTCCTGCTCCCTGCTATAGGCAGGGACACCTCCCTGTAGACCAGGTTGCTCACAGTCCCATCCAACCTGTCCTTCAACACCTCCAGGGAGAGGGCATCCACAGCCTCAATGGGCAAACTGCTCCAGTGTCTCACCACCCTCACAGTAAAGAATTTCTTCATGATATCTACTCTAAATCTGCCTTCTTCCAGTTTTCTTTTTGTCAAGCATTTCCTCCAGCACTGGGATTTTTTTTTTTGTGGCTGCATTCTCCACATTCTCCCTTTTATTTTAATCAGGGAAAGAAAAAAGAAAAAGTATGGGGCATTTGGAAATCAGACGTGCCAGAGCCCTGCAGGTGGAGATGTGTCCATCCTGTGGCCCATTGCAGGGTCCACCAATGAGCAGGGACAGAGGCACCCACCCTGCTGCTAGCAGCCTATGCTGAAAATAGGTGTAGAGATGCAGATCACATGTTACCCTGAAGTAATGTGAATCTCAGAAATAAAAGTAAATCAGCCTCTCGAGAAGAGGGTGGGTCAATACCTAGCTCAGTTTTGACCATATTATTCAAGCTGAGCTGTTTTTGAACTAATTATGTGAGTTACTCACTTATTCATGCACCGAGTAACTCATAGCTCACCATAACTAACAAGACTTTTGATCAAGTCCAGCTCTAGCACTTTAAAAGCACAAGCTGAATTGGTGCCACTGGCTCCTGTGGCCATGCCCAGTGCTTCCACAGCTTTGCTCCTCTGGAACAAATCAGAGATTCCCCAGCTCTTGTCTGTCACCCAACAGCACACCCCTTCCCCAACTGTTAGATGGGAGCATAACAGAATGAATAACACCAAAAGGCATCATAGCCAAGGTACATAGTAGGTAGCATAGTTAGACAGATTATTGTGATGAAAAAGAGACAAGCAAGATAAAGGGAAAACGCTCACCCATACCCTAGGCTCACAATAGGAAACTCCAAAGGAGCAATCTCCAGAAAGAGATCCTTCCCCGGTGGTGGTTCAGCCCTTAAATGGGGTCTGGGAGAGATGGAACCAGACTCCATCCCTTCTGGTCACACAGGAGCATTGCCTTCACCTGTGCTTCCACAGCTGGCTCAGTGCTCACCTCAGAGGATCCATCAGTGATTCAGGCCGTGATTCAACAGTTCCCATACACCCGTCAGATCTAGTCTAAAGCAGTGGTGATGAGCACAGCCAGCTTGCTGCCCAAATTAGGGCTGTCCTCCTGAAATCAAAGCAGCTGTGAGCTCTGCAGCCACTGGGGATCAGCCCCTTTGGTAATCACTCCATCACAGACAGCTTCAGAGCCGTTCTGGGGATGGTACATCCTCATTTCTTTTTCAGCAAACCTTGCAGTGGACCCAGAGAGGGGTTCTATTTGCATAATCTTGACTTTTTTTTCTTTTTTTTTTTTTTTTTTTATCACCCTCTCATGATTTTTGAAAGCTGAGATATCTGAAGCGCTTAGCTGCACGTGGAGCGCTTCATTAAATTTCAGAGCCCTGCTTTCATAGGCTCCATTAATTAGACACTTGATTGAAAGTCTAAATCTGAAGGCTTGGGTATTGACTACAGCTTTGCTAACCTAAGGTGATCTGTTCAGTGTAGTTAAAGCTTGCCCAGCCAATTTCTTTTCTTAACGTCCTTCACCCTGCTATTAAACAGGCACCACAGATTGCTGCAAAACCCTCGTGTTTCCACTGCGTCGGCTGGAGAGTCTCAAAGATTTATTTTAGCTCTTGAGCTCCATTGTTACTTGAGTTTTCTGCTGCAGTTGTTGCTTAATAAAGACTGCCTGTTCATTTAGCAGGCAGCACTTAATGACCAGCAGTAATTGTGTCTTGAACGCTCTCCTAGCCTGGTGGGTGCATTTCTTTTTTTAGGCAGTTTTTCAGATAGCTGCATAACAAGCAAGGAGCCCTTGTTGAGTGCCAGCCTGCTTTTCTTGTCTGCAGTGTATGCTTCAGCATTTCTGTCTGATGGATGCAGAACTGTTCATGGACACTTGCAAGGCAGCGTGTCTTGGTGGGATATTGTAGATGGGTCACTTGTCTGAGGTAGTGTGTTGTTCTGAGCTCCCCACAAGATATTACAAGTATCAGTATCTTCTAAACTTATTAGATATGTCTGTCTCATGGTACCCTCCCTGGAACTGTCTCCTGTTCCTGGTGGGAGCCAGCTGCTCCAGCATCTGCTGGAGCTTGTACTTCTCCTACCTTCAGTGCCTCACACAAAAACATTTTCCTTCCCCCCCCGCCAGCTCTCACCATTGCAATTCAATTAGCTGGTCCAGGAGAGCCTTTCTGTGCCTGTTTTGTCCTGACAGAAGTGGCAATCAAGGTAGATGGTAATTTAATTTAATTTTCTTCTGAGGCTTTAAGTGGGATAATCCTAGAGCTTAATCTTGTCTCTGAGTCACAGACAGTGGCCTTGGTCACTTGTGAAAGGTTGTTTTTAGCTTCTTGGTCTACTCAGCATCTCTCAACATCACTCATGCATTACTCTCTCTCCTCCTAGTGGAAATTCCTGACTTCTTTGCAGGTGGAGGATTGATGAGACCCCACAGCTGCCTCCAAGCAGCACTGTGCACATGAGCCCACTGAGGAAGACTGAGAAATAGGTTTGTGGGTGAAGGATGTTACTACTTTTCCACACAAATGTAGCATTTTTTTTTTCTGAAGGTAATGGGCATTTTCCACTCTTTTCTGCCCAGCTCAACATTCAGATGAGCAGTGACATGAATGTACTGAAAAGTACAAGGCTGCACAGAACTGTTTCCAAAGCAAACCCCCCTTGATTGGGGTTTTCTGTGCACCTATTGACCTTTGTAAACATCTTTTCAGTTGTCAACATCTGGCACCCAGGTGGCAATGACATGCCATTGTAAACTGTGAATGCAGTTAGTGCATGAGCTGTATTAGCTCACTTACAGATGGGAATCGGGGCCCAGGAAAGGCTGAATAGCTGGCTGAGGTTCCACACAAGGACCTAAATGCTGATCCCCACGATCCCCTCTGATAGCCCTGGATAGCCCTCTGCCACCAACACAACAGAAAGTTGTCATCTTGCAAAAGATGAATTGCCAAAGGAGTCCAGCAGAGCTGATAGCCCATGTCTCAGTGAGGGCTACACCGGTGCACCCCTATCCCCAGCACTGTGGGGCAGCAGCTCAGAGGATGCTGACCTCCCTCCTCTGTCTGCCTGGGGGCTGTTTGCTCCACATCTGTTTGGGGTATTTTTGAGTGCTAATCTCCATAGTTTGGTCTCTTGTGATTGTTTTTTCTCTTTTGTCATGGCAGAGCCCAGGATCTGGGAGCTGTGCTGTGCTGTTGGGTAAGATGTGCCACTGGGGATGGTGGGGACACATCACCATTGGAAAGGGTGGTGGGGCAGCATGCTGAGAAGGCACACAGCTCAGCTGGGCTTTGTTTGCAGCCCTGCTGACAGATGGTGCTCATTGGGCTTCTGCAGCTGCTGGAATCCTTGCTGCCCTGCAGCCTGCAGGGAGGAGAGATGGTTGTTGTCTCACTACAAGGCAGCTGGGAATGAGTTCTGCCTGCCCAAGGTATCGGGGTGTTGGTTCATTCATGTCTTTATGCATTTTATATCAGGGACCTGGTCCAGCAAATCACTTAGGCTGAAGGGGTGTCCTGTTGCATGTAATTGGTTTGCTCATCTGCATGAATTGGAGCAAATAATTAACTGATTTCCTGGGTCAGCGTCAGGGTGCTGAGCACCTTGCAAGCTGCCCCTGCCCCAGGAGCAGAGTATTTTGTGTGTGTTGAGCTGGGCCATATGGCCTCTGAGCTATGCATGTAGACCTACCAGGGCACAGAGCTCTTGTGATTTCCATTCTGCAGCAACAGGGAGCAAGCCCAGAGGAGAAGAAGCTGTTGACAAGACTATGGTCATATTGATGAGCCAGACCACCAGTGCGATGTATGGGGATCAGGATCACTCCGGGGATGCCAACTCATAACAAAGATTTAGGTGGAGTTATGGTCCTACCCTACATACTGCTTCCAGTGAAGGAACAGAGAGCAGTAAGAGGCTCTGGATGTGGGAAGATAATTAATCACGGGCTAATCTGAAGTCAGAATTAAGATGCAGCCTGATCTGAAGGCACTGCCCTGCCAGCTGTGCTGGTGGAAGTGAAAATCAATGGCAATTTATCCGAATAGTGTGGGCTGTGAACAGCGGCTGCTGAGGAGTAGGTCTTGTTTGGTCTTCACTGTGGAGGTTCCAGCCTTCAGCAGAGAGCAGGGCAGGGCAGCTGAAGCTGCTTAGGTGAGAAATCAGGACTGTGGGAATTCACTCCTGCAGGAGGAGGTGGAGAGCAAGAAGCGCTCAAGCCCATATCTGCTGTTGGTTGAATGGAAGGGCTGTTGTATCACTGTGTTCTGCTGTAGAATTTGTAGAAGGTGATGTGCTGGGAAGGTTTTGAAGAATGGATGTCCTGTTTTTTTGGTGCATCCTACTCAGCAAGGAGAGGATTTAGTAGAAATTACATTGCATTACTTTGGATTATTTGAGCTGATGTGTTATGTGCCAGAGTGGCACGTGGCCCTGTAGGTGCTTAAAGTGATGGTTTATGGTGTATGAAGCAATGGTCCATAAATCGATGGTCTGTGGTCTATAAATTCATGGTCCATTGTCTGTAAAGTGATGGTTTGTGGTCTAGAGGCAGTGCAGTTTGATGGCCTTGCCCTGCCATCACAGCCTGGGTGCCACCAGCTGCCAGGTATTCCCCATCTCTCTGTGCATGGCAGTCTAGTGGTGGTCAGAAAAGGGAACAGAAAGGGGAGGGTGAGAGGGAACAGTCAGCAACTGCTCTGCTCTCTGTCCACTGAAAAACAACTGGGGCCTTCCTGCAGTGTTACTGCAGTGTCCGGGTTGTGCTTGTTAGGTGCTGTGGCCAGGATTGCAAGGAGAAGTTGGTGGGGCTGCACTTAGCTGCAGCTTGAGCCTCTTCTGTCACTGCTGTCTCTGTAGGAGTGCAGTCACATCTTCTGCCATGTTTCTGTGTTAAATTAACCAACATGCTCCATATCACCCTGCACACATGATAACTCTGCACTCTTCTCCAAGCCATGGATGGATGGATGGATGGACATACAGAACTGGTCAGCCCCAGTTCAGCAGTTCAGATGTCCCTGTGTGGTTGGTGTGAGCAGGAGATGTCATGTTTCTCTAACTGGCTGTGAAACTGGCTGAGCTTCTTCTGCTGGGATTCGGGACAGCTGAAAGCTGTCTCACATCTGTCATCCATCCACACCTTCAGTGTCCTGTTCAAGGCCAGTGATGTGGGTGTACACGTGGATTCTTTCACTGGCTACCTTCTCTCACCATCCTTACTGTGAATATTTGGCTTACCCATATTACTGGCACTAAAACATGGGTGTACTCTTCCCTATGCTCCGGGTTCAGTGCTCTCCTCATGCAGTGACACCGTGTCACGTCAGAAAAGCAAGTTTTGTGACCTGTGTCAGCAGGACCTTTCTGTATGTATTCCAGCAATGATCTTATACCTTCCTGGTCTGAGCAAGGTCTCTTTTTACCGAGACCACACTGAACAGCTCTGTTTACATAATGGGACAACAGAAATCCCTGGTTAGTTTCAGAAATCAGTGAGAAGTGTTCATTGTGCGGGACGTTTTTTGTGTTTCTTTTTCTTCTGTAATACACCAAAATATGTATTATAAACCAGAAAGAGAAAGCTGCTCCCCAGAGCTTTCTGCCGGGGCATTCAGCATCTTATCTGAGTAAGCAAAATCGCAGCTAAGCAAACACAGGCAGGGCCAGGCAGCACACGGAGCAGCTGGGAGCTGCGGAACAAAAGCCTCTTTGCACTCCCAATAAATTGGTCCCACGGGAATTTTGCTTTGAAATTATAATTGACCCAGGGAAGAAGACTATTTCATAGACTTTAAACTTATCAAAAACCTCCATCATTCGTCTGCAGTTTATTCTTGACACTTAATCAAAAGAAATTTAATGATCTTCCTAACGAACTTAATTTAATGTTGCTGGGAATGTATCTGCTCCAAAGTGCACCGTGCTGCTTGTAGGAGTGGAAGGTGTTTATTAGCTCTGCTGGCTGCGGCCACTGAGCACCTCTCAGGAGTTTCAGAAGATTCCACATAAAGGATCGACTGTTTTAGTGTCTTCTTTTGGCCAGGGACTTGTGTGAAGTTTTGCATCTGTGAAACCTTCTCTGAAAGGTGGAAGATAACAGTGCAGAGACGCACAGCTCTGCCGCAGCCCGGCTGTGTGCCGCTGGGAGCGATGTGGCAGCTCGTGGGCCTTCCTGCTCTTCTTTGGGATCACTGCTGCACCTACTCTCTGCTGATCGTTTGTCTTTCAGCAGGATCAGGGCCTTTTCACCCTTGGAGAAGATAAAAAAAATCAGGAAAGAATAATACAGAAACAGCTGGTTGAGCTACTGGCGTTGAGGGGCCCATTCCCAGTGCAAGGTTTACTCTCAGTTTATTTTTCCTGGCATTTAGCTCAAGACGTTTCAGTGAGAGAGAAGTTGTTTTCACTGGGGACGCTCCTCGAGGAGATAAAATTTCAGGAAAAAAAAAAGAATACACTTCCTATCAAACCAACCCTTGAAAAACCTCTTTTGTGAATGCCTTGGGTGTGGAGTGTCCTGCTCCAGGGGTGTCTGTGTGCAGCTGTGACACTTGCTGAGCTGCACTGTAAAAGCCCATTTCCACTTTGGGTCAAACTTTCTGCATGTCTATGTGTGCTGCTGTGCTAACCCTGAGATGGCAAGGTGTTGTGGAGAAGGGGATTTAAATGCCTCAAGTGGAAGGGGTTGTCAATACTCCAGTTTGGCAGTGATCCCGTGGCAATTATTTAGCTGAATATTGTCACCTGGCAGTGTTTTCCACCTATAGTGAGTGACACCAAATGAAGTCTTCCTGAGCTTTCATTAGGGTATGGTGGTGCAATGCTGATGGTAATGGTATAGCTAATTGAGTTCTGTGAGTGCAGAGCAGAACTAGGAGGTTCATAGAATCAGAGAATCACCAAGGTTGGAAAAGACCTCCAAGATCATCCAGTCCAACCATACATACACCTATCGCCAATAGTTCTCAGTAAACTGTGTCCCTCAGTACATCACCTAAATGTTCCTTGAGCACTTCCAGGGTCAGTGACTCCACCTCCTCCCCGGGCAGCCCATTCCAGTGCCTGACCACTCTTTCAGAAAGAAAAAAGAAAAAGTATTTCCTAATGTCCAACCATGAGCAGCTGGTGCTGCTGGGGCTCATGCAGAGCAGCCCCTGGGCTCGGTTACTGGACATCTTGACTGAGTTGAACAGGACAAGCAGAACTTTTTCTATTAGTACATCTGTGTGTTCTCTAATGTCTAAAGGGAGTTGTACTTTTGTTGGAGTCTTACCCAAGAGGGTCTCTAATATCTTTTTAGTGGTCTTCTCCACTGGGAGGAACTCAGCTCTAAGGTGCAGTAATATGAGCAGCCATCAGGTTTGCCCAGAGCAGGTTCAGGATATGCATGCTGTCTCAGTCTCATCCTTTTCTCCTGGATTTCACCTCCAACACAAGCTTTTCCCATGTCCGTTCTTGGAATGTCCTGTAAACTACCACACTGCACACCTGGGAGAGATGAGAATCATAGAATCACAAGGTTGGAAAGGACCTACAAGATCATCTAGTCCAGCTGTCCACCCATTCCCATTGCTACCACAAGCTGCTAAACCATATCTCATAGTTCCTCCTCCAGATGCCTCTTCAGCACTGCCAGGGACAGTGACTCCAGCACCTCCCTGGGCAGGCCATCCCAGTGCCTGACCACTCTCTGAGAGAAAAAATTTTTCTTTATATCCAATCTAAACCTCCTCTGCTACATCGTGTGGCCATTTCCTTGGGTCCTGTTTATTGCCTGGGAGAAGATGGTGCAGGGAAGCCAGCCAACCCTGCAAGAGAGATGGCCCCATCCCAGCCCCGGCACTCAATCACCTCCATCCTGCACATGGCACCAACACAGCACCCAGTCCTGCCACGCTGTCCCATGTCCCCACCACTCTGTGCTGGCAGCGTGCAGCTCACCAGCAGCTCCATGGATGCCTCCTGCGTCCTTCAGCTGCTCCTGTGGAAATCCCAGCTACGCCTGTGGCCCCAGTCAGCATGGGGACCCTGCATGGCACCTTTCATTGGGGTGCACAGCAGAGGGCCTGCTTTGTGCTCCATACTCAGCCTGCCTGTTGTTAATCCACACGCTGGGTGTTTGCAAGTGCATGTGCAGATGTGAGGCTGGAAACCAGGTCACTAAATAGAAAGTGACACTGTTTTAAGTAGAAACGGATAAGTCTCCTGGTGTTTCTTTCCGCTACCCCTGCCTGTAAATCCTGCCCGTGCTGGAAAGCTGCAGGGCTCCCCTTTGCTTTCTAAGCTTCTCAAAATGATGAAAATCCCTCACTGGCAAATCCTGGCATTACAAGGGGACGGTTGGTCAGATCCACATCGTGGCATGTGGAATCAAGTGGTATTGGGGGTTTATTCTGTCCCAAGCATCACAGAAAGAGGAGGGGACAAATAATTGCCAGGCATACAGTGCCCAAGAGTAATGTTTGGGAGAAATCATTTGCTTTCCCTTGGAAAGGTGTTGCCTGATTTTGTTTCGATCCCTTGTCTGGATGTCTCTACCCAAACAAATGTGTTCATTTTTGTGCGTTGCCAGACTGATTCAGCAAAGGAGCCATGGGAGATAGCAGATCATAGATGAAGATCATGTCAGACCCAGTCTGGTGTTGGTATCTTCAGCAGCTGATAGCAGTCTGCCTCACCAGGAGGTAGAATGCCCCAGGACAGCCAAAGAGAACCCCTTCAGAAACTCCTTCACCAGATCCCACTCATCCTATAGAAACTCACTTATTTTATCTCTAAATAGAAGCATTTCTCATATACACTCATCTTGCTATGAAGAATCACTGCCGTGTAGCACGTGCACAAACCTCTCAGATGTGTCTGCAGCAAGTGATGTTTTTCCAAGAACAAACAGTGGGCTGGTTCTGAAACGGCCCTTTCCTTCCCACTTCCTTACCTCCAGAGAGCAAGTGGAAGATACTCAGTGCTTTCGAATGTTAATGACATTTTATGTTTTGAAAAGGGAATGAAAAAAAAACAGACAGACAGAAAATACCCACAAATCATGACATGATGCTGTCCCTGTGTTCTGCCATCTCTATACACTTTGTTCCCTTCATCTCGTTGAGAAGTTCATCCTTATGTCAAACATCACAGTTCCTGCAAGTTGAGTAGCTGAGCTGCTTTAAACAAAGGGAAATAAAGTTTGTTCCAGTCGGTGCAGGGCAGCACCAGTCTGCAGAGGGGATGCACAAGGGAGGAGTGGTGAGGAGCACAGATCAGCATGGCACTGGGGACCACCCACCCTGTAGGACAGGACCCCTCATCTTTTGTGTCCTTGTGCATTGTGTGCCAGGCGCAGTCACATCTGAATGTCACAAGACTGAGTGTGCTGCTTTGAATTAAATGCAGTGCTGGACACATCCACCTGCTTCCTTCTTGATGCTGAACTCTGTTTAGCTGGAAGGAGATCACTTTTTCTCAGAAATAGGTGCACATCCCTGTCCTGGTGTGTGCAGCTGCAGGGTTGCTGCGGGGCAGGAGGAGGGTTTCCAGCGAGGCTGATTGCAATGTGAAAAATGAGTGAGTGGGATTTGTCCCATAGCCCATGCTGTAGACTGTGGCATGAGGTGAAAAGAACAGAGGGACTTCACTCTCCACCTGCTTTCAGTCCCCCAGTGTGTTGACTTACACATGTGAAACCTGAATGTCTTTTATCTTTGTAAAACCCAGTCAGGTTGCTGGTGCTGGTGTGGATGACAGCGGTTGTGCGTCCTTACTTTTAATGATACAATCTGGGCTGTTGCTATGGTTTCAGCACTAACAGATCAAGCTGTAGGAGGTGAAGCAACCCCTGAGAGGAAATAAACCAGTGCTTCTTTGGGAAGGGATTATTACGTATTATTTTGTTGTTATTATTGCTGCTTGTTTGATTCCTTCAGCCTCTGGGTGTTAGCAGGGCTGGTGATTAGCAGGGCCTCCTGTGCAGACAGCTTGTGCCCTGTGGCTACCCCTGGGAAAAGCCCAGCACTGAGTGATTCCAGCCCCTACAGCCACATCCCCTGGCATCAGTATACCCTCAGCTGTCACCCTGCAGGAGTTCGGTGTCTTCCACCCATTTTCCAGTTGGGAAGACTGAAGCACAGAGCTGCAGTGACTCGCTGGGGTCCCCACTGAGGGAAGCAGAAGTCAGCTGTTGGTCTGCTCCGTCTCAAGTCAGTGCTGTGTTCATCTCATTAGAGAGCATCTCCTTTGTGCAAGGCAAATCTTCAGGCTATTCTGGCTCTGGAAGAGCTGTGTGATACTCCACTGAGGCCACTTCTTGTCACCTTGGTCTGAGCTCAGAGTGACCTGGGCCAGTGCTCCTGTGTGGCAGCCCTTGACATCCCACTGCAGCCTGCTGCTAACCCGCTGGGGAAGCAGCATCTCATTGCTTGCTTACCTCTGTGTGTGCTTATAAAAGAAAAATAGGTGCTAGGGGATTCCTCTGCTAATGAATAGACCTGTGTGTGCATGCATGTAGTGCAGCATCTTACAAGTCCATCTCGGTGCTTTTTAGGTCTGAGAATGAAAGTTAGAATGAGTAAAATATTGATTTCCCATAAAAGGGTTTTAATCAAATGCCGTGACACCCCAAGGGGGACAGAACTCTGCTACAACACCAAATTGCACTTCATACACAATCTATTTTTCAGCCACTGTATAAATGAGGCCACCCACCAGACACTGTGGTGCACTGGGGTGCAGGGAGAGCTGCAGGGGTTACCAGGGGCTGCCAAACCTCCTAGGGGGGCATGGAATAAGCAAGGGCAAGATAAGCTGTGCCAGGTAACCAGAGGAAGTGCAGCAGTGTCAGAAGTAGCACAAGGGCTGCAGTTCCAATTACAGTCCTCTTAAACCAAAGGGACCCCAGCAGAGCCAAAACTGGGCTGTGGTTGGAAGGAGGAGCACCAGGGCTTTATTACACGCAGTGAGCACTGATTTCCTCAAAGAAGAAAACTTCACTGATTTCAAAACGGATAGCAAGTCCTTCTTAGTATGAAAAGTGAAGGGTCTGTAGCACCTGAAGGGATGTATGAAAGGTAAAGAGGATGAATTTATTGTCTTCTGTGTGGCAGTTCTGTAAATAAACCAGACGCTTGGCCGTGGGCCCCAGAGGAGTTCTGCTGATTGTTCATCTCAGTCTCAATTTCCCCCAGTGGCATTGAGGTGACTTGAGGGGGTTGTTTGGGCATAACTGACTGCTGGTCCTGGGTTCTGTCTTCTGCGAGCTTTGAAAGCCTTGGGGTCTTTCTGCAGCTGAACAGTATTGGGAACCCTCTCTTGGAAGCCCAGGAGGGGACAAGTGCCTTCCCAGGGCATCTCAAAGCTATGACTGCTCTCATTAGCTCTGGCTCTGTATATAAAAGAAAACAAAGCTGTGTTAAGGGCAAAGAAAGACCGCACTGAATTGGGTAATGAACCGTGATACGGTGAAGTGAATGGTGAAATAAAGCATGCTTTTGTGATGCTGCATCACTTGAGCTCATGCCCTGTGAAGCAGGACCTTCCCACTGCTTAGCTCACCCCAGGCTGGCACTGGGCTCCCAGCCTAACAGGGCTGTGTCTGCTCCACAAGAGGAGTATTGCCAGACCCGAAGCTTACCTCATCTCTGCACTAAATTCTAAGAACTCTTTTTTTTTTGGTTTTCCAAATTTGGAAGGAATTATCCAAGGTAAAGCTTAATCACTGGGACTCCACTTTTTGGAAAGCATCTGATATGCTTCTTGACTAATGCTGTCACCCGTCTCTCTGCTCATTTTGTCTTACAGCGCTGGAGGTCTCTTTGCCAGTCCAGTTCTAAAATTATACGAATCATCAGCTATGGCCAAATCTGCCAATGTAAACTGGGACAGTGTCACTGAAGTCAGCACTGACCCATCAGTTTGCGTCAGTAGAGTGCCTGATCCAGAGTTCTTGCTGCTCAGATCACCAGTAGATTTCTATTTCACTCATATTTTCATGTTTTTATCGGTGTTGCAGTTAGGTGAATTGTGTTGGGGGAGATTTTTAATAATAAAGTGCTACTGGAAGTAGTATTTATTTTATGAATAAGTGATGTCAGTTCTCACATAAATTACCCAAGGGGAAGAAATGTGTCTTGCTGCAGCCTCAGGCTCCTGCAGGTTTGCCAGCCCTCGTGGTTTCAGCATGGGCATAAAGTCTGTTTTCTTAAAACCTCAGTTCCTATAGGCATGTCAGTTGCAAAGTTTCTTACTTTCAAAAAGTAGTGGTGTATTTCTGGACTATAATGGTGAAAATTTGAAAGCTCGGCTTGGTCTTGCAGATTAAAAAAATAGAGGAGGCAAATGAAAACAACTCAAATATAGGTTTTTAAGAATATCAAGAATCTAAATTCATTACAAGACTTTGGCACGTAGGGGGAACTTAGATGTAAGATGGGATGGGTGAGATGGTAAATCATCCACGCTGCACAGATGGAATGGGAGAGGACATTTGTTCAGCTTTGTGTTGTGCATCATGGTAAATCAGATGTAAGATCTACACCCCCAGCAGGTCAGGCTGCCCAGGGCCCCATTCAGCCTGGCTTTTCCATCTTCCTTGTGTAGGCCCCTTCAGGTACTGGAAGGCTGCTGCAAGGTCTCCCTTTTTCTTCTGAACACCCCCAGCTCCCTCAGCATTTCTCCATAGCAGAGGTGCTCCAGCCCTCTGAGCATCTTCATAGCCCTCCTCTGGACCAACAGCTCCATGCTTTTCTGAGTGCAGTAGTTCAGGTGTGGCCTTGCAAGGGCAGAGCAGAGGGGGACAGTCCCCTCCCTGACCTGCTGGCCACACTGGTTTTAATGCAGCCTAGGACATGGTTGACCTTCCGAACTGCAAGTGAGCATAGACAGCTTATGTTGAGTTTCTCATCCACCCTGAAGTCCTTCTCCTCAGGGCTGCTCTCAAGCCATTCTGCCAGCCTGTATTTGTACTTGGGATTGCCCCAAACTAGGTACAGGGCCTTACACTTGGCCTTGTTGAACTCCATGAGGTACACAGAGGCCCACCTATCTTGGTCTCTCTGGATGCCATCCTTGCCCTCCAGCATGTGGCTGCATCACTCAGCTTGGTGTCATCTGCCAACGAAGACACTCAAAACATTATGTCAAATTTCAGCATCCAAATTCAGACCTGTCCAAATGGTCTGATTTAGACTCAAGTCGTGCCTTGATCATTGTTCCATGATCTGAATGGAGTTCTGTACTCTCCTCTGGGTAGTTGTCTCCTACATTTTGGCTTTTCTCTGAATCCAGTCAAGCCACAATAGCAGGAGCTACTAGTTGTCATCCAGATAAGGGTCAGTGATCTGATAGCATATGTAGTTCAGTCTGAGTTGCACTCCTGGTGTATCCTCACCTGCCCAAGATGTCTCCTTCCACCATAATGAGACAGAAACATCTCTGAGTCAGGGATCTGATCATGGCTAACAGTGACAGAAGGTGCTTCTCTGCTGCTCAGATGTCAGCTGTCTGGACAGGAGCTTTGTGGTGATGCTGTGTTTCACATTTCAGTCTGCCCAGGGAGGTGGTGCTGTCACTGTCCCTGAAGGTGCTCAAGAGAAGGGTGGATGTGGCAGTGAGGGACATAGTTACCAGATGTGGTGGGGATGGTTCAACAGTTGGACTGGACAATCTTAGTAGTCTGTTCCAGCCTCTTGTTTCCTCTTGTGATTCTATGATTCACTTAAGAAAAAAAAAACAAAAACAAACAAAACCCAGCAACACACTGAGGACCCACATGAAAGCTTTGCCCTCAGGAACTATTTTAAGCATTTCTGGGAGCCAGTCATTCTCAGTGACTTGCACTACTGTCTTTTGTTTTCCTTACTTACTCCCCACCCTCCTTTTCAGCCTCCACATTTGGGAGGTCCTCATTTACTTATTATGCTTTGGTTTAGCTCCAGTTGCCTTGGCTTTGAAGCAACGAGCCAGAAAGCATTAGCACTCAGAATGCCGCAGTGCTGCCCTGCCTGCTTTCTTCCTGAGTATTAATTTATCCACCAGGAGGAGGTGAGGGCGTGCGCTGTTGCTGTCTGTACACCGCTGTCCTGCCAGGAACATCCTCCCAGCCCCATATCCCCAAACAGAGTCAGGTGCTCGTGGCTGGGTTCTTCCAGGAGTTATCTGAACTGCTGTTGTTTTGATTAGAGTGGTTTGTCCTTCCCTGTCACACATAATTTCTGTTACGATGGCTCATTTTTCTTGGCTGTAAGTGGAATTGCAGAAAACAGATAAGTTGTCTTGCTCTTCCTGGCCTGATGAATCACGCTGCTTTCCCTTTCATGTCGCACGCTCTCTGGATTCACTGTCGCCTCTGCTCCACAATAAATACTTTCCTTCGCCCAGTGCTTTGTAAATCTCACCCGAGGCCTGGAAAGTTTTAAAAGTGCTCTGTCAAGTCACACCATGGTTGCTATGAGAGCCAGCAGAGACGATGCCCTAAGCGTGAGCATTTCAGCCTTTTACATGGAAGGGCAACAGCAGGAATAATGCAGGACCACTGAGCTTTTGGGTGAGCATGGAGGACGTGACAGCCTGGCATGGCTGTATCTGCTGGTGAGAAGGGAGATGCTCCTATGGATATCTGCCCCAGCTCATAGTTTCTTGTAGGTTGGTCCAGGGATGAGAGGTGATGGTGGAGCCCCAACAGCTCAGCCCTGCTCACTGTCCCCTCTGTAGTGCTCCTTTCGTGATGCAGATCCTCAGGTTGATGCAGCCTTGTTCTTGCAGCTTTTCCAGGCCAAACTGGTCTTACTGGGGAAAGCCTCCTGTCTGCACCAGAGGCATTTCTTCGCAGGGGCTCTCACCACACAGTACAGCTGTGAGCACTGCTGGCAGGGAACACTGATGCCACCTGTGTCCAGGTGGGCACAAGAGCCACCCCAGAGACCTTGGAAAAAGGAACTTTGCTCAACCAGTGGCATTTGGTCCCCTTATCACCCAGTTCTTGAGACACAGCCACCCATCTTGGTGTCAGATGTGACAGGATGGAGGATACTCCCCCATGGACCACAGCACCTGGTACGCAGGCAAGGATCACAGCTCTCAAAGCCACCAGCAAGTCCCCAGGAAAGCTGGAGGCCATTGGGAAAAGCCATAGTGATAACCCGAGACATAAATCAGTGGAGAGTGCTGGAGATCAGCAGTTGTGAAGTTAGGGTAACGAACAAGACCAGGAGCAACAACAAGAGATATCCACTCTCAGTGCGAGGGTGTGATTACAGTAATAACTGATTTTTCTGCAGAAGAGTACCATGACACAGGTTAGGAAATAAGACCCCTCTGTGCACAGAGTAGCACGAGCAAACCAAGGGACAATCTTACTGCAGTCCTATGGCCAGAGGTGGGTGTTGGGGAACTGGAGACCCCAGGACATGTTTGCTGCTGGTTGTACTGCTGACAGTTGGAGTCTTAACCAAACCACCCGAAGGCATTAAATTCTATTAACAGCCCAAATGTGTCTTAATTTTTTTCAACTTTGTGTGGAGTTTTTGAAGTACAAATAGGTTAACAGGGTTAGTGCTCCCGTTCATACCCTCTGTCATGGGCCTATTTTCCTTATGGTTTATGAGATGGCAGGGGAAGCTGAAGTACACAAAATCAGTACAACCATCATGTCATGGAGACATTTCTTTTTGTGTCTCATTTTATATTACTCACACCCCTGTGGCTACTCTAAAACATAGTCTGGGCCATCGGGGTGCAGCCAGTAGCCGTTCTGCTGCCATTAGCATTGGTGCAGTTTCACCCATTCCCCTGTGCCAGATCTGTGCCTGTGGAAAATGGAAAGGGGAAAATAAAATAGGTGCACTTTATCCCTCCTGCAAGTGCTCATTTCCTAGTGTGACTTTTCATGTGCTTTTGGAGTAGTTACCAGCCTATCCCAAAATCTAATTTTTAGTCAATGAACTACTCATCTTAAAGCTTGTTTCCCAGCTTTACTCTAGCAGTGCTTTCATCATTTATTGTGTTCACAAAACTGTATTTTCTACCAACCTACTAATTCCATTCGTGCCATTCACTTATTTCATACAATCATAGAATAATTTGAGTTGGAAGGGACTATTAAAGGTCATCTAGTCCAAATCCCCTGCAATGAACAGAGACATCTACAGCTCCGTCAGCTGCTCAGAGTCCCATCCAGCCTGACTTCGAATGTCTCCAGGGATGGGGCACCCACCACCGCTCTGGGCAACCTGTGCCAGTGCCTCACCACCCTCATTCTGAATTTTTTTTTCCTTATATCCAGTCTAAGTCTCCCCTTTTCTAGTTTGAAGTCTTCTCCCCTTGTCCTGTCATGGCAGACCCTACTCATGAGCCAGTTCTTTTCTTTCTTACAGCCCTTCTAAATACTGAAAGGCAGCACTTGGATCTCCCCAAAGCCTTCTTTTCTCCAGGCTGCACAGCCTCAGCCTGTTCTTTTTGTAGTTCTCCTTTGAACAGATCCATGTCTCTCCTGTGCTGAGGACGTCACATCTGGACACAGTGCTCCAGGTGAGATCTCAGCAGAGGGGCAGGATCCCCTCGCTTACCCCACTGCCCACATTGCTTTGGATGCAGCCCAGGGTCCAGTTGGCTTTCTGGGCGACGAGAACAGTGTATAAGCCATACACTAGTGCTTTTACATGTGATGAGCAAACCATTTCACTGGTCAAATAACCTTGCTTCATAATAAATTCTCCCTCTTCCCTGTGGGAAAAATCCTCAGTCCATTCATTTTTCAAACATCACTTGTAAATTAAGACCTCAGTATTTACTAAATCCCTTCACTTCCTTCATAACTTGTAAGCTTCTAATCCCTTTAATCTTTCTCATCAGGAGATGTCCAGGCAGCAGGGAGCTATGTAAAGGTGTGGAAATCTCACTGAATTCCTATGTGATGTCCTCCTGCACCATGCTCCTGGTAGCTCTGTGGTGACACTTTGCCTAGCTACTGAAGGCAGATGAATGAAGGGCGATGCCAAAAGCATGAGAGAACGATTTCATGGGTTGAAAGCAAATTAGGAAGAAAAGGAGCTCTTTCTAAAGCCACTGCTAGCATGCTGCTGTGTGATATTGTACAAATCACCTACCCGCTCAAGTGAGCTCCTTTCCTCTGTCATCTTCTGGGTTTTTACCCATCTCCATCATAGAAAGTTGAAGATAGACCGCCCATCTCCTTCATTGTTCAGCACCAAACATGGGAACCAAAGGTGGTACTGCTGTGCTTCCCATAGTAGGTACCACATTGTATCCAAATTGCTCAAAGCACAATCTGTGCAGGGCACCATTGCGGCCAAAATTGGGGTTGGCTACAGTTGTTACATCCACACCTATTTAATGTCTGTATTTGTTCACTTTGTTCAGCTACATAGCATTTCCGTTGAGATTTGAGCTGGTTCATTAAAGAGTACATACTTGAATTTCCAGAAGTGCTGGGCAATGGGCAGCTGAACTCAAAAGGATAGAAGGGAAATATGCTGGAAGCATAAATTGTCTAGTCTGGGGCTCAGCAGTGTATCTGCTGTGCATTCCTCTAAGCTTGGCAGTGGTGGACTTTTGTTTTGGCAAAAATCAGTTTAAATTTTCAGGGAATTTTGACTGAGCAAGGATAACAAATTCAGCAGTCTGACTCCCAATAGCACTGTTCAGACTGCACCAAGCAGAATTGCTTGGGAGATTCCCCATGTCAAGCCAGACCTGACTGTCTGTGCTCAGGCAGGTTGCAGGTTACATGTCAAAGAAACACGAAGATGACAAGGAAACACAGAAGTGCCAGTAGACATTGCCATGACATGGTCATCTGTAAGCTGCTAGGCATGTTACAAGTTGCCTCCTGCCTTTCCTCTCTCCTGGAGTTAGGAGCCAACCTTCATGCCCTGGTGACAATGCAGGATGGCCCACTGTAAGGTCCCACTGTGCAGTAGGAACATCCTTAGGCAGCCAAGGAGGGGCAAGCCAAGAACTAGCCAGGCTGGACAGCTCTGAGAGAGCTCTGCAGCTCTTTCTGGCAGTGGGAACGTGCACCATGCTTTCATTGTCTAGCTTGGATGCATCAAATTCCACATACGTCTGTTCCTAAGGTTAGTCGTGCTCATTATGTGCTTAAGATATTCCTCCCAGCTTACCCTGAAAGAGCTTGCTGTGGCATGGCTCCTGTCCCCCATGGCTCTTCATCCTTCAGCAAAATCTTGAGTAGCTCTACTCTCCATGCCCACACAGTGCTCTGCCAGATGCATGTAAACATGGAGGTGAAATAAAACAGGACATTGTTGCCATCATCCTTCTGGGTGGCCCAGCCCTGCTCCACCTCCTGGTTTCTGCTTTTTTGCGTAACAGAAAGCTCAGTTTAGACTTGGCTGTGCATCCATGCTGGCCTCTTGCTGTGCATGCCCAGCTGTCAGCACAGCAGAATGGGCTGTTGGAGATATTCTTGAATGTGGCCCCACTTGGTCCCTGCAGGTCTCCAGAGCAGTCTCCAGTGGGATTTTGCCAAGCAGATCTCTGAGCAAACCAAAACCTACTCTCTTAACTCCAGGATCTGCTGTTTTTCTTGCTCACTTCTCTTGCGATGTTCAGCTTCACAGGCTCATGGCCACTGCAACCACGATTTCCTTTATCTTTCATGTCTGTGCCAGCTCCTCCATGTCCAGGAGCAGCAGGGTCAGCAGAACATCTCCCATTTTCTGCCAGTTGAATCCCCGCAGTGTCCCTGATCCAGGCCCCCAGCAACAACCTACGGAGACATCGTTATGTTGGCCAGTGGGGGCCTCTGTCCCCTGTACGGTGTCCTCAGGGGCTGCCACCCACCCTGATGCCATTGTGCACCACGTGTTGCCTTTGGAACATGTGTCTGACTTCATGCTGTTGGATACTGCTACGTGCTCAGCACTGATCCCCTGCTCTGCAGCCTCAGCAGAGCCAGGAGAAGCCGCAGCAAAATTGATCTCAATGCAGGATTATATAATGCAGAAAGAAGTGGCCTCATGCAAGGCTTCAGGCAGCACAAAATCATGCCTGTAATGATAAATCACATGTTCCTGCTGCAGTTTTGCTCACGATCTCAACAGAGAAGCGATGCTTAATTGTGTGAGGAAATGATCTCTAGGTGTGCACATAAGGAAAGCACTGTTTGCCTTGCTGGACACCTCAAGTTTAAACTTAGAGCTTTTTGTTGCCACTGAATGGGAATTAATCCCCTAACAAGACAGAAATATCTCTTTCCTACTGAGTTTTAATGATGCCAACGGCATCGTTGGTGCTGGACTGAAATTAAGATCCATCTGTAGTAGTGACTGTCAAAAAGTGAGTGAAAATGTGGATTTAGCTTCTAAGACAGTTTGAAGCAGGACCTGAACATCCTTTAAATAGAGAAGCGTTGTTCTGAAATATACTTGGGCAGCCAGAGGCACATTCCTGTAGATCTTGCAGGTCCAGGTAAGATGTAGCACCAACACTAGCCATAGCAAGACAATGGGATCAGCTCCTGCTCTGACAGTGTGTCCTGGCAGTGGTGATGGGAGGAGAACGCTCCTGGCAGCAAAGTATTGGATGGGAGCTTATGCAGCATGTGCATGAGCAGTTGTGTATGTAAGGAGCTGAATAAATTTATTGTCAAATTACCTCTTTGTCTGACCAGCTATAGAATTCAGGCAATGGGACTGCCCTGAATTCCCTGCTAACCTAACATGTAAATGGTAACAGGATTTGTAGGAGAACCATCCATCTTTAAGAATATGAGAGAAACTGTCGAAATAAGTGGTCTCCCAGTATGATTGCCAGTAATGGTAAGCATTTGTATTTTGCTTTTTTATCTGAGTTTTTCTGGCTTCAAATTCCAGTTGTTGGATAGTGTTATGTTTTTGTCCACTTGACTGATAAATTCTGTCGTCTGTAATGGCACTTTGAGCCCCCAGTCAAGTCATCACGGAACTTCGTTGTTGAGCTATGATGATTTTTCCCAGGGATGACTGAATGCAAAACAAAAAACAAAACAAAACAAAAAGAAACCACCATGTTTTCCAGTCCTTCAATAGTTCTTATGCCTGAGCTGGCTCTCATCTGTCCTTGTTTTCCTTGTCAGTTGTGGATTCCCCCTAGGAATAGTTCTCCCAGCACCAAAAGCAGAATTATTGATGCCTTCTCAAAGCAGCACCAGGTCTGATCACCCCAGCACCTCATAAGCTATTTTGGGTCCTGTTGGTTTTCCACAATAAGGTCAAGATCTTTCCAAAGCTTCTGTTGCCAAAATGCACAAGTCTGGCCCACACAGTCCACTTCGGGTACTGTGCTCTTGGCAGTGACCCATTCCCTGTATTATTTTCTGCTGCTTCTAACTTTGTCTCACCTACAGACAGCCACTGCGATGGTTTAATTCTTCCTGTGAGTCATTAATAAAGATAGAAAAACACACAGGTGCAAAACCACAACAGCCACGACAGCTCTGTGCTGTTGGTTTCCTCTGGCAGTTCCTCCTGGACATCTCTCAGTTTAGTTAGATTTTAATCCAGGCTGATGTTATGATGTTCACATGTCTTAATGAAAACATACCTGCAAGTCAAACACGATAAAGAAGCCTACCTTTATCTCACTGATAGTATTATTGACTCTATATATGCAATTCGGAATCTTATTATAAGATGACAAGATCAACTTTCCATATATGTACGTTGATTGGCGTTAACTGACTTACAGACATAATATATTGCAGCTACCACTGTCAGCATTTGCAGCTGTGGGTTTCTGTTCATCAAGGCGATTCACAACTATGAACTTCATGACTGCATACTGAACCCCCAAAACAGCCCCTTTAGGCAGATGTGGACTATGTCTTAGAGAGGTTAAAAGTGAAAGGAGAATTTCTGCCCCCTTTCCCAGGTAAGGGGTTTCCAGGAGTGCTTGAAAGGGTGAGGTTATCAGCACCTTTCATTGCCACCTCCCATTTTCAGCTGGCCTTGCAGAGGCAAAGCACAACCTGGGCTTTGGTTAGAAGTTAAGAAATGAAGTAACTTAGGGGGAAGTACTGCAGTGCTACTTATTCCATTCTGCTCAGGAGCCTGAGGTCAGCTGGTCAAGAAAAAAGCTGCAGCAAAGCTAGGAAGATAAACACCACTGTTTATGAATTCTTTGTTTGTGAAAAAATAAATGTTTTAAATAGCCTGGTGTGATAAAAACTGCCTTTGAGCCCCACAAGCTGCAGGTATCAGAAAGCAAGCCATCTTTTTTTCCTGTATGTCTGCTCCTGCTGTGCCTACAGTAAATCCCAAAGGCTTCCATGGGGCACTGTTCTCATGGGGCTGAAGGATGTACCCAGGGCTTGGGCAGCCCCTACCAGTGGATTTCTGTGCAAAGCACGAACTGCCACACGCATGGGGCCACTGCCCTCAGGACAGCCCTGAGCCCACCCAACCCATTCCAGAAACCCAGAACTCACGGAGATCTCCCACCTCCTGCCAGGTGATGATGAGAGTTCTTGTCAATCCCATGCAATGAGGAGCTCCTCTTTCCCTCCTCACCCTCTTCCTTACTTCAGCATTACAAAAATGAGGATTTTTTGAAGTGACTGCTCTATTCTCTTTATTCTTGCCAAAGACTTTAGGGTGCATTTGCTGTTATCCCCTGCAAATGTACAGTGGGATTTGTTCTAGCAGAATCCAAACAGAAGGTCTTACAATATCATGGGGTGCCTGGAGAAAAAGCCACTTCACAGTGGCTGCTCAATACATTGAATCACTTGGCATTAAATGTGAATGCCAAGTGCTGCCCCTTTGCCATTACACGCTTGGCTATCAGTTTGACCTGTCAAAATTAAAGTCTTGGGAGACTGGAAAACACTTAAAAGTGAAATTTCCTGGTGTATGGGAGCTGCTGAATCACAGCCTGAACCACTGATTGATCACCTGAGGCGAGCACTGAGTCAGCTGCAGGAGCACAGGTGAAGGCAATGCAGCTGTGTGACCAGAAGGGGTGGAGTCTGGCTCCATCTCTCCCAGACCCCATTTAAGGGCTGACCACCACTGGGGTAGGATCTCTTTCTGGAGATTGCTCCTTTGGAGTTTTTTCACTGTGAGGAGCCTGAGACATGGCTGAGTGTTCTATCTTTTTTCAATTATCCTCTTCTGCTGTGATAAACTACATTGTTGACTACCATACTATTTGAACTGCTTATTCTGTTAACTGTACATTTGTTACCCCTATGCCTTGGTCTAGTGAGATCACCAGTGGTATTTTGCAGTAATGAGTTCCTGAGCAATATCTGTGATGTGAGGAGGTCTTGGCATGTTTGAGTCTCTTCTGTAAGATATGGATGCATAGAGATACAAAGCTTCTTCCTTGTCCTTCTCAGAACCAAGCTCTCACAAAGCTGTTTGTTGTATCACAAGGGTTTGCCCTTTGCATGGGCACTTTAGTGCACACACAGCTGGGTGCACTTTGCTGTGGAGTGATATGGTGCCTTCCTTCCTGAGAGCTGAAAATAATGCAGACAAACTCATCCACGCAGGGCACGGGGAGCTCAAGGTTATGAAAATGAAATCATTCTTCTTTTGCTTTTCCAATGACTGCTACTGTTAAAATGAGTAATTGTGGAGTGGCCGTGTCCAGACAGATCTGTTTCTGCTCACAGTTCTTGTTGATAGGTAAAGATGCCCTATGCAGCAAGGAAAGC
Organism: Callipepla californica brunnescens; assembly: GCA_023055505.1. NCBI lineage: Eukaryota > Metazoa > Chordata > Aves > Galliformes > Odontophoridae > Callipepla > Callipepla californica. Next base: position 2,316,917 of record JALIRH010000017.1, on the reverse strand, counting down.
AAACAGCAGCTGAAAGTCACGGTGGCTCATTTAAACCTCCAAAGATCCATGGGCCAAAGCTGGTAGATGACCAGTTTTACTCACAGGATGGGATTGGATGGTGTTTTCCCAAAGGCAGGATAAATGCCTGCCTGCTGCTGTGCAGAGGTCATGAAGGTGAATAGAAGATAATCAACCTCTGGGCATGAGGATGTCGGCCAGTCCTGCTGAGGGTCCCAAAGAGGACTTGGTGCCCAAATGAAGAGCAGCATTGGTCTTCTCCTGCTGGCTTTGTGGGAGGCAACTTGTTGCTGGCTGCTGCCAGATGCAGGTCACAGAGCTCCTGGCACAACAGCCTGGTCTGTTATGATAGCCTTGTCATCACCACAGTACTGCATCCCTGCTCTGATGTGACTCCTCCAGGATATGAGCTTGAATAGATAAAAGCTTGGGGTCAGTCTTGTCCAAAGATTTTGGTGGTATTGTTTTGAGTTATGCCAGGCTGAAGAAACTTGCTGCCCCATGTACTCCATACTGATGTCAGGAATCAAGCCATTTGCTCACCATTTTGGTGTCCTCTCATCTCCCCCTGCCCTGGGCCACCAGCCACCTCCATGCAGGTGTGGAAGGATCTGTGTGGGACAGCTTAGCCTTGACCCAGGAGCCAGACATACAAAGCTGCCTGCTGGCACAGGGTCCAACTGTGCTCCCCCTTTTCTCAAGGGCAGGGAGAGGCTTTGCTGATTGAGGAAGCAAGTTTAGGCATTGCGAGTACTCCTTCCGCCATGCCCAACAAATTAAAGCAAAAGAGGCAGTAAAGTGCTACGGGCCATTACCGCTCACACGGAGGAGGTTAAGTGTGATGAGGGCCAAATTGGCATTTAATGGGATCTAATTGATTTTATAAGCTGTTGTGTTAACAAGAGACTCATTCCTCCTGTGTCGCACGAATGTGCTGGTAACATTCAGTGTGTGCCCTTCTTGACCCAGGATCCTCTCATCTTGGTAGGCCCCAGGACGGTGTGTAAAGTACACACTGGGCCTCAGGGCAAATTCTTACAATAGGACACTGGGGAACTTTTTTCTTCCTGCCATCACTCAGGGATCCATAGCTTAGTCCTGACTTGATCTGGGATCCCGTCATGGGCTGGAAGCAGTCTGCGTGCCCATCTAGTACAGGGAAGCTGTTCAGCATCCCCTGGGAAGGGTGAGAAGAGCAGACCATGTTAGAAGGGAGTTACCCCATAGCTCCGACTTTCTGGCTTGCTTGGACCATGTTGTGTGAAGAGGAATTGTCTTGGGCCACTTAAAATACATAAAGACCAAAACTTTTTTTTGTTAATATAAATAAAAGAAAAGAGCAATGAAAGCAAAACTAGTGGATTGGACATCTGTGAGCATCCCTATGAAATTGGGGAGGGCTTGGTGCAAGCCCCAGCAGGCAAATGTGGCTTGAGCTGGCTGCCTCCATCAGCATGATGCTATGGGGAGCAGTGCCCCATCCCAGAGCAGACAAGGGGCCTTGCTGGGACACAGGACACATCTCCTGTACCACCTGCAGCAGAGTACATAATAAAGGGTGGTAGAGTCATTCCCTGGTGTGTCTGGAGGCACCCAAGGTGAGCACTGAGACCTGCATGGCTTCCATGGCTGCTCCAGGGCAAAACTCTTCTCTGCAAGTGGCAGGCAGGGCTGGGCACTGGCTGCATGTAGCTTTTGCCACTGTGCTGCAAGCAAGAAAAATGAGCATGCTGGTTTTTATTTAGTTTTTGACTCAGCTGTAGAGCTCCTGGTCCTGATCTGATGCTGATCATGTTTCAGTGGCCTGAGATCCCGCAGCCCATCAGCCCTGTCTTCTGCTTGGGAAACCAGGAGTTTCTACCACCCAAAAGCAGTCACAAAATGTTATTAACTCTGATAAAGCCACATGCAGTAGCCAGCAATCCCTGCACATGTGCAAAGTTTTAGTTGTTTAATGCTGACTCCCTCCCAGCCAATGCTATACCACTGGAACTCACCAGCTCTGACTGATGGTCCCAGTGGCCGTGTGGGATATTTGAGTTGCTTTTCGTTTCCAGAGTCAGTGTGTCCCCGGTAATTGGAACATGGCAACTTTGAACACATAACAGATGATACAGTGGTGGAGGGCATTTTTCATTGCTTCACTCCCCTGCAGAAGGAACAGCTCATAAGTCACAGCTGACAAATCTTTTAATGACTTTTAAACTTCATTTACAGGAAAGGATGACCATAATCAACAAACAATGATGGCTTACTAATCTTTCCATATTATTTTTAAAAAGGGGCCTGTTTTTTTAACCCCTGTCACAAGAGGGGTTGTGCCAAGGAAAGGGTGATGCTGACCTGGAAGGTGTGAGGGGGTAAGAGCAGCATCAGTGAGAGTGGGGGCAGTCTGTGCTGTCCTGATCAGTCACTCACAGCCACATTGTACAGAAGGGAATCCATCAGTGCTGTGATGTCGTTGATGGGGAATTAGAGCAGCAGGTGATGCACCTTCACCCCCTGTTCTGGCTGACACCAGGGGCAGGATGGGTAGAGCACCACTGACTGCCAGGCAGATGAAAGCAGATGCAGAGGGCAGCGTGGGGTGTGGGAGCAGGTGTCCCCACATTGAGCCAGGCTGTGTCTTACTCTGTGCATCCAAAGGAGGCGAAGACCAGTGGGTGAGGAGCAGGAGAAAAGGTAATGGCAACCAATGTAGTGTGAACCACAGCAACCACCCCAAGCAGCCCAACTGCTCTCCAGGTTTGCCTATCCTCACCACTGGCGCAGGAGTGGCCTGCACTCATCCCTGCACTGTAGGGTGCTTTCCTTGGGATGAGGGTGCTGCTGCCTCGCTGCCCCCTGAGGAGCCTTGAGTGCAGCACTCAGATTTGAGCAGATCACACAGCTGGTATGGGAGTGGGAGCCCATGACCAGTTGAGTTTGCAGAGATATGTCTTAATCACTGGTGTCATTCTGAGTGTTTAGACTGTCTGAAATAATTTTCAAAGGCAGTCAGCTGATAATTAACTCCAGGAGGGGATGAGGATCTCAAGAACTTCAGCTGCTGGAATCAGAGGTTCAGCATGCTGAGGGCTGCACCTTCCTCTGCCTCTGTGCTTCCTCAGGCTCCATCCCATGCTCTGCTTCTGCAAGCACTGTGAGGAGCAGGCACTGTGCATCAGTGGTACCTGCTGGTGTTAATTCCCATAGGGAATGGGGATGATCAGCTGTTGGCCTGCACAGCAAAATATGCCTGGGTCCCACTGGGGCCTCAAGCTGCCCCTCTGACATGGGGGTGTCCTCCTCACCATGTGGCTTTGCCAACTCTCACGGCATGTGGGGCTTTGCTGAAATCCCCAGTGGCACGAAGGACATGTTGGTATGGGAATGTTGATCTTCTGCTTCGTCATACAGAAAAACGTGCCCACAACCCTCCTGGCTCGTAGGGGTTGCTGTCAGAGCAGGGTGGTGAGAGACTGAGCACGGGGACAGACCCACTATAGAGTCCTTAGAGTTAGAAGGGACCTTTAAAGGCTGTCTCATCCGACTGCCCTGCAATGAGCAGGGACATCCACAGCTAGATCAGGTTGCCCCGAGCCTGACCCAAGTCTTGCCTTGAAAGTCTCCAGGGAATGAACAAGGATACTTGCACCTGCTTTGGCAGCTTTTCTTCAGGAGCTGTAGCCCTGATAGGTGATTAAATTACTACTGTGGGGTCCCAGATTTCCCCCTTTGGCAGTGCTCCTATGTGTGAGCCTTTGTCAGGGGGCTGCTGCAGACACCCTGGGCATCCGGCTCCTTCAGCTCTCCATCTCCTCTTTGCCATGTCTCAGGGATACACAACAAGCAGCACAAAGATGCCGGTTCATTAAGCTGCTAAGAAAGTTCCCAGAAAGTTCACTTGCAGAAGATCTCACTTTCCTCATGAATAAATCATTTGCTGTTAAAACAACAGTTGGGCGGGTGGGGGATTGTTCATTAAGGAGCATCGAGTCAATAGGCAGCTGATGAGAGCCTGTTTCCACTGTGTACAAGTGGGAGACTGGGGGATGGAAACATTGTGTTTTCCCATTAGGCAGTGAATGATAAAGAATTAAAGAATAATTCTCAAGGAATTAGTCATGGCCAGCCATTAATGAGCATCTCGGTAACACACTAATGAGCTGGCTTCAGATGCCTGTAAGAAAGGACTTTAATTAGATTAATACATGTAGCATTGTCCATAGCCTGGTAGGTAATCATCAGGTTTTGCACCGGTGGGGTTACAGATGACATTCTGTTTAATTGCTGTTTCCTTTTCATTTTCTTCTTTTTTTTTTTACTTTTAAAAATTCTTTCCTCCAAAGAATTTTGTTTCTGTTCTCGAATATAACCTAAATGTTATCCATGGAATTCTGCATCTGAAAGTGCTGCCAGGCTGGGCTTATCTGATTCAATTGACCTTTAAAATTTATTTTGCTGCTGTCAAAAAGAATGTGAGTCTGTTCACGAGAGGCTCCCAAGACGATTAGAAGCAGAGACTCCTGAACAGTCGACTTGTTGCGTATTCCACACTCAAGGGATGATGCAAAGTCTATTTTTAGGGGGAAAATGCGCTCATTTAAGAATTTTCATGGAAGAAGTAGAGCCCAGAAAAGCTTTGTGTGAATGGGGCAGTCCAAGCTCCTGCAGGCAAAGAGCAGCTGAGGAGCGTTGTCTCACACCTTGAAACCCATGACGGTGATGCACGTAGGCTTCAGAAAATGCCCAAATTCTTGCTGCTGGCACAGCATGGATGCTGGGATGACTTTTACATTATGGTTTTAATTGGCCCTGTGTGCTGTGAGGTGCAGGGAGCTGTCAGCACCTGGCTTCAGTAGGAGACAGGCAGGCAGGCAGGGCTGGTTCGGTTGTACTTGGCTTTATCTTGGGGTTTCCAGCCATAGGTCATCCCTTTATCACACTCACTAGGATTTAAGACCTTGACAAATAGATTTTTAAGCTTTCTATAGGCATGAATAATATGTAGGACAGATGGTTATGAGCCACAGCCATAAACTGTGTGCTGACCTGATAGACTTTGTAACTATTGTACCTTTAACAACTGATTAAATACTTATTAAAACAGCGACTGATTATTTATTGCTCCTTTATGAGGGATTTGCCAGATGTACTGAAATCTAAATCACAACCAGGTTTTCAAAGGATTGGCAGGATTTCTGCAGTTCAAAATGACTTGTTTTAATTAAAAATTACGAAAGCAGACTCTTTGCATAGCAAGGCTGGAGGAGTATTAATGAAGCAGCTAATTCTGTATACACGGTTGTGCACTCAGCATCCACCTGTCCAGGCAGGAGCACTGTGCATCCACCTGCAGTGAGCCCCAGCTTTGGGGAGTTATCACTTCAAAGTGGAAAGGTTAAAGAAACCAACTCAGTGAAGTAAGCGCTGGCCATTTGGGAGAGCACTCCCAATTTCTGGTCCATCTGGGGTCAAATGCAGACTGCAGACATCCCCACACTGCCCGTTCCCCAAAAGGCATCCCTGCTCCTGCTGAACCAGTGCAGCACCTGTGATGTCTTAATTTATGCCCTTCTTTTAATAACTTCCTGGTCCCCTAACAATCGCATTTGGGAAAATTAGAGCTATTTTCTCCAGAAAACCCAAGGACTGATTCCTTTCCAGTTTATTCCATTTTCTGAACCACACAGCAGTGTGGAGGGTATTTCTGTTCTCTGGGAGAAAGGCTGAGACCCCCCAGGTTGCGGTGGAGGAGCTGCTGGGAACTCAGAAGCTATTAAAAAGATTGCAGGGTTTGTGTTGGTTATTAAAGCAGTGCTTCAGAGCTTGGCTCCAGTGCCTGGGGACTCACCGGCAAATTACTGCCAGCTCCCAAGGAGGAGTGATTGGCACCAGAGGTGGTGGGGAGTTCAGTTGCAGATGCATCTTTTCTGTGCTATTGATGGGGCAGGGCAGGGCAGGCAGGGTCTTGTAATGCACTGTGTTTATTTAAGGCTACTTCTATGGATGAAGGAGGGGCTGCTTCATTCAGAAATCACTCTGAGCCAAGTGTGTGGCTATTTTGACCTGAGTGAGTGCATAGCTGATGCACAAGGTGGAAGTGAGCCTATGTAGTTGGCTGGGGCTTACCCCAGCAAGCGAGCAGGAGGCTTTGGAGCCATGCAGCCTCCAGCCCCAGAGGCACTGGGGAGCACTCTGCCAGCTGGAGCACCCCAAAGTGCCAAATGTTCTTGGGCCCACAGCAAGCAGTAGGTTTGGCCCCTGAGGTCTCTGCAGGACCAGCACCACCGCTGAGCACACAGCCACCAAGCTGGGAAAAGTTGGAAAGAGACCGGGACAGGATGAAAAAGCGTGTTTCTCGTTTTGTGAACAAGCGTGATAAGAGGAAAATAACAACCCAGCTGCGTGCCGCCGTCACACAAATAAAGAGCTTTCCGCAAAGAGAGAGTGGTGGGGCCGGGTGGTTTTTCTTTGCCTTCTTCTTCTGTGACAGTTCATCACTAAGACGGAGGCCTCTGGGGTTTTTAGACACCTGGCTCTCAATTAAACAGCTAATCTGTGAAGCAAGGCACTTAAAGCAGGAAGGAAAAATAGCTTATCAAGTAAACCAGCTCTGGCCTTGGGCTGCTACCGGATTGAATATCAATATCTTTAAGGGATCCCTGAATGTGAATGACAGCAGGGACTGCGACATCGTTTCCAGCCGCTCTGCCCCAGGTAGAGAGGAGAAGCGGGGAATGGATGCTGCTGGGGCAGCTCGCACAGAGCATTCAGAGCAGGGCCTGCATGGCTGCCCCACACGGCCCCCATCGAGCTGAGCCCCAGCATTGCTCCTGGGGCTTTAGAAGGTTTCCATTTTATTTTATTCTACCCTTTATTGTTCGGGCTCTATTGGTTTTGTGGTATCTTTTGGGAAGGTGTGTCAGTGTTATTTCACACGTTTGCATGAACCCATCAGCTGAAGCAAATTCAGAATTCCCAACAGAACTGCAAGATTTAGCAGGACCGCCAGCTTCCCTCAGAAACTGGAAGGAAACGTGTCTCAGTTTCCCTTCCAGAAAGCAGAAATAGTCATATTAATGTGTCCTTTGTGTTCTTTGAGGTCTGCAGCCAAAGGACCCCTTTATACATCCATTTGCCCCTGTCCAAGTGATAAGAATCATTACTAGTTGCATTTTTTTCTTTCTCACTCTCCTTTGTGACTCAAGCCTGCTTTGTTGCGGCATTCCCTTGGGGAAGAAAGGTAAAATAATAGCTGTGAGAATGCATCCTCTAGAAGCTGTAGTTATTAGAATATCAGTGTATCACCACTGGTACCTCTCTCTGCTGAATGTGTTTATATATATATACATAATCAGAGAATCACCAAGACGCTCTGCCAAGGGCTCCCACTGGTTTTTATGTGATGTTATCAAAGGGATGGTAGCTCAAAGAGATCCTACGCTGTGTTGACTGCAAGGAGAGCCCTGATGTTTCTTGTGGAGGGAGCCAATCTGCTGGTGGGGTTGAGCCAGTGCTGGATTTCACATGCATGTGGTGCGGAGTGCTCCACTGTTGTGCAGTTAATGTAGACGTTATTAGTGTGTGGTGATCTGCATTTGGTGAGCAAGTGGCAATGAAAGTTTGACTGTTACAGTAAGGGTAGCAAGAAGTGATGCAAAATGAGAATTGTGTGCAAGCAGACACTGGGAACTAATTGGATGGAAAGGCTTTCTCTGGGAAAGCCAGCAATCTGTGAGGATAGAATAGTGCTTGGCACCAGCCCGTTAGATTGAGGATGTTGCTGATGGGGCTGAATTCTGAGCCTGGGACAAGTGCTCACAGGTCCATCTCTGTCATGGCAGGGATAGGGGCAGCAGTCAGAGGGCAGATGGCACTTAGGACTTCTGGTCATCACTGGTTTCCTCCCAAATCTTACCCAGTGATGGCCTGACCTGGAGTTTGCCACCCAGAGCCACCATTCTATTGCTGACTAGCCATGGGCACAGCTCCTTCTGCAGCAGAAACCGTAAGGGAAGCACCTGCAGGTACCATGTCTGGGACGCAGAGCTGGACAAGAGAGATGTGAGGTGAAAGATGGAACCTGAGGGCAGGCAGCATCCCACATGGCACTTACCTCTCAGATAGTACCTTGGGGATGCCGTGGGAGATGTCCTGCTCCCAGTGCTACTCTCTGGGGAATGGTTACCATTGGGCAGAGTGAGGAAGGAGCTTGAGAAATTCAGGGTGGTCCAGACTTGGGAGCAGGAATCCCACCTCCACCTCAGGTCTATGCAGATAAGGTAGCTGGTGGCTTTGTGCAGAGTGCAGCTCCTTCCAGGGCTTCAGGGGTCTCTTCTCATTATGTTAGCTGGGCAAACCCCTTGGTTCCCCATCTGTAAAATGGGGAATTTGTGTCCCACCTTCATGAAGGTGATGGGGGGGAGGGGTCACTGGTGGTAACTTAATCATCCTGAAAGTGAAGGTTCATCTGGTACCTGAGTGCCCACCTGGGAAGCATCCTCATCCAGCTCCTTTACTTTTAAAGAAAACGCGCAAAGTGGACCAGATCCCTTGGCAGCGGCAGAGCTGGTTCATAATGCACCTCCTGAGAGCAGGCAGCCCTTTAAATTTGGGGGAAAAGCCCTTTATTTACCTGACCTGAATCCTCCAGCCAGACCATTGTGTTCTGCACATAGCATGGAAGCAGCTTAACCCACATCCCGCCCACACAGGCTTAAGGAGCTCAGCACACTGATGTAATTGGTGTTTACAGCTGCAAACAGCTGGTCAGAAATCAGAGCAGTGTAAATAATACGCTCCCAGGCATGCTACAGTTTGGTAAGTGTTTGGGCTAACAGCAGCTGTAGGGGTTTCCCTAAGCTGAGATATGGGGCAGCAGCTTAAAATTGATCAGAGTGTGAGAAGTAGGGGTGCTTAGCACTGGGGTTATGTTTTAATTTGTTCAGCTTGAAAGCTGGAAGATAGAAACATCCATTCGTGGCAGCACAGCCCAGATGAGGCCAGCTTCAGGGATGCTGTCCCAGGGAAATCACACAGAGACTGAGCGACCTGGATTTGGACAGCGGGTCCTAAAGGCACCACGAATTTCTGAGGGTTTCTCAAGCAGGTGCCCCAGGTGCTGTCCCAGCACGTTGGATCGTGGGTGGGTGTTTGGATGGGGTGGGAACTCAGGGGTGAGTTGAGGTGCCCTGAGGTGTTGGTGTTTGCCTCTGTGCATAGAAATGCCTTCATTCCCACCCCTGCCATGTGCTGGCTGCCCCCCAGCTCAGGCTGCCCAGGGCCCCTCCATGGTGTTGGGCACCTCTGGGGATAGGGCACCCACAGCTCTAGTAGCAGTGCCAGAGCTGCATTGGCTCTGGGTAAGTGGAAAGGGGACTTTGGTTCTTTGGAAGTCTTGGCACAACCCCAAAAAGCGTGTCAGGAAATGATTCTGTCCGTCAGGACAGACTTTTTTCAAACTCAACAGATCTGTGATGATGCTGTCTGGGTTGTGGGTGGGCAGAGCACCCCAGGACTTGGGAAACACCCAGAGCTGCCCCGTGCAGCCCGGGAGCTGCCACCTACCCCAAGCTAGGCTGCCTAGACAGAGATGGAGAGCTGAAGCCCCAAAGCCGGCAGGACTTGAGCCCTAGCAGTGCTCAGGCAGATGCTGGAGTACCTGGCAGGGGCCAGGAGGCTCTGCCATAGTTGTGGACCTGGGGAAGAGCAGCACTACCATGTGCACTGTAAAACACCTCCCACTGCACTGCACTCACTGCTCCTGGCTAAACATCACACCCTACACAGTAATGAGCCCCAAACAGCCCCTCTGTTTCTGGAAGATGAAAATCAAACTGATATCTTTGGACAGCTGCAGTTTTTGCTGCATAAATAAGAGCAAGCTGCCTGATAGGCAGCAAGATTAGAGTTAATTTAATACAGTTCCCAGCCCGGATCCTTGCTAGGGACTGCCCATGAGATCCCCCAGGTAAGGACCCCGGAGGACCATGCCTTGGAGCTGTGGCAGCGAGCTGCAGTGCGAGGTTGTGATTCCCAAGCGAACAGTGACACCTCCTGTTAGCTCAGAATGCAGCTCGAAGCCCAGCCTGGCAATGCGAGAGAACAGATATCAGCTAGAAGCACACTGTTTCCTTCACCACTTTAATTTCATGGCTTGCCTTCAGAAAAATGAAGCCACCTTCTAGCTGAAGATGCAGGGTCCTGGTTGTCCTTGTACACGGGGAGAGCCAACCTGTGCCTGGGGGGACTTGTGGGGGAGCTCCAGGGGGTGGGCATGAACATAAGTGCTGAATGCAGACTGCTCTAAGAGCAGTCCTTGAACTCTAATTAAGTATAGGGAAGTACAAGCTTTCCTTTAATTGCATTAAAGCTCTTATTTGGATGTAAAATCTATTTAGATACTATTCTGTGCTCAGGGAGTGGCCAGTGTACACTCGGACTCAACCATACATTTCTGCTGAGCTTTGTGTTGGCTGCAGCATTCCCTGTCTGGCACAGAGGGGTCTCCAGAGGCCAGCTGTAATTGGGGAGCTGGTCCCCTTGCTCAAGCCATCATGGGATCCTTTTTCCCCTCCCCTTTTTGTAAGACTTGGGTAATTCCATTGCACACCTTCCTGACTCCCGATTCTTTATTCAGGTGCTCAAGATGTCATTGAAGGTACAGACGAGCAACATAACAAACAAGAATGACCCCAAGTCCATCAACTCCAGAGTCTTCATCGGCAATCTCAACACAGCTGTGGTCAAGAAGTCAGATGTGGAGACCATTTTCTCCAAGTACGGCCGCGTGGTGGGCTGCTCCGTTCACAAGGGCTATGCCTTCGTACAGTACTCCAACGAGAGACACGCACGTGCCGCTGTGCTGGGTGAGAACGGGCGCGTGCTTGCTGGCCAGACACTGGGTAAGTCTTCTCTGCAGGCACTGTAGGCATCCGGGTGCAACAGGGGCCAGCTGTCTCCTGAAGAATAGGGCATGGCTGAACCAAGGTCAGGATGCAGCTTGGATCTATAAGTCAGGGTCAGGTCTAGTGATGGAGAATGGGACAGTCATAGCCCATTGATGACCCAGCAGGCCCGCAGTGATGAGACAGGCCTGGGGGCATGTTGGTCCAAGGGGCAGGAACAGCATGGTCCATATCCTGGCACAGGCATGGCTGTGACAGAGCTGGAGACCAGCATCAGAGCTGTCCTACAGCACAGCTCACGTTCCTGGGTCCTTGTGGGTGTGGATCACCTGGGCATGGCCATCCAGATGTGTTAGCACCTTCAGGACTGTGACCACAGCACTGCCAGGACTTTGTAGAGGCAGAGGGGACTCCGGATTAAAAAAAAAAGTGACATCCTGAAACGAAGGTTTGGACTGAAATAGCAGCAGCTCATCACTTGTATGGCTTCCCTCAGCACTACCAGAGGACCTGATGTCCCATTTTTTTCACCATCCAGAAGTCACGAGTCTCATCATGTCTGACCACCTAAACGTTCTCTGTGATGAGCAGAGATGAACTTCTCTGTGTTTGAGCCTGAAACACCTGGTTAAGGTGGAGGTTAAGATGGAGGTACCAAGGTACCAGCCTTAGCCTTGCCTTTCAAGAGCGGCGATAATCTTAACTCGGACTGTGTCAGACTAGCTTCAGCCAGCTGATGTTAAATGAGATAACTCTCCCCCCACCAGATATGTGAAAGTTCCTTGTCTGCACTGCTGTGTGATAAGAAATAACAAACAAAACCAACACAGCTGCTCCCAGCTGCATCCTTGTTCTGCAGATTGCTCTGAAGTGTCACATGCTGAGAAGCTTTTGTCACCAACTCTAAGCTGAGAATTGGAACTGAAGGCAGTATTTTTAATGAAAAATTGTTATTTCCAATTCTGCTGTAGGCAGCAGTCATTGGACACACAGAGGAGCGATTTGGAACCCATTCCCACTCTCCTGCTGGCACAGCAGTCAGAAATAGGAAGTTGTGTGCTAGGTCGTGTCTTTGAGCCACTGTGCTGTTTCCATACATGGCTTACTCAAATACAGGAACTTCTTCACTTCTCTTGCTGTCAGCACAAAGCAGAGTCGAGGTGCAGTGTGCCAGGGTTGCTGCAGCCCAGATGTTGCTCACATGTTTGCAGCACTGGTAGAAAGGACAAGCAAGGTGTTGGGGAGCAGAGGAGCTCATGCTGACGCTGCTGTCAGAGGTGCAGCTAAGCAAAGGCAACGCAGCCACTTTGCTGAAGAGAGAAATGCCCACAAAAAGGTGTCATGATTGGAACTGTTTACTGTCCTATCGGTGCTGGTCCCAGAGGTCTGCCCTGCCAGCAGGACAAAAGGACCATGCTGTAGCTGTGAGAACTGCACACATACTGGAGGAGATGCAGATTCAGCTCCCTTTCATTTGCCTTCTCTTGATGATCTAGCCTAACAACAGAACAGTTCAGCATACTTTCCTATAATACTCATGGCCCAGTGTAAATGTGGATTTGCTCCTCTTTTGGTAGTACCCAGCAGAGAGGCAGGGATAAAGACACTGAGCAGCGTGATTAGAAAATGCCTTTACACAGAAGAAAGTAGAAAGCCTCTAAAAAACGTGGCTTCACAGCCAAGTGGGCTGTATTTCCCTCCCTAATGTGAAAGGAAATAAAGGGATGGGGCATGAGACCTGGGCATGGTAGGTGTGTTGCTGGTGAGGCTGTCCCTGTCTCTGTGCATGGGCAGGGCTTGGAGGGGCATGCTATCATCTTCAAACCAAAACCTGCAGGTAAAACCAATGCAGATGTGCAAACTGTCAGGCTTGCATTTTAACCGATCAGCGTGATAGTGAATGCATCATTAAATTGAGGTGTTTGGGAGCTGTGTCTGCAGCCCGACACTCACTGGGTCGTGGACTGCTCTGCCAGTCAAGTCCTGACAACCACTGTGGTTTCTGCAAAGGTTCCAGACAACCCAGTCATTGCAGGAGGCCATCACCATTTCAGCAAAGGAGGTCTGCACTTCAGGTTGGATCCACACCAGTAACCTGGCTCTGCCATGTTCGCTAGACAAAACACAACCTCCTCATTTGCTGCAGGAAGGGACGCCTGGTCATAGGCAGGGGGATGTATTCTATGGTCTGAGCAAGCAGATTCAGTGATGAGGAGCAGGGAGCCAGAATGGAAATGGGATACAAAATCTGTCCAGGCTGATGTGCGTGCCGAGTTTTTGTCTCTCTGTGTTCATTTTCAGTGGAGTCTTGGGGGTTCTAACTGCTCATGAATACTACAGGTTGAAAGCAAAAATTTCCTACCCCGACTGCATGCCCCAGTAAAGGCTCTGTGGTGCTTTTTCTAGCAGTGCATAGCAGCACACTGAGCTAATTGTTGTCATTATCCATATTATCCACCATTCGGCTTTCATTGCATCCCCCTGGAAGGGTGTCAGTCAGCATGGTGCTGTCAGTAGCTCTCTGTTTTGCAGGACAAGTGACTGGCAGTTTGCAAGATGCACTCTGACAGCAGAAAGGGTTCACAGTACAACTGGAGCTGAGCAAGGATGTACTTTGGGATGCACCACGAAGGAATTTATTCCACCCTTTCTCTATAGCATTGCCGAAGGCATTATGTTGCTCCAGCAGAGAAGGACAACCACATGCATAACATCCACGGTGGCAGCAGCCACCCACAGAGCTGTCCTGTTCACATCCTTGTTCACGTTCAACATTCTTCTACATTCCCCTTAGCAGCTGAGTGTGGAACAGTGGAGAGTGAAAGGCAGCAAAGAAAACAGGCACTTTGATTAGAATGTGCCAATGTGCAGCATGGGCACCGTGGGTGGTGGTGTCTTTCCTTGCAAGGAACACATTTCTAGCGCATACACGTGATGCTGAGCACAGGTCTTGTGCCTGGCAGGTGAACGGAGCTACATCCATTAAGCAGATAACTGCAATTCATTTCCAGCTCCAGAAGCAAGATGGTAACACACACCCCAGATGGCTGCTGTTGTCCTTTCCTGTCCCTGACAGAAGAAACCTCCAGGGCCTCAGGCTGTTGTGACAGGACAAGATGAGGGGATTTCCTACTAAAAGAGGGGAAATTTAGATTGCATATAAGGAAAAGGTTTTTTTAGAATGATGGTGGTGAGGCACTGGTATAGGCGGCCCAGAGAGGTGGTGGGTGCCTCATCCCTGGAGACATTCAAATTCAGGCTGGCTGGGGCTCTGAGCAACCTGATGAAGCTGTATATGTCATCATTCATTGCATGGGAGTTGGTCCAGATGATATTTAAATGTCCTTTCCAGCTCAAAATATTCTATGATTTGCAGTGTCCAGAAGCACTGAGACAGGCTGACCTACAGTCGCTCTTAGCACTGGCTAGCCAGGCTCTTTGCAGCCTCCACAAAATTGGCTCTATTGCTTTATTCCCATGCCAAAAACATGTTTGGCAGTGAGAACGAGGAGAGAAATTTCCTCCACAGATTAGAGCAGCTCATTCTCCCTGCGCCTCATCAGAGATGTGCCTGAGAGATCAATTGGGTGCGTGCCCCTACAGCTCCTGCACCTTTTAATGCATCCCAGTCCAAAGCAACTTGTGGCTTGTGCTTAACACTCATTTTTATTCTAGAAAGAGCAAGGAATAAATCAGAACTACCAGCAGTTTTCTGTATTCTGTGCCTTATCGTAGCAGCACTGAGCTCCCCTGGGAAGCCTGCCCTGAATTTGTGTACATGGGTTTGAGCGTGTCCAGAGGCACTGACTTTGAAAATAAGTGTTTTGTATCTGTGTAGAGCAAGAGGAAAACATCTGCTTTCCTGTGAAGGTCCAGCAGGGACCAGCTGAAGGAAGGCAGGGGAGCAGCAGGTCTGTCCCAGCAGAGTGCAGCGGGGCTTTGCTTCACTCCACAGCTCTCACCGACACACAAGGTAATGTCGCAGCTTTGTTCGTTGCAGATATCAACATGGCCGGGGAACCTAAACCCAACAGACCTAAAGGGCTGAAGAGAGCAGCCTCCACATTATACAGGTAGGTCACTACGCACCTCCTGGCCCCAAGCTCTCTGGGCTGGTATTTCCCTCTGGCAGGGCTGATTTTCCTGGAACTGCTGCCCTGATCTCCCTGATGCCCACCCCAGGCATTAGGACCATTCCTGTCTTGTCAGGTTTTCTCCTCCCACAGCCTTTCCTAAGCCCAGTCCTTGCAACACCACTCAGGGCTGGGCTGAAGGGAAGAATCAATGGCAGACCCAGGGCTGGCCAAGGCCAAGTGCTGTTGTGAGACTCCACCTGGGCACGGCCTGACCCACAAACACTGTAGGAAGTCATCAGATCAAAACTGTAGGTGACAAGGAGACAGTCAGGGGAGATTGAGCCTTCAGTGCCATTCTTGCCAACTCTAGTGACTTTGTCTTCATTCTCGTGATAACTGATGATTTTCATTGAAGCCCACAGTCTGGAGTTGTGGGAGTGTGGGAGAAACTCATGTTCCTGAGGTTGCAGAAAGGAAAATTTGAAAAGGTATCTTGAGAGCACCCTGGACGTTTAAGAGCCCAAAAACAAATAACAAGATCCCAAAATGTGTTTTATTTATAAATTTCTGTGATTGTGTTTACATGGAGACTAGGGCACTGAGTAAGTATTTATAAAGAGTGATGCTGGGAAAGCAAGAATAAAATCAGTATCAGTGTTGTAAGTGGGTACTGCAACAAAAGAAAATCTTGAGAACTGTGGGGGATTTTTTTTGTAAGAAGAAAAGAAGTGAGAGGAATGAAGAGAAGAGAAAAAAACTATGATCCAGACTCAGTCCAATAGCACAGTGCTAGTAAATGGCAAACCTTAGCAGTGCAGTGTGATGCTGACGTAGATAGACCCACCAGAGCTTCAGAAACCCACCCACCACCACCCCCAAGGCATCTGCTGAGACCTTCCCCGAGCCTCTCAGCTCAGTTCTTTGCAGCATTCACAAGGCAAATTCTCCCTCCCTTCCCCAGCCAGCATGTTCTTCCCTGATTTTCCTCCATTTTGGCTCATAGGACTGGCCAGGCTGTGCTGACCCTGCCACGGCAGTGCAGCCAGGCTGCTGTGGCCTTGAATTGCAGCTGAAAGGGATACATCTCCATGCTGCACCAAGGCCCAGAAGGCTCAAGGAGATTGTGGTGGGCTCTCAGGGTGGATAGGGTCACACTGGGCAGATGATGGCTGTCCCACTAAGCTTGTGTTGGCTCAGCTGTCCTCTGTCTCCCCCGGCTAAAACTAGGAAAGTCATGTTGGGTAAGGGAGCAGCATCACCTGCATAGACCTGCTGCTCCACGTGGACTATCACGAGTCCATGGGGCCAGGTGAGGTACACCTGAGGGAGCTGAGGGAGTTGGCAGAGGTGACTGGCAAGCTTCTTTCCAACATCTGTCAGGAGTCCTGGTCAACTGGAGAGGTCACAGATGACTGGACACTTGCTAATGTGACACCCAGGTGTAAAGAAGGGTCATAAGGAGGATCCAAGGAACTACCATCCCGTCAACCTGACCTCAGAGCCAGCAAAGGTTATGGAATGGATCATCTTGAGTGAGATCATACAGCATGTGCAGAACTGGGATCAGTCCCAGGCAGCCTGGGTTCACAAAGGGCTGGTCCTGCTTGAGCAACCTCATCTTATTGTGTCACCAGTGACCTTCCTGGTGGATGAGGGAAAGGCTGTACATGTAGTCTGCCTAGATGTCAGCAAAGCCTTTTGTCACTGTCTCCTGGAGAGGTTAGAAGTCTGTATCTTGTACAGTGACACTCTTTGCAGGGTAAAATACTGCCTGAATTGCTGGGCCCAGGGAGCAATGGTGAATGGAGTCACATCCAGCTGGAGGCCAGTCACTAGTGGTGCCCCCAGGGGTAGGAACTGGGGCCTGCCTTGTTCAATATCTTTATTGATGA
Source organism: Callipepla californica brunnescens (assembly GCA_023055505.1). Classification (NCBI taxonomy): domain Eukaryota; kingdom Metazoa; phylum Chordata; class Aves; order Galliformes; family Odontophoridae; genus Callipepla; species Callipepla californica. The sequence goes on along the minus strand of JALIRH010000017.1, from coordinate 2,300,057 downwards.
TTTGGATGTGGGAATAGGGTACACCCTCAGTAAGTACGCAGATGACACCAAGTTGGGGGGAAGTGTCAATGAGCCTGGGAGTAGGAAGTCCCTACAGAGGGATCTGGACAGGCTGATGGCCAATAGGATGAAGTGTGAGACCAAGTGCTGGTCCTGCACTATGGTCACAACCCCAGGCAGCACGACATGTTTGGGACAGAGTGGCTGGAATGCTGTGCAGGGGGAATGGACCTGGGGTCCTAGCTGACAGCTGGCTGAACATGAGCCAGCAGTGTCCCCAGGTGTCCAAGAAGGTATCCTGGTCTGTGTCAGAAATAGTGCAGCCAGCAGGAGCAGGAGATGATTATCCCCCTGCACCCGGAGCTGGTGAGGCTGCACTTTTGAGTCCTGTGCTCAGCGTTGGGCCCCCCACTACTAGAAAGATATTGAGGCCCTGGAGCATGTTTAGAGAAGGGCAGTGAAGCTGTGAGGGGGCTGGAGTACAGGTCTTGTGGGGAGCAGCTGAGGGATTGTTCAGTCTAGAGAGGATGCCCAGGGGAGACATCATACCCTCTGTAACTCCCAGAAAGGAGATTGATGCAAAGTGAGAGTCCGCCTCTGCTCCCAGGTAACAGTGATAGGACGAGAGGGAATGGCCTCAGGTTGTGCCAGGGGAGGGAACTGGTTGCAAATTGCTCCAAGAGACTTAGTGTAGGTTTAACCCAGCCAGAATTTGGCCTTCTAGTTTTGCAGGGAGAAAATGCGAATCTGTGCATCATCCCCACTGTTGTATGGAAATGGAGATTACACAAATCCTTCTATGTAGCTGTATGCATACAACTTGCACCGTGCCATAGTGCAAATCAATTCGTTCCATACATTGTATGATAGAGCATTTCTTTGTCAGCATTTATTCTTCATCTGTGCCTTGACCACTAATCCTCTGTTGAAATGATCAGTGTCTCAGCCTTCCAGGATGCCATGTAGCTGAACAGACAGATTTGCTTCCTCCCACAGATATGGGTGTGCTAAAATATGGGCCAGAGACTGCTCTGAGCTTCAGCAGTATTTCATCTCAGATTGGTGACAGATTTAAACTTTGCCATCTGGACTAGCAGTACTTACGCTGTCTCGTGGAAAGCGAGGAACCCAGGTTTGCAGTGAGCCATGGTTATAGCATTTCCTAACCATCGTAAATTTTTCTGAATGTTAGGCTTCAAAAATGGCAGCACGATAACTTGTAGAAATGCTAAACACACAAGATTATTTTTTCAGTGGTTGGGTTTTACTTTGCCTCGCTCCAAGCCTGCATGAGAGGCAAGTACTAGAGCAGGCAAGACTAAGGATATCTCATTTTGGACATAAAGGAAGCCAAAAGCTTGACAGTCTTATTTGATCCATCAGCCCCAGGGTATGTTTGGGTGTTTAATTGAAATCCCTTGGGAAGTATCCTCCCACCCAGCTACAAAAGGTAGAGCATAACCCCAGGTTCACACCATCACTTTTTGGAGGTGGCTTTACAAAAGCCAGACTGCCAGCCTGCATAAAACCTTGCTTCCACCGCTGCTCTGCGCAGATCCCTCCAGATCTTCATTTCCAGAGGATTTCCTGGGGTATTTTGGGTTATGTTGGGGTCAGTGCCCCTCCCGTGCTGGGACCTGGCTGCTCGTTGCTGTGGGCTGTGAGGAGCAGATGGCTCTGCAATCAGCTGGGTTGTACTGACCACAAACCTCTGTGATGTTGGTGCTAAAAGGACAGGCAGCTTTGGGACAGCCTAAGTCCTGCAGCAGCAACTGAGTGCCATGCAGCATGGTGGGCAAAGACCTCCAGTTGCATTTCTGCAGCCTGTGGATACAGCTGGATAATGTCCTTCAGCACAGCTGGCATTCACATCCCTTACTGTACCCACCTCAGCCCAAAAGCTACAGTCACACCACCTCCAACCAGCAGAGCAATCACACCCCTGTGCATCTCGGTGCCAGATTTGCAAGCACAGGGCTTAGAAACAGCCCCAGGGCAGAGCAGAGCTGGACAACAGTACACATCGGGTCCAGCACTGGTGAGGACTTGTGCAGCCCTTCTGCATCCCCAGTGTCTCGGAAACACTGGGCTCACTTCAGTGTTTCTCTCCCAGCTTCGTGTTATTTCAGCTAGTTGCAGGAGGAAAGAACCTCACACACCAGATGTGCAGGGCTTTAAAAGCTCTCAATTTAATCATGGCCAGATTTTCCAAGTAGCTTTCCAGTGAATATTATTTCTACTGCTGCACTAATTAAGGTTGTGCAGTTAATATAAGGATGCGAGCTGAGTGCAACGTGACGCCTGTGACAGTCGGGCCAGGTAATTAAAAGCACAGCCACTCAGCTTCACCTCTGCTATTGAGGTACGTGCTCAGAAACAACACCTCAAACATAACGTAAACGCAGCACCTGAAAACAATTGCTCTTCAATTAGAAATGTGTGGGTTCAGCACCTTTGTGAGTCATTACCAAGCGTTATTTAATGGCTGAAGAAAAACAATGCACAAGGAATGCACTGGGGAGTCAGAAGGGTCAGTGCTGCCTGAATGGCCTTACAGGCTTTTGCTGCCTCTCTCTCTGATGGCCCCTGCTTTCACCGTGTCACCAACTGATTGAAAAATGGCAAAAAAATTATTCACGTACATAAAGGAAGCCCTGTCAGGTCACTGAATAATGATTCATCCACCGCAGGAAGGTTTATCCTACGTGCAGGGAAATCATTGGGCGCGCACATTCCAGATAAATCACCAAAGCTAAGATGCTTTTAACTGGCATTTTTCTATTCTTCTGTTGGAAGAGTTGCCCTTTGCTCTGTGCCTGACTTCCAAGGCTGCTGGTAAGAGCATCCATCGCTGCCTCCCTCCTCCCACAGCCTCCTGCAGGACCGGTCATGACCTGGATGGCCTGTTACAGCAGGGTTCAGACTTCAGAAAAATCCCTTATTTAAGCCCTCTGCCTTCCTGGAGGGCTGTGTCATGGTTTCCAGGTGATGAAAGAAGCTGAGGTCAGAGTGTTTGCCATCCCTCACTGCACTGAGTCGCAGGCAGACTCCTCTTGTTCACATTCAGCTCTCCACTCTGTCAGGGCTTTCATGGAGTCTGGTTGTCTGGACTCCCTTTGTGCTCACTGGATTAAAGAAAAACTCCTTCAGTGCAGTTCGCTTGCCATGACTTCAGATGTCTGCCTTTGGCTGTGATAAGCCATGGCCTGGAATTGCCTCTTGCTTGGATGTGTTGGGATGTGTTTGCATTCCCACTGGCTAAAGCTAAACAAGATACATCCCACTGATTTCTGGGGGAAGTCAGGACCAACTGTCCAGAATAATTAACCATCTACTTCCTTTTGGAAATTAATTGAAGAGTATCAGGGCAGAATGATTCCCCTCGTCCTGACTTTCCACCCACAAAAATTAGTAGTTGGCCCTGGACCCCACGTGCCACACATCGGGCGTGCTGCAAGCAAACCCTGCTCCGTGCCCATGGCTCTGCTGGTGGGGAGCAAAGCTCTGGAGGAAAAAAACAGCTCAGATACAGCACCTCACGTGTGATAAGGGTGAGAAGAAAGCAGTGAGGGTGTTTCTGATTGGAGCCAAATGCCCCCCAGGCTTTGAGTTGCTCATCAGGAAATGGTCTCAAGCTGCCTCATGATCTCCGAGCCCTGGTGAGCTTCCCAGAAAGAGCTGGTCCTGATTCCTCACACCCAGAGTCTGTGAGCTGCATGGAGAGGCCCCCAGTGTCCTCTCCTGGCCATGGATACAGAGTACATTGGTGGCCTTGCTGGAGCAACCAGCAGCGTTTCACCTGAGCCTGTCAGGTTTGACAGATATCACAGAATTGTAGCAATTTCATTTAAGTTGCAGCCAAAGAAAGAAAAAGAAAGGAAGCGTGGGAGTCTGACAGCACAGAAGCGTCCTCATTCAATTTTCCTTTCAAATGACATCCTATTTTGATTCTATTCTGTGTTTATTGCATTCAAACAGAGTTGGAGTCAAACATGCCTGGTGATCAAAATAGATTGGAGAGCCGAGGGCAGCTGTTGTTCTTGGAGATTTTCTTTATTTTCAGGTTTCATCCCAAGGCCAAATGGAAATAAAAGTTATTGGTCTTGAAACTCCCCATGAAAAAATACATCTCTTCTTTCCATACGAACAGGATGCTTATATTCCAGCAAGAGCTGATGCAGTAGGAATTACCTTTCCCTTTCAGCTGTGAAAAGCGCACCAAGGAATAAATACAGATGGCACAGGGTGTCGGATGGGAGGCTGCTGTGCAGCCAGCAGACACAGTGTCCTCAAGCCAGGTCAGAAGGGGAGGTGACAAAGCTGAGAATACACTGCTGAAACCAAAACACAGGGTGGAAAGGCCAACACCAGCACAGATTTCCTGGGCTGAGGTCGCACCATGCTGTCTAGGAGCCATCCTGGCCAGCCACTCATCCTTTGTGTCCTCCTTCCCTAGGATGCAGGACACCAAATTCACCCCTGGGTCACACACTGAGTGCTCGCCCTTCTCTCTTCCCATCATTATCTCCTTCTTCCTCTTAGTGCTTTATGGTTTCATGACACAGGACAGACCATTTGCTACAATCGTGGTTCTTCCTTCACAGCAGCACAGCTTCCCATGTAACCAGCAGTAATTCTGGCAGCAGCACACAGGAATATGAGGAGGGTCTCAATGGGAGGAGGGAGCTTTAAACATCCTCAAGAGCAAAGATGTCAAATGAATAAAGATCACCTTCTTCCTGACTTCTTCCCTGACAATTGTATATGATACAAACGAGAATCGTGGCAGGGTGGCAGCAGGGCAGTTAGGGCTGTGTCCTCCTGACGTGGGCATAGTCCCTGCGTACAGAGCGCAGGAGGGAGGGATGTCAGCAGTGTCCTGGGAGCAGGTGAACCAGGGCAGAACAGACACAGCCCCTCAGCCATGCCACTCCTCTGCCAGGTGGGCTGGTGCTGGAGGGCTGCCCCTGCTCCGGGACTTGGTCTCCAATTGGAACATGGACATCCTCGCAGTGTGTGTGTGGACAGTTGTCCCCAGCTCTGCTCTGTAGGTGTTGACCCATCTGCACTTGGATGAAACCCCAGCTTCATCCAACATCATCCCGCAGTGCGCTGCGCTGAGCCGGCAGCCATCAGGACATGAAGGTGGGGTGGGTGGTGGCTGTAGGAATACCTCAGCAGCAGTAATTAACCTGTGCCATCCTGCTTCTTCCTGCAGCGGCTATGACTTCGACTACGACTATTACAGAGACGACTTCTATGACAGGTGAGCTGGGGAGGACACATCCAAGGGGGGCACGGGTCCTGGCAGCAGCACCCAGCGGTCTGACCTGCCAGGACCTGGGCCGTGGTGCTTCAGCTCCTGCTTCCCTCGTGTCCCTGCAGGCTTTTTGAGTACCGGGGCCGAGTGTCTCCAGTGCCCAGGGTGGTTCCAGTGAAGCGGCCGCGGGTCACCATTCCCCTCGTCCGGCGCGTGAAGGCAGCGCTCCCCGTCAAGCTCTTCGCTAGATCAGCTGCCATTGCCAACAGCTCAGCCAAGCTCAAGTGTGAGTGTGTGCGTGTAGCGCAGGGCCCGCTCCTGCCATCTACCCCACGGCCCCCAGCCTCCAGCCAGGCTGCATGCTGCCAGGGCATAACATGGAAAACCCCAGAGCACTGCAGCCAGCAGCATGGGGACGGCTTTTCAGAAGCCCATGAGCTGAAGATGCTGCAGGGGAAGGGGTAGGCACATGGGCTTATCCTTCGATCCCCACCAGTGCTGCGATGGGAGAGAAGGTGCATCCAAGAGCCTGGTCCTGCCCCATGCAGGATGTTGTATGGTATGGGATATCCCTTTGGCCAGTCCTGTTTCTGACCCCCCCCAGCTCCTCATGCCTTCCCTTGCTGCTAGGACAGCAGGAACAACTGAGAAAACTGAAATGTCCTTGGCTCTGTACAGCAAGGCTCAGCAACAACTAGATGTGTTATCAACATTGTTTTTCTCCTAAAACCAAAACATAGCATCATATCAGACACTATGGAGAAAAACAACTCTGTCCCAGTTGAGACCTTAGTCTCAGCTTCTCACTACTGGAAAGACACTGAGGTGGTGGAGTGTGTCCAGAGAGGGGCAATGGAGCTGTGAGGGGTCTGGAGCACAAGTCTTGTGGGGAGCAATTGAGGGAACTGCGATGGTGCAGTCTGGAGAGGAAGAGGAGGCTCAGGGGAGACCTTCAGCTCTCTGAAAGAAGGTTGTGGTGAGGTGGGAGTCAGCCTCTGCTCCCAGTAACAGCACTAGGACAAGAGGGGTGGCCTCAAGTTGCACCAGGTGAGGTTCAGGCTTTGTTTTAGGAAAAATTACTCAGAAAGAGAGAGAGTGCACTCTCGCAGGCTGCCCAGGGAGGTGGTGGAGTCACTGTCCCTGGAGGTGTTCAAGAAGAGGTTAGATATGGCACTGAGGAATATGTTTTGGTGAGCATCCTGGGGAGGGGCTGGGGTTGGACCTTAAGGTTCCAAACTTAATGATTCTGTGAGAGGCCCCAGTGTAGGAGAGCTCACTGCTGCTCTCAGCAAAGTCTGTGGTCCAATTTCGGCCAAGCCCATGTTGGCTGACACCTTTCTGTTCTTTCCTTCCAAGTGAAGTGCAGCGAGCTTCAAACGATCAAAACTGAGCTGACGCAGATCAAATCCAACATCGACGCTCTGCTGGGCCGGCTGGAGCAGATCGCTGAGGAACAGAAACAATCCACAGGTCAGTTGGGTGTGTGGGGGCCTGGGGTGCTGCTCAAGGACGGGCAAAGACCACGTCAGAGCTGCTTTGCGAAGCTGTCACGGCTTGTAACATGTTCTGGGCACTGATGCTGAAGTATCTCCCCAAGGTTCCAGGTGGGGAGGTCCCTCAGACAGGGGGCAAGAGGTTTCTGCAGCCCCCAGGCAATCAGGGCCCCTATGGTTCAGTCTGCTGAGGCAGCCATCGCTCCCTGATCCTGATGCCTTGGCTCTTGCTCTCACAGAGGTACGGAAGAAGGTGGATGGCAGCAAAAGCGAAGTCTCACAGGAAGACACAGCGTCAGAGGCAGAGGTCAACACGGAGGAGCCGCTGAATGGGGATGAGGGAGAGGAGGAGGGCCTGGCACGGGATGAGTGTGAAGATGAACTGGTAAGAGAGGCTGTGTCCCTCCAGCCAAGAAAATTCAGCAAGGGACCACAGTTTTACCAGAACCTGTTAAACCTCCAGGAAAATAGTTTTCTCCTCCCAGAAGGAAACTGTTGTCTTTAATCCCATGACTGCTCACTCCTTGTTCTTCCTAACTTCTCTGTGGCTTGCAAAAGCTGTGACCTCATAAATGCTGCAGAAACACTGAAGCATTCTGAAACACTGATGGATTCTGAAATTCAGACTACTTTTATTTTTGATTTCAAAACAATTAATTAACAATTTAATTAAGTTGCTTTGCTCCAAAGGAAGTGGATCTCAGATGAATGGAAACGTGTAAAAGACAGACCATGCTAAGTTAACTGCACTTTCCTAACAACACGCATTTGCAATGCCCTTTAGTCCCATGGACACCCAATGGCAGAAGTGTGGTTATCAGGTCTCAGCAGGCCACTGTGGGTGTGATGCTGAGCAACCATAGCAAGGGCAGCATTTTCCTCTGAGTGTTGCTAGCCTGATTTTGTGCACGTCAGCTTCAGTCCTGCCCTGAATAAGGACTGGTGAGCATAGGGAGCAGATTCTGTGGGCCAGTACACAGAATGGGTGGCACTAGAAGTGAGGATGGAGCTCTCCATCTCACTTTCTTCTGTCTCACCCCATCATCACTGGGCTGACCACGTAGCGTTTCGTTCTACCTCTGGCCAAAAATCTTAGGAGGGTGGCCAGCTCTTCGCACTCTTCCACTCTGCCCCACTGGAGTCATGATGGATGAGGGATCTGAATGGGGTCTTTCAGCTGTTTCAGTTTCTGGGGCCCCATAGCTGTAATCCATGACCCCTGCTAAGACTGAGAAGAGATGATTAATGGGAGACATCATAAGAGACTGCTGTAAAGAAGAAAGGCGAAAGCTGGTCTCCTTCTCTTTGTTGGTTAGGATAAGGAAGGCCAGGTTTACATCAAGGGAAACAGGTGGTAGAAATTAGGGTAAAACTCACTGATGGCAGTGATGATAAATCAGCATACAGATTATCAACAGACAATATGGACTTCTCTGCCATTCATGGGATAGGAACACAGACTGGATAGATATCCACTGGAAGGGATTTAAGAGTCATAGAATGACAAAATGGCATGGGCTCAAAGGGACCTTAAAGATCATCCAGCTCCCATCTCCTGCTTTGGGCAGGGACATCTCGTGCCACATCAGGCTGCCCATCCACCCAGCCTGGCCCTGAAGGGGTATCCACAGCTTCTTGGGGCAGCTTCACCACCCTCATCATCAACACTTTTTCCCTTTTATCAATCTAAATCTACTCTTTTCCAGTTTAAAATCTACTCTTTTCCAGTTTACTTCTCATCCTATCACTACGTAACTTTGTAAAAAGTCCCTCTCTGTCTTCTTCAAGAAAAGCTTATCAGGGATGAGTGAACAAGATCACTGTTTCAGGCCCCAGCACTTCTATTTCTGTTATTCTCCAGTTTTAAAGTGACATTGAGTTCAGAAATATTTTACTGCCAACTTCAGACAGGCTCAGATGCGCTCAGCATGAGGCAGGTTAATGTGGGAACTTGTCTGTGGGGGTGTTTTCTTAAACACTGCAAGGCAAATCACAAAAGGCACCCTTTAAATTTTGCTCCTGACCTTACAGCACCGAGCAGTTTTGAAGTCTTACATTTCCTGGGGAGTGACTCCTTCAGCCTGTGTCTCTAGCTTACAGCCATCAGCCTGCAGACTGCTGCTGGGTTCAGGGATCTGGGAGGCCACAAGAAGACCTAACCAGTTAACTGGGAAAAAAAAACCAACCTTTGAATACCTTGGTCTTTTCCATCAGCTCTGTCACGAGGTCCCTGGGTCTCTTGCTTCACTGAGCTTAATTTTTCCTTAGCTTTCCTTTTGCTGCCGGTGTACCCACAGAAGCTATTCTTGTTGCCCTTCACATCCCTCACCAGCTCCAACTTCTGATGGCTTTTGGCTTTCCTAACACTGTCAGCTCACGCTGGAGCGACAGCTCTGTATTACTCCTGAGCAGCCCAGCCCTGCTTTCACCCTCTGGGTTCTGTTTTTCCTGTAGGAAGAGGCTTGGTTTGGCCTTTGCTGTACATTCTTGCTGGCCTCCTGTCACACCTGCCCAGCTGCACAGCAGACAGGCTGCTCTTGTGCTTTGAGGCAGGTGGTCTTGAAGGTGACCCAGCTGCTCTGGGCTCCGTGGGCCAACAGAAAGGCCTCCTGTGATATTCTGCCCAACAGACTCCAAATCTGCTCTCTCAAGTCCAACTCTGCTATTTGTCTCAGTGACTTCTCTCAGGAAATTCAGCACTCTTACAGCCACTGCAGCCCAGACTTCTCTCCACCTTCACGCTGTTGTCTGGATTTGCCTTGTTCATGGGTCACATGTCCACGAGAGCATCTGGAGGACCCCTTGTCAGTCAGCTGCATCAGGAAGGCTTTCTTGATGTCCTCCAGCCCTGCTGACTTTCCAGAAGACAGCCATTTGATCAAGTCCATGAGGAGTACAAGTGCTTGCAGCCAGGGAGTTTCCTCCAGCCATCCCCAGTAGGTTTTGTGGCCTGCACCAGGTGCCCACCGCAGTGTCACCCAAGTTGTTCTGTCTCCTGATCCTCAGCCATGTGCTCTCAGCTGACTCATCACCTGTCCCAAGGCAAATCCCCACACATCTGAGCCCTTCCTTTGCCCAGAGCACATGCCACCTGTCTGAGTTTTCCTGAAGAGCCTGTTTCCAGGGCACTACGCCTGCTTTGTAATTGCAGCTCTGCAGACGAAGGAATCTTTGTTCTGCTATCAGAACCCACAGGCCTCCAGGCTTCCCATCTTGGGAATTACCATCCAAAGCTCTTTAGGACGCAGTCTCCAGCTGTCCTTTGTTCATGCATTGCAGTCTTCAGAGATTTTCCCCACAGGGGATCTGCAAGCACCCACTTAAGTTCCCTCATTGTACAGGCCTATTTATCTCCTCCAGTGCTCCGCTGCTAACCAGGTTAGGACTGGACTCTCTTGCCTTCCTTCTGGATCACCTGTCATCACCTGCAGACACCTCCTGGCTCCATTTCCATCCATTTTCTGGGCAGGAAATAAAAGACTACTGCTGAGCACCTGATTCATTTAATGATACCATATTGCAACTTTCACATGCCTTATTTTCAAATCCACTCTTGTCCAGGGAGCAGCTCAGCACACTGCACTGCCATTGCGGCCTTGGGGGCAGTGAATATCCTGAGTGCTAACCTGGAGGATGAGCTGTGCTGCAGACTGGTGCAGTGCCTCTGTCCACCAGCAGTCCTTGTGCTGTTCTTCATTTGCCGTTGCAGAGCAGCTTCCCCTGAGCATCCTTGTGCAGTTCCCGGAACTGCAAGGTCTGTGTTATGGGTGAGGCCATTTCCAGGTCCTGAATAAACTTCTCACAGTGCTAAAACAAGGCAAGAGCTGTGCAAACACACATGGTGAAGCCAGCTTTATACAAACGCTGTGGCTTTTAATTCTCAGGTAACCTGGCCATGTGAAAGTCAGGGGTCTAAGCTCTCACCTAGCAATCAGTGCTCACCACTTGCAGCTCACATCCTGGGCTTAAAACCTTCCTCAGGGACTTGCAGCTTGCCAAGTGGAGTTCCAGCTCTGGAGCAGTGCAGGTCAGACACCTGATTTCACACCACTACAGGCTTGATTTCATGCCAGTCCCTTTGAGGTTCAGCAGAAGCCAGACTTCAAAACCAAAGCGGGGAATTACACGTCCTGGAGTGGCTGCCCACCATGGAACCAGCTGGTCTCTGCCTGTGACACAGCGCAGTGTCTCAGGCAAGGCAGGACGGGCACATGGTGATCTCCTGTTTCTGCTTCCCTTTTCCCTCCAGGAGAACAGCCATTACACAGACGCGGAGGACGCCAGACTACAGTAACCAGGTACAGCTCACACTGCTTTTTAGAGGCTGATTCAGCTGGGTCACTGATCAGCCCCTCGCTCCTTTTTCCTAAATCACACACTATGTCTGTGAGGTTGCAGGAAAACGATGCACCCTTGTATCCCCGCTGCCCCTTGTTTCTCCTTGCAGCCCTTTTAGAACAGCAGTGAGTGATGGTGTGAGGAAAGCACGAGGCTAAACCCTGTCCTGGCACGTTGAGCAAGACAAGCAAAACTGAAGTGCTGTTGTCATCTCTACCCAGCATTCGAAAGGAGAAACATGGCCCAACATCTTCCACCCATCTGTAAAGCAAAGACAAAGAAAACTCATCCCAGCGGATCCCCACGACCCCGTGCAATGGATTCAGAGCTCTGCAGTTGGCACAGGCAGCAGCCAAGCCCGGTGCAATCCATAGTCACCCCTGGCTGGGTATGGACCCAGTTAGTCAGAGACGGTATGGGCTGTTGGCAGGAGAGGAAGGAGAACTAAACCCAGCTCAAAAAAGACTTTTTTTTTTCCCATGCTAGGTGAGAGCCAGAGCATTTGGTAACTGGGGGACAAGTACTATCTCAGTTTGGACAATTTGTATTCTCACACTCAAGGTCACATTGAGGAACGGGGTGTGGGGTGAGCTCTCCTCCCAGAGCGGTCACCTCCTGCTGTGGCTCTCATCCCGTGCACTGCTGCAGGTACCTGGCTGCTTCCCGGAGCCAGTGGCTGTGCGTGTGCTGTGCTCGTTGCAGCTGCTGAAAGAGAGGAGAAGGCAAGGGGAGGCTGCCTGCAGGAAAGCAAGTGATCCCAAGCAGGAGAAACTAGACATCTGTCATCTTCAGCTGTACAGCCTCTCCATTTTCTACTGAGAAACCACTCTGTAAAGGCTGAGCAAGTCCCTGCAGAGAGGAGGTGCAAGCATGCATCATGCAGGTGGGTGCAACCCTTCTGGAGCAGCAGCTCCCTGGAAGGGCTGTGACCCATCCCCAGCCAGAGCAGTCAGCCCCTGCCCTGCAGCCCATGTCTGCTCCCAAGCCAGCTCCCCTGCACCTCTGGGCCACCAGGACAGCAGTGCCAGCTCCTGACCACCACAGCTGTGCTCCATCTGACAGCTCTGCAGTGCAGCAATGCTCCCGGGCACAGTGATGCCGGTTACAGTGACCTCCAGCACAACATGTGTGGCTGTGCAAGCACCAGTTCCTCCTGCTTTTGACTCACACCACGTCCTGTGAGCCAGGAGGCTGCAGCAGCCCTTTCTCTCTGCAACGCCCAAGAAGTCTCTCAGCCTTTCTCATTCCTTTCTCTTCCATGGGCTTATGCAGTTTTTCTGGGATCAGAGGCGGACAGGACTGTCACGCAGCACTTTATTCAGATCAGTTGTGTCCTGCCCATCTCCCCTCTGTCTCCCACTCCCCCTCCAAATCACACACACACACACACACACACAATCAGTGCTTTGAATCCAGAATGCTGTCCACACCTTCTCCTCAGTCCAACAGCCCACGTGCACTACCTGGACTGCACAGGGTGCTCTGAAAGGGAACTCCTGCTTTCTGCTCCAGAGCTCAAAGCCAGACCTCTTCGACGGTGTCTCTCTCTGAAGGGTGGAGGGTAGGACAGGTCGTGGGGGCACTGCTTCCCTGCCCAGAGGACCATCCCTGGAGCAAGCATGGCTCTTGAAGCACAACGTTTTATTTGCATTTCTTAGTTTCGAATAAGTCACGAGGGAATTAAGGGATAACCGTGCTTTCCCCTGCCTTTTTCCGGTTCCTGTACAATTTATCCACTGTGTTGTACTGAGCCGTTGTAGAGCTGTTTCCTAGGCTTTGAGAGATGAGCTGCGGTTTTTGCTATGAACTGGCTGTGATGCTGCTGTTTGGGAGAAAGGTGACCTTGTACATATGATCCTGTATAATAAAAGAAAGAGATCTAAAGAAATCTAATTTGCCTTTGTTGCCTGCTCTGTCCTACACAGACACACACCTGTATTTCACACGACCAAATCTTCTTTCCCTCCCTGAGCTCCAGCTCTGCCAGCAGGACGGGGTTTCCCTTGCTCAAGGTGTAAGGGCTGAGCTTGGAGCGCACTCCCTTTTCACACCCACCCAAGCCCCTCTGCACAGAGCTGTTCTGAATTTGGTAAATTTTTGCAGAGGACAAGGGACTTTGGGGCAGTTATCTTTGCTTTTAGCTATAGATACATCCTCACAAAGTGAGTTCTGTACGGAACTGCAGCAAATCTTCTCACAAAGAGGCAAAGGCAGAGCAGTGGGGTGGGAAAGGGGAACACTGTTCACCCTTCAAGCCATGAGGCAGCTGAGAAACACCCTGCTGGCTTTGCTGGGAAGGATTGCTACCAAGAGAGGAGCCTCGCCTCTTCCTGCACACTGCTCCTGTCCTCAGCCTCCCCCCACACCCTATTTTTCCATGCAGCCCACACCCAAAAGATGTGGGGTGGGGGCTGCATGCTCTGAAATGCTCTGCTGTCACACGGGAACAGACTGCAGGGAAGAGCAGGGCCCCATTATTGGATTTGCTATGGTGGACTTGTGGTCCTTCTCTCAAATCTGTCAGGTCTTGTTAGTACTTGAATGGCTGCAAAGTTGTCCCCTTGCACGCCCAGCCACGCAGGAGCAGCTTTTCCATGATGTCTCCACCATGATGTCCCCATGGAGTCAGTCCCTGTCGCTTGATGCTGCCGAGCTGGGATGTGCCAAGACAAGGGTTGGGCATTTCCTCTTGAGAAACATTTAATTCACCATCTGCACTCTCTGAAGAAAAGCCACCACTGCAGACTGACAACTCAAATGAGCGTACATCCAGTTCCCATCTCATGAACTGGAAGTTGTTGAAGCTTTTCCCCACCACTCACCAAAGCAAGCTTGCACTACTGAGAGCTGTGGACATCACTTCTCACATTTGCTGCTCCGTTTGTCATTACGGTGACAGCAACATTGTCTTTGCTGGAGACAAACACAGAGTTTTCCATCCCCTACTGTGAGGCCTTCATCTCTGGAAATGTGAAACATGTGAGGTTTAAGCTTTGGGCTTAAATGTGCAGCTCTGGATGGGAGAAGACAATGTGCAAGGGTTTTTGGGGCCCTGCTCTTTCAGAGCAGTAGATATTAGGGCAACACAGCAGGGTTACTTCAGTCCCTAAAACTCCTTTGATCATAGAATCATTAAGGTTGGAAAGATCAAGTCCAACCACAAGGCATCTCTACTAACCATGTCCTTCATTACCACCTTTGACCTTTTCTTGAGCACCACCTCCCTGGGCAGGCTGTGCCAGTGCAACACCAGCGAGTTCTGGACATGGAAACACAACCTGTCAGGCCAAGATGCCTATAACCTTGCCTTTAGTTTCAGTCAGGAGATAAAACAAAAGCCCCCACTGACTAAAATAAATCCCATCACACTGTTAAAATCCATTCACTGCTTTGGAAATGTTTAGGTTATAGCAGCTGCAATAGTAACCATACCAGACAGTGCCTCTGTGTCATATCTCTCCTGTAACACCTTCCCATTATCTGTGGGATCATTCCGTATTTTTCCTTGCTGTTAATAAAGTGGTAGAAACACTGGGAGATGTAGTCAAGTACCTCCAATGGCTCCCGGTGGGTACTAGCCATCAACCTCGAGGAAAGCACCACTCAACCATGGATCAGATGCTGAGGAGCAACGCAGAACCTTGATTAGAAACATTGAAACATTCAAGTAACTGTAAAAATGAGGTATACACTTAGAAAGTACCTGCTAGACTTCAAGGTCTGCCTGGAAGAGCCCAGGGACCAACATAGCAGCACAACAGCTCCTCTGAAGCCTCTTCTTGGGTTGGCTCCTTCCCTGGTACTGTCCCTCCAACTGAAGCATCCTTTGAGGTAATCCCAATATTCTGGGGGGCTGCTGGTTCCTCCTCGGCCAATACAGCCCAATTCACCCTGCTTGCAGCGAGGGACATCCCCAATCAGCTCTTGGTTGGCCAAAGCAGAAGGACAGGAACACTGGCAGCAGCCCTACATGCAGAGCATCCCACTCTGAACTCAGTGTGAGGTTCCTGGGGCCACGGCAGGCAGCTCCAGCCATCAACATGAGGACTGAGACTTCAGGACCTCAAGAGCATGTTCACAGGCCGGGAGCACAAGCAATTGGGAGCTTGTTTGCACATCAACATCTCATGTAGCATTTGAATAACTGCATTAAGAACTGATGTGAAGAGATGAGATGAGGCAGGAATAAGGACAAAAACAGAACTATCATAAATTGATCATAAGGGACTGTCTTTGTGCCTAGAAGTTCTTCTAACACAACTCACATAGCCCTCACTAATCGGCTGTGAGCACGGAATCAGGACAACGTCCAAGCACAGGGGGCACATCAGGCTGATGTGGGCACTGGATGCACATTTGCATTCAAAAACCAAAATTTCAAGAGAGAACAGAAGACGAAAGATGTGTTAATGACAGCATGGGAAGGTGAATTTAAACAAAACAAAGGACAAAAAGAGTGGGAGATATTAAGAAACGTGGCAGTGCTGCTGCCTGAGCCCTGGGACAGAGCAGTCACTGTCTGAGGGGTCACCCAGCTGATGGCAGAGCAGCAGGGTGTGCTCCAGCCCCACTGTTATCCATCACATTCACACCCTGTGCTCATTTTCCCTATATGGCTACCTTGGAATTTCTCTCTCTTCCACGTACCGCCAGGAATGACGAGCCCATCAGTGATATGTGGGCCCTCAGAGAACCCACGAGGACTAAGCCACTGTGCCAACACCATAAGAACAACACCAGAAGTCAAATATTTCAGAGCCCCACCAGCAAAAACAAGGACAGATGTGTTCAGCTCCTCTAATTCGTTCCAGACCTGGCTTTCAAACCCACTTGCTGCATGGGATGTCCTTTCAAAAACAGATCCCAGCTGCAGATGGTGACATTGGGAGCTGTGCTACAGACAGCTTTGAGAAATCTGGTCCTAAATGAACCAAAGCAGAGATCCACTGGGAATTGTTCCCATCTGCAGAAAACCTTAATAGCGCATTTGAGGAGGGATCTGAGCAGGACAGAACAATGCACACTGTCCCATCTGCACTGGGGACATAAGTACCATGTGCTGCCTTTGCAACTGCTCTTCACAGCGTTCATCTGATGCCAACCAGGTCCAAGTTACACACAGCAGGAGTGTTTCCCCAGCAGCAGGACATGCAGAACCCACACCACTCTCTGGGAGTGGGCAATGAGTGCAGCAAAGAAAGGGGCACCACCTGCAAGAGGCACACGGCAGCCGCACTCCTTTGGAGCCGGTCATACCAACGCTCCACACCACTGTAAGGAGCGTGAAGTCTGCTTTTATTGCAGTTGTCTCAGCTGATCTGGGAGCAGGAAGCCTTCAGAAGATCAGTTGGAAATGCTGTCTTTCTACAGTAACATGCAGAGGCATTTTCCCATGTCAGAATTTTTGCAGAATTTTTATCCTGTTCAAGACATCTTCATTCTTTTTCCTAGAAGAAATGTGCATTGTCAGATGAGCTCAAGGCCTCCTCCTGGACAACAACCAGGTACTTTCCAAGCTGGATGCAACTCTTTGTTAGTGGACACCCATTTAGGCACTCGCTGGTGATGTACAAAGACCAAATCCCCAGACGTGCACTGGGACAGCATAAGGTCTGCTGAAAAAAAAATTAGGTCGCTAAAGAAGCAGCACAGCAGTGCAGAGGGAATGAAAAGAGCAATGTCACTTCCAGATGGAAGAGCTCATCTCAAATCACAGATGTTGGTGTGATGGCAGAAAGGTTGAACCTTCCCAGTGACATCCCATTCCATTCTTTGCTGTGTGACAGATGGCAGCAGAGGAGTGCATATGGAGCAAAGGTGTGGAAATGCATTCCTCCACGCAGAACTGGCACCCCTAGACATTCACTGATGCTTGCTGAACATTCATGGAAACCTAACAGTGGATGCTGGCACAGCGAGGCAGTGGGTGGTGCATTTCAGCAGTGGTGCAGAGAGGTATTAAGGCTCTTGTTCATCGCTGGTGAAAACGAAGTGGCAGCTGTTGAAAAACAGCAGTTTGCAGCTGAGAACTTGCTCTATCAAAGTGCTATTGTGCTCTTTGTATCTATTGTCTTTTCCATGGAAACGAGCAGGAGACGATACTGTTTAACGTTGTAGTCAATGTGGTAGGCTGTTTCAGCATCTCATACTGCCCTGCCAGTGAGGAGCTGCAGGGCACAAGCAGCTGGGGAGGACAGGACTCAGACTGTTGTCCCAAACCAGCCCAGGGATGCCCCATACCATGTGGCATCACGCAGAAGTAGAAAACCAGGGGAGATGGCCAAGGATGAACTGCATTGTGCAACTCATTTGGTTTATGCTATTATCTCCTCATTTTCCGTCCTATTGAACTTTTGCCACCTCAACCTACAGGTTGTACCTGCTTTCCAGTTTTCTCTCTCATCGCCCAGCCCACTCCACTCTTCGAGCCCAAAGATTTCATCTGTCAGAGTTGAGATTTAACAGCCACATTCCCCATCCACAACAAAGCGTAGGGACTAACAAAGCATGCCATGAGAGGGGGATGCCTGCAATTAAAAACAAATGGTCAAGGTTAAAAAAAAAAAAAAATAAGAGACCACATGTGCTGAAAAGGGCAGCCCTGAGCATCCCCTCAGTCTCTGGGAAACTCCTCAATGGCAGCGACAGCCTCACACCTGAACAACCACTTCAGAGAACCTGAGAGATTTTTGCAGAGCTCCTTCAAGAAGGAAGAAAAGGGAAAAATTCCATCCCCTTGCTGGCTGGGACCCTTTGTTTGAGAGTCAGGAAGCATGGGGACAAAGCAGGGAGGGAGAACAGCAAAAGCTTAATTCCAGATGAACTTGCGTTCCCCAGAATGACAGATCGTGCTGCACAAGGGCTACTCAGTGCTGAACAAAAAGCAAAGCATGAGGCCTGCAGCAGGCAGCAGAGAAAGGCGCTTTGGTCCACTAAACTGAAAAGGATCACAATGCTTTTTCTCACTCTCCTTTTGGGCCTGGTTCTCAGAAAGGAGCAGATCTAGTTTTTTCTCCCTGCAGCAGAATTAAGATTCCTTTTTTCCAATGGTCATTGCCAGAGGATGACTGAGGCCACATTGGTAGCTCCAGGATCCAGCCATGCCCCTTACCAGTGTGAGTATGCTCCATGTTGCAGAGCAAAGTGTTTCTGTGTGGAAGAAAGAAATCAAAGGAAACCTCTGGGACAATAACCAGAGCAGCAAGCAAGGCTTGGGGAGGGAAAAGAAAAAAAAAAAAAAAGAAAGGATTTAAAACTCATCTGCTTTGATACAGAATTTAGAAAATCCTCAAAAATATTTTGAAAACATTAATTGCAGATTTTCCCTTGCTTCCAATCAAGCACATAAATAACATGGATAGAAACACATGGTAAAAATCCAGACACCGGGCTTAATTTTGTCCACAATTACAAACACATTTTCTTCCTTTGCAGCATGCCAGCCAGCAGCAGTGCTAGCAGGTCCTGACATAGAGTACTCTGTGGTTTGGCCTTGGGAGTCACCACGAAGTTCTGCTTTGAGTACAGGAGGAATCTGAAAAACACCAACCCCCTCATCACACATGGAAGCTGCTTATAGAAGCAGAATTAAGTGAGACTCCCACCTCTCAGAGAACACGGATTCACCACAGAAATGGAATGGACCGAGGGAGTTATCTACACATTTCTGTTGAGTGTTCAGCAGGAAAATGATTAATAGCACAGGTGTCAAGTTCCTACTGTTGAATTTCAGAAATATGCATTGCTTGCAATGCACAGAAAGGTGAAGAGCTGCACAATGAGAAACGGAGCTGCTGGTGTAGTCACAGGAGCAGGGAAAGAAGTATTTTTCTTCCTGCAAAGAAAAGCCTCAGCTCTACCAGCAGCAACGTTTCCACATGCAGCCTCACTTCCTCTGCCAAAACCAGCGCTGGCATTTCTCTGCCACATCATTCTATGATTTATCTCGAGTCCTTTCAGCTATCAAGCCAAATAACAAGCATTTGAGATTAGATTTCCCAAGGTTGGCAAAAAGGGACGTGGCACAGGAAGCCACCGCAATCGGGGTTAACTGCCACCATGCCCTGTGCCTATAACCAACCCTACCTCCAACAACACAGGAGCCCGAGCACCTGCACGCTCCAGCTTCAGCCCTGCTCTATTGGAACAGCAGAGAGCAGCTTGTCCTGCCACTGTGTCTGACTTCTGTTTAAAAAAGCAAGCAATTATCTAGCAAACTAAAGTGACTTTGCAGTTCGTTGTCCAAGCGTGCTGACCTGGCAGCTCCTGTGCAGTCTGTTTGCTGCTCAACATCTGCCTTCAACTCCTTCCCAAAGCTCGGCCTTCAGTTTCTTGGATGCTCTTCTGGTGATGTGGAATATACCACTGGAAAAAACACGGGTCAGAGGGGCAGCACAGACACGTGGAGAACCGTTATTTAAAACACTACAGGTAAATTATTACCTGGTCAGCACCATGCACAACTTCACATCCTCCCAGCCTGCAGAACTTCCTGCAGTTTCTATTTCCGTACAGCCTCCCCCAGATTATCAGCACGTGTACTTCCACCTGAACTAACCACAGAGCAATCCCTGCAACTTGAGACAGATCTCGTCCCCTCTTCAGCACCCTTTAAGCCCATCATTTTTTCCCCTTGCTCATCGTTTCAGACCACCATTCCCCAGCCCAACAGGCACGAAACTGACACACACCAGGGATTCCAGGGTACAGGGAGTATGACCGGAGAACACAATCCGCGATGAACCATGCACAGTTGGACCAGATAATAGGAACTCCTTACAAACACCCATCCTTCACTCTTCTTCATACCACCTGAGGTCATAAAAAATACGACTGCTGTAAATCCTTGCTCCGGACAGAGGCTCCCATAAGGTGTGCTCAGGTCCACTCATTTCACTTTAACAGTGCAGCATCAATTTGGAACAGAGCCATGCGACATTAAAAGCAGCTGATCCCACTGCTACTGTAGCAAACCAGGGAACCAGGCCTTGTTTCATTTTACCCATCATGCAGTGACATGAGCAAGGCCACCTAAGCCCTTGAGTCTGACCCCTGTATAAGCAGGAAGAATAGAAGTATTTACCTGGCACACGTGTTCTTCTTTCAAGGATATCAGTAAACTTCAGGCTGATTAACCACAAAATTATTCTACAGTTCTCCTAGGATCTTCAGTGATGCCTTTCAAAAGACTTTCATGGTTTGGGCTGGAACAGGTGTTGCACCTTTACTATTGGAAAGCAACAAACCTACAATAGGTGAGATCGCTTAAAAAAAAGCGTACAAAACTCTCACAGAAGATGTGAAGCGCTACCCAACTACACCACTGTGCTCCTTCTTATCTCCTCAGCTCCTACCCAGCCCATTCAAACAAGGATTCCCTTCTGCTCCATGCAGTCTTTCAGCACCAAATGAAAATCCAGCTCCCACATCTCCACAGGCACCATACAACCAGATGAAAACACGTAGCAACAGAACTGCTTGCAGACAAACCATCCATGCCTGCACACAGGCGCATGGCAAACAAAACTGCCACCTTACTCTGTCAAGAAATCCATTTGTCAGCTGCTTACTTATATTCAGCAGAATAACAAAACCCTACTTTATTTTTTTTTGCCCCTGAACACGTGATTGTACTCCAGACACATCAGCCTGACGAGCTGCGATAGCCATGTAACGCACACAAAGGATTATAATAGTTTTTTCAATATACACTGGGAAAAAGGCAGGGTTTTCGTTTCCAATAAACAAATATCTGCTCCTGGACAGAGGAGACTTATGTGCCAGCAAAGTCCACACCAAGATGTGTTACACTCCATCAGACATCAGCACCAACACCTGTGGGCTTTCATGTAGAGACACAAAGTGCACCTACATAGTGTCTGTACTCGTCAGTCCTCACACATGGTGGGTTTATTTCAATATCAACACCAACTTGCTGATCCAAATATAGTGAAATTAAGCACTGTATTTAACCAACTCAAACAGTCTCAGCTGATGACCATACTGCCTTTTAAGACGGATGATTAATTTTTAACGACAATAAAATTATGAGTCGGGAGAGCACGCATGCAAAAAGCAGTGTCAGGTTTTCAGCTATTTTAGCAGGTCACTGAAAGAAGGCAACCAGCACTTCTCCAGTTTTACTTTTAATGGGAGAACACCTATTTGCTAGAGGGAAAAAAACAAGAATACAATAAAAACAAGAATAACAATGACGTTACAAGAGGCACTGATCCTGGCTTTATTCACTTAAAGTTACATCCAACATTTGTAATAGCTCACTTGAAATTCATAATGCTTTTAAGAAACCAACTATAAAAATCTTGATTTTTGCCTTACAGTGCTGTCAAGTTCTCAAATAGCAAGTAAGTGACTTCCAGCAAAACTGTGTTGTGCATTAACATATGTACAAAGATTAAAACTCGGTAGAAACCCTTCAGTTTCTGATATTCCATGTTCACTATCACCACAGTTTTCCCCTAGGGAGGAAGCAACTCTGCTAAGCTGCAGGGATGCAAGCCAATAGGCCTGAGCTATTGCACCTTAACCTGACTGCACCACTTTATAGATTGGTTAAGTGAAAACTGACATCTATTTCCCATCCCCCCCAGTACAGTACTCACGAGGGATTTCACCCTCCATTTGCATCTCTGTACTTGGCAACTGTAAGAAAACATCTGCAGCACTAGAAAACAACTGGAAGTTAGGGGAGCACTACGTGCATCCCTCAAAGAGTACTGATGCTGACTGCTAGCAGAGAGTAGTACGTCTTATAACCACGAGGTGACAATGTGTTAACTTGAAATATAATCTACTTGGTAGTATGTTTTGTAAATTCAAGATTCATCCAGAAGTGTGTTGCAGCCATCATATAATGATGTCACCTACTTTTTAATTATTTGCTGCATTTAAATATTTTTTTAAAGTGATGAAGAGTGCAGTACTTAAGAAATATAAACATTTCTCTATTAGAAATTGCAAAATTTAGTACTATGATACTATGAAAGCTTATAATAGCTTACCAATTCTGTGTTAAGACTCAGCATCAATACGGTGTCTGAACTAGCTCAAGCTACAGTCTGCCTAAAAAAGCAGTATCAACTTGTCCTGATGTTACTGCCTGTGACCAATACATTCCCGTTCTGAACTGACAACAAAAGCACAACCAGTTCTTACGTTGGCACATCACTTCTGTTCTGCGACCAATTTCTGTCTAATGACAGCCTGATTACATAGATCATGTCTGTAATTTATGTAATCATAAATGTGATCATTATGTGATCAGCCGATTACATAGAACTGACAGTCCTAAACTTCAATCTGAGTCTCAGGCACAGAACAAAACACCAACCATTCCCAGGAACAGTTTAAAGCGGAAACTAAAGGAAAAACCCAAATCGAAGACACTCACTGTTACAGTATCTTTAATTTATCTCGTGTTTTACAGAAGTCTGAATGGATTAAAAAGCACCTCCTTCCCCATCACGTTCCTTACAGTTGGTAAAATATATTCAATGAGCAAATGTATGTGAACAGCTTGAGGATCTGCAACTTGCAAGGATTTCACAGACCAATCAATCAAAAGCCAAATTTCTTGTAGTTTTTAGAACCTTGTTTTAATATAATGGTAAGTAAATCCATTCCGATTGTAAACCTGTCCAGTCATATCTCCCCAAAACACTTTGCAAAATCCAGTGTTGATTAGCAAACTAGTTAGCTTTGGCACGGAGCTGTGCTCTCTTGCCTGTGACAGCCTGGAAACCAGTTTTGATGCTGGCGACGGAGCAGCGGGAGTGGCAAGTCTCACACTGCAAGAAATATAATCTGGTGTCCTTCTGTAGAATTGTGTCTGGTGACCGACACGTATGACAGGTGACATACTCCTCTGCAGAAAAGGAATTAATTTGTAGTTAAAAGACAGTGCATTATCAGCAGGAAACAAAAGAAACAGATACACTCCACCATTCCTTCATCCTTTAGTTTAACAGCTGTTTTCAAAAGGCTGCTTCAATTGCTCTGATGAATTAGAAGCAGTTTACTGTGAAGATCACAGAGGCTGAGATAAGCTAAAAACTTCTCCCAGCTCCCAAGTTAACAAAGAGTGGGTTTCATGCAATACACTGAGCACTGGCACCAGTGCTTTAAAAATGATGATCAGTTAAAGCTTCCCTCTGGCTTCTCATAACTTTCTTTGTTGAAAATACATCCCCAGATGTCAGATGTCAAGATACAGCACTGTTTAAAGCAGCATTTCATTGCTGCAAATAATCCATAAGTCCCTTGACTAGCAGCACACATGCTTCATTTGTTAATTAACACATACAACGAACTTGAACAGTAACAGTTACTGTTAAGTTTTGATGAGGACTACAAAAACCAAAGTTAAAGCCAGATGAAGACAAGAAATTCTCAATCCCTTGCACAGTTTTCCTTGTCATGATTCAGTGCCAGGACAGATCACTTCTGTGACATGGCACATCAACCTTCACTCACATCATCCCACTATCAAGTAGCAGCAAAGCCATAACTTGTTTGCCCAAACCCTCCATCACATGCACAAGCATGTGGGCCACACACAGGCCACTAGTCCTCAAAAAGGGTCTGCTAAAAATCTGTAGGGGAAAAAGGAGCTATACTTACTGATATATCTTCTCAAGACATTTTCTATCTGTTTTTGCTGGAATCTTCCTTTGATTACAAGTTGGTTGTTACCATCTATTGAGCCACTAGTTTAAAAGAAAAAGGAATATGAAGTAATTGATCTACAAAAAACATCATATCATAAAAAAAAAAAAATGCATATGAAGTTAGGAACACGAAGCAAGATAACTAATGCACTCGAGGTAAGAGTAAGCCAGAATTACTTCATGGGAAAACTGCACGTAAAATTCTGACAGCACTTTAAAATCTACACAAAGGTCACAAAAACATAATGCTAACTGCAATAAAAATAGTCTCCAAGAGAGAGATCAGTTCCAAAGTTAAGCTTCCAAATCATGGAATTGAATTAGCACCTGCTTATCTCACAGAAGCAACCAAGACAAGTCTAGTATTCTGCCTTACTAAGACCCTCTTCCAGCCACTCTGACACAATACATTGAATGTACTCATATTACAGTTCACAAGTTTTTTTGTTTCAAATCATCCAAACCTGCAGTGAGACTCTGTTATACCCACACTGCAATTAGCTGGCTTGATTCTGTACATCTGCCTAACTGTTTTAATCTAAAAGACAAAAATGACTAGACAACCAGAAAGTTCATTATCACAGCACGACATCTTTGATATAAAAAGGCCTTTGGAAGCACAAGTTTTTTTGTGCTAAGACACAAGAATTTTACATATGGCATTAGATACAGTAACTAGCTACCAGCCCTCAAAACTCCCATCAGATGGGCAGATACTTTCTCCTCCTCAGCAACTACATGGCTTAAGGTAATTACGAGCTGAAGAACCATCCTCACTAACTGAGTCAATCAGCTCTGTCATTAGATCATTTTTTGAGAGAAGTTCTAGTTCAAGTGTTATCCTAACTGCTCCCCAGGACTGAGAGCTTGCCTCAGTACCTCTCCCATGAGCTGGTATCTCTTCAGTCACCCAGCACAGCATCTTGGTGCAGGGAAAGAGAGCCTGATGTTCAAGTACATATGAACACATCTAAAATGAGGAATCTTACATCTGATCAATGACAACTACGCTGCCATTGCTTTCTGCATACACACACGTACAGCCCCACAGCCTTACCTTGTACCCAATTCTGCCAACAAAAATGCCAGGAGATGTTTTGGCTGACGATGTAATCTAAAAATAAGAGTAAGGATATCTTTAACCTCTGTCCTCCAGAGAAATTTGATATCTATACAGAAATGGCAGGCTAAAATCACCTCAAATTATCAAATTTAAAAGAGCAGTGCCAAAAGGTTTGTGTCAAGTAGCAGAAGCAGACAATGAACTGAGGACACAAGAAAGCTGAACAGTACACACACACACAAATCACAGAGAGTAATTACTGCCATTAAGTTGAAACCAAGTTTTTTTGTATCTCAGATTTTCTACTCTTAACCTCACACTATCCTTCATGCCCTGCAAAAAGCATTGCTAGCTATGACTGCAATTTTACTTCACTGTATCTCCCAGATGCTCAGTACGATTATAAGGAATATTTTCTGGACACCTACAAAACAAATCAGATACGCACTCCTAGAAGTGCCCACAATTAACATAGGTAATTAGGATGGAAGCAGCATTAGAAAACAATACTGAACTCCATGACATTTACCAAGAGAACAGTACCTGCAGTTTATCTCAAAACTAAAAACATTCATCCCTCCCCTGTAACTGAAGCCTTGCAAGTAAACACCACTGGAGACCGAGCTACAGACTTGCTACAAGTGAACTAACTCAACAAAGCAATAGGTTTTCTTTCAGTCCACAACATCCATGAAGCAAGCCTACCATACTGGTAACTACAGTACAAAGTAAGACATTACATCACCTTCATAAATACCATACTAAGAAAAACAGAGAAAGAGAACAGTACGTCAAACAGCTCTCACTTTGGTTTGTCAGTCTTTTGTCAAAAAGCACCTATTAAATGCTAAAAGCACTTCTACTATTCTTAAGAACATTAAGAGTAAAACTTACAATTTGCAGATATCTGTAAAGTTGACAAAAGATGTTTTCTTGGTCCCTACTCTTACCACCTGCGGAGGCTTCATGACAAATTTCCGTTTCTCTCCAGCTACCATATCCGGATTTTTTTCCCGCATGATGTTAAATACTCTATTGAGCAACTGCAAAAATAAACAAGTCATCATTCAAGATATGCAGGACATCCACGTTGAAGTACACCGCTCCTAAAAAACCTGAGACAGCACTGACAACGAGCATTAGGCCACATCCACTCATTAGCATTCCCCTGTAAGCTTCTGAACACACTTAAACCCAATCTGATAAAAGCAGAGGCAGATGTTTTCACAGGAGTTTGCTTGATTTATAACCTTCAAGTACCCCAGCATGCTTGCAGAAGTCATTTTAAAATTCACTAAGGTTGTTCCATATGAAAGCTAACTGTGACAAAAGATTCACTGATATTCTTCTGTTCACAAGATTCACAGCCTAAGCCTTTAAATTTAAGTTGGAAGGAGGACATATGAACATAAGGCTCTGCTCTGATGCAGCACACCAACAC
Organism: Callipepla californica brunnescens; assembly: GCA_023055505.1. Taxonomy (NCBI): domain Eukaryota; kingdom Metazoa; phylum Chordata; class Aves; order Galliformes; family Odontophoridae; genus Callipepla; species Callipepla californica. Next base: position 2,273,776 of record JALIRH010000017.1, on the reverse strand, counting down.
GGAAGATTCTTTGAAAGCCTTTTAACATTACCTCATCATACGTGTAGTCCCTTTCTGAGCCTGCCCATGCAGGTCCCGACTGAAGGCTAAAAGAAATTCCATCATCTTTTTTGCTATCTTCATCCTCAAAAGCTGTAAAGAAAGTTGTATGGGATTCATTAAGAAAAAAAGAATATTTATTTCTTTAACCTTGAATGCACACTGTTTCTCAAAGGTACACCAACAGATGATTTCACTGAGATGAGGAATCTCCCTTCACGTGGCTAGAAGGAGCACGAGCAATTACTGTGAATTCAGTCTCCTTGTATAGAACACTCTTCTGATAATCATGATAGTGGTAAGGAGAACAAAACTAATCTTTAGACTAAAAACAAACAAACAAATTATTCACCTACAAAATGGCCTTTTCAGTTTCAGTACCTCTCTAACTACATCCTATTTTTACCTTCATCCTTTTCCAGTATTTCATCTTCATCTGGAAACTTCACAAACTTTTTCTTCTTCTTCTTATTGCCCAGCATGATGTCAAGGTCATCTTCAGGTTCTACTACCTCTGGCACATCTCCCTCAATTTTTAACTCCTACCAAAATAAATAAATAAGAATTAAGACTGCAACATACAGCATTAAACAAACATAAATCTTCACCGTGCAGCATTAGAACTCATCTAGTACAGCATACTACCAGAATAAATATTAGCATTATCTACCACAGTGCTGAAATGGAAAAGAACAGAAACTAAAGTCTGTTGAGGAAAGCCCTGCACTACAACAGACGAAACAGGGAGATTCTTAAGAAGTCAGTCTGAGCTACAATGAGGAACGTGCACCTAACACACAACAGTTTTAAAACTCTATCTAGTCTATGCTGTTTCCTTTAGAATACACTGTTTCCTATCAGGAACTCAATGCAGAAAAGAAACTTCCAGTAAACACTGGGCTGGTCAGAAACAAGGTCACACCCTTCTTCACTAAAGGCATCAGCCATATTAGGGTGCAGGGGAACAAAACCCCTTACAATGCCACAGACAACATAAAGCAAAGCTGTGCTACTCACAGCCAGACTAATTTATCACATTTCTTTCCTAGATTTGTTATCACAATCCTTTCCTGGATGCAGGTGTGTTTCTGCACTGACAGAGAGCACACACAGCAAGCATTTGGCCTGCTCGGGTCAGATCAGAGGGGCTTTTAATACTCAAAAAAGCAAAACCCAAGATCAGGTTTACACCTAGCATAACATTTATCTGCCCTCTTGCTCTCTGAGCTTCCCAGTTACAGTGACACACGATACTAAGTTATGACTTGGAATAAAACTTGAGAGGAGTAAAAATATCTTGCACAATTTCTGGAACACAGAATGGCAGCCAATCTTTTCTGAAGAAAACATGAGAATAAAAACAGATTCCATAGCAGATAAACACCCTTCATTTGAAGGGCGGCCTTTAGAGGACTGTTCTGTGTGCTGCTTCTGACATCATCTACCTTCTTCTCTCACCTCAAGAGAGTTAACCCTGCTGAAGATCAACTCTTTACTGTAAGTCACAAAATTACTGGCTTATTGCAAATACATTTGATTTCCTCGTTTCCAGACAAGATGCCTTTGTGTATTAACATATTCAGAACTACCATACATGAAGGATACAGTGAAACTCCTATCAACTACACCAAGACAAGATGTCAGACTGGAAACAGCTCTTCCACAGACAATCCCCAGAAAATGAAAGCAAGAGGGTTTCTGGCAACAGACAAGATGGCCTGGTTATGCAAACAAACCTTTACACCTTCTTCTGCTTCATCTATATCAAATATCTTCTTTGGCTTCTTCTTCTTTTTCTTTTGATTGAAGAAGTTCAAATCATCCAAGTCATCTGTTGTATCTAACAACAAATGGTTGTCAAAAGTGCAGATGTTAATAACTGCAGCAACAGTTCAGATGTTACTTTTCCAATTCACATCCAAAGTCTTCAAAACATTACAGCAAAACACAGTGACCTGCAGCCCCTGCAGATATCATTCATGTTTCAGGAAAGATCATTCTCATCTACCCCTAGACATTGCAAGAGTTCAATTTAGAAGGCCAAGTCATATGTGCATATATAAGGTTATTCCCAAAAAAAGATTACGAGTAACAACCTCATTGTTGCATTCACAGCTGCTCAAAACCTAGGAATCCTTTTAAACATATCTCTATTATTCACATTATAGCTCAACTGGAGAATTATTGCAACAACTGCATACAGAAGATATAAAACATCATAACATCATAACAACTTAAGTCAAGAAAGCAGAATTAACATAAGCCATTACAAGCTTGCTGTATGCTTGTGGACATGGTTTTAGGCAGGAAAAGCAATTTAGTTCTTTCAAATAAGCAATAGATTATTACTATTCAAAAGCTCTTGAATAAAAGAACTGTAGGGGTTGGAAGGGACCTCTAGAGATCATCAAGTCCAAGCCCCTGCCAGAGCAGCTCCCAGCCCAGGCTGCACAGGTAGGCATCCAGGTGGGTCCTGAACATCTCCAGAGAAGGAGATCCACCACCTTGGTGTGCAGCTGTGCCAGTGCTCCATCACTGCACTGCGAGGAAGTTCCCACACATTTGTGCAGAACTTCCCATGCTTCAGTTTGTGGTCATTTCCCCTCGTCCTATCACCACGCACTGCTGAGGAGTGTTCAGCTTCATCCCTTTGGCTCCCTCACCTTATGTATTTATAGACATAGACCAGATCCCCTCCAAGTCTTCTTTCCCCAAGTTTGAACAGACCCAGGTTGCTCAGTCTCTCCTCATAAGAATGCCCCAGGCCCTGTATCATCTCCGTAGCCCTCCACTGGAGTCTTTCCAGGAGATCCCTGTCCTTTTTGTAGTGGGGAGCCCATAACTGGACACAATACTCCAGTTGTGGCCTCACCAGGGCTGAGCAGAGGGAGAGGATCACCTCCCTTGACCTGCTGGCCACGCTCTTTTTAATGCACACCAGGAATAACTGGATAACTAGAACCTCATCATTATGCATTATTATACCACACCCTTGAAATGGGGATTCTAGTCTCAATACACAGAGCTACCCTTTAAGAGTTTATTTACATGGATTCATTTTACCTTTCTTCCTGCTGTCTTCTTCATCTGCTTCAACATCTTTGTCTTCTGTTGGCTCTGGTTCAACTTCTTTTGTTTCTGACTGCTGAGTCTCTTCTGTTTGTGTATCTGCTCCTTCCTCATCCAACATAAATGGCTTCTTCTTTCTCTTCTTCTTCTTGCTCATAGTGGGATCAAAAATCATCTACAAAAGTCAAGAGTTCATTAGCAACATAACCTGGCATTTAGCATTTATAAAAACTTTACGCTTTCCTCCACGTTCCTTATGTTAACTGAACTGTCCTTTAGATTCCAACTCCATCTGGGATTGTTCTGTAACTGCAACAATGTAATACAAGTTAAATGACTCAAATAAGGTTTCTATAAAAGCATAACTGATTGCCTTCCCTGGTATAACTAAAAAGAGGACATAAAAGAGGAGAGAAAGAAAAAGCTAGACTACCACTCAACAGCTTCAACTTCTGCTGCTTTTCCCCACAATAGTTAAGACTTACTCAAGTTTTCTGTTACATATGTACTAGATTGGCTGAAAACATCACAGCTGGGAGCTCTGACAGATCATTTCATTGTCACTATGAACACCAATACTGAGGTAAGGCCGTGTGAAGCAACTGCTGCACCCTTCAGCACTACACACACGCACACAAGATTAAGGCTGCCCAGGGGGGTTGTGTTATCTCCTTCTCTGGAGATATTCAAGACCCACCTGGACACCTACCTGTGCGACCTGGTGTAGGGAACCTGCTTTGGCAGGGGGGTTGGACCCGATGATCTCGAGGGTCCTTCCAACCCCTATGATTCTATGAACATCTACCACACTGAGCACAGTTATCTCCAGATTCATTAAAAGGCAAAACTTCGCAACAACTCTCTTGACAAGAACACTCTGGACTAGAGACAATCCTAGAAGAGGCAGGTGCTACAGCCTGACTTGCATCAGCTTAACACTATGAAAAAGCAAAGGTCTCACCTCCAAGCTGTCAAGTCCCTCAGCTCAGTCTGCTTTATCTAGTCTGACTCTGATGGTCTGGATACATCAATCAGCACAAGTTCTTTTTCCAACACAGGATTGCTTTGTGCTACTTCATTTAAAATAACACATGTCTGACATTGTAGCTATCGCTCAGTTTGTTACACTCTGGTCACTCCTCCACACTGCAGTGTATATACATATGTACAGATATATTTCGTACCTCAAGCAACTGAAGACACTTAAAAAGAACTGGAGAAAGGGTCTCGTGATCTAATAATTGAAGAATGTTTTTTCATTGAGGTAAAATTTAGGATCACGATTACCCCTCACTCAGAACAACCATTCCAAATGAGAAATTCTCCAACTTCCTGTTTTATTACATCCTCAAAGGTCTTCTTTCCATAAAGCAATCTCTTCCTCATATTTTTCACTCTCCTGCATGTCATACTCTTGTGATACTCTTCCGATTCTCTGTAGAAGATATGTTTCAAAAAAGGCTCTGAACTGAGATGAGAGGCAGTATGCAACACCCACGTAAACATCCACAGAAGCCTGAGGCTTTCAGACTGCTGCAGTGTGCCTTTAGTTGTACACAGCATGCTTAGAATGGCTTTCTAAAAAGTTCTGTTGGCTGCCTTCCCTCTCAGGCACATGTATGAATCACGCTCCCGCAGGGCGGAGCACTCAAAGAATGTGCACAACTGCTCACACTGTTTGCTGCCTTCCTCCTGTATCCTCTCAGGCTGCTGACACAGGAAAGCTGCCTGCATAGGCAAGGGTGTACAGCCTTGGGAACAAGCAAGCAAACAGCAGTTTCAAGATAAAGACTCCTCTGAATGATGCAACTCTGAGAGACTCCACAGACTTATCTTCAAGATCTTCTGCACATAGCTGCAAGAATAAGATGATTAGATCAAGTGTAACTGCATAGAAGGAATCACTCCACAAATCACTCTTCCCCTTCTAAAGGGAAAAAAAAAAAGATACCTCTCATCCTGAACTGCCATAGGACGTATCTTCAGCACCAAACTAAGGACAACATCTAGAGTCAGGAGGTGGTTTTAATGCTGAAAAAAGAAAGCCTCTCTAATGGAGGTGTATGGCCCTCCAAGTGGCCTTCTGCAGAGGTTCACTGCTCCAACAGCCCGCTCAGCTCTTCAGAGACACCATGCCCAGCCAGGCAGGCACAGCCAAGCTGCACACAAGCTCTGGTCACACCAGGCTAACTGCCCTGAGGAAACTGAATACAGGAGTTGGACAACCTGAGAAGGACATCTGTGCCTGAACTATTTTTGATCGTCAAGAACTTACATAAGAACTAAGCAGGACTGTTAGGTCACACACGATTTAAAAAATAATAATAATAATAATGATATGTAGTAACCAACCTGCTAACCAGACAGTTCTGCGTTAGGCACTCCTGGGCTACAAACTTTAGACATTTCTCCACACTTCCTCTCTATTCAGTACATTTGATTAACCAAAGCATTATGACACCATCTAAGCATGAGGAGTACCAGACAAGTTGTAGGCCTACTGAAGAGGCAGTAGCCTCCAAGCTAAATATGCTTAAGCCTGTGCTTCTACTACAATGAAATGAGAAACTGCCATCCTGTTTCAGCTCTCAAATTCCTATATGGATTTTCCTCTCCTGTAGGCACCACTTCTTTCTCACACCATATATCCACTCCCTGTTTCAAAGGCTCACCTGGTCAAAATCCCAGCTTACAGAAATCAAGTAAGCGAAAGACAAGAAAAATATATATAAAGTTAGAGCTTCAAGTCTAATATCCAGAACAGAAACCCACCTGCTGGGGATTCTACCAGAGGTCACAATCCCACTCCATCAGTCTGAATAAACATGGGCATGCCTACCAAGCACAGACCAGCACTGCACTGTGCAAGTCAGTACAGGTATCCTCACACTGCACTGCTCTCTACAGTTATTTAGAGCTAATCAGCACCTAAACCCTCCAGCTGCTCAAAACAAAGCATTATGTGGTGGTGTTTCTTTGGAGCATCTTCTTCGGGCAAGACCTCCTTTCATTCAGCATCTAGCAGGATTTTGGATATGTATTAGGTTTTGTTTTGTTTTTTTTTTTTTATATGACCATTAGAGGTAAATGGACTGCTCACCACTTCCAAGTTTTGAATTCTGCTCCTCACAAACAGGAGGCACGCTGTCCCTTGCTGTACCACGCTGCTGGGCAGCACTCACACAGGAGCTGGATCTACCAGGAAGTTTCTCTGCTGTAATGGTCTGAAAATTGTATGCCATGGTCCAGTGCAACTGCCCATGGAAGAACGCCGTGATGTAAACCAAAGAATTATAACATCTACAGTACAGATTTCTCTTTTGAGACTCACACCTTCCTCCTTGTCAGCTTTAAAAGACAGAACACAACTGACACCTTTAAAGCTTAACAACAGCAAGCTGCTTATCTCATAGGAGCCAGATACAGAGGAGCTGCGGGTGCACTCACTCACCCAAATACTATCCAGAAGATCGACAGTGACAGCACAACTACCTACTGCCACCTTCATTCTGTCAGTCTGCAAGATATATCAAAAAACAGAGATGAAACTGAAGTACACTAGATATTCCTGATCTCACCTTAGTGTCAGAACATACGCATTACACAAGAAAAATAATGTTGGTGACACAAACTAGTTCCAAACTCCAGATTAATTACTGCACAGCCTTACAATTACCCGAGACAAAAAGCATCTGATGCAAAGGCTCTAATTTCTGGAGTCAGAGTGCTCTGTGCATATCTGCACACCATTAGACAAAAATGCAGGACACCCACAGCAGCTGAATAACCAGCCTCAGCTACCACTGAAGTAACTTGTAATCACACAAGTTTATTACGTCAGAGAAGCTGTGAGCTGCCTGTCTGCAGGGTAAGGGTGAGCATACTTTGCTCGGAAATGAGCCACAGAGATGTTTTAAGCGACATCAAAGAAAAGAAGTGTCTGTTTCTATACATTCTGCCAGCACTGTTTCCCACCAGCCGTGTCTTCCATCAGGGTGCTCACAGCCTCATACGTGGAAAGCTTTCCTTTACCCATCGGAGAGACTGAAACGAGGCTACCAATGGCTCCAGCTAAAACACATGAAAAAACTTCTCGGTGGCAGCTGCACCCGAAAGCGTGCATTTACAAAAACCACTGCATTTGAACAGCCGCGTGTTATCACTCGTTAAGATGCACCTAATGAGCTGCTAGCTATGAAAGACGAGAAACTAAAGCTCCAAAAAGAAGGAAATACTTAGGAGAAATGGCACCGCCAGAGGAGCACGAGGCGCCCGGGGGAGGCAATGCCGGCACGTCCCCTTCACCGCCCGGCCCCGCCGTGCGGGACACGGGCACGGCTCGGGGAGCTGCGGGACCGCACCGCGAGGAGAGCTCCTGCGGGCCCCGAGCGGGGGCCGAGGTCCCGCCGAGCCCCGACCCAGCCCCGGGGCGGAGGCCGGGCTGCGGCCGCCGCAGGCCTCGGGCCCACTCTCCCACATGGCGGCGGCGGCCCCGGCTCCGGCCGAGCGCGGCCCTCGGGCTCCGCTCCTCCCCCGACGGCGGCGGCGAGCCTCACCTCGTCGCCCGACATGGCTGCGGCCGGGCGCGGAACGGGAATCGGATGGAAAGCGGCGGGGCTCAGGGACGCTGCCGGCCGATGCCCGCAACCGCCGCGCTCGCCTCTTGCATCAGCGCTCGCCTCCCCCACAGCGCGCCTGCGCGCCCCGCCGCGCCGCCTGCCGGGAGCTGTCGTTCTCCGCGATGCGCATGCGCCGCCGGATGGCGCCCGGCGGTGGCGCTCGGCTCGGCTCGGCTCGGCTCGGCTCGGCTCGGCTCGGCCCGGCCCGGCTCGGCCCCTCCGCCCGAGCTCTTCCCCTCCGGACGGGTGGGGGTTCCTCGCACCGAAGTAGAGCAGAAGTGCAATGCTGTTTGTAAATGAAGGAAGGAAAGCTTTCCTTCCCGCCTCCGGAGAGCACGCTGCCCAGCCCGCCTGCTCGCTCGGGGCCAGCAGAGCAGCTTGCTCGTGTCCTTGTCCTGAGGCGCTTTGGGTGCCGACTCTTCTGACGGCGCTTTGTTTGCCGTCTGCCCACTGAAAGCGTTTGTGCTGCGTTGAAGCGGAATTCCCCGCTCGTCCCATGCCTGCCGCCCCTGGTCTCTGGGCCGCCCCGTCTCGTGTGCCCTCCGTCGGTGTGTGTCACTTACACGCGTGGCTGAGGTCATCCTCAGCCTTCTCTTGTGCGTTTAGCCGTCCCAGCTCTCAGCCCACACGACGGGCACTCCCCAGCCCCTTAATTCTGTCTCGTTCCATTTCCCTCCGATAGCTAATAGAAGAATTTGCTGCTAATACGTGACACCACTAAGTACACGTTGGTGTTCTCTTTCCCAACCAACTCTGAAATTGAAAGGTCATCAATTTCATGCCAGACTTAGCGTTAAAGCAGTCAGAGCCATGAGCACGAACGTTATTACAGGTTGTTTTACATTTTAATATTTCCAGACCATTGGCTTTCTCTCATCCCATAACTTCTCATGATACGGTGTAAACTTGTGCCATTCCCTTTACATTAGCTGGAGATTACGCACGCTGCATCATTTAACTTTTTAATCAGCTACGAGACAAGCAGCCATCACCTATCTCCAGGCTTCTTTTCATCCACCTTGCCTGACTTATAATAATAACACCCAGATATGCCACGGGCAAAGCCATCCGTCTGGAGACACTCCCAGAACGGCACTTTTTGCTTTTCCCAGCATAACTAAAATATATGGGTTTTTTTTTTCCTAAGAAATTCCTGAAAGCCAACTTTAAAAGATTACTTTTCTTTCTTGCCTCAGTGCCACCACCTTTCTTTCTCTGTGAATTCACAGCAGTTGTGTCTTTGCCACTTCTCATTATATGTCAGGGATAGCGCGTGTTTTGCAGTTATCCCAAGTCAGGATAGCTATATCTTATATTGCCTCAAATCATATTTGTGTAAGTCGTTCTATAAACCTCCAGGGACCGAGGTTCTCCCTGCAGCCGTTTTGGGAGCCCGACAAATCTCATCTTGGGTGCTGCCAGTTAATGGGATGCCTGTTGCAGTGTCCCCCGAGGACACTGAGGGTCACTGTTCTCCGTGTGACAATAGTCTTTAGGAATATTGCTGTGCCCTTTCTTGTCCCAACAGTCTTTTTCAAATTTGCACGTCCAGCCTTTTTCTGAGGTCTTTTTTTCCCCCCCTCATTTTCATTGCTATCCTTTGCACTTTATTTACTTATGTACATATTTCTTACTCCCAGTACTGGACATAATACTTGTGTCTGACTCCTTGACAGTACGTAATACAGCAGTTCACTTTTTGTCTTTATCAGTAATACCTGATGAGCAGTTTTAACCCAAGGGTTTCCTCCGGTTGGGCTGCCTAATCAGTAATATATGTTTGACATAGTGTTGAGTACATACAGAATACCTGCTATTTGGGAAATGTCAGAGGATAAGCTAGTAGCAGCTGCTCGAAGTGCTGTGCTGAAGTTATGACCTGATCTTCAGATAGGAACCACGGAGGGAGATGCTGTCTTTGAAGCTCCTGGCTGCAGACACTGCAACATCAAAGGCATACCTGGGAGATTACCTTATGCTGTTTTTTCTCTCCCCCTCTGCTGAAAGACCATTCAGGATGGAGTGTTTTCCTGTTCTACTCTCTTTTCTTGTGAAATAAATAGGTTTGAGAAAATCAAGCCTACATCAGTTGTCATTAGTTGTTACCAACATCAACAGTTGTCCAAGAACAGCTGGAACTAGTGTCTTTGATCTAATACTAGAGAGGAAGAAAGGAAAGGCTGCATGAGTTTTGGTGAGAAGAGCACACTCTGAGTTCAAAAAACTGGGGAAACACACAGATAAAAAGATTTTTTTTCCTCTATTATTTTGTTGATAAGAAACAACCATGAAATTTTAAGAACCAGGTGTGTGATGCAGTTTGTCAAATGTAACTTCAACTTCACTAACTAAACTCAGATATTTAAAACTCAGAAATGGAGTGCACTGGAAGTTTTATACCATTACACTTCTAGTCCAAAAGTGATGGGCAGTCACAGTCTGGGATGAATAAACTTCAGATGTGACCCTGAACTAGGGGGATGACACAATGGACATCACAGTCATGTGAAATACACTTCTGAAGGCTGTGAACTCCAGACCTACTCAGAAAAAGGCCTTGTGAATTTGTCGTATTAAATCCTGAACGTAAAGCTCCCTGTGATGTTAAAGCCATGCTTTTATACAATGCAAAGAACTATTCTCTTGCACAGGAATAGGGATTATTGGATTGCACATGGCTATTTCAGTCTTAGCAGTGTTTGTATGCTTTCTGGCGGAGCAAAAGGAAGAATTTTGTTCCAGACGTGGTAGGCGATAGTTATACATCATTTTCTGTACAGAGTGAAGTTCACTCTTCTACAGTGTTGCTATAAATCTAAGCACAATTTAAGGCTTATATGAAAACTGAGTTTTAAAGTAGATTTTGCTTTAAGTTTTGGATGAGTTCATTTTTTTCAGAGTTTGTGCCTAACACTAAATTCTATCAGTAAATAATTTCATTTTAAAATGCCTATACTAAGTACGCCCATAGAGTACTGTTAACCACTAGGCTTAAGCTCACTGACACACATTTAACTACTGCCTTTCACGTAAGTTGTCTACAAGATAGGATTGTACCCCTATTTCCACCCCAAAGTGTGGAACGTGAGGAGTTCCTAGGATTTCAGATACCCTGATGCACAACAGCATCGAAGAGGGAGATCTGGAGCAAACAGGCTTGTGCCCTCAGGAGAAACCCAGAGAATGGACGAAGTAGGTTTAGGGGAGAAAATGTTCATATGGAAAAGGAAGGCTTCCTAGCAAAGCAGCACAGAAGACCTCTCTGTGAAAGCCTGAAAGCAGGAGGAAGCCTGCAGAACTTAATCACAGCCTGAGGCTGAGGACAGAGAGATCTCTGCCACAAAAGCACAGATAATAGGGATAGGTGATTTGGGTCTGGTTGTACAGAGAGGAAATAGCCAAATTGTCTCGAGGGCTTGCTTTTACAACACACATCTTTCACCACTGTTTTGGGGAAAAATAAATAAATAAATTGAAAATAGCTTCCAAAGACTGGTTAAATTGCTCACAAGGCAATTAAATATGCCATAATCAGCCTGAATAAAAAACTACCTTAGACCCCATAAATGACTCTGTGTTGTTGCCAAGTGGAGTAAAGAGCAGAATCACTCTCAATCCATCTGAACAGTGAAGGGAATATTACACTGGACTACAGCTGTATGAGAATGCCCACAAAGTCAGAGGTCTGAAACTTTTGGCAAAATTTTAAACAGTGGTTTTAGATTAGATATGTGGTTTTGGACAGTTTCAGGCACAGCACAGGCAGCAGACAAAATAGGGCGAAAGTTACTGTCCAAAGTTTAATTTGTGGTAACTGACAGACTAAGCAGAACAATAAGCCAAAGGCTGAGGTCTTAAAGGCGTGAAACATGACTTGCAGAGTCCATCATTTTTAATGTAATTCTGTTTGCCAGAACATACATTCGCTGTCTAGAATCCAGGACATAGCCAAGCTATAGGGATTTTTCTACCAGTCCATCCTTGCCTTGCTTTTCCCTTTCAAAACCTTTAGGTCACTGTCTTTTGATTTCTATACACAGAGCTGTTCCATCCAAATGCTTTCTCAGATGAGAAGAGGAACTCTGCATCTTCTCAACAACCAGAAATTATTTTCCGAAACTGGTCACCATGAAGTTATGCCTTTTTTTTTTTTTTTTTTTGAGCCATAGACTCATGACCAGTGAATTTACTTACACTCCTTCTGCCTGGAGCAATCCCATTAAGTGCACCCAGCAGATATTTCTGGCCATCATACTCTAGCCAGTGACTTCCCAGCTTTCCCCCTCTGTAGTCCTGAAGGGTCTTGGTCCCAAGGACCAGAGTCATTAAAGCCTCAGTGAAAGTGTTTTCCTGAAGGAAAGGTGCTGTTCCTAAAACAGGGCCTTACTCTGGCACATGGGATCTCAACGATGTGGACCGTTTCTTCCCAGTTTCCCAGTTCGTTGGGGCGATGGCCATCAGCTGTCAGAGCAATAGAGAGGAAGGTGACTGCCACCCCACTTGTGTTGTTTCCTTCCTGGACTAGGCTGTTACCTGAACCTTTTCCAATATCCGATCCCAAATCACTAGTAGGCCAGGAAACAGAACTAATTATTTTCTCCCCTCAACCTCGAAAAGCAACTTCCCCTTGCAGACAGCCTGCTCCGCTCGATCCCATATTACCAACACAGATGTTAAACAATCCTGATCCCTCTACTGAACCCTGAGGAACACCGCTTATCTCCCCGTCCGCGACAGTTCTTCCAGAGCCACCACGCACCCGCCCGCTTTTCCCGCCCCCCACCCACGGGGCCGCCATGCCGCGCCGCCAGGGGGCGCCAGAGCCGCGGCCATGACGAGGAGGCGGCGGGCCGTGGTGCGCAGGCGCAGCGCGGCTCGAGGTGCTGCCTGAGTGTGTGGTTGTTCCCTGTGTGGGAAGGGTCGTTCTCGATTCGAGCGTTTGCTGCTTGCAAAGGCACGATGGGGTTTAACCCCACCGTTCTGGGGGCAAGGCGAGGCCTCGCTTCCTCGCTGTCTCCTGTGCGGAGCCTGGCTGGGAGCTCCTGAGCGAACCGTGGCCCTGAATGTGATAGAACCGCTGAACCGCAGCGTGGTTGGGTTGGGAGGGGCCTTACAGCCCCCTCACCATCACCCCTGCCGTGGGCTGGCTGCCCCCCAGCAGAACAGGCTGCTCGGGGCACATCCAGCCTCTCCTAGGGCACTTCCAAATCCTAAGGTGCGTGCCATAGTCCCTGCTATTTGTTTGCATAAGAAAAGTCATGGATAAATCCACTCTGGAATGATGTTATATGCAGACAGACGTTTTGCAGGGTGCTGCTAGCAAGATAGAAAGCAGATGCATTTAGAAACCTCTGGACTTATAAAAAGCAGCCAGGAAATTGAATGGAGAGCCTTGACAAGTCTGAGGCACGGCTGAGAAAGAGCAAGCTAAGCAAGGCTTGGTCCTCTCAACCAAGATCCTGGGTCATGTTGGATTCCTCCTGTGTTCATAGAAGCAGAGGACTTGGCGCCTTTCTTTGTACATCAGCAAAATTGCTTCAGTATTACTTGTTTGCATCAGCACTACTTGTTTGCATCAGCTTTTTTTCCTCTTAACAGAAAGCACCTGGAAGGCAGTCACATTTGCAGAAGTGCCAGTATTTTAATCAAAGGCTTTCCTACACTTGAGGACTAATTTGGAGCAAAAGCGTTTAAAGTATCATTGCTGTTCTTGAGTAGCATCTGACTCTGGAAAAGTAGTCAGCTTATAGAACCAATCACGCATAGCACAGTGTGAACTCACAATTTTAACTCCATCTGTATAAGCAAGGAGTAAATCCTAACTTAACCGCCAGAGAAGATTCTATTCCATATCTATATTTCAAAAAGTTGTATGTAGATAAAAAATATCAAAAAAAGCATGGATATAAGACCATATACAACCATTTCCAGATTTGTTGGAAATGCCACCTTCTGTTGCAGGTTTTCATCAGGCAAATAAAAGAAGAAAATGAATGTACAGGAGCATAAGGTTTCAATCATTTTCTCCTTATAACCCCTAAGCTGGAAGTTGACGCATACGTATTAGTGATAATTGACAGTATGAATCAATGGATTCTTTAAGTGTTGACAGACCCGAAGAGCATCTTGGTTCTGACATTCAGACAGCAGCCTAGGAAAAAGAAGAAAGCAGTTAGATTCAGTTCTAAACTGTTACATGGGTACAGATGTTGCTGTGAATGCACCTATGTCAACTTGTTTTGCTGTCCTATACATTTTAAAATGTTTGATGTTTCCTAAAGAAGACAAAATGTGAGTGGCTTTTAAAAACCCATTTCAGTCAGTTCACCATCTTGCACAGATCGAAGTCTGCTAGATACACTGTATTCCCATTGTGTCTGCAGTTGCAGTAGAAAATCTTTTGAGACAAATATGTCAGTAAGAGTTTGTAATGAACATCAGCATAAGCTGTGCAAACAGAAGTGAGCAGTAGGCTGTGGCAGAAAAAACAGAAGGTATGGGGAAAAAAACAGTTCACCATTATTGTAATTAGTGCATAATTGTGCAAGACAGGAGAGGTTTTCAAATCTTGGAGTGGTCAGCTATGTCACACTGTGCAACTCTTCCACATTGCTAAGCTGGGAACTCTTTGTAGTCACAGCTGAAAATTGGAGCCCTGGAATTTTTCTTGGTTTTCCTCCTGGGTATGGGATAAATACCGCTACTAAAACTAATAATGCTATTCTAGTAAGCAAAGATGTAAAGATGTGCTCTCATCAGACATCCTGATTGTTCAGCTGGAGTCCTTCAGTGAATTTCCATCAGTCCGGTAGTCAGGGTCTGTTTTGACTCTGAATTACTGAAAGTCCAAACAGTATTTGAGTTCTTGACCTTATTTTTGAAATGCTCATTTAACAGGAGCAAGCTGGAAGTACTGTTCCCTCACAAGATGAGAACGGCTATTCAGTCATAAAGATTGCTGTCTCCGGAAGATCTGGAGATGGACTGGATGCATTCATTTAAAAGCAGATATCTTATCAAAAAGATGAAATCAATTCCACAGTGAGGATCAGTGCCGTTCAGTGAGTTACAGTCATATTTTTTTCCAGACTTTCGTGCTTTGTTAGTGACTGTCTTGGATGATCAAAAAAAACTTTTATGACTCCCTACGTGACTGTACTCAGCATCGTGACATCTGAGGCAGACAATTAAATAGACCTTCTGCTTCCCACAATGAACATAGCTGGTCCCAGTAACAAATAATGCTGCCTTTACTAGGCTGTTATTGCCAATGGAAAGCAAGGAAGGATTATATCAGTGCTTTTTGATGTGGCTACACAAATGCCACGTCAGTTCCTAAATCTGAATCACTGCTTACTTTACTCTCAGACCATTAGAAGTGCAGAGCTAAAAGCAGACTCCAGGTTCTGAGGCTCAAATGGCACTGAGGCTGATGAAAAGTTTTCAGATTTCTCTGCAGAAGCAGCAGCAGTGCATCACTTTCCTGGTTTCATAATCAAGTTTGGCCTCCATTCTCTATGCAATATGAAGGAAAATACCTTAAGCTGAATCCACTGGGACCCTTAAACCAAGAGAGATGACAGGTTTCTCAGCAGAGTGCACAAACAGAGCAGGAGCATCACAAAGAAGCCAACAAGATGTGACCAGAAGGCAGCAGTTCTGTCCCCTGTGAGGGAAGAGGTGCTAAGGCTGTGGGAAAGCCAATGCTCTACACTACATTTTTTCTTTCTGATCACCATTTTTTCAGCACACATCCTAGTTATGGACCTGCCTACAGGCTGCAGGGTGCTCTGTGGATTCCTTCCGAACTGTTCTGCACTGCACAGAGCACTGAAACCATCCAGACAGGCGTGATTGTTCTTGGGTCTCTGAGGAGATAGCTTTTACCATCATCCTTCTCTTATGCACTCTGGCTCAGCGAGCGCTGAGGACCTCCGTATTGTGTATGTGCCTGCTGCAGAAATAAGGATGACATGGGAACCTTTACTAGTGGAATTAGGCTTAGAAAAGGTTCTAACTTTCCATTTTACCCCATGCGATGAGAACATATTAATTGAACAGTTCCTATTAATTCAGACACTTGAATATTTCAGATTCGGGCCTATGCTTGGGTGCTTTCTCCTTGCTACCACTTTATCTGTAGAACTTTGTCTGCTTTAGAAGAGAGCCTGTTCCTAAACTTGTGTGTAGGTTGTGCTTATCCTTGTGGGACATACTGGTGCTATGCAGCCGTTACAACAAATGCACCAAGGAGGTCGGAATTCTACGAGAAGGAACTCCACTGAATGGGCAGTGGTTAAAAAAAAAAAAAAAAAGAAGCAATCCAAGAAGTCACATGGATCTGAGAGGAGGGAATTGTGATGAAAATGTGAAAAATAGCTTTGCCGTACAGCCAGATGATCCAGCAATGCAATGCAACAGGATAAATGCATCTCAAGCGAAGATCAAGCATGGCTTTCTTGACAAACAATATTTTTGGATTACTAACTCCATAAAATTGCCTTAAAAGCATTAATTTCTGGCCAGTGTGTCTTTGAGATGCTAAAAATGTTGAAAAATGTGTTGATCTCAGAATGCTGCCTGTGTTTCTTAGAAGAGACTCAAAAAGAAGTGCACAAAGATTGTTTACACCCTGAGCATGCAGGGCATAGCTACAGTTACAATTTGGAGTAAAAGAAACAACACTTGATTAGATCCAGACATAGCCAAGTTGCTAAATCTAGTGCTTTAACAATGTGCTAATCTTTGGGAAACTGACAGCAATTTGATTGCCTGTTATCACCAGAGATTCACGTCTGCAGGAACTGAAAAACTGGGGGATTTTTATAGGCACCTATGCTTTTTTTGTGAAAGAGAAAACTTCCCAAAAGACTCTCTGTAAGGATGACCAGAGCTGTGCTCGCTCTGTTAAGCACACATCTGACAGAACCGAATTCCAGCACCAAATGCACTTGTGAATGTTGAAGCTTCTCTTGTGGAGTATTTGGGCTACATAAACACATTTGCATTTGTCTTGACCTGGGAGGTAATGAATCTCCAACCCCATGCATGTTGGGGTGCTCCTGCAGCTGTAATTATGTTACTGTGGCAGTGCAATTTGTAGGTGCCATTCTGTTGCTGTGTGCTGGAGTACAGAATGCCACAGAATCATAGAATCACCAAGATTGGAAAGGACCTACAAGATCATCCAGTCCAACCATCCACCTATCACCAGTCGTCCTCACTAAACCGTGTCCCTCAACACAATGTCTAAATGTTCCTTGAACACCACCTTCCTGGGCAGCCCATTCCAGTGCCTGACCACTCTTTCCGAGAAGAAGGGCAGCCCTGTATCTCATTTCTCATCTTCAATTGCTCTCACAGCAGCTGGTTCTGTGCAGTCACCTCAACGACTGGCAGTTTTACAGAACAAAAAGACCCAAGCTGCTTCCCAGCTCTGGATGTTTGCAGGAAACTGTAACCCATCTACCAAAAGCGTAAATGCTCCCTTTCCTCAGTGAGTACTATTGTTTGTATTGTTTGTCCACTGATCTATGTATGTATGTATGTCCAGGACCTTGCTGACATCCAAAAGCTAACCCTACTTCTGAATAGACGCATGGCAAGTCAGCATGGCTCTGGGTTGTGCATCTCTTCAGTGTCTTCAAATGATTTAATGCTAAGTACAGTTGCTAGGAAAATATTCCACATTAGGAGACCTGTGTGGATGAGCAAAGAGCTCATACATAAACTCAAAGGGAAGAGAAAGGTCCAAGAAATGTGGGAAAACAGTCTGATCACTTGGGAAGAATATGAGAATGTTGTCAGGGCCGGCAGGGATGTGACGAGGAAGGCCACAGCCAGCCTGGAATTGCATTTGGCTAAGGAGATAAAGGATAATAAGAAAGGTTTTTTTAAGTATGTCAATAGTAAAAGAAAGACTAGGGAAAATGTTGGTCCCCTACTAAATGAAGGGGGTGTTTTGGTTACAGAGGATGCAGAGAAGGCAGAGATACTGAATACCTTCTTTGCTTCTGTGGAAGTCTCCCTTGGGACTCATGGACTGTGGAAGTAAGTGAGAGGGTCTGGGGAATGGAAGGCTCCCCTTTGGTGAGGGAGGAGATGGTCCGAGATTGTCTAGGCAACATCAGTGTATGTAAATCCATGGGCCCCATTGATTGCCTCCATGTGTGCTGAGGGAAATGGCAGAGGTGATTGCTGAACCACTCTCTATCATCTTCAAGAGATCTTGGAGAATGCCTAGCAGGTGCCTAAAGACTGGAGGATAGCCATTGTCACTTCAGACTTCAAAAAGGGCTAGAAGGAGGATCCAGGTAACTACAGGCCAGTCAGCCTCACTTCTGTTCCTGGAAAGGTGATGGAACAGTTTGTTCTGGATATCGTCTCCTGGAAGTTGGAAGAGAAGAGTTATCAGGAGTAGTCAGCATGGGTTCACCAGGGGGAAGTCGTGGTCAACCAACCTGGTGGCCTTCTATGATGTCATTACTGGCCGGCTGGATGGGGGGAGAGAAGTGGATGTAGTCTACTTTGATTTCATCAAGACATTTGACACTGTCTCCCACAGCATCCATATAACAAAGCTGAGGAAGTGTGGAACAAATGAGTGGATGGTGAATATATGGTAAATATATATATATATGGTAAATATATATATATATATATATATGGTAAATATATATATATTTACTACATACATTTCTGTATGATGGGCCAAGTGAGAAAGAAAACAGAAATTGCCTAAGTTTCCAAATTGGAAAAAAGTGTTTTCTGATCACCTTAATCCTGACCTATACCCATCTGAGGATGCATAAAACATGCCTGGAGATTTATGAAGTTTCCCACTCCACACAATAGATTCTAACTTTCAGTGGCATGTTAGTGTGAGAATTTAAGCTCTGGGAAAACTGATTTCCATACATTCTCAGCTAGACCTTGAAAGTGAGAAAGCATTTTAGCTACCAAAATCTGCCCTAAGTGGCAATGAAGCTTTCACTCTCTGAACTACTGCCTCTTACTCTATAAACACTCTCAGGATCAGGTCCCATTGATGCTGAGTTCCCAAGTTACAGTGCAGAGCTGCAGGCCTAGGCCAGACTGAAGGTGTCGGAGGGAAGGTGCTTTTTTGACATGCTCTGGAGTGAATTGGAGCAGGAGGCCGGTTTGAATCATCTCACATTTTTGTCATCTTCACTTCTCCCACGGATAAAGGATGAGGCAGCAGTGCTTGTTCAGTCTGGGGAAGAGAAGGGGCCTCCAAGAAAGATGGAGACCAACTTTCTGTGTGGTCTGATAGCAAAAGGACAAGGGGAAAAGGATTTAAACTGAAAGAGGGGAGATTTAGGTTAGATGCAAGGTGGAAATTCTTAACCAGAGACAGTGATGCCCTGGCATTGCTGCCCAGAGCTGAGTGCCCCATCCCTGGAGGTGCCCAAGGCCATGGCTGAGCAGCCTGATTTGGTGGGGGGCAACCAGCCCATGGCAGGGGTTTGGAGCTCAAGGATCCTTAAGTCTCTTCCAGCCCAAGATGTTCAATGATTTTATGATATTCCTTTCCTCAGCAAAGCTTACAGAGAGTGCAGTAAATGTTTTCCCTCAGCCTCATTGGATTTCAGGACATACATCACCTGTTTTGTCACCACTGACATTATTTGTTGCAGCCACTGTTCAGCCCTGATCCTGGTGTTCCACACTTAACCAGCTGCTCGCAGACATACTAGTGAGCCTCCACCATGGAGGGATCATATCCTTCAGGAGGCTCCCTCCATGGTTTTCTAAGCTCAGTAGCAGTTGCCACCACAGTTCAGGTGTGTGGGGTTAACACAGATTTTGCTGTAGCTCTGTGACTGAGCTGGGAGTCCCTGACTTGCTGAAAGATCTCACCAGAAAATCAACTCGAGGTTATTGGCTCTTGCAGGCAGCAGTCTTTAGCCCCAAAGTTATATAATCATGTTGTCAGGAGGACAGAAAATTCACTGTCTATTGTTATAACTCCCTTTTTCTAGAAAAAATTGACACTCTTCTGTTTCATGAACAAATTTATGACTTCTATTATTGCCGCAGCAGTGAATAAACCAAACCACAGTAAAAAACTGCATCCATGTGTAGCAACCCATAGGGGGTTGCTACATATAAGATTGATTTCCTCTTGATCATGGCTTTTTCACAGCATGATCTCTGCAAACATGTAGGAGGACAATTCCTGCCCCGAGAGATGCAGCTGCAGTGTCGTTCTGGCCATTTTCTCTTTGGGGATGCTTTCTGTGCTTTCAGCCATATGTCTTTCAGGTATGCTCCACAGACGTAAGTCCCTGAGAGATGTTTATAAGCTGAACTGATGGGTGCATTGCAAGGGATTGGTCGCAGCTCAAGGGAAAGTTTTGCAGAAGCTGAGACAGTCACTGTACTAATACAGCCCTCCGCTGTTCCCAGGGCTCTGCATACAGCCACCCCAGCCCCTGTTCAGCCCGAGAGCTGTCCTGCAGTCTGCATGCTCCTCCTGGCATTAGCAGGAAAAGAGTCCAGATAACTGTTGTGGTTTTGCACCGTGCAGTGAGGTTAAGAAAATGTGAATCAAATCACATTCTTTGTGAACAGGCAACAGTGATATTTTCTGGAAAGTCTGGAAGGAGTTTTACATGAAATTTCAAGAAGTTTCTTAATGAAAACCATCTTGTTGTGAGAAACCTGAACTTAACGGTAGAAATTATGTCCTGAATCACATAGCTCCCCAGAGAAGTTCAGTTTGCAGTCAGGAAATAAATGCTCTCTGAAAGGTAAACTGATAGCACTTTTTCTTAAAAATATAGCTGCTTCCTACATGCTTGCTACCAATTTCATTTTTAAACTTCCATGCAAAAAATTGCAATTCCTCCATGTAGCCATTCAGGACAGACATCAGAAATCCCAGCAAGTGGCAGTTGTCGTCAGATAATGAAATCAATATCTAGGCTTTTGTCAAATAAATATTTTTGATTCATTTTGGTAACATCTTTGGCCAAACAAAGTGATTTCTTGCTATATTCTTACTACACATATCAGAAAAATATATGTACTAAATGTATGAACTACAGTTAAAATTAATTCTAGTGTGGTTTGTGTGTTAGTTAGATTTCTTACAGAAAAAAAAAAAAAAGAGAGAGAGAGAAAAAAAGTGACATAGCTGTTAAGGAAAGCTGGTCGGTATTCTCCCAGTATTGTGAAACTACTGGTGATGTCAGATTCAATCTACTTTAGGGAACCTGTTTTAGCAGGGAGGTTAGACTTGATCTCCAGAGGTCCCTTTGAATCCCTACAGTGATTCTGTGAAAGGCAGAAGCTTGGCCTATTTCCAAAGCAATTTTTTTGCCAGTAATAGTATCACATCAGTGCATTTGTACATTTTCCTATGACTGAGTTAATTTGAACAGGGCACTAAGTTCTTTTAATGATCTGTAACCAGAGTCACAAGCAAACCATAAAGATCTATAGTTATCTGAACCATTAATGGAACATTGCCCTTTTTTGCCTCCATGTGTCCCCTTTTTCTGTCTGCTTTATCATTATTAGACGTTGTAA
Source organism: Callipepla californica brunnescens (assembly GCA_023055505.1). Lineage (NCBI taxonomy): Eukaryota > Metazoa > Chordata > Aves > Galliformes > Odontophoridae > Callipepla > Callipepla californica. Next base: position 2,252,495 of record JALIRH010000017.1, on the reverse strand, counting down.
TTTATGGAAGTTTCAGGGAGTGCTTTTGTGGATAACAGGGCATCCAGAAATGCACTTACACTGGGAAGCCAAACACCAGTAATTTTGAGTAAGGTATCAAGCTGACACATGTGCTAAGCTACTGTTCAGTAGACCACATCCACTAAACTGCAATAACTCTGCATTTAAGTGTTTAATTTAACCAGTGATAAAGGCACAATGATGTGCTTTAGCAAGACTCTCTGTGATGTGGGCTGAAGAGAAGCAGCACTTGTCATGGGCAAAGAGCATGCGTGTCAGTCACTGAGACGGAGTGATGAACACTTTGGGATATCTTGCTTGCCAAAAGTAACTGCTTAAACCAACTCTGCAGGGAAACCAAGTCCTGAGACCAAAAACAAAACAAATACATGCTTACTGGTGTTAAAGCAGTATCTACAACTTCCCAAACATTTTACATTTCCAAGTTTCCATGAAGACTTTCTCTCAATTATTAGTGGGTCATGCAGTTATTAAATTTAGCCAATGCTTTCACTAGGTGCAGCATTCAATTCAGGGCTCTTTGAAATAACTCAAATTGTAATATTTTAAATAGGCATCATATCAGTTCAGGCTGTTGTTCTTGGAAGAAATACAGTTTGAGAAATCCCATTCTTTTTGACAGTTTTCTCTCTATACCTCTTTACTTGGGAGCTGATTTCCCTCAGGCTGGCAGATTTATAGACCCTCCCCTGCTGTCTGTCTTTCAGGAAAGCAGCTGGCAACCAGCTCCAATTCTGCTGCTGTCACCCTCTCTGCCTCTGCCATCCATGCACCTGTTTTCCCAACATGAGAGACATTTTCTGCTTATGTGGAAATCCACAGTGGCCTTCCAAGACACAGAGGATGCTACTACCTTCCCTTGACTCCTTTACCTCTGAGGTAAACACTGAGTAATGATTTTCTTCTAGTTTACAGTTCTCTCTGACTTGAGGTTTGCCATTCTTCAGGTCATTTGGAGTCAAAGAACCAGCTGCTCACCACAAGTTTGTGCACAGAGGTGGAGAACAGCAGAGTCCAGCTCCTGAGAGGCATGAACCCATTTGGTTTTTATCTTCTCAGCTTAGCCCTCACCATGAGGGCACGATCCCTTTCACTGCACTTTCCAGTGCTGGTTCATCTTGCACTTATTAATCAGCAGCATTTTTTTGTTCTAAGAATTCTACTCAAAACTGACCCGTACCTACACAGATAAATTAAAAAAAGAAGACAAGAACAGCAAGAAGGATGTGGTTTAAACTTCAGAATTACCTTCTCCTTCAGGTTTGTTTTGAGATTAAACTCATATGGTTTCCCTGTGATGCTGTGGTAGCAACTCAGCATTTCCAGAAGCTCTGCTATGTTTTCATGTTTTGCTTTACAAGATTCTTGCAAAAAGTTGCATGCTGCTAAGAACTGAAATAATCTTTTTCCCCCTAAGCAGTTGTAGTAAAGCAGACCACTGCAGAGTAGCATCTTTCATAGAACTTGTGCAGGAATAACATTCAAGCTTTGGGATATTTTGCCTAGGCTCTTTGTCATTTAGTTGGAACCTGTACATCTTGACATGTGTCTGTTTACTCTTTCTTCTCATTTTATGTTTCCATCCTTTGTGCTGATTTTCTCTGTTATGGTTTTTATCAGGAAGCACTTAAGACAGCAAAACAGCAACACTCTTCCCAGAAATACACCCAAGGGCAGAACAATAGCTTTCAACACCCACTAAACAGAGACAGTCTCAGGATTTCGGCTTCAACCGTCCCTCAAAGCAAACCAAAAACCAAAGCCCAAATTGAGAGTCCTAATTGCTCAGTCTTCCTTGTCAGGATGCCCCTGGTCTGCAGGCCAGGAATGATGGGGAAACAAAAAGTAGGTCGTTGAGTTTTCAAGAGTTGCTGTGACTTACTCACTTGGAATTTGAACTAGGAACAGAATTGCAGTCACATAGATTACTCACAGTCATTTACAGCTAACCCTCCATGGAGGACATCGCAATGCTCTCATGCATGGCCACTCCACAGCAGACCCAGGAGCCCTCCATGACAATCTGCTGACTGTGCAAATTACATCTCAAAAGGAGATCACCAAAACAGACCTAGAGACAGCACAAAACTTCTTTGCTTTTCACTAACTAACTAACTAACTAACTAACTTTCTCAGGCTGATGAGAAGACATCTCCCAGGCAGACTGTGCCCCCTGCAAGAAAAGAGCATCTTATTTATTCTATATGCTCTCATACAAATCTTAGCGCTTATTTCATTATTTCAGGATCAGTTACATTTGTGCATTCACAACACTTACATGTATGTACAGTTACAGTTGATGTCCACTTACTATCAGTAAATTGATATTATATGTGCAAAGCTCACAACTCTGACCCTTGGAATGTGTTCTTCCTTGGCTGTATAGCTTGCCATGAGAAAATCCTAGGAGCATAACAGTGCTTCTTCAGAGCTGTACTCTGTTGATGGCTAGAAGTTTTAAGAGCTAGGTCAGATCTACCTGTCTCTGGGTGCAATGGCATGATGGACACAATCATCTGTCAACAAGTGAAACACAGGAACTCATTCAGGCAGATCAAGGCACCTAAAATTCTGTAATATGTCTGCTGTGACAGCTTTCCCATGACTGCACAGTGGACTACTAAGATATATCATGCTGAAGCAAAATTCTCTTCTAATCTGGCTCTGCCTCTTCATCATGACATTGGTTTAAGTTTAGGAACTAACCTAACGAACTGTTGACATACACTGAACCAATAGCTCAGAATGTGCATAAACTGACCTAAAGCCCAAATTCATAATCCAGCAATTCATGCAAGATGATGGAGACTCTCTTCATTTCATGATGTGACAGTTGTGCATGGCCATCTGGAACATGACTTATCTTTCACATTTCAATCACCATTGCTGAAACACATACCCACCACCTTCCGGTGCCAACATCACTGTTTGGTCTCCATAAACATTCTGTTAGCATCAGTGAATGTCACTGAGTGCCATTTTTTCTGCATGGAGGAATTCAGATACACATTTGCTTCATACACACTTCCATGCCAGAAGCCATTTTGTCAGATTGCTCCTCTGCTACCATCTCTCACACTTCAACAGTGTGATGGAATATTGGTGGAAAGGTCAACTTCTACTGCCATCCCACCAACGTCCATCTGACATTGCCAGCATCATAAAACAGGAGGCATTACTTTCAGAGGAGACCTCATACTAGAGGTCTATCTGTCCTTTCAGATTAGAACACTAGTCTGCACAGCTTGGAGTACATTGGGCATAACAGCAGGCAAAACATGCAACAAAACATGCATAAAATACACTGGGGGTGAATATCAGGCTTTGGAAGTGAATCTGACCCAATTTGGGAGATGAGTAACATGTCTTTAATCAACAGAGTTTTCTTCCAGTTGCAAGTTTCATCTTGAACCTGCTCTATTCCTTCCCATTGTATTCAATTTCTGTAGGATTTCCTATTGAACTCGTGCCAGTTTTGCACACATTGATCCACTGAGGCTGTGTCCCTAGAGGAAAAATATTGAATTGTTCCAGATGCTTTAATTCATAAACCTCTACAACTGTAATTCCATAGCAAACCTTCCATTTCCCCAGGTCAGTGTGATCAAGGCTGCATTCTCAACATATCTACATATTCTTCCTGAAATCGACCAAGTTGACCTTCCACAGTCATCCATCTTAAGTGAAACATTACAAGAAAAGAAGATAGGAAGAGATAAATACTAATGGGTTTGTGAGCAGCAAATGGTACTTTGTAGTGCATTGATTTACAGTTCAAAAACAGTATCAGGATTAAAACAGGCACTGCAGCAAACAAATATCTGGAGATCCTGAAGTTTGTGCATGTGTAAGAGTGGACATACAGCAAAACTTGGTTTTTGTCTTGCAATGTTTTATTAGGACTCCCTAGATTCTTCTGATATGATGACTTTTAAATAGATGGGAAGTAGATAATGCCTTCCTCACTCCATTTTTCTATTTCTGAGTGTTGTAACTTATGTTCTACAGTTTCTGTCTTTTTGCCTCCACTGTTTTTTCCATCGTTTAAAATGCTGTTTATAATAATCTCTAACATTAAATAGGATCAAGCATTCCCTAGCATACAGTGGTAGCCCCAGCACTGTTTCAGAGGAAAGGAATAAGGGTTACACTCTTTACCTGTAAGGTGAGAGAGGTGGAAAAAGATGACACATCTACTCTAGACAAATAATGTTGATATTCTTTGACCAAGAATGGTTCTTTCAACCTTCAGAAGGAAGGCTTCCAAAGAAAGATGGAAAAAGCACACTAAAGGAAACTCTGTAGTGAGAGAAAGTCAGAAATGGGATTTTCAGTATTTCTGAGAGAGCAGAGGTTAGAAAGGCAGATGATAGTCCTTCTGTCTTGAAGTTATTTGATGTCATATATCACATCTGCAGGCACCCCTGCAAAATTTTGTTCTTGGGAATATGTTGTTACTCTCTAGCAAAGGTTTTTTTTGTTTGTTTGTTTCACATTAAGTACCCTGTGCTGTTTTCAGAAGCCTGTCCAAGGCTCCTCAAAGCTAAGGGCTAAGAAACAGTTCTGTCTAACACTCCCCTGTGAAAACAGCTTCATCATGTTGAGATTTTTACACTGACGAACTCAAAGAATTCAAAGACTCCACCAAGGATGAAAGAAATTAACCAACAGTGATGTGTGCTTTTCCATTCAATATATATGTATGCAAATAAAATAGTCAAACTGATCACAAATATTACAAGAGAAGGTCTCTGCCCATTCCACATTTTCATATGCCATTAGAAGCTACAAAGTTTGGATGTGTTCTCTGAAAAATCACAGAAAGCTCTGTCTGGTTTCTGGACATTTTTTCTTTTATGACCAAAAGATCGCTCCCTTTTGAATTTGAAGAAACTTTTCATTTATTTGTAATGAAAGGTTTTAAAAGTAAATGGTTCTTCTGACATTGACATCTTTTTTTCTGATGGACAGGCTTTCTAAAAGGTGTAAGCAAGTCTGCATGAGGTTTCAGTAACAATGTAAAGAAATGTAAATATTTAGCTCAGCAAATGACAAAACACAAAAAAGAATGATAATAACAAACTTTCCACAAGTACTTAGCACTGGAATGCCTTTCACATGTTAATTACATAAACTGTAAGAGCACAGCTCTACTAATTATTTAATTCCAATAAGAAATGATATAAAAGAACAGGTAGAAACATGAAATATATATATATGAATCTCATGACTCTTATTGTGAAAATTGGTGTAGATACATCTAATGAATAGCAAGGGAAGATACAAAAATGTGAAAGGCAACGGATTTGAAATGGATGAAAAAAAGTGTTCAGTTATTCACTGAAATAAATTTGAAATTCATAGTCATGAAATAAAATCATAGTTAAGAGTTCAAGAGGATCCAGGAAAAGCCTAGGGACTTACATGACTAACCAGAATATCTGTCTTTCCCAGAAAGGGGACTGCCCCATGAGGGCTTCTCAGTGCCCCAACCTGATGATGGGTGCCTGAGTCACGAACCTAGTACTGGGCTGGATGTATTTTGCATAGTCACAAATTATGTCTTGCTGACTTTTATGGGTTCCTCAGTTCCTTTGGATAAGGAAAATGAATTGCCTCGCTGCCTGTGCTGTCTCCTGAATGATTCATGTCACCGTCACAGAGGTACTATCATACACTCTAGGATTTTCAAGAGAGATGCTGTAGTTGTGTGCTCCATTGAGTGCACTCTCTTTTGGACAAGTCTTTCGAGGGAAACTAGGTGACACTTGTTAGCAAGTCCTGTAAATTAGTTCTAGGGAAAAAAGAAAACGACAACTTTTCTGTCCCAGATGTGTCAATCAGTGAACTGAGAACAGAATAATGTATTAAATATCAATATCAACTACATAAAAGAGACAAGACACTAGGTCCACAGCACTACAACCACCCAGAGCCATGCTGATGCCAGAGCTGTACACCACCCAAGATGTATCCTCAACATTACATGGAAGTTGTTTGCTGTTAACTGCTCACACGTACTTAAAACTCAGTATGTTTGCCCACAATGCAACATCAAAATAATGAAAAATAAGCATTTTTGATAGATAAGGAAGTAACTAAAGCAGCATATTGTGTATCTGACATGGTAACTACAAAGGATGCAATAACCTTACCTCCATGCTTAAAAAATACTTTATAATATCCCTCCTATTTCATTTTTAGTGCAATTGGCAGAGCTTGAATAAGGCTGATCCGAGAATGCACACATTTTTATCCATTCAATATATGAGGGATGAACATAAGAGAGAACCAGAACATCACCATTAGCCAGCCAGCAATAACTCTCTGTAACATTCGTTTTCATTTGCTGAGGTACAGCACATCGAGACACATCTTTATTCATAGTGCTGGATGTGTCAGAAGTTCCAAGGATCATATCAGAAAAGATAGCTCATCTCAGTAAGTGATCGAGTACAAATGACCCCTGGCATTCAGACTTGGGTCTTGCAAACAAAGAAGTATTTGGGAAAGGCGAAGAGTCTATGACTCTGAATTGATATATTCATTATACTTGCACAGTTATTTTGCTGTATTATATCAGCACACATTTTTGAAATTTGAAATCTGTGCATAAAAGAAAAGTAGAGAGAAAACTGGTGAGGGAAAAGCAGAAACAAAGGAAGAAATGGAGGGTGGGAGTGGAAAAAGAGAGGGAGAACTAAAAAGAACAAGGAAGGACCAGACACATTTTTTTCTGTAACAAATGTAAGGCCTGGCATATTAGGGAATATAATGAATTCTTGGCAAGGAAGGAGGAGAGAGGGAATATTTCTAGAACCTCAGAAACAAAAGCAGGGAAAAGAAGTCCAGCTGCAAAGGTTTATCTTCTCCCTTAATCTCCTGCGGGTTTCCCATCTCCACACCTAATTCTTAAAGCCTGCCATCTGGTCTCTTCTCTGCCTTGGCTGCTTCATGTGTGAGAGATGTGAAAATAACATTTCTGTTTCCAATTTGCATTACTTCCCGCCTGATTTGTGGTCCCATTAGAAATCTGAGAAAATCAGCGTCTAAACTGGACCAGTGCACTCTTTGCTCATTAGTACTTTATAGAAGCGCCTCGGCACTGTAGTTCAACAGCACTGGTCCTGCTTTCCATGTGCTCCATCCTGTAGAGGCTCAGGGCACATTCAAAACTTCTAAAGGGAAGTTCTCTCCCCCCAGATGTCTGTAGTAGAAACAAACTTCTTCACCCTTCTTTAACATGGATGGAGAGCAGGAGCAGACCTCATGCAAGACTCATGGTGCAGTGCAGTGCCAGGATGCAGCCAGGGCACCATGGGTGGGCAGCAGGGCAGGAGCCATGTGTTGCTGCTCAAGGGCTCTCAGGGTTTATAGCTATTTAAGTGCTGCAGTTAGTTGAGGTTCTACCTGGCATGGCTTGAGCAGACCCTATCATTTTTCTCTGGGATAAGATATGAGCTGGGTCACGTTTTTGCCAGCTTGTATCTAAGGTTTTATCTAAGAATCTCATGCGTGAGGTATGCAATAGGAACATCAAAAAAATCATTTTGAATATTGCACATGTGCCTGTAGTTTCATGAACTTAAAACTGAGAAGAAGAAGGAATTAAGAAAATGATATGCCTGTTTAGCCTGTAAGAATTCTTTAAGCTAAACTGATTTTAAGGTATTTGCGTGAAGATTTATGCAAAGTCTAATGTAGTTGAATATCCCTGTTTTAGATTATGATTTCAATCTTTACGTAGGTGATTTCTGAAGTTGGTAGGAATGTTTGCTCTTGTGAAGGATTTCATTTCCCTGCTCATTTTCATCGGTGTAATTCTGCCTGGTTTTGTAGGTAATGAATTAAATAAACATCCATTAACTGGAAGGCCTTTTCAGAGAGGACTGAATGACAGCAGCATGGACCTCTACTTGGAAACTGGTAGGGCTTCTCTATTTGCCTGCATGGGACTCAGTTGTCTTCATTATTGGCATAAGGGGAAAAGATCACAAACTTAGGGTATGATGCAACAGTTTACACATAGGTACTCCCTGTTCTTGTTGTTCATACTCAGTTGAGTGGTAGGATTGTTCTTATTGCTGAAACACCACTAAAGACGTTTCTGCAAAGGAGAAACGTTTTGAGGATATGAGGGTGGGAGGGTCTGAGGCCCATGCAGGTCAGATCCGGCTGGTTCAGGCAGTCCTCATGCGCTACTGCTGTTCTGAAGGAGCATGCATGTCTCTGGAGGAGCCCCTCTGAAGAAGGCCTTCCTGTCTCAAGCATTTTATTTTAGTCTGTACCAGCAGGACATCTTTCCAACTCACTTTTCATCTTTTTTCATAATTACATCTAATGTCTGTTTTGTTGCCATTTCAACTTCTATTTGAGCTTGACCATGAAACACTAAATATCTGTATGTGAAACATGGGTTTTGGCGACTTTCAATATGTTTCCCTGCACCCAGTTTGTGGAAGGATGATGTAGGTGGATGCTGTGAAATCCTTGGGGAACTGGAAAAATGCACTGCTGCTGTCCTGTGGTTGTAAAGACAACTAACACTTCTCTACTTAGCTGTGGAGCAAGTAATGCATTCACTAAATTTACTATACTGAATGAAGCACTTTGCCCCAAACACTGTGTCAGTATACTACCAGCATTTATTTATGCTACATGGGCTGCTTTTTGGTGCATAATGCTATTTAATACCAAAAACTATTAATAAAAATGTTAACACAAGTGTAATTGCTACATTGCTGCAATGTTTGTCTCTAACACAATGCTATAGAAACAGAAACAGTTTGCAAATAATTGCTGTGATAGTTCACAAGCTGGATCTGAAACCACAGCATTCACTGCCTTTTTCTTCCTGCAGAGCTGTCACGTGGCCATTTCTTCCTTGATCCTTAATTTGCGAAGTTGATTATTCTCTCTCCACACCAAGTACCCTCTGTGCAGCTCTTCTCCTTGACAGAGAGCCCTTGACAGAGCTTCTACGGTTTTTCAAGTTCTTTTTCAGTGGTTTCATTCAAAACATGGATGTGTCACGTATCTGAAGGCAGGACATACAACAGTGCTGCTTCTGAGTACTCACAGGGTTTTTTTTAGTCTTGCCAACAGCTTGTTTGGTGATATTTTGGGAAACTGATAGAAACATGACTGCTGAACTCTATTATGAAATAGATATTTTTAAAATGCAGTTGTGTACAAGGTCTGAATGTCCAAATGCTCATTTCACTGACACATTGTACTGCTCCAGTAGAAGAATAACCTTTCTCCCACTGCTTCCAACTCCATGGAGTTTCTCCTGGTCTGAAGAAACAGGGAACAGGAATAGAACAACATTAGGTTTTATGTGACAAAAAAATCTCCCTTACCAGCTGGAAATTCTAGGTCAACAAATTTAGAAGTGGTGGCTCTCGGACACACTTTAATGTCATACCCCATTTTGCACATTCAAGTGCATCAGCAAAAGGTGACAGTTCTCAGCCCAGATAAGTCATTGAGAGTTCCCATACGTTTCAGAAGTCCTTGAACAAGTTCCCACAACACAGTGTAACTACACCACCATCCTAGCCCCAGTCACAATATTTCCAGGTTTAGCAGTTGACACAGTCCCACTGTTAGTGAAGTGCTAAGATAGACTCTCACTCAGGTTATCTTCTGTCTTGTGAGTTCTGAAACCACAGGATATGAGATACTGGTCATGCTGTATTTACATAAGGAAATCTCTGCAATCAGTGCTGCAGGGCTTGCTCCTCAGCAAGCCCCTGCCTACTAATTTCTGCATTAGTCATCTCCTCTGCCACATATACCTTCAACTTGGTCTCATTAGCAGAACATACACTGTTAGAACTTCTTCCACTGTCTCATAACATGGATCCCTCCCCCTTCTGTAACTTGATGTGCAGCAACTAACAGGCCCTGTTGCTAGCAGTTAATTAAACTAAGATGTTGGTTAAAAATGCACTCCTGCAGAAGCTGGGAAAGGCCAACCAAGGTTTTCCTCAAACCTCTGAGACTGAATGTATCAGTCAAGCAAGAAACAATAAGCACAGCCTGAAATAGAGCAGAAGAGTGGCCAAATGCAGTACCTGTTACAGCCCAGGGTGGGCTTTACCTACTGAGATGGGCAAGCCAGCAGTTTCCTGTGGTGGAGACAAATCCCAAGCAGGGACACCTAACTCCACAAGCAATTAATACAGCTGGCTCCAATAACCTCAAGATAACAGGTCAACATCCGCTATCCTTTTGTCTCCATCTGGTGTACAGCTGGAGATCACTGTCTGCACTTGGGAGGGCCTGAGAGCCCTAGCTCTGAGTTCAAAGTCAGCCTTGCAAAAGTGCCATTTGTACCTTTTATTTGAAACAGCTTCATCCTTAGAAGAACAGCAGAGCCCTGCAGACAATATTAGCACTAACAGACCTGGAGCAGTAGATCTGATCATTTATGCATAGATATATTGAGTTGCTCCATGCCATACTGTCCTAAAAGCAGTAACTGCATGTTTTGAGTATTTTTTCTTCCATTTTTAATTCATGGTAAAAAGGAGACAACAAATTTAACAATCTACAGTACTTCAGCCTATCTAGCAATCAACTATCATCAACCCAGCAGCAATATTTAGGCTTCCAGCCTCAATGCTTCTGTCATTCCCAAGATTCTCTGGACGGTCTGGTGAGAGCAGCTTCTCCAGGGTGAGATTCAGAGCACCCTGTTAGGAGCCTAGATGCTGCCAGATACAGGTGTTCTGCTAGGTGCTGGGTGGAGAGGCCTGGTTTGAATGGATTTTGTGGTACCTTCCTTATTTTCTTTCTTTTCTTTTCTTATTTTTCTTTTTTTTTTTTTTTTGGTTGCTTTATCTGTAAAATCGTAGTATCGGTCTAATTCATTGCAAGGATATTTGGCCAACCAGTGTACCATTGATCCCAGGAGGCAATATGGGATCAAAAACATTCAAACTCAGCACAAGTGTAGCACTGGGAAAAGCTTGTGCTGAAAAAAAAGGATTCGGTGTTTTCCACTACATAGACTGCGCACCATCCACTTACAAGTAGAAGATGAAAAATGCATCAGTACTTTAAAGATAACCAGAAGAAGTAAGCCGCAAGGTAGCTGTGCTAGGTAAAATGGAGAAACTGTAGTAATGCACTTCAGTGTCAGAATCTGGAGGAGTTGAATTTATTACTCCTCCCAAAGCTCTGGCAGCAGGACACGAGATTGGAGGGAAAATACATGTCCCAAGGCCTCTGGCCATAGCTGTGCTGCAGAAAGGAGGTCTCAGTGCAGTTGGCTCACTATCTGCAATCAGCCAACTCTCTCTATAGCTGCTTTTCTACCAGTCTATGTTAAGAAAACAAGAAAAAAAAATGTATGCTTCACTGTACCCATATGTATATATGTATAAAATTAATTTTTAAAATTCCTCTAATTCCCCTAATCAGGCGTAACACAATTTGTATCAGATGTGATTCCAGAGAAGGCTCTCAAACACCTAATTAAGTCACCTGCAGTGGAGGCCTTAAAGTGCTGCTTTAGCTGCCAGATCCTTTGTACCGTTGGTGCTTCCCAGGTTGGTTGTTTTTTTGCTTGTTTGTTTTCATTTTTATTCTTTAGGTGCATTCTACATGCAGTTTCACATCTGGTATTACAAAGTCAGATATATTGGTTGATTTCTTGGTACAGGTTTTCTGAGCAATTCTGATTTGTAATTTCTTTCAACTTTTTGTCTTTGCAAGCTGATTTGGTGAGCTGCATGGAGCTAATGGGCAGAGCTGATCCCAGTTCCTGGGAGATCACCAGCACAACCAGAGAGATGCTTTATATTGCTTACTTAGAAAAACACCCTATTTGAGAAGAAAAAACATCACTCTGCCAAAAAGTCCCAGGCTGCTGTGCCGGACCACACTGTTGGAACTAAACAGTCCTTTACCATGTCTATTCAAGTCCCCCATTTGCGGTCCTGCCAGTGCCCAGAAGGAATGCATTCATTGAATATTCAGCAGTCCCTGGAGAAAGATATTCAGGGATGGGTGAAACACTGGTTCTCTCTCACCATCATTCTCCCTCTACACACCCATGTACTGACAGATTTGTTCAACTTTTTTAAAAGTTTTGATGCAAAGATATGTTCCAAGTGCAAGATTTCTGTTCCAGTACTCAAGCCAAAGAACCATCCTTGTCAACATGCCTAGATAGTTTTCTGATCAGAGCTGTTGCTTTTGTTCACATGACTGCTGATTTGTTTCTGAAGCTAGAGTGGGTGGCTCTGTTCCTATCACGGACTAATGAAAGTTAAACTCTATCTAACCAGCGAGGAAGAAATCTTTTAGTCACAGGATACAGAACTGGGTCCCTGAAGCCATTTTGTATATGGGTTTAGTAAAATAAGATATACAGCTAGAACCACTTCCTGCCATAGGAGGTATAACCCTACCTCTTCTGAGCTGAGACTGGGGAATTTGTTAGACCACATTCCTGGTTGTGCGTAGTTCACAGTGGTGTCACGATAGTCACAAGGGTCTGTAGCTCACAGATCCGAATACGGTGTGAATATTCATGTGGAATTTTGACCCAAGAAGCAGACACAGAATAAGATAACTCACCATTCGTCTGCAGCCCAAGCAGCTGGGTGTAGCTGAGTTACCGAGTAACCCAGCCAGAGTGGGCAGACCCACAAGGAAGGGCTGTCTGAGGGCCAGTCTGTAGTGATTTCCCATCCTTGCTTGTTTGTGGAGTCTTGGATCCCAAGGAGATTGTACTGCTTACAATTCTTCTCTAAGGGTGAGAAATGTTCCCTGGTGCTTAGAACAGAGTAAATGCACAAGTCTGAATTACACAAGGTATTCTAACATTGTCATCATTCCATGCTCCTGCAAAAGATAATTTAATACAAGTACAAAGTCAGTCACATAATGAAATCTTAGCTCTAGTAGAGTGACACTTGTCATCATTTCCAGTGTGTACTCCAATTACTTCCTTTTCCTGTTTGCCTTAATGCCAATACAGACTAGTATCTAGGTATAAAACTATTATAAAACTACTTAAATTTAGAACGAATATAAAGGTTAGTACTGAGAATGGCTTGTTCCCATCTCTCTTTCTCATAAATGTACCAGTTACTTTCTACCTTCCCTGTCACCATGCTGCCAAGAGTAAAGGTGATGCTCCAGCAACAACCAAGAAATTAAAAACTGATTCTGGAACAATCTTTGAGTTGCAAAATATTTCTTCTTATGCCGAAAACCCCACAGATTTTCAAACATCTTTCAGCAATTCAAAGTATCTACCTTCTATGTAGATGAGTCTCTCCAATATCTAATCAGGCCTGACTTCTTTTGATTTAATTTTTTCCATACAAAATTGTTACCAGAACAAACAAACATGACGGTGCAGGGCAGGGAGTGGACATAGTACAAGCTGTGCTGGGCCATGGGTAGCACATACCTGGCCTAGGTCATTGCTAAAGATGTGGAGAGGCACTGGTCCCAAGATGCACCCTTGAGAAACGCTGCTCACCATTAGCCCCAACCTGGATTTAGAGCTGTTGATCACAACCCTCTGGCTGCAAACATCCAACCATTTCTTTATCCAACTACTAGTCCAGCCTTCAAATCCATATCTCTCCAATTTAGAGATAAGGATGTGGTGGAGGACCATGTCAAAGGACCTTGCAGAAATGCAGGCAGACAACATCAGTTCCCTCCCTTTCTCCATTGATGTTGTCATTCCATCATAGAAGGTCATCATATTGTTAAGGCCCAATCTGGCCTTGGTGAGGCCATGCTGGCTGTCTCACATCGCCTCCTCATCTCGTATATGCCTTGATATAGCTTCCAGGAGGATCTGCTCCATGATTTACCCAGTCACAGAGGTGAGCCAATTCTCCCTTGTCACTTACCTGAAGGAGAAGACTCTTGCTGGCCTCTCTTCCGACCAATGTCGCTGTAGAACCCCTTCTTGTTATTTTTCGCATCCCTTAATAAATTCAGTTCCATCTGTGCCTTGGTTTTCCTGATCTCCTCTCTGCATGTCTAGTCAGCATCCCTGTACATTGCCACACATCCCTGCTCCTCCTGCCTTTTCCTTCTTACCCCTCACTGAGCAGCGGCTGACCTCTTTCCTTGCTCAGCCATGCTGAGTTCCTCCTTCTTCTGTTTGTTTTGCTTTAGTGGGGGGTCAGAAAGCTCTTATTGCTCTCAGAAATGGCACAGTGAATGAATGAAAGACTAAACTTGTGTATGAAATGCTGAATATTTGTAGAACCATGTAATTGGGCAGCATGCTTTCACCTTTAAGGGACTGAATTTTACTCAGTGGGGAGGTTTTGGCAGTAGTGAAAAGTTCTTGCCCACAAACCACATTTAGGGACCTTCTACTACAGGGAAAACTGTTTGCATTTGTTGTGATCTTTTCTGAAATTTTCAGAATGTCCACTAAATCTATAGAATTACACATTTGCTAATCTCAACTCAATGAAGTACCATGAAATAGCGTTTTCCATTGTGTACTTTTTCTTCTATCAACACTGATTCTGGAAAGCAAACCCACAGACACCAAATAGAATTCAAACTAAAATTTTATTTTAATGAATGCTTTTGTATTCCTTCAATCATTCTTCCTCAGTATTAATAATTTTACTTCATAATTCTACAGCTTCTAGAAGTCAGAATATTTATCTTTCAGTAACCACAGTCTCCTCAGTTAATAGTTTAAGACTGGACCTTGAACATGAACACTTTGACAGTCTGAAGTCTCAGATTTATCTCAATGCTTCTGTTCTGGTTGGAGCTATGTTAACATATCCATCTTCTTTGTCTACTTCTGCATAGCTGCAGATGTTCTCTTTATGATGTAGTATCAATACATGTCTTGAGAAGTTATTTTACAGCAACCTTCAAGGGCGCTTTTCAACTTTTCAACTGGATCCTGCTCCAACACAGATGTTCTGCAGAGTGGAGGCCATAGCAGCTTCATCCTGCAGTGATACACACCAGAGAGAAGTATGCATCAAGCAGAGCAGGCTTGTCCATCTGTGGATCTGCAAGCCATTCACCAAGCAGCCAACTACTTCATATTGCCCTCGTATATTCTTGGTTCTCACTTCACGTTCTTCCTCCTGTTGCAACCAATGGCAATGGCAAGTTACTTAAATTTTCCTTTGCTGCATTTCTAAATGCCTCTTATATATCCTGCAGTATAAACAGAACAGAGTAGCACAAGAATCATAGAATACCTTGGCATGGAAGGCACCCATCCTGTTCCAGCCTGCTGCCATGGGCTGGTTGCTGCCCACCAGATCAGGCTGCCCAGGACCCCAGTCCAACCTAACCTTGAACTTGGGTGCACTGCTATGTACAAACAAACTTAGAAAAGGAAATCAGAGCTAGTATTTTGACATGCTCGTGGTTTCTGAATTGCAAAAAATTAAACACCCTGGAATAGTCTCTTGTTTTCACATGGCTTCTCAGTAAAGGAAACTTAGAACCTTTTGGTCAAATCGTCTACGTCTGCAGTTTCTTTTTAACTAAGTCACTGAAAGGCCAAAGATGAAAAACCAACAATTCTGGGATTCACATTGCACACAAAGGAATATTTTATGTACAGTCAAGGTTATTTTATATAACATTTGTGATGAGTTAAGTGGAGACAGATTCTCATTGGCTTCCTCCCAGAAAACCTCAATTGCTTATAAAATTTGCCAAACTAAGTAAAATAATAAACTTAACAAAGAGGCTTTGTTTTGTTCTCTCTTATATTGATATAGGAACACAAGACTTTCAGGAGAACATTAATTCTAACCTGTTTTTGAGTCCTGGCACATAGAATAAAATATTACTGACTTCCAAAGTTTGAAAGCTCTTTGAGTGTCACTGAAGAAAGGGTGAGCATCAGAGAGATTTAGGGTGACTAAGACACATTCTTAGCATCAGAAAGCAAGAACTGTCTATTGCAGCTTTCCCACAGCATGTCTATGCTATGGTTATTGTTTTGCTGGCCACCAAATGTTGGCCTGTGGCATTTGCTGCTTCTATTACATGGCATTCAATGCATTGCCTATCTTAATTGAATTAAGCATTACAAGGATTACATTCAGACTTGGTTTAACTTGTCGAACATGCTGAAATTTAAATGTTGTGGCTGAAAATACAAAGTGCAGTAATATAAACATTTTTAAAAGCTGAACGGAAAAGTATGTTAATTCCTAAACAACTAAACAACTAAATACCACAGCTAAAGTGTTTTAGGTCTGTAAGTGTAATGGCATAGAGCTGAGATTAATTTTGTAAATTTTTCTATTAGCCAAATATTGCAACTATCCACTAATAGAGACAGTTCCTGCTCATGTTTCTGAACCTCTCCACCCAGGGTTCCTCCTCCTTCTCTCCGTGTAGAAGAGGGAAAGACCGCCAGCAGTTCTCATCTACCTGAGTCAAGCAACCCCATAACACAAAATCACAGTGAGTAGGGGTTTGGATCAGATGGGCTGTTAGTGATCACACATTAATTCTTATAAGTTCGTCTCTGGGGATTGGTACTAATCCAGCACAGGAGCAGTGTCAGAGAGCTTGGAGACCACAATACCTTCAATTACTGTGGCTACTTTTGCAGCAAGTCTGACTTCTGCTTCTGGACTCCACTACTGAAGACTGGAAGAGGTTAGTGTAGGTGGCACATGAAGAAAGAATAGGCAGATCCTCCAGTTACAGCCATTTTAATTCTTTGCTCTGTGCTCCCTGACATCTGCATCCAAGACTAGAACAGCTCAGACAGCTCCATTTCTTGCTTTCGATGTCCATAGAAGAAGTTAGTTCTCTTAAGACAAAAGTTAGTTGCTTGCAAACATACAGATTGCCTGAGAATATGCAGTGCATAAACTAACATCATGTATTGACCTTTGCAAGATCAGTTATGTAAAGGAAAGTAAAATCTTTAGCATGTATAACAAAACTCGAAAATAATATGAGTTGATTTTTTTGTTTTGTTTTGTTTTTTGTTTTGGTTTTTTTTTCCATAGTATCAGACCCCACAAAAAAAGTAAGTGAATATAACTAAGATTCTTAAATAAATATCAGCAGGTCATGTTTTGTATTGTAGTGAATATAATGGGATGCTTTCCTGTAAAATAATGAAGAAGAAATGTGGAAAGGATGTGGAGCCACATATTTACAACAATATTTTAGAAAGGAAAAGGTTGTTCCTATAAAGAGAATGATTTCTGAAGAATGATTTTTTTCCTGGAAATACAGGAGAAGTTATGTCAGCCACTGGACAAAATGCTGTATTAATGAAAATAAAAGGACACTGATAGCTTGGTAGACCAAGACAGGAGTCAGGGAGGCAGTCCAAGCAGGAGCACTATTAATCATAAAATATGTGTAGCATCACTACAGAAAAATCATCTCAGGGCAAAGGGACATAAGAGATGGTTTGGAAAGAGGCTTAGGATGAGTAGTTCCCAAGTAATAGGTAACAAAAATAAGCCAACAGGTTTAATGACTCAAGTCTTAGTTAAAAGTGCAAACTGTATCCATTGCAGTGGTCTTGAAGTATGAGCAAGCTGTGATGAAAGACCTCAGAAGGTCCAGGTATCTTCCAAAAGAAAACAAAGGAACAAGTTTTGTATCTTCCCATTTTAGACTTCTGGCAGAGGAAAGCACCCCCAAGAGCTTCCCCAACAAAACTGTGATAAGCTAACTAGGGAATGGACAAAGAATAAAATGTGAATAAAACAAGAATTAAATTGGAAGAGTGGAACTGCCACGTGTGTCTGAACTGATACGAAGTTAGCTCTTTGCCACTGAAATCATATGGAAAAAAAAGTTTTTAACCCATGCTGTAATGGTGACTGTATTTTAAAACACTTAAAAAAGGACTTTGTATAGATCATAGATACGGTTCTGGCAAGTACTTCTGAAGATGTCATCGACGTACTGCCAGATAATACCTCCTACAGCTCTTCTGATTCCAGTACTACATTAATTCTTGTCTTCAAGTCTTGAGCATGCTAAGAAAAAAAGAATAGTTTAGTACTTGCTAGCATCAGCAAAGCTACTAATTTATTCCACCTTTACTGATACGTTATAAAATATTTCTGGAGAAAACCAAAACAACACTTTTTTGTCTTAATTATTAAAATATAAGAAAAAAATGTGTTTCAAGAAGCAAGATTATGGTCTATAAGACACTATTTACCAGTAACAACACAAAAATTGCAAAATAAAAAATCAGACCATTTTTTTTCATTACAGGGCATCATTTGTTTCCTCTACAGCAGTAGTGAAATTCTGATCTCCACATAGGGTGCTCCAAGTCCTCTGCAGCCATTAAGCCCTAGCAGCAGCCGTAGTCATATTGACCCCAATGAGATTAAGATCCACAAGCAGAAAAAAATAATTGTTTGCATTACAGCCTCTTCCATGTTATTTTGTTTACACAAAGGAAAATTTGATTGCCTGTCCTTGTTCTTATATTATTTACCTGTATTTCTTCCTTTGGATTATAACTGCCCAGTGTCAGGTAGGTAAGAATTCACAAAGACCTTTCTTTAAGATAAGGCAGAGTGAAAGGGACTGCACATACAATGGGTGCCTCCTTTCACACAAGATAACTAGGAAAATATCCTTAAAATACTTAAGAAATCATATTAATGGTTAATATTTGCAGCAAGAGTTGTGCCATCAAAAGGAGAAAGAAAGAGGAAGCTGAGCATGTCCAGTGGCACAGGGTCCTTCTAAATGTCCTTGAGAAATAGTTACAAAAGGATCAATTTTTCTTTCTACTTAAAATAGTGTAAATGATATTTAAACTTGATACAAGCAGCATGAAGCCATACAATGCTTCTGATTCATCACCCAAGAGTATATATTAATGTGAGCTTTAACATGAAAACTGCAAAGCTATCTAGTCCCTGAGGTCAAGTCAAAGAGCTGAAGCAAAAGCATGTAGAAAATGGTTATACCCTTTTGGCATGAACTCTAGACTTGCTGTGTTTTTAAAAATTCAGATTCCATCTGAGGGGATCTAATGCCTACTAAACAACTGAACCCATACCATGGATATCAGACAGCTGTCTGGTTGCTACAGGGATAAATGAACAAACAACTTGAACAAAAAACCTGTAAAGCTCTGGAAGAGCATGTCAGCCAGGTCATTATCAAGAAGAATAAGGGATGCTGTCTTCCTGCCCCAAACAGCAACAAGAAAATAGATTTCTTTTCTAGAGAGTTTGTCTGTGCCTTGGTTTTCAGGGGACAGGAAATGAATAAAGTTGGACTATGAATTTCACTGAAAATTAGAACCAGGAAAGAGATCTTAAACAACATTGCAATCAGTGACTACATCTGGAAAAGAAAAAAAGAACAAAACATTAAGATGACCATAAGCTGTTGTATTTCCTTCTCAGATGAGTTATATTTTGAAAGCAGCAATAAATTTTTCTCAGATAAGGGATTGGAGAAGTGATGGATTTGTGGCAGCAGCTGTGTTTTGTCCTCTGTTTGGTGTTTTGGGGTTGACTTTTTTTTCTTTTTAATCTTCACATGTGTGTGCCTCTTTTTCAGGGGGGGGAAATGGGGCCAGATTCCCCTCTGGCTGAGAGTCTATGGCTTCTTAAAGGTGAAGGCTGTTCCAGTTACACCAGAGAGAATCCTGAGTCTTTGAGATGAAGGGCTGGCGCTGCTCCCTGAGCAGGTAGGAAAGGAGGTAGCTGCCTGTATTTTTTCAACTGTGTATCAGATCCTATCCCTTCTCTTTTCTGTACCTAACAGTCTCTTCCTCTCAAAACCCTTTAGAAACATTGCAGCTTTTAGTGGAAGGTGAAATCTCTCCATTATCCAGGAAATTTTCTGATGCTTTTCTGTGTTGTCCTTTTCATCTGCGGTCATGTGAAGAATTTCTGGGGAGGTTAATGGCTACCATGTGATAAGAAGTAATCAATTCGTGTGTATCATTTGCAAAGGCAATGTTACTGGCTATGAGAATGGCTAACCCATCTTTTGAGCTGCTGATAGCATCTATCCTTTACGAAGACTAAAACATTAACTTGCTTTGCAGGTAGATAAACATCAGTTTTATTACTTAGAGAAGTTTCTAAACAAATACAATATAATTACCTTATATTTTGAGTTGATGTTGAAAACACTCAAATTTTCTGTAAGTACCCATGAATCTATTTGCCTATCAGAAACCTCAAAAGCCCTTCAAAAAGTGCTAAAATATAGTAATCTTCAGGTATGATGGTATGTAACTGCAGACTTCAACATTATACATTCTGTTTGTAAGGATTTTATCTTTCTTGGTTTGTTTTCCAATTAGCATAGCCTAACTTATTTTGGATGCTTAATGTATGAAATTTGCAAATGTTTATTAAAGCCATCATCAATCAGAAGAGACAAACATTTCAGTGGTACATGTACACTGCCACACAAAACTGACCGATGCTGCATTCATGCTTAATAGCTTTTAATTTAAAATATAAGCTTGTGTTTTGTAGTATATTTCCTGTTTTTTCACTTTTTGAATCACCTATTAAGCTTACACTAATCATTTTTTAAAAGTCTGAGTAGAATGTGCAGATTTTTTGACCATGTGCTGATTTTTGTAGACTCTTGGATTTATGGCTACTTCCAGAGTAGAAACAAAGAGCAGTGGTTTTCTTCCAGTGCTTGTGTTCCCTTTTTAATTTGCAGTTCTGTAAGGATGCTGGGGAAATGATTTGGTCAAATCATCATTTACTGTGTTAATTTAATTGTCAATGCAAACAAAGCATTTCTAATATGCAATATATATGGATCATCTCTTGTTTCTTTCATGTTTTATGTATTTAAACGTAGCTAAAATGAGACCCACAGATTTACATTAGATGTATCACAGCAACTCTGAAACACAAGAAGCACCTCATTAAAACTAATGAAGATGTTTTTTGTTTTGCTTTGGCTTTCTCTTTTCTCTGTATTCCTAGTTGGTATTAGTTTAGAATATGTCAAAAGATTCGAGAAGTTGATGCAGTTTTGTTTCTTAAAATTACTTTGCACTACAAACTGAGTTTTCTTTAAGCTGCGTCCTGGTAATGATTTGATTCTGCTGAGAACCACAGCAATGACATGAAACCAATTTACAAAGCTCTTCAGAAATTCCTCTTAGGAACTTCCTTGGTGACTTCACATTCTCAGTAAATTGCATGTATCTGCAAGGCAATGAAAACACACATCCATAACCACAGATGTGAAATGTTTTAGCATTTCATGTAAAATCTATTTACTTTCTTTCAAGTGTTCCTTTGGCTGTGTTTCTTCATACATACCTATAATATCTGACGTAGATGCTGCATATTCTTATTTATTTGTGGCATTCCAATGGCCTGGAGGTCTGTGGTGACACCGGTTTGAAAACAAAGTACCTGGTTCCAGAATGTTATTAAATAATAATATTAAATATTATTAAACAACAAACCATACAAGTGCCATCTTAATGAAGACTGTGATTATGATTCTCTTTCTTCTTAAAAGTACAATAATCATGGAATCACAGAATTGTAGAGGTTGGAAGGGACCTCTAGAGATAACAAGCCCAACCCCTCTGCCACAGCAGCTCCTTAGACCAATTTGCACCCAGACAGGTCTTGAACTCTAAGAGTGTTTCAATTAAAATGTATTCTTATAGCGAGCTTAGTGCATAACATAACATTTGTTTGTGACATTTTACAAATGTTGCGAGGGATATGTGCATTTACAGAAAGCTTAAAGCTATTACAGTGACAAAATCTATTTTTAACTTACTATACCAATTGTAACATTTTGTGGTTTAAAATATTTGCTGGAAGTCTCTTATGTAAGAATGAAGGTGTAGTTTAGTTTACCCAACTTTTCTATTTCTTTAAAAGTTTGACGTTTACTGAGATATTTTAAAGTCTATGGCTAAGCATGGGTAATTCTTTCCTGGCTCACACAAAACTAATAAAAAACTTTTCTTATTTGTTCTTGTTTTCATTCCCAAAATACCAGATAAGTATTATCTGGTCAGATTAAATTTCTCTTTTAAAATGCTGTATTTCTTCCCATTCAGTAGATGAACCCAACTTTGCCTAGCACGTTTCAATAGTCTTCATGCTGAAGAAATTCAAGTTGCAAGTTTCTGCCTTTTCTAAGTGGGAAAGTTGAATTCATGTTATGACAGTCACTTTTGAGTGCACAAAAACTAAGGCTTATGCAACTGTTGAAGGTGTTTCTGTTTTCTTGGGTTTTTTTTTGTTTTGTTTTGTTTGTTTGTTTATTTGGATTTTTTTTTTGAGGATTTCCTTTTTTTTGATGGGGCTGAATCTTTTTTGAAAAATGTAGTCAGTCTGAAACATAAAAGTAGTTCATGAAAGAAGTAAGTTTGTATCTGTTCAGAGTGATAAGTCTTGCAAAAACAGACTTACAGGGAAAATTGTTAGCAATGTTGACTCGCCCAGACATTCCATAAAATTGAAGAAACAGAGCCCTTACTCGTAGAGAAAGCTGTTTCTCCTCAAGGAGCAGCTACACCGCCAAAACAAACTCCAAATACTATCTATCTTCATAAACAACCAGAACAGATTGTACTGACCTACAGCATCCCAAATCTTGATGTATAGTTAAGTACTGACAGACATAGTCTCATTTCCCTGTCAAAAATGTGAAATGTTAATATTTCCAAGCCATGTCTAGCAAAATCTGATGTAATTGATTAATTTTACACATTTCAGATGGATAATTGGCTTCAGAAAATTGTTGTACAGCATTTAAATTAATATTTTTGCTATAATTAATATAGTATATGCAGTAGATATATATTAAAATTATTTAAAATAATAAAAAACATTTTTTTTAGGATCAAATCTTGTCCACCATACAACAAAACAGTCATTCTGAGGACAGAAGCCCAACTTGTGTCTCTCATGCCTGTCTCCCCTTCCAGTCTCTGCCTCCATCCTCATCCCATCAGTCATGGGAAATGTTTTACTTCAAATTTTGGGTTTTGGTGTTGTTTTAGGTCTGTACTTTAGAAGTGAACTTAGAGTTTTGCTAGCACATGTCAACAAGCAAACCCTATTCACAACGTGTGCAATAGTTTTCTTTTATCAAAGAACCTATTGCTGTTTTCTTTGGAAAAGGGAGTAAGAATGTTTTCAAGTCTGTAAAATAAGCTTGAAAATCTTCCCACTGTGAAAATGAAAGACAACAGACAAATATCTGACAGGAAATAATTCTGAGATCCAAAAATGAGTAAAGCCCGTGGAAATCCATAACCACGCTCCCATTCTGCTATGACTATGAACTTCCAGTCTAACTCCTAGGAAGGAAATAAGGGGGAATATTTTGGCAATTTTCTTTTTTTCTTTTTTTAACAAGCTATTCAAAATTCACTGCATATGCCATTTTATGGAGAAAAAAATCACTAGCAGTCCTGACCAGTAGAAAGGAAGTGTTAAGTTCTGAGCAAATTCTGAGGTCTATGCAAATAAAAACACTAAGAGATTTTAGCTAGTGACTGAGATCTAAATGTAATTCTGTGCTGAAATTGATTTAAAAGTCCTAGCTACAGAAATGTGCTAAACAATAGAATAAGACTTAATGCAGCTGCAGTTTATCTTTAGAGCTGCTTTTACTTGAAAAGTAATAGGCTGCTCCAAAAGTAGTGCCTCCTATTTATTCCCATAGAGACTACAACAGATACAAGGAGGACAATAACACTCCCTGATAGAGCAAATTCTTAGATACAAAGCACTATTTTTAACATAGTCAACACCATTAGCTGTGCATTTTTGCCAGTAATGAACAAGAACCTGTGTACTGCTCTGATAAAGATCTGCACAGCTGTCTAGAACATAGCTCATCTTCCACAATGCTGTAACCACTGCTGAAATGCACCAATCTCTGCCTCATTTTGCTCACTGTCACTGTTTGGTGTCCATAAACATTCAGCAAATGTCAATGAATGTCAGTGGGTGCCATTGTTTTTCTGCGTGGAGAAATTCAGCTACACCTTTGCTTTGTACTCACTTCCACAGCAAATGCCATTCTGTCAGACTGCCCCTCTGCTGTCATCTGTCACACAGCAAGAAAAGGGAACAGAATATGGATGGGAAGGTTCAACTTCCACTGCTGTCCCACCAACATTCACCTCCAGATGCACTACTTTCAGAGCAGCCCTTGGGTATTGTATCATGGGAATACGAACACACACTCTTAAACACACATCAAGTTTCACTAGGATATCTGTGACCTTGATTATTCCTACTGGAAGAAATGCATACTCTCTCTCTAGTATATAACAGGACAGAAATTGCAAAAAAATTAGATTGGTCTGAACAGGATCTGAGCTACTTAGAACATAGACTTTGGTTACAATGGCTGCAGAACTTTTAGCAGCATTAGAAACTGTCCATATCGGACATTTGGCCAAATGTTGTGAATATATCTTTAAGACCAATGCAATGAGAGGCACTCTTCGACAACGCAACAGAAATTGTTCCTTTTGTCATTTGTAGGGAAAAAATGGTCGAAGTAGCATGACAAAATGCTTCGCAGCTGGACAAACCTTTTCAAGCATTTATTGAAAACAAACCTTTCAATCAAAAAAAGCCTCAGTGATTGATGCCTCAAGGGTGAGAGCCTGGATTTCTGTCTTCCCACTTACCTTAAGAACAGATGTCAGCTCTCTCTCATGCACAGTGGGAGTCAGATTACTACATGATGCAGAGGCATCACTTTCAGATATTACAAACAGCTGCTAGTTGGCTCAAATAGGCAGCAGAAAATGATTGAAGACACTAGTCTGTATTTCACACTAAGCTGTGTGTAGCAGCAGTTCAGACCATCACTTCTTCAGAGCAAGCTGTATGCAGAAGTTAGGAACCCTGTAGGGCAAAATAAACAGGACAGTGATGCTATTGTGACACAAAAGATATACCGCAGTGCGCTTATTAAAAAAAAAAAAAAAAAAGAGTTGAGATAGAACCCAAAATGAGATAAGAGCCAATATAGATTTTGCAGAGAGAAATCAGTAAAGGAAAGTAGAAGTCCAGAGGGGTTCATGGGATTCTCATACTTGCCACAAAATGCCTAGCCCTTTTCCAGGCTACTTAAAACCATAGAACCATAGAATTGTGTGAGTTGGAAGGGACCTTTAAGGGTCAACTCATCCAACTCCTCTGCAATGAACGGGGACATCTACAGCAGATAGCACTGCTCAGAGCTCTGTCCAGCCTGACACTGAATGTCTCACAGACAGGGCATTCACCATCTCTCTGGGCAAAACAAACAGTGTTGAAATTGTTATTCAGAATAACCGTAGGGAAAAAAAAAAAAAAAAAGGAAATCTTGCCAGAAAAGTCAAAAAAATTTCAACAGTGAGAAGAAAAAAAAATGGAAGATGAAGTCTGAGTCCAGAAAGAGTTCATGGAGTCACCACAGTGATTTTCTAAATCAATCATTAGCAATGAAAAAGAATGAAGTTATCACATTATGACAGAAAATTAGACAGCAAATGAAAATCTGATTGCATAAAATGATGAACTCAGTATACAGTTGTAAACAGAAAAAAAAGTCCACAGAGAGGTTAAAAAAAAAAAGATGAGACCTGGGGTAACACTTCCTGTCTAAAGAAAACAACATGGCACTGGTTCTCAGAAGAGATAGCTGATGAATGTGTATATGAAAGGCCTAAGATACTGCCAGCAATACAGAAAGGAAATAACCGATCAATATCTAAGTCAAGAATTCAACTATATTACCAGACAAGTGGTTCAGTGAAAGATAGATGAAATAAATATCATAATAAAAATAAAATAAAATAAATAAAATAAAAATAAATAAGTCATAATGCCTTTGACAAAGGATGCTGTTTATTTCCAAAATATAAAATAATTACTTAATGAACATTCTGACATATTATCACAGTTCTTATAAAATGACTCTCATTTAGTTTTCTCAAATCCAGAACAAGATTTAGAAAAATACCTTCCTTCTAGTCTGGCAGCAAAACAAAAGGCTGTGATAAGTCATACATCCCATGCAAGTGCTTGTTTCACCTAGAAAACCCAGTCTGCACCATAGGGGATGGGTCCGTAAATCCATCCTTTTATTTATTTCTTTTTTTTAATGATAATTACTTGGTTATGTAGGACAAATAAATATTAAGATCTGAATCATTACACACAAGTAGAACTTCTGGAAATGTTCCCTTTAACCGCAGTAGAACAAGTTGTAGAAATGCACAAGCAGTTGTGAGCTCAACTTCTGGCACAGCCAGTGGAAAAGCCATCAAGCAGAGGCAGTAGACAGCCATGGCATTTTCAGCAACTGGTATGTATTTCATATCATTAAAAAGATGAATGTTCCTACTCATCACTGAGCAGATGACAACCTTGGTGGTCAGAGTCATTTTGTTTTTAGGTGTACTCTGTTTAAGATTCCAGAGGTCAGTCCCTCACTTTTCTGTAGTCTCAGCAAAACTTTTTTCAACACTTTCTTTCTTTCTCTGTAAGTGTTTTTGATTCAATTCTGTATCCTTCTAAGTGTTGTCTTTTGTGTAGGCACACTAATATCTTGTGTCCAAAGGCATTGGTATATATTACAGTAAGCAGTATAAGATAAAACAGTGCAAGTGTTTGAGCTATTTTTAACTGGGATTCTTTTATTTAGAGTTGCAGATGCATACCATTTTTCCCATGACAATCTAAAGGTCTCTGAAGTAATGTCTCTACACTCAAAACACAGCTAGGAATAAAACTCATTCTAGTCTTCCAGCTGTGCCTGTTTCAATTCTGCCATAGTCTGGGTCTGCTGAAGTCTGTGCTTTCTCAGGAACACCTAGTAGTGTGAGTTTCACCATGGCTGAGGTTCATACTGTCTGTGCTGACAGCACATAGTCAGGACACAGCCTATGGTTGCAAGTGTAGTTTCCAGTTTATTTAAAAAGGTTCCAAAATCCCAGCATGGTCTAGACAACAGTGTATTTTGCATTGGTTATATATCTTTTCAGAGAAGAGAGTGCTGATGAAATTACATATGACTTTTTTTTTTTTAGTGATAAAATTCTATTAAATGTAATAAACACTACAAGTTCTCAGTACTCAGGCAGCACTAAGGTTGCTTGAAAGTCGGGAGAAGAAGACTATTGCTGTAAAAGACATCTTTAATATGTTAAACTCCATGGCTGTTAGTAGCTCTGTTCATCATCTGTAAGTCATCACAAATATGACTAAGAAAAGCTTTTTCTGGATAGGTCTTGACAATAGTAACAACACTCTCTTCAGTATCTTTCAAAGCTGATTTGAACTGAAGCAACTACAATGTCTTACCAAAAGTGACTTTTTCCATTCTATATGTGTCACATTTTAATTCCAAGAACAGAAGGTTTTTATAGACAGCCAATTCCTTAATGCTGCTTGTAAATAGCTGTGCAAGAGCCTCTGTTGCTGTTGTGTTTGGTATGAAGCAATTACCCAGTATTTGAGTGCTTTGGCAGTAACAAGAATTCTGCTTGCCCAGTACTATGAACAATTCCTTCCTTAGGAAACAAACTGTGGCATGCTGACTGCAGAGGCAGGAAGAACTTTTTTTTTTTTCCCTTACTCCCTCTTTCTACCAGAAAACAAGACCAAGTTGATTAGACTACAGAGTAAGGTATTGTGTTCTTCTCTGTCATTACTGTAAACTTTACTTCAACCACTTCATTTACTTAAAATAAACTATTCAAGTCTTGAAGAAACTAACCAGCACATTCCTGAATCTTTGATACGCATTAGATCCCATTATTTCATTTCCGGAACCAGTGGGACTATACACGCTAGCGTTTTTTGTTTTGTTTTGTTTTTTCTTGAAAAAAAAAAATAAGAAAAATGACTTTATAGTCAACCATCTCATTGAGAGCTTCTTGCTGTATGGCAGAACGCTTGCGGCTCTTCGGGGCAGCTGTCCGGTGCCGGCGTGGTGCTGAACTGGACAGCTGCCTCCTGCCAGCACTGCTCCGAGCAGGAGCCAGGGGAGCAGCCAGCAGAGACCTTTGCAACCCAGCAGAGATCTTTTTCAACCCAGCAGACATCTTTGCAGCCATCTTCTCTAGTATTTAAACGGGAAACTCCAGATGGAAGTGGCACGCTTTAGGGCTGATGATTTTATCAGCTGTCTAGTCGCACTCTGACGAATGGCTCACTGCAAGCCGAGTTGTCTGCAACAGATGTCTTGTTCAGGATGCCTAAGAAATCTGTCTCCAATGAGATTTTGTAGAAACTGCCATATTGTTTCTGATAACTCCAGTCTTGATACTAATGTATTTAGTAAACATTGGGGTCTAGATACAGAAAGTGCTCTGACTCAGACACAGCAAAGTAAAGCAAAAGTGTTGATTGCTGCCAGTTCCTCAAGGAAAGACAGTAGGTACAAATTGTATCTACCCTGGGGAAAAGAGAAATGGAGGCATATGCAAAAATTAACCAGAAAGTTAGTTATTGAGCTGCTCAAACAAAAAGGCATAAAAGAAGGAATAAATAAATGAAAACTTAGATAAAAGGAACATGATGCCGAATGAACAAGAGTGAGCAGAAAAAGAAATGCCAGACATACAGTCTAGGTGTCATAGAGTCCAGAGGACAGAATGAGATATGTTAATGACTTTCATAGCAATCTCACAAGCTGTTCCATTCTCCCTCTTGATTTTTCAGTTTTTCAGATTTTTTCAGTTTAAAAGAACATATTTTCAGGTTCTATCCATTACTGTGATGTCACTAACCTTGCACTTTCTTCTTTCAAAAAGTTGGTTCTTTCTAAAGGAACAGTACGTAGACCAGGAGCTAATATGAAGTCGGAAATATTCATCTCGTATCCTTCAGAATGGCTTTGTTACAGAATTTAAGTTAAATTAATTCCAAGATGTTTAAAAAAGTAAAGTTGATGCCTAAATGAATCAATTTCACAACTGTTAATTGAAAATGAAATTAATCTGAAAGAGGTTGAAATAAATAACGCTGAAGCTGAGGCCTCTTGACTTATCTCCCAAAAAATAGGTGTTTGGGAACAGGCAAATGGGATAGAAACAGTAGTGACTAAAACCAAGATTCAATTCTGTACCCCTCCATCATTAAAAATGACTAATTTTCACATACGTGTATACGTATTCTTAAAGATCTGTTACTTATCTCAGATAAATTTGCAGTTTGTTTTGCATATTAGGAAAATAAACTCTTATTATATGTTTGTATTGGGTTTACATTGCAACGTTTTGATAGTGGGTGAGTTGCAGAAGTGGCCTCTGTGAGAAGAGACCAGAAGCTGCCCCATGGTAGGTAAGAGACAGTTCCAAACAACTTAAAAATGGATTTGACAATTCCAATGCCTAACCACTCTTTCCATGAATAAATTCTTCCTGATATCCACTACAACCTTCCCTGGCACAATGTGAGGCTGTTGCCTCATGCCCTATCACTTATCATTGGAGAAAAGAGACCAAAACCTCCGCACTGCAACCTCCTTTCAGGCAGTCATCAGTGTGATGAGGTTTTGCATCAACCTTCTCTTCTCCAGACTAAATAGCCTCAATTTTGTCAGCCACTCCTCACAAGTCTTGTCGTCAGTGCTTTCACCAGCCTTGTTGATGATCTTTGCACAATCTCAAGATTTTTATTTTGTGCCCAAAATAGTCACTTTCCTGATCCTGCTGGCTTCACTATTTCTGACACAAGCCAGGATGCCATTGGCATTCTTGGCCACCTGGGCACATTATTGGCACGTGTTCAGCTAGCTGAGAGCCATCACCCCCAGGTCCTTCACTGACAGGCAGTTTTCCAGTCACTGTGCCCAGAGCTTTTACCACTGCATAGGGTTGTTGTGCAGCACATGAATGACAATTCAGTACAGGAACAATGCATCTTGAAAACCAAAGAACATAATCCCACTGGATGCTGTGATAAAATGAGTAAGTTACTAGGTTTCTACTTTTCTCCTCAGCCCTTTTTATCACATTTAACTAGACTGAAATCAATGTTCTCATCCATCAAAGCATACAAGGAGGGACTGCACTGTTAGCTTTAAATATGTGGACTGTTTTGTTTTTTTAGAGAAAAAACAGAGAAAAACATTCAGGCAACTTTGAGATTCAGACTTTGATTATATATAGAGGGTTTCTTTTCACAGGACACATCACATGGTTCAAACTTGCAACTAAATGAAAAGTGGTTGAAAAACAGTAGATTTTTTTTTTTTTTAGCATTGCTGTGTTTTCATATATAAAAGTCAGTTCACCATCTTCTTTCTCCGTTTCCCCAGGTGTAACAATGCTGATTTCTTTTTATAAGGCATTTTGCAATGTTAGGACAAAATATTGTATATACATATATATGTGAGATTATTATTAACATAACAGTGTAAGTTTAATACAAGCAGTGTTTAGGTAAGTAAAAAGTGTGGTTAAGAAATTGATACAACACAAAACCAGTAGTGGGGTATTAAATGGGTTTAAAATGAGCAATGAGCTTATAAAAATCAATGATCACACAAGCCGTGTTTCCAATACAACCAATGGAGGCTGAGTTACTTTGGCTTTGCTTTTTTTTTCTTTACCTCTATCATTATAGATGGATAGGAGAAATGAAGATCAATAAAAGACAATATGGATCTTAGAATGATTCATCCAAGATGATCTTAGGAAGCTGGACACAGAGTCCTGTTTTAGAAAAGCAACTTTAGAAAGGGCTGGAAGCAGTCAGGATGAAGAATATTTCTTGATCACATTTTGTTAATATAAAAATTCAACAAACAAATAACTAACGACATTTTTATTTTCATGGGCAACAATTTCAATTGCTCTTAAAGAGTGCTTCTCTCCCCAGTTTCCCCAAGCCTGTCAAAAAGAAAGTGAGTGGAAAGGCATGCTAATAGCATAACTTTCTCAAATAGACTCACTCTTACTATTCTGTCCTTCCAAGATTTAAACTCAGAGGATGTATGTTTACCAAAGCAGTCGTTCTGGTACACCGACAGAAGCACTAGAATAAAATGAATGTATTATCCCTTCTTTCTTCTTCAGCAGCTTAGCTTACTCCTGGAAGTGCATACAGCAGCTCACTGCACACTTCCAGTGTGCCCCCAAAGGATGGGATGAGCTTCTCAGCAGGTAATGGCAGAGTAAGGGATGGTTCCTGTCCAGAAATTGCTCCGCATTGCACCTCTCCCTGATCTTGCATCAGATAATGGAAGGTGCATTTGAACAGACATTGTCTTTTCAAGGAAAACTCAAAACACAGATTACAGCTGCCCTCTTGCAGCAGACCCTCTGTTTTGGATGTGAGAAGTGGATGTCAGGGAAAGTTATTGTCCCAGAGCTAGCCTTGCTGGTGAGGAATTCTTCAGTTTAGCATGCGGTAATTTAAAACTTACACAGATGTTTTGTGTACCGCTGTCCAGGATGCTCTCAAGCTGGTAGGTGTATAGAAAACTCATAAGTGGAGAGCCCAGCAGGAGCCTGCCTGGTGTGCCTAGGAAAAGTCCTGCTTAGATTAGATACTAATCCTGGTTAGTACCAGGGGAGAGTGAAAGAAGAATTGGGATGATCCCTACTCCCAAAAAGGTTAACATTTACACATACCCCTTCATATCAGTTCCACATATGTGCAGTAGACAGAGGAACCTCTCAGAAAACACCCACTTACTCCTGCAAGATCTTTAGGAGGGGAACAGGGAGATTCAGGAAGAAACCTTTGTGTACAATATCCACTAGCTTTGCTATGTTGTTCAGTAGTGCTTCAGAACTGCAATATCAATGCTCGGAGGAGAACTGCCTGGTGAGCACAGCTCATCCACATGTTTCAAATTTCCATCCAGAGCATTCAAAGCCATAAATGACAAGTTTTTGTTTCCAAACAAAAACAAGTGAATCTTGTTCATGCAGATCTTAGTGTCAGTGTTTCCCCAAGAAACAAAGAGTGCCATCTCACACCGAAGCACAGAGATACTAACTTTCTAGAAGTTGCAATTTACATATCAAATGGCATTTTGTCGTTTCATTTACCTGACTGAGAAAGCAGCAATTACTGCTGTAACTGCACTTACAGGGAAACGAACAGCACATAGTTTTATTTGAGTGGTAGTGCATTAACAGTGCAATCAGAGTGCTCTGTAAAGCTGTGACAAATGCTGTTCTCTCCATTAGTGGTTCAATATCTTCTGGATTTGAGTACTCCCAATATTTATTTATCTTTTCTTTTCCCACTTAGATGTTTCCTTCTTCTGTATATACTTCCATATATTCCATATATAGAGAGGCCACTCTCTATATATTTTACCCATCCTTATATCAACTGTTAATCCACATGAAATTCAGGTGTTGCAACAAGTTCCTCTCCCACAAAGGTTTCCCTTGGAAATTTTAATTGCTAAGGAGAAATGAAACAAATGAAAATAATGTGGAAAGACCGTATAAATAAAGCAAAACAATAGTGGAAGAATACGAGAGCCCTTCCAAGAGCACAGGGAACAGATTGTAATAGTTAGCAGAGCTTTTAAGAAAAGTGCTGACAGAAGTAAGGAAAATTTATGTGAGGCCTTTTTATTTAATTACAATTGTATTCAGGGAATGAGCAACAGCAAAACATGCTCAGATTAGGAAAAATCAGTCATTTATATGAGTAACAATCACATATGCAGCCCTACCATCAGCCTGCTCAGCTCCAGATAGTGATGATACTATATCCCCCTGTTGTCTTGCTTCAGGGTGAACTCAAATTTGGCATAACTCCACAATCTGGCCTAGGTGGATGCTCTTGGTAAACTTTCAACAGCTAGAGGCTACCATTCAGCTTGGTAGCAACAGATGACCCCTATGAGTCAATAAAACCAACATCTGAGAAGCCAACACCCACAGCATTACCATTCAGTGGTTTGTATGTTCACTGACCTCTAGCCTAATGCCAGGGCCTGACTTCCAGTTAGAGGGTGGAGCACAAGAGCATTGGGTAGCCTCCTAAAGTGCACCTCTGGGTGCAGTGTTACTTGAAATGGAACTTGTGGAACTAATGCAGGTGCCTGCTTCGCTATGCAGAAGCAGTTTGTGGCACAATTGTCTTGTCTTCACTAGATCCATACTCTTTTGCTCAGTTTTAATATATTCTGAATGATTTAATAGTTTCTTAATGGTTTGTTTCAGTGAAAGATGACTGGCTAGTCACTGTTAGTTATATAGAGAAGTTGGTTAGCTGTATTCACTGTGGATTGCTCATTGCTCATCAGTTACCATGAGGAGAGAATATGGAGGCTGCATGCCAGCAAGTGCTGTTTCTTATTGAGCTTCCAAAAAGAAAAAGAAAAAGAAAAAGAAAAAGAAAAAGAAAAAGAAAAAGAAAAAGAAAAAGAAAAAGAAAAAGAAAAAGAAAAAGAAAAAGAAAGAAAGAAAGAAAAAGAAAAAGAAAAAGGAAAAGGAAAAGGAAAAGGAAAAGGAAAAGGAAAAGGAAAAGGAAAAGGAAAAGGAAAAGGAAAAGGAAAAGGAAAAGGAAAAGAAAAAGAAAAAGAAAAAAGAAAAAGAAAGCCCAAGAAACAAAATCACTATATTTTGGTCAAAAAATAAAGAATAGAAGACTGGACTGATCAGTTCCACTAACTGACTCATTGCTTCCTCACTCACTATCATCAATGGAAAATAAAACAGGTGGAGCCCAATCATAACAGCATGATTTTACAATGGCATTTGTGATTCAAGAAGCAGGAATGAAGTTTTACATTGTCTTCAAATAACTGTATGTCCATTTGGTAGCACTTAGGCACCTGAATAACTATTTTTCCAAGAGAAAGTTATTCTGCCTTCGCTGCTGCTTTAAGATCATTTCCAGGTGTAAACTCCAGGGCAGGCTTCAAGTCTTCAAGTCATTCAAGGGCATAAGCTTTTGGCTGTCCTGTCATTCCAAAACAGTTGAGATCACAATGGCATTTGCATCATCCACCCACACAGCTTAACATTTTGGATGGCATCAAACAGGGTTTGATGGGAAGGGCTGGCTCTGTGGGACTCAAGCTCATAGTGAGTACATTCTTTAAAGCATATTTTTCTCAATATTACAGAATCGCAGAATTATAGGGGTTGGAAGGGACCTCTAGAGATCATCTAGTCCAACCTCCAAATGAAATGATTTACAGATGAGCTCCAAACTGTCCTGATAGTTAAAAGGACACTGTGGAAAAAAAAAAAAAAAAGAAAAAGAAAAAAACACCCTAAAGCATTCTGACCTCTCAGTGGAGGGACAGCCAGGTGAAAATCAAGAAAACAACAGAGGGGTTTACCAAGTATCAGGACTCAAGTGGGACTGTATCGAGTCTTACAAGTGGGGAATGCCATGTAGACATCACAAAGATAGGTTAGACTTCAGTAACAAAAAACTAAATACTATTCATAAGTAAATAATCTAAATGCAAATTTAAGGCCAACGTGTTGCCCGTGTCCCTTAGTGTCTGGAGGTGCAGTGAGCTGCAGTGTCTCAGGAGGAAATGCCACCAGCAGAAACCTCCGTATCTGCTGCTGCTTCTCAAAAGGTACATGCAAGGAGTTGCAGAAGGAAAACAGACATATCTTCTATTAAAGCAGCAGCTCTGAGATGGTTTTCTTACTTTTTGATCTTTTTTTTTTCCTCTTTCCCTGTTCTTATTCACAGATTCCTTTCTGTTGAGCAAGTAAGAACACAGTTGTGATTACATCTTTCAGCCTCACTTGTTCTCTGAGCTCCCTGACTGACAGAACTCAGATTGCTTTGCTTGAACTTGGAGCCAAATTGACACAAATAGCAAGTGCTTATCAGGAATCAAGCTACTTGAGACCTGACAAATCTCAGTACACAAATGTGTATCCAGAGTTCAAACTCATCTTCCCACCTGCTTTCCTTAGCTCAAAGATACTTGTAATATTTATATATACATATAGCCTACATCATTCTTTATGTAACTTTATATATATATATATATAAAGAACTAAGTGAAGGAAATGGTTGCTCACTACACAAGTGTGCACAGAGAAAAAACATACAACTATCAAAACCTGTAGGGTTTTGGTGAGAGTTCACTAAATCAATATATTTCTACAAAACGTTCTCATTTTTTGAAGGCAACATTCCCCCATCAATCCTTTTTCTGTCCTTAATTTTCAGTGGATCTGAAAATCTATGCCTCAAATTTCTTCAGTACAAAAAGCAAAATAAAAGGCATTAGTGCATTATATTGTAATTCCATTCTTGCTGCTTTTGAAACAGCATTATGAAAGAACAAAATAGTATCTAATTATAATGAAAGAACAAAATGGGGACGAGGCTGGACTATTCCGTGTGGCAATAGGACATGGGGAAATGGCCACAAACTGAAGTGTAGGAAGTTCTGCGCAAATGTGCATGGGAACTTCTTCACAGTGCAGTGACAGAGCACTGGCACAGCTGCACAGAGAGGTGGTGGAGTCTCCTTCTCTGGAGATTTTCAAGACCCACCTGGACACCTACCTGTGCAACCTGGGCTGGGAGCTGCTTTGGCAGGGGGTTGGACTCGATGATCTCAACCCAGAAACCATAAGCAGCTTGTCAGCCAACAGAAGTAGCTGCTAAAGTTTTATTGTAAAACAAAATACATTTTAATCTGGGGTACTTTAAAATAACTGTCCTCTAGTTGTGTCATGTAAGGCAGTGGGTGAAACTTATTTACGTGCTTGTAGGAAATTAGGTGTATGATTTTTCAGCAAGGTGTGGTGTAGGTTTGTTTCAAGAACTCTCAGACCCATTCGTGGCATAGCATCAGTCTCAATGCTGTCTTTCCCACAGGCTTTCTTTCAGGAAAAAGTATCTTTGCGCATGTGTGTATTGAATCATGAGAATATTGTGAGAACAACTTAAGTGGTTATAAGCTGTAGGACAGGAGGTTTGCATAAATGCAAGCTCAAGAATAAAATGTGGAGGCCACAAAAATTGTCAAGTGAAGATAAGAGAGTAGAATAGATGTCCTGTTTTTGACAGTAAAATGGCAAAACAGATGCCTCAGCTCAGCGTGGGAACCAGCTGGGGCTACTCCCCAATGAAAGGTCGGAAAGTTACAGCAGAAATGACTCTTAGTTTTAATCCCACAACCACCAGAGATGTCAGTCATTTCTTGGATTTTCTGTTCGTGTCCTTGGAATGTAATGATATGTATGTGCTATGCCTTTTGATATATAGTAATTTCTCTCTTCAGTGTATATATTTGGTGAGGGATCCCCATGCACCCAGCGCTGTAATAAAGGGAATACCTGCTTGACATAACTCATTGGTGTGTCAAGTTACTTGTCTGGTTTTCCCGGCATCAATATTAACAAGGGAAAAGTTAAGACTTCTGTTAAGATGCTCCATTGTCCTCCAATTGCTGCAGTGTATGAAGACCTCAGGAGTAAGACTAATTTCAGAACTATCTACTTGCTGCTGAACCGATATCCAGAACAATCTATGATTCTGTTGTGATTTTCAAGCTTTTTCATTTTTATTCTCCTTAGAGTACCAGTCCTTGCAAAGTGATGATTAGGATCATCACTATTAGTATCATCTTATTCCCCAGTTCTCATTCCCCAAACTCTCCCTCCCTGTAGGGGCTATCACAGTTTTTCCATCTCCTCCACCACTTGCTATCTGGTTTTCATCTTGGAACTACGTACACTTCAGTGCCTTAAGTGAGACTATCTGGGGAGATTTTCTTGTTTCCTTACATTTGCAACGTTAGCACAGAGAGAAAACAGCAAAGAAATTAGCAGTCAGAAATATGGCCAGAACATACGAATCAGGGACTGATTTCCGCACAGCTGGATGTAATCTCTGCTCCAGCAGAGAGAACTCCTGAACAATGAGTCGATATCCAGCTTCCTCCTCCCTGTGCTCATGAACACCAGTGTATCTCAAGAAGTGGTCATTTAGAGCTAAATCTCATCCAAAGCACACATCACACAAGTGTTTGCAGTTAAAAGCACACAAAACAATTTACACATCTTGCTTTCAGACCTAGTTTCTTTTAATAAATTCTTAGTTAGATTATTGAATTCACATAACCAACTTTTCTTGCCACATGTGTTCAAACAATGTAAAAGCAGTTTCTCTGAAACTACTGAAGATGCTAACAAGTGACAGATACCGTGAACCCAAAGCATGTAATTACATCCCCCATGGCAGAATGAGCCTAACACCGCAAAAGCAAAGACAAGTGTGTGCCCCCACACTTACACATTGATGCTCTAAGATCCTTTCAGTAATAAACTGGGCTTCAAAATAAGACCAAATTCACTATTATAAACAAGAAAACCTTAGAAAACATATCCTCACAGTGATAAGTTTGTGTTTAAGTTTCTCAGAAGTAGGATGGTATGTCTTCAAGTTGAAGATGGTCTACAAAGTTAAAAAATTTGTTTGCTTGTTTGTTTTGAGAAGAACTACATTCTCAGACATGTAATAAATTCTTCAGTGCTTGAAGCCTTAAACAGGCGACAAGCAAACTATTATGAGATGTGGATGTGCCCATGATGTGATGGATATGAGATCTCCAACCTGCCAACAAGCAGAGTGAGGCCCAGGTCATATTAATAGCTGGTTTTCTTTGCAGATCTTCACAATATGCTATCTTCTTGAAGTTAAACCTGTAGACTTTCATGAAGAAATTGAATTCAAATATTCTCTTTTATTTCTCTTTATAATATATATATATATTAAAACAGCAGCTGAGTAGAACAGCCTAAAAACAAGGCTTTGGTATTTGCTAGAGTCTCAGAGTCTAGAATAAAATAATCCAGAATCTTTCAACTCTTCTGATATTTTAGCAGCTTGCTTTCTATGATGACTAACAATATTTCTATAGGTGAGACCATGGATAATGATTTTTGTTACATAATATTCAGATAAAACCAAGGTCAGAGGTGCTCTCAGGAAATTCAGATGCTAAAGAAGGAAATCTCAGCCCAGGGGGGCTTAGTCTTGGAAGACACTGTGGAATTTTCAGAAGCAGGTTGTTAAGAGCAACATCACAAGTGTGTGTTGTTGCTTCTGGAGAAAGAGATCCCGCCATCTATATTTATGAAGCTATAGAGAAAAAGGGCTGAGAGAAGGTAATAAATAATAGCTTGCCTTCATAAAAGTACTACATTCAGTGACCCAAAAGTCAAATCCTTCAACAGGGTAACTTAAAGACTTGAGTTTCAGAGGCAATATTGCCATCATGGAGGTACTCAGCAGCGCCTAAAATTTAGCAACTCTTCTCAAACAACTTCTTACTGCTTATGCAATGAATAATCATGCATAAACATTATGCAGGCTAAAAAAAATTAAAATTGTGGAAGCACGACTCTAATGACAGCTCCTTATATTCCTGTTATCATTTCAGTTCTCAATGGCTAGGGAGCTGAAAAATAGAAAAATTAAAATAAATAGAAGAAAAGAATTCCTTCACTATACTTCTAAAAATGTTAATTTGGGCATGAAAAGCAAAAGCCAAAAATACTCAGAACTCACCAAGATTTAAACTCCAAGAATCCTCCTTAAACTATGGATGTTGTGCTCATTGATGCCATACTAACCACTATTTGGAAATGAAAAGTTACTTTTGTGGCTGAGTGCATTTCAGTTCCGTCTGCATTATAGAGTTTGCACTGATCCGAACAACTTCTTTGAAAACAACAGCATCTTCGCGTTAACCTGCACAGTTGTTACCTTCAGTCTAACACTATTTCACAGCAGCTCCTCTGGAACTTCGGATCTGAAACTGAGCAACAGCATGCTCTTATGCTCACTTTTGTTCGTTGGAAATATCATTCTGAATCTTGCTAAACTGACGCTGTAGGTACTGGGTATCCTTCCTAGCGACTTGAGGATGGGTACAGAAGCAAAAAGCTGTCCAAACTAAATGCTTGTCAGTAGTCAAGAAATTGTCTAGATTCACATTGATTGCACTCTGAAAGTATTTCAGCAAATCTAGGAAACAGATTATGTATTTTAGAACACAAATTTACAAGACTTCTTGGTCAAGACAAGAAGTGCAGCTTTCTACAGATTCTCACTCCTTGGGGCTCAATGAAGGCAAAACAGGGTTTGGAAAGGAGAGATGCCAGTCTTCCCTACAGTTCTGTGATCCTGTGATTCTTCACCTGTCCATTATTTAGGAGACGTTGGCTCAGATACTTTTCCCTGTTTTGCTGACCACGGTGGGGGCTGTGGTTGCCAGGAGTTGTACTGTGTGTATGGGTGCACTGCAAACTTTCATCTGCTGATATCTCAGACCCTTCTCCTAAAGGGGCCAGTACAGGCTGAACATGGGAAATAAGGTGAAAAAGATGGAGAGAGATCTAAACAAAATAATGGATTGCCAAAGCAAAATGTAAGAGGAGATCAGATGTGCAAAAGGGAGAAAGAAGGAATGTTCTGAATTTATCTCAATCTAAGGATGAAGTAAATCACTGAACTTACACCTTCTGGATAACATTATTCAAGTAACAGTTAGACCCCAGTTCTAGCCTCATTCTAGTTTCAACACATTAACATAGTCACTAATATCTCAAGTCACTCTGCTTTTGAAAGTGCAGGTTCAGTAAAATTGGACCAGGATATTGAAGTCAAGAGCAGCTCCCTGGTTCCTGCAAAGAACTTCACTATCTTCCTGTAGAATGGAGCTCTTCCATTTCTAAACTTCATGTCATGTTGAATGCAGGGTGCTCATCCAATTGGAGTAAGAAATTACAAGTTGGTGACCAAATTCTTTATTTCCTTCAGATACAGAAGATAAGGGGAAATTATGGCAAAGATTAATTCAAATCCTTAACCACTGTGACTTACTGCAGGAGAAGAGCTGAGGGCTTTCAACTGCTTCAATCCTTTTTAGAGTTATATTTAAGTTAAATAGCATGGCACAACATTTTTAGGAAAAATATACTGGTTCATGCAAGAGAGACATCCAATTTCTGAAGAGAATTTTAGAGAGGCATGCACTGGCATGCCTTGCTTTGACTGTATTCAGCAATCTTAAATAGAAATTATTAATAATTATTAAGGGGAATATTACAGTAAGATAGAACAATGCACTGTTTTTCTCTTCTGTGCATGGGCCAAGGAATTACAATGTCATTTCACAAATCTAAAAATTTAGTTGAATGCTTGCCCACATATCCCTTTGCTCTACTCCTGGCAAGCTTGCCCTTTCTATCCAGTACCATATGCCAATTTTTCCATGCCCTCATGCTGAGCCACATGTTGTGACTTTAACAAAAGTCACAAAAGGCATGGCAATGCCAGATGTTCTTTATTTGCCTATAGCTATGACTCAAAACTAGTACTAGCCAATTGTTTTCACTGGTCATCCCCAGCAACTTCTCTAAACACTCATTAGTTTGGTCTTAAGCATTTAGTGGTAATGACATTGTCTCCTGCCTAAAAACATGCTACTTTCAGGTAGCACTAGAGTTCTGACAAGATGGAAAAATACACGTTTTTCTATCTCAGGATCTCTGGATGTAAGAAATACCAATCACAGCACATTAGAAGTGCCCCAAAGAAGCAGCTGCTATAGCTGCTTTGAAGGAAGAGCAGTGTTCTTTTCTTCTAAAAGTTCTGAAGGAGATATCATTCTTTCAGCAACCTGGAATCAAAGTATTCAGGGCAATATTATAACACAGTAAGGACATGCCTCTTATGCCCTCATGATGAAGTTTGATTTTGACTTAATTTCTAGTTCTCTTAACTGCGAGCATTTCAACACATGCTAGTCAGCACCAGAATAATCTGTAACTGGAATGGGAAGCAAATTTCCTCCTGACAAGTGAATCTGTGTAAAAACTACTCCCATCTCAGTAAAATCCATTTCATATTTAAACTTGAGGGAAAATAAATTAAAAAAAAAAAAAAAACACAAAAACCCACTGTCATTTAAAATACTTCTTGTTGATAAATAATAATTGAGTTATACGCTGCCAAGTAGCCACAAAGCCAGATTTAAGAAGTAAGAAAATTCTGCTATCTAAATCCTCACTTTGAGATCAAAGCTTGAAATACTTCAGAGAGTGATGAACTTGGGCCAGGCAGGGAATCATTGAATCACCAGGTTGGAAAAGACCTCTAGAATCAGCCATTCCAACCATCCGCCTATCACCAATATTTCCCACTAAACTAAAGGTCAGGCAGGGCAGCTTTCTGCTCCCATTTGCTGGTAAAAATGTTGTTTATGTGTAAGTACCACCTGCTCCTGATAACCCTGTTCATTCATAACATTTGCTGCCATCATCAACAAGATTATATTTAGAGAGCAGTCACATCTTGTTCATCCTAGAATCAAAGAGGTTTGACTATTCAGACTAAGTTGTCCCACGGGCAATGCTGAGAGGCAGTAAGAGTTTCACTTGAGTTTTCAAAGGAATGCAAGGCTGAACCAAATCTCAGTACCTGTAGAAAGTGGCTTTGAAAGCCAAAACAGTGTTTTCAGTAGAAGGTAAATAAGAGCTATGTGCTAGGCTTGAACACAATGGCTCATAGAGTCACCAGTGATGTGTGAGCAAGTCACAGACATTTCAGCTGCCAGTATTTCTTTTCAACCTGTTTGGTGAGCTTCATCTAAGCATGCTTCCCAGACACCAGCAGAGAGTTTTCTAAGGAAGAACACATCAGAGTAATTTCATCTGTTTTTATGACAGAAGGCAATAATAAATTGTATACACTTTAGTCATCCACCTCAACAGAGATTTCACTACTGGAAAATGTCAGATTTCAGGGTTTGCTTGCTTACAAGTACACATACTAACAAAGAATGGGCAAGTTAAAGCAATGCTGGCTGCCCTGTACTCATGATCCTGAATGCAGTTTTCAAATGGTACATTCCTTGAACAGATCATGTAAAATTTTAAGCTTTTTGTTTTTGTTTCTTTCCACAGGGAAAGTCTGTACAGTGTCACTTCCAGATGTTGTCCTACTGCGGTACATGTTCTGTTCTCAGCTGTCATCCACAAGCAGCTGTTTCTCTTCATCCTGTAGTCTGTAAACAT
Organism: Callipepla californica brunnescens; assembly: GCA_023055505.1. Taxonomy (NCBI): domain Eukaryota; kingdom Metazoa; phylum Chordata; class Aves; order Galliformes; family Odontophoridae; genus Callipepla; species Callipepla californica. The sequence goes on along the minus strand of JALIRH010000017.1, from coordinate 2,210,476 downwards.
TTTGCCTTCAGCAAAAGTCTGCTCAAGCAGTATCTTTGAGTTTCAAAGAGCTGATTTATTTCTTTTTTTCAGTTTTTTGTACTTTATCTTTGAGTAGAAACAGAGAACCATAACTTATTTCTTCTTCAAATCATGTTTCACAGACAAGCCTCTATTTGTCCCCCAGCTTGGTGTGGAATTTCAATACAAAACTGAGAGAGAGGTTAAGTTTTTCTTTCTCCGATGTTATTATCAATAATCAAGTTTAACAGTGTGTGCTTAGAACACCTTGGAATTCTCTTTCTGTAAATAAGCCATTAAAGTTGTAAAGGATTGTTATTTGAATCCAAGCTCAGGTATACCTCGTATACTACTATCCTGAGCCAACAAACAACTTTTTAAGGTAGGCTGTATATTCTCATCCCTTTTTTTTTTTTTTTTCTTCAAAATTTTATTGAAAACAAGTCACACTTTACTTTAGGTACAGAGCTTATCCATTCTTTCCCCCTGCTCCTATTATTTCCATTAAAGATGGGACAGGCAAACTGCTCAAAATGAAGAATGCTTAAATCAATACCAATCAAACACCCTGGAACCAGTGAGAAATTTCTGCACAAAACAATGTGACTTTGTTTTTGACAACAACAAAAAAAATCTACATAGTACCGAACATTTTCGTTCACATTTTACACATTATTTTGTTAATCTTCCTAAGAGAAATCTATGACGGATGCTTTAGTGAAGATCCGTGACATTGTACGTTTGCTGCAGTTTGTAAATGATGTTTACTGTTTACTGTTTACTAATATTCAAACGGTTGTTGGATATTCAGAAAAATATTGCAACCTCTCAAACCATTGTTTTTGCAAATGATGATCCCGAACATTTATTCTTAAACCCAAACCACTATTCCATATAGTAATAGCTTTGCTTATGCAAACAAGAGAAGAAACAGTGAATACTGAGAGCCTGCCCCATCTCTGCAGGGATACAGAAATACGTATCTGCTGGAAGAAAGGAAAATATCTGTCAATATTTCCTTTTGATGTTGCTGTGTTTGCTTTGGACTCTCTTAGGAGTTGATCTCATGCAGTCAGAGAAATGCTGAGTAACAAGTATATTTTCTTCCAAAGGAGTTAATATTTCCAATACTTACCATACAGCGCATCTGAGATTCTATGTTCCCACTGCAAGTCAGTGTAGAGTCCAATAATTGTTTGACCTAGAAAATGGTAATTTGCTTGTGGACTACTAAGGAAGCATTACTAACTTTGCTGAGTCATAAAAAACAGTGCTGGATGTTCTGAGGACCATCACGATATCCCTCCTTTATTAGGCATCTCATAAAAATTTGCCAGAATCCAAGCTGTATTTCTCCCTTTATGTTTTTAAACCCCCACACACATTCAGATACACAAAAACTTAAATCTCACATCTGAGTTCAGGTGTTCTTTGTCATCTATTTCCCCCCAGAGATTAATCTCTTAAAAGTATCATTCTGGAATTTATCTCCTGTGTGCAAGTCCTTGCTCTTTCCAAGCTTTGTAAGAGGATATTCTGCATATTCCCAAGTGTCGCATGGTCTCTAAAGTTTTAAGCAAAGATTGTTCGAGAGCTGAGAGTAGGGGATCTGCTTTCCGCTCTCACCAACTGAAATCCATCTTTTACCACTTTTGATTGTTCTTCCTAATTCCCAAATTCTTAATTATACTATACTTGAATGTGTTCCATTTTCCATGAAATAGTAGAGACTACAGAAGTCGAGACAAAACCAGAACAATTCTTGGATGCATCATCTTACTTGTACATGTCCCAGCAGCATGATTTGTTTCCCAAGCACAAAGGAGATGGTGAATACACCATGAAACTCATTAGGAGACAGTCAGGGCATGACAGCTTTCCTGCTTGGTCTGTACACAAAACCAAGAGCAGTGTTGTACCAGCAGGAGAACTGCTTTGCACATGCTGCTGCTAGCACAGAGCTCTGCGTGCTTGCTGTGCTGAGCTGAGTGAGAGAGGTGATTTCTCTTATTTTCTTCAGCGGTACAGGTATGTCACCTTAACACCAATGTTATAAATCTCATCTTCAAAGGCAGGAGATTGGGCCAATATGAGTATAAATCACACTTCATAATCAGAGTAACTCTGTCCAAGACAACCTGAAAATAAATTTTGATGAAACTCCTAGTCCATTTTGCTGTTGTTAGCTCCATTTAGAGAGAGGACAGGAAGAGGGGACCACTGTACAACGCACACAGAAACATATGGTCATTTATTTAGCCTGGTGGCTGCTCTAATTTCATTGAGGAGGGGCAACTATCTATGCATTTGCTGACCAAATAAACCACAACAGCAATTTATAAGCTTTTTCCACCCCCCTGAACAGTGGGTACACTAGCAAGCACAGTAAGATCTGTCTGTTAGCAGCACTCCACCTGCCTGAGCAGCATATATCGCCGCAAGGTAAACTTTACTACTGATAAACTTTTCACCTTACCTTTGTGAAGAGGGAAAGACTGCAGAACTCCATATTCCTAGCAAAAGCAGTGAGCACATGCACCATTGCTGATGCCTTTAAATAGCCAAAGCCTACCACATCACAAAGGACCGTCTTCTCTAGCCACATAGTCTCAGGAGGTTTATTTTTGTGAATGACAAGAGAGCAGGAGATGCTTTCTACAACAATATTTGTTACGACATTATGATCTGGCTGTTTGGACAGCTAGATAGGTAAAAAAAATCCTTCTGGAATACCTGGGCTCAGAGAATAGCAGTCTGTAGGACATCTCAGGTTGAACATTAGGAAAAATTTCCTTTCCAAAAGATTGGTCAGGTGCTGGAACAGGCTGCCCAGAGAGTTGGTGGAGTCATCATCCCCAGAGGTGTTCAAGAAACATGTAGATGTTGTTCTGAGGGGCACAGTTCAGTAGGGAAATACTGGTGGCCAGTAGTCAGTTGGAATGAATCATCTTGGAGATCTTTTCTAACTTTGATCATTCTATGACACTGTAACACAACGGAAAGCACAAGACAGAAGAACAGCAAGGGCCCAGGCAGAGCAACTAAGGATCCACTCAGACAGAACAGCAGTGGGTGCAGAAATAAGGGAAAGAAACTACTTCCTTTCAGAAGGCCTGTAACATTCTCAGGTAGGCAAGGAACCTCCAGATAGGATGTCCACGCCTCCACTGCCAACCCTTAAACGAGGTCTGGGAAGGGGTGGATCCTGGTTTTACCCCTTCTGGTGACTCAGGTCATTGCTTGCACCCGAGCTCCCTTGAGTTGGCCCTGCCTCCCTACCAGTTGCTCAATCATTGGTCCAAGCTGTGATTTAGTATTTGCACTGCAACATAGTCGAGTAGAAGGCCAATAACAAGCGGGGTACTGTACTCTTCTGGATCCCTTATCAGTGACTTGGAAGAAGCAACAGAATGCTTGCTGCAGATGACAATACTCTAAAGGGCACAGAGCCCTTCAGAGAGACCTAGACACACTGGAAAAGTGGAGAAGAACCTTGTGAAATTTGGTACAGAAAAATGCAAAGTTCTGCACTGGGGAAGGAATAGTTCTTTTGAGTGACACAGGCTGGGCACTGACTGGCTGAACAACAGCATTGCTGGAAAAGACATGGTGGTGCATGTTTGACAGACAGAAAGCTGAACATGAGCAAGACAACTTGGCAGCAGATGTGAAAGACGGCCTGGGTGGTATGAACAAGGAGAACAGCCAGGAGACTGAGGGAATCAGTCATCCCTTTTCAATACTCCCTTCTATCCTCACACAAATCAATACTGGGCTATATGCAGAATTTCAAGACAGACTTGGGATCCGCACTGTAAAACAGATATGGGCAAACTGTAGCTTAGCAGAGGGCCACTGAAGATGCTCAGGACACTGGAGCACTGGGGCTATACGAGGACACTGAGGGACTTGGACTCGTTGAGACAGAAGAAGACTTCAGAACCTCAACTCAACTTGAGCTCAGCTGTTTGCTCAATCCCATTGTAGTGGGATGGGAGACAGAATTGGAAAAAAGGCTAAAATCATGGGCCGAGACAAAGACAGCTTAATAGAACAGAAAATGAAGGGAAAATAGTAACAATAAGGAATACACAAAAAGAGTGATGCATAATGCAATTACTCAACATTTGCTGACCAATGCCTAGTCAGTCCCCAGCAAGCAGCCCCCCCAGCCAATTTTCCCCACTGCTATTTCTCAGCCTGTCACCATGTGGATGGTGTGAGGTATCCCTTCGGCAAGTCTGAATCAGCTGTCCTGGTTGTGTTCCTCCCAGCTCCTTGGGCATTCCCAGCCTCCTTGTTGGCAGGGCAGTGAGAAAAGCAGAGAAGTCCTCAACTCTGTGCAAGCACTCTTCAGCAACACCTAAAACATTGCTGTGTTACCAGCACTATTTTTCTCCTAAATCCAAAACATGGCACCATACCAACCACTCTGAAGTTATCTCATGTGAAATTAGGACACAATTTCAGTCTATCAGTCATCTCATGACAAAGAGATTCAAAATACTTAATATGGACACATAATATTAATACAAGAAACAGAACTTATTCCATCTTCTTGCAAAAGAACTGGGGAGGGCAGGTGCAGATAGAGAAGATTAGAAAGTTTATTCACTGACCTGCAGTTTTTTCAGGGAAGATGAAGTGGTGGACCTCAAGCTATTCATCCTGGAACTGTTGTTTTGTGATTTTTTTTTTTTAGTTTAATATTTGTTTAATTAAAAGTAGTATACCAGAACCCTAATGGGGTGCAGTAAGTCCTAGGTCTCTGCCAGTTTGAGGCTGACACTCAGGGAAGTATGAAATCACAGTCTTCTCAGTCAACAAACATGGAACTTTTTTAATACTGTACTTCTGCAAGACACAAAGTGAATCATTTCAATGTTTCTCCTCCAAATAAGGAACAGGATGAAACAGAATGGCTTCCTGTTAGAATGTGAGTTCAGAATATTCAGTCCTTACTGTCCAGTGGACATCCATGTTCTTTTTGCACACGGATCTGTTAACCAATTATGCTCATTTCATACCATAATTCTCAGGCACTACTTATGCATCTTCAATTAGACCTTCATCAGTCACTATGAAATTACCAACTCCCATGAATCAATTAATCAGTGCTGATTTTCAAAGTGGTAAAGAGTACAAAATTCAAAACAAAACAAACACAGATATATGTATATATCCCCACAGAAAGTAAAAACAGTGCTTCCTCAAAGTTTTTATTTTTAGCTAGAAAAAGAGCAAAGTTTAATTGCTGAAATTCTGGTCTTTATTAAATTGAAAAACTTTGATGAAGATTTGAAAGCAGATGATAACTTTATTGCCAAGTACAATAAAGATGTGGCACACCAATAATGTCTTTTTTTGAGACATATCAAATAACCCTCAAAGCCAAAATGCTTCCTGATTTTACAGTTATTGAGGTCACTTTTTTAGTAATTATATCAAAAAGTACTTCTGATAAAGATTTATTTCATATAAACTAATACTTAAGTGAATGCAGACTTGAACAAATCACTTAAATATATTAACTAATATATTCTCTTCCCTAATCTTTTCAAAAGATTATATACTCTTCCCTAATCTTTTCAAAAGCATCAGATAAGGTTCATTCGAGGCAAAAACACACTATAGAATGTATGTAGAATGTTTGAGCGACTTGAAAGAAACCAAACACCCAAGTATGAGGTTACCCTCTGCTTTTTGAAAGCTGAGAAAGCAGGAAAATGTACTGAACAGTGCTTACGAAGTTCACAGTATAGAAAAACTAAAAGCAAAAAGCTAAAAATCTGCAAAACAAAAAGCTTCTGCTACTCAATAAAATGAGCTGAAGCTGTCAGTACTTTGACATCAAAGAGTTGGAGTGTTTTGCAGAAAACTGCATATCTCATCCCACTGTTCACTCCACTGCAGTGAGAACCCAGATATATTCTGTTCATCCCACAAACAAACAGTTTTTGAGACCAGGACTTGGACAGTGGCACCCTGCATCCCCAGCCAAAAGCCCTGGCCACCAAGTCACACAGCCTTGCCTCTCTGTGTTTAGGTGGTCAGGAAATGGTGGAGCCAGAGCTAAGTGCTTCAGTGGGACAGTTTTGCCCGTGGAATGTGGAATGCTGATATCTTTCAGAGTAGATTGTATGATGTTCTACAGCCCTGCCTGCTAAATTGAATATTCCTTTAGGAAACATTTGCACCTTCTGTTTTGCTGACAAACCTGTGCCCTTGTTGAAAGAAGCAATATATATTCACATATTCAGCTGAATACTCGGATTCATTGAAATGATTCATTTTGTGAAAAAGTCCCCAGTAAACTACCCTGAGGCAACATTGCTAGACCCTCATTCATCTTCTCCAGAGCAAGACCAGGAACAGGGAATTTTTGCTCTTCATTCTGTTATCACCTCCAAAGCCTCCCATTTCATTCACTTTTGCAAATGGATCTCACACTGGTCTTCTGCTCTGAAAGTGTCTCCTTGTGCAGATGAGTCCATTCCACAGGCCTGCAAAGCTCCTAGCTGTTATGTGTTATACCTTTAGTCCCCATTCCTATTAACAAGAGGGTTTCTCTTGAACTATCCCTTTCCCACACAGTCCCTAATATTGGCAGGTAAGATAAATAAATTTGCCTTCCCTAGAAGGGAATTATCCCTTTTCTTCTCTCCTTTTCTTTTCCCTATTTTCTCTCCTATCCATCCTTCACAGATACATTCAAAAGAGCGAAAATGAGAAGTAGGCAGTGAGACCATGAGGTTAGAAATCCACTACCACTTGAAGCCACATGCATCAACACTTCCAGAGGGAAAAGGTTTTCCCACCAAAGCTTCTGTGTTCTTCCCTTTGTTTGGCACAAACTCCTGTGCTGCCAGGTAAGGCTGGCATTAGCAAGTGGCACAAAGAAGGGGAATAAGGTGCTGTTGCTAGAAGCAAGATGAAGTTGTGCTGTAGTAGCAATAGCAGAAAGTGTTCCTTGAAGTCTAACCTAAGAAACAAACTACAAGGAAGAAGCCGTAGAAAAATTACTAATGGGACATTCTGTCAGATATAAAAGAATTGGTAAGGAAAGAAGGGATGTTAATCTCCATGAACTTTTGGTAATCCTGTAATTAGAGTAAGCACAATTCTTCTTCAGTGCTTCCTATAGAAATAGCAGCAGCAATAGAGAATGGTTACAGTCTTCCTCAAATGCACAACATTTACAATTTAGACATGCAGCTCCCATTCCAAAAACTGCAAGCCATTCCGGTGTTCATTCTACCTCTCTGGAGTCACCTTCTATGCAATAATACTCTTCTTCTTCGTACACTGCATTAATTACTAATATTCTTAGTATGATTTCATGAGAAAATTATGACAGGATATACTCAGTTAAATCGTCTGGTTGGTTTTTAAAAAAGCACATTGAAGTGTCCTTTTTCAAAAAAACACCTAATTCCCAGAAGATACGGTTGATGCAATGTTATAGCAAGCATCTAGCCAACCAAGACCAAGATTTGTCCAGTCCTGAGGGAAAGAGCTCACCACAGCAAAGGACTTAGCTTCTCTTTTCACAGTGTGAAGTGTGAACAATGAAAACTAGCTCTATTGAAGATTTGGAAAGCATTTACAAATAGGCTAAACATGCAGCCATCACCCCTTTATGCTATGTAATTATGAAAAACAGTTTTTATTCTAGGTGACACAAAGCTTTATAGAAAAGAAAATCAAATTATACATGAAAGCTCTTGGGGCTTGTAAGAGCCTGATTCAGTTCACCAAGGAATGAACAAACTAGTCTGATACAGAACTTGGATAAAAAAGATATGTATTTTCTGTCAGTATGTTACAGCAGGATTCCATGTTATTATCAGTTATTCCCTAACAAATGTACACAGCCTAATTGTTTAAAGATGCTTTTTTTCTCAGCTTTCATCATTGCAAGCCCAGCAGGTGATCAGCTCTCCTCTCAGTCAGCTGAGCATAACCAGCAAAGGTGCAAGAATCTTGTCCAATCTTTGACACAGCTGAAGAAGATCAATTTCTATCTACATGTGAAATACATTAAGCTGATTCTAACTCACAAATCTGTGCACATTCATTCAGGCATTCTGAAAATGACAGCATTTTCTGTCTGCTTGGCTATTAGCTAAATGATTTTTTGTGAAAAGAAAGCAAATATCTGTAACCAGCTGGTTGTGTTCCATGAATCTTCTGAAGCTGGGACCAATTCCAAAACAAAGATCTTGCAGAATATTTCTTACACGAAATATTTGAGAATCTTCTATTATGAAATAGTTGAAAAGAGACAGTAAAGCATGACTGAACCCTTGCAGATCAACAAAGAACTGTAGATGTTTTCTTCAAAGGGATGTCATTTAACATTACAGCAAGGGCTTTCTTAACAATTGACAGTGCCAGACCTCAAGCTGAGAAACAAGTTGTATATTCAGAGATTTAAGTATCCTCTAGCTTCAAGTATTTGTCTTTATCATCACTTCCTTTACATTACTCACTTTAAAGAAACCTGAGGCACCCAGGTTTTGTCAGGGATAACCAAACTAATGATCAAGTAAAGTTACTACAAAAAAAAAGAAATTATTCTAGCAAACAAAAATTTAACTTGAAAACAACTTCAGAGAACAAAAATGTCAGAATAAGACACAAATTTTAAACTACATACCCACCCCTCTGATACACATCCTACTACAGTCCACATCCAAAGCATCACGTTTTTGTGTGAACCCATGAAGGCAACAGGCCTTGCTATCAGCAGGACTAGAACAGAGTAACAAAGATCTTTCTGAATCATAGAATCATAGAATGGTTTGGGTTGGAAGGGACCTTTAAGATCATCCTGTTCCAACCCCCTGCTATAGACTGGGACACCTCCCTGTAGACCAGGTTGCTCACAGCCCCATCCAGCCTGGCCTTGAGTGCTAACAGGGAGGGAGCATCCGCAGCCTCACTGGGCATCCTGCTCCAGTGTTTCACCACCCTCACAGTAAAGAATTGCTTCCTAATATCTGGTCTAAATCTGCCCTCTTTCAGTTTTAAAACATTTTCCTTTGTCCTGTCACTGCATGCCCTTATAAAAAATCCCTCCCTTGATTCAGATACTGGAAGGCCACTGTAAGGTCCCCTGGGGCCTTCTCTTCTCCAGTCTGAAAAGCCCCAGCTCTCTCAGGCTGTTCTTATAGGGGAGGTGCTTGAGCCCTCTGATCATCTTCATGGCCCTCCTCTGGACCTGCTTCAACAGTTCCATGTCCTTTGGACTCCAGAACTGGACACAGTACTCCAGGTGGGGTCTCAATTGAGCAGAGTAGAGGCACAGGATCACATCTCTTGACATGCTGGTCACACTTCTCCTGATGCAACCCAGGATATGGTTGACCTTCTGGGATGCAAGCACACTTTGCTGGCTAATGTTGAATCTTTCATCAACCAACACTCCCAAATCCTTCTCCTCAGGACTGCTTTCAAGCCATTCTCCGCCTGTGCTTGAGACTGCCCTGATGCATGTCAAAGGGTCTTCCACTAGGCTTTGTTGAACTTCATGAGGTTAGCATGGGCCCACCTCTCAAACATGTCCAGGTCCTCTGGGTGGCTTCTCTCCCTCTAGCATATCAACTGCACCTCTCAGCTTGGTGTCATCTGCAAACTTTTTGAGGATGTACTCAATCCCACTGTCCGTGTCACCTACAAAGACATTAAATAACACTGGTCCCAGCAGTGATCCCTGAGGAATGCCACTCATCACCAGCCTCCACTTAGACAGTGAGCCATTGACTGCAGTTCTCTGAGTGCAATCATCCAGTCAATTCCTTATCCAGTGAGTGGTTCATCCATCAGGTCCATTTTTCTCCAACTTGGTGACCAGGATATCATGTGGAATAGCATCAAACATTTTGCACAAGTCCAGGTAGATGATGTCAGTTTCTCTTCCTTTATCCTCTGACCCTGTAACTCCATCATAAATGGCCACCAAGTTTTTCAGGCATTACTAGCCCTTGGTGAAGCCATATTTGTTACCACCAATCACCTTGTATTTATTTTCCATGTGCCTTAGTGGTGCCTTCAAGAGGATCCATGATCTTGCCAGGCAGAGGTGAAACTCGGTGGTCTGTGGTTCCCTGAAAATTCTTTTTTCCCTTCTGGAAAGTAGGGGTTATATTTTTCATAACCCCTTTTCCAATCAGTTCTGAGTATCTCTTTTTATTCCCATCTTTCACTACAGCTTTTTCCTCTAACTGTTTCCTATTTTGGTATTTTGCCTGAGTCAATGTGGCACTCAGTGTAGGGTAAATAGAACCCTTGCTGCCCCTGAGATCCTGAGCTTGCATATATGGTGTGATGTGCAATCTAGGCATTTTTCCAAGCTCAAAATAAAGAGATTCAATATGAGACCTTTGTAAGGACTAAACATGACACTGGGACAGTGCAGACAATGCATCTGACATTCAATGTTTTCTTTCTCCTTCTATCGTAGTAAGGCTCTTGCTCTCCCAACAGTCCTTTTTGGATCCAGAAAGAAGTTCAAATTTTACATAGTCTGTAAACCACATGGCTCAGTACCAGTCTATTCACAGACTTTGAGGATGAGGGACTCTGAAAGGCTTGTTCTAGTTCTGAAAAGTCAGGACAACACATACCGCACTCAGAAAATGAGCAGCGGTCACCTACAGTAGTTTCTCCTGCTGAACTGCTAAAGATGTAGTGCAAAACAAGCTTGGGTTCAGAGCACATGTCCACTTGGCAGTACAGATCAGTGGGGTCTACATTAAGATAGGAGCCAATGTTCTGAAGATTGCATATGCATTAAAGCCTTTGAACTTCCAGTGCAGAAGTGTTAAAATACCATCAGTCACATTGTGCCACAGTATATACCAGTAAAAGAAATAACTAGGTAGGTAGCACTCCAGTTTCTTTTTTTGCCATAGTATGCACTGAGACCATAAAGGATGGACCTCATGCCATCAATAGATGTGTGTATGTGTTGGGGTGGTGGGTTGAATCAGGAGACCCAAGATTTTGGACCATCAAGCCCAAAATGAGCAAAATATAATTGTGTGCACCAGCGTACTCTCATAGGAACCTAAAGAAAGCCTGTTTCCTCAGCTTATACAGGGCAAATGCAGAATATTTCTGTCTGTCCTAAGCACACTGACAAAAGGAAATGGTCCCTTCTCACTTGGGGTATTCTATGTTTCCATTCTGAGCTGCAGTTTTCGGGTTTGAGGTTTGAAGGGGTGGGGGAATTTATGTTATTTAAAGTACTAAATCAATTTAATGCACTGAGATGACCCAGACTAGCAACAGATCCCAGATCAGCCCAGCCTTAGAATTAACCACTGCAACCCAACCCACCTTAAACATTTATGGCCCAAGTTTTATTTTTAATCTTACCAAACAACACATTTTCCAACACAAAGCTTTGCAGCTAGGGAGAAATCAACTTTTCCATTTTATAGAAATAGTGTTAGTCAGCAAAAATCCTTGGGCTGAACAGAATTGAAACGTACAATTTGAAATGAAATGAAATGTCTTGAAATGGAAAAAGAAAATGTTATATCCTAGAGAAGTTATAAACCACTTCAATATCTTTAAATTCCTTTGTTCTTCAAAAAGAAATTTTGTAATAATTTGTTTCAACAAAATAGTTCACATGAAGAAAAACACATCATTTCTTGCCAGGAAAATATTTTTCAAAAGCGCCACAGCAAACTCCATTATTTTCCTGGTGAAAACAAACTCTGTCTTCAGCACTATCTGTCACTAGGAGTGATTTGTTAATTTTATTGGCAACGAGCAAAGTCATTATCTCTGTAATTAGAAAATAGAACAATGAGCTAGAAATACCACTAATCTACTAACAACCAACTTTAATTGCTTTGCTATCATAAATCAAATTGAGGTTTATTTTATTAGGACTCTGTTCAGAAATCACCTGACATCTGAGTAGACAGGGATACATCCTTTCCCTTTTCTCATATATTGTTGACCAGTGCAGTAAGAGATAAGACTTAAAAAAAATTTAAACGACTCTTATCCTAGACTTACTTCATATTTCTTGCCCAGTTGCAAGAAAGTGTGGTTACTCCTTCTTTTGTCTACCACCTTCTGCTCAGAGCTCACACTACTTCCTACTTCATCAAAATCGTGGGAATGGTTTATGATGGAAGGGATGTCCGGCGGTCATCTGGTCCAACACCTCTATTCAAGCAGGGCCACCCAGAGCCATGTCCATACAGCTTTTGTCTATTTCCAGGAACATTCACTATGTGGTCAACATCACAGTGAAAAAGTTTTCCTGATGTTCAGAGGGAACCTCTTGTGTTCCAGTTTGTGCCTGGTGCATCCAGTCCTAGCACCTGGCACCACTGAAAAGAGCCTGGCTCGATCTTCTCTGCATCCTCCCCTCAGGCATTTATAGGCATTGATAAGATCTAACTGAGTCTTCTCTAGGCTGAAGAGCTCATGCTCCCTCAATATCTCCTCACAACAGAGATGCTCCAGCACCTTCGAGATCTCTGTGGCCCTTCACAGGGCTCTCTCCAGTATGTCTGTCTCTCTTGCACTAGTAACCACGTGCCATGTGCTGCTTCACCAGTGCTGAATAGAGGGGAAGAACCATTCTTTGACCAGCTAATAATACTTAGCGCATTTTTTGCATATCTCAGTTTTTTAAAATATCCAGACAACTTTGAACATCTCTATTCTCTCTCTGTTCCACAATATGACTGACGTGCCTTCTTTACCTTCTGTCATACAATCTGAGCCTAGCTATCTCTCTGTCAGAAGAGAAACACCATAGTTTTCTTGCTCAGTTTGCATTTCTTATTATCCCAAGTTTCCAGTCTGCAGGAATTTACCCAAAGGCCAAGGATTCCTTAAATACCAACAAATAACTCCTACCCAAACCTCCATAGTCAGTTCACAAGCGCAGTACAACCAGTATAAATGTTCTAGCATGGAAAGCAACCCCCATGCTTTCATGGTGTTTTTTCTGAGCCCCTCCTCCTAATAAAATTTTAAAACACACAGACACACAAAACCACTTTGTTCCAAGCATGGAAATGGTGGTGGGCTCATCGGACCTTTTATGGTAAGTGAAAACTTACACCCACATGAGGATTAAGAGGCAACCTAGAAAAAGCTCTGCAGCATTTAACAAAATCCTTCCTTAAGGAAGGATAAATTAGAAAAAAGAAATATGCCACTTATTAAGAGAGCAACAATATAGTATTGACTTATTTGCAAAGAACCAAAATAGGAAAACAAAGAGTATTCTTAGTCTAAAAACTGTTTCTCAAAGACTCAGCAGACTTTTGCAATGAAACCCTCCTCTCCAAGTCAAAAACTATCAGTTCAAACCAATGTGTTACAAGGAGTTGTCACCTCTCATCTAGAAGTCAACTGGAAGAGTTTAATGTAACATCTGGAAGGGAAACCCTCTCCATAGTGGAGTTTCAAACACCAGAATCTATCCCTCCTGGATCTAAGAGGATATCAAGGCCTGATACTGATACAGGTAGTCCACCAAAAGAGGCAATATGGTTCTCCTTCCGTAGCATTTCTCAAGCCTTGTGAAACTCACTCCAAAGGCATGAATATTCATGCAATTTAAAGAATAAATTAAATAATAGGGTAAACACTTGTCAACCATTTATGGGTTAGTTCAGCCCAGTTCCCTGACAATTGGGGTGGGGGACCTGTGGACCCATGCCCTGGAGAAGAGGAAAGGGGAAAAGGAAAATGGAAAAGGACCTAAAAACAAAACAGCAGCAACGATCTGAGGTGGAAAACTAGTTTACTAAATAAGATATCAGAATGCAAAATAATGCAATATAATTGGAATTGAAGCTAATAAATGAAATAAAATGAGCAAGAGAGTGTCTGAGAATCTGAAGGCCTAATGCTAAACACTGAAGGCGAGATGGCTAGCAAGCACCCACTGTTGGGTCAATCCAAAAGGGAAGAGCCCATGTCTCATGACACACAAATAGGTTTTATCTTTCCCTCAGAGTGGAAAATGGAAAAAGGCAAAGCAATGCAAAGCCCTCTGGGGTATGTAGTTCTTCTCTTCTGAGAGAGTTGTAACCAAAGCTATTGATGATCCATGGAGCTGGACCACTAACTCTTTAACTCCCAATGGACTACATGATGTTCTGATGTGGAATCCCAATACAAAAAAAATCGTAAAACCATGACAACACTGTTCTGGATCCTAGGAATACAGAGGTAGATATAGACCTTGACAAAAATCAAGAAGTTAACACTGTCTGGGTGCTTACTGTATGTGTTCCAACAAACATACTCTTTCTGTAGCTTTCTGCATTATTTGAACTGTTCATTGCAAACAAGCAGTCTGTGCAGTTTTGTTTTGTTTTGTTTTGTTTTATTTACAGATCCTTCTAGACATCTGCAAATACATCTTTTTCTTTCCAAGGAGTGAGTCACCTGACATTGTGTCAGATGTTCCTTTTAGGGAGAGATACTCTAATACCAGTTTTCCACCTTTTGACTGTAAAAGAATTGTGGGATGACTGATTAGCTTAGATGTTGCATTTAGCTACATGAATTCTATCCATAAAAACAGAAACTTCAGAATGAATTGGAAATATTTTCACTTATTGTTTTAAAAGCGTCCTGGTAAAGACAATAGAGTCTGCAACTCTGTTGTAGACACCATACAGCTAGGAAACTTCACTCAGACATTCAGAAGTTGACCTCTCATCTCGAGAATGATAAACTTACTTGTGAGTTTAAAAAGTGACTTTGGCAAGGGTAAGAACAAGGCATGTCATTGAGGCAGCAGATAAATCACACTTGTGTGAGACACTCAAGAATCAGTTCCATATGAAATGTATAGGTAAAGGAGAACCAAGAAACTCAGCTACAGAGTAAATCTCTTATCCATGGGGAATATTGCCTGACCCAGACATAGCCTTCCATATTTATGGCCTCCATATTAACCGGATATTAATAACACTGTACCGAATATGTTGTGAACTAACAAAAAATCAGAGAGAAAATGAACTGAAATCATCAACAATTTTTCAATTTTAGGGAAGTTCTACCTTCATATAGTTTGGTTGAATACACGTGTTTGTAAGTTCTTCACAAAATCAAATCAATATCTTCAAAAACTAATCTGTTGTTCTTTCAGATATCCCCACAGAAACACTGGTGCTTCTGGGATGAAATGCGCTTCAAACAAGCAAATAAAAAAAATCTCGCATTTTAGCATTTGAGTCGTATTCCTAGAACTGGGAAATTTGCCACAGACTTAAGAAGGAGGAACAGTAACTCCTTGATATAAGTAATATTCCTAAGAAGTTGTATACATTTTAGAATAATAAATAAATGCAGAAATATACCGATGAAGAACAGAAGTATCATGTGGATTTAATGGTAAGTACAAGTGCAGGAGCTAGGATGTGAAACCCTTCATTCCTTTCACTGACATTAACCAGTCTACCCAGTCACCTGTGTAAGGTGATAAGAATAGGTATTATTTTAAGAAATAGAATTCTCAGCAGAACTGAAAGTCATTATGAGAAAATATAGTCCTTGAGACTCATCTCCTCCTTGAAAGGAGCTGGTGTAAGAGCCATCCCAGCATGAAATGAGCATCAGGGATTTCATATTAGGTTAAAAAAAACAACAAATTGAATACAGTTTGGAGCTAAACAAAAATAATGGTATCATGGTTTTGTGATATTTGTTATTGGCATTCCACATCATAACATTATGTAGTGCACTGAGAGTTAAAGATTTAATGCTCCGGTTCCATGGATTGTTGACAGTCCCAGGTATGCCTTTCTCAGAGAAGAGAAGAGAAGAACTAGAAATGCTGGAAGACTTCACTGTTTTCCATTTAGAAGAAAAGATAAAACTGCTCATGAGTCATGAGATCAACCTTTCATTTACTGCTCATTTCTGCGCTGTGTGCTCCCTAGCTGTGTTACATTCAGCGTTAGAGTAAGGCCTTTCATTTTGGATGTTCTCTCATTTGATTTGATTTATTAGCTTCAATTCCCATTATATTGTATTATATTTTGTTGTCTTGCATTCCACTATCATATTTAGTGAATTAGTTTTCTCCCTTATCTCGTTGCTGCTGTTTTGTTTTCAAGATCATCTCCTTACCTTTTCCCCTTTCTTCCCTTCCCCTTCTCCTGGGGCATAGATTGGTGGATCCCTGCACGCCATTAGTCACAGAACTGGTTTGAACTGGCCCAAGAAGCCACTGACAAATAGCCGTAAATGGAAGAGCACATAAAATATGTGTACTCTTCAAGCAGGAAGATAAGATAAAAAATAATTCAGTCAATCGAACACTATCCAGATAAGGCACAGTGCAGCACAAAATGCTGTGTGCTGTTAAATAGACATGTGATAAAAATCATACTACAGAAAGATTCAGCAGAGAACACTTCTCTGAGGTGTTAACTGATAAATTCCACTCAGATGAAATCAGAGCCAATTTTGTGAAAATACTCAGAACTGCCCCAAACCAGGGATAGAACTGTGCCCATGAATACCCATCCCTTCTCATTTGAAATTCATGAGTTCCTGTGCATTACTCCCAATTTCTTCCTGTGACATTCTGGACCATAATGCAGATGTCCTGTCCTAAACAAAAAGAGAAGGATATTATCTTAGTTCTGCTCAGCAAAACTGAGAAAGCTCCATTCAGTGAAATCTATCATATGAATTTTATGGTTTCTATTCATTTATGGAAAGAAAAACAATGTGCTTCACAGCTCAGTGGTTTGATCATTCAAGCTGGCCTGTACAAAGCTTGGGTGAGACTTTTTTGTTTTTCCCAATTCCCAACAAAGGACTGAGGGAGGATCTGCTAGCAGCCACACAAGCATCCTAATTGCTTGGCTGTGGCTAACATTTTTTCTGCACACACAAAAGAAACCAAGCATACATTTTTCATATGTAAAATTTTTTATTAAATGAATTGGATTTTATGGCTGACATTAGTTATAAATAATACTTAGAGTCAGCTCAATGTCCAAAGAAGCAAGTTGTATTCAAACAGCCCTTAAGGTGATGCATCTAGTTATTTTTTGGTTCAGAGGGATAGCTCACAGACCAAATGAAAGCGATATTCTATTAATAGCAAATTGATGTGAGGTGAATTACTACAGGACTGGGAAATTAAAAAATAACTCTTAATCCCCAGGATAAAATAAATAGGAATATGGTAAATAGAAAGAGAGGAGCTGTAGTCACTGAAACTTGTGTGCTGGACTTGAAGCTCTGCAAGGTGCAGGAGAGGTCCCTGAGCTGTGTAGCCTGTCCTGCCCATAGTATTTACACAATCACACGGCCATTGTTCAGTGCTTCATTCACTGCTCCTTGGACAGACATCCTTGGCCTCCACCGAGGACAGGTTTGTTTCTGGGAAGAGCTCCAACTGGGCAAACAAAAATCTGGATGTACCTCATTTGCAAGAAACCCTGACAGCACTGGGGCAGTGCAGCTGTAAGGAGAACACAAGATATGCGCCCATGTGAATAGTGTCAGTCTGCTCCCATGTACAGTACCGTGACAACATGGTGCATTGGATGCTGAATAAAAATTCCAGGTGTATTTATGTCTTTGACAAACACACACATACCCGTCAAATGTCTTGGTCGCAAGGAGTATATTTGTACCTTCACCCAGATGGTGTTCTTCCACCATGCCGGAAGATATTTTGAGTTATGAGTGTCTAGTTCTAGAACTGAGCAGCTGAACAAACAGCAAGTTTTAACCAGCTTGTGAAAGTAGAACTTATTCTGAAAATAAAGAAAGGAAGACAGGAAGGAGAGAGGGAGGAAGACAGGGAGAGAGGGAGGGAGGGAGAGAGTGAAGGAAGGGAAACAAAGAAAAAGGAGGAGAGGAGGAGAGGAGAGGAGAGGAGAGGAGAGGAGAGGAGAGGAGAGGAGAGGAGAGGAGAGGAGAGGAGAGGAGAGGAGAGGAGAGGAGAGGAGAGGAGAGGAGAGGAGAGGAGAGGAGAGGAGAGGAGAGGAGAGGAGAGGAGAGGAGAGGAGAGGAGAGGAGAGGAGAGGAGAGGAGAGGAGAGGAGAGGAGAGGAGAGGAGAGGAGAGGAGAGGAGAGGAGAGGAGAGGAGAGGAGAGGAGAGGAGAGGAGAGGAGAGGAGAGGAGGGGAGGGGAGGGGAGGGGAGGGGAGGGGAGGGGAGGGGAGGGGAGGGGAGGGGAGGGGAGGGGAGGGGAGGGGAGGGGAGGGGAGAGGAGAGGAGAGGAGAGGAGAGGAGGGGAGGGGAGGGGAGGGGAGGGGAGGGGAGGGGAGGGGAGGGGAGAGGAGAGGAGAGGAGGGGAGGGGAGGGGAGGGGAGGGGAGGGGAGGGGAGGGGAGGGGAGGGGAGGGGAGGGGAGGGGAGGGGAGGGGAGGGGAGGGGAGGGGAGGGGAGGGGAGGGGAGGGGAGGGGAGGGGAGAGGAGGGGAGGGGAGAGGAGAGGAGAGGAGAGGAGGGGAGGGGAGGGGAGGGGAGGGGAGGGGAGAGGAGAGGAGGGGAGGGGAGGGGAGGGGAGGGGAGGGGAGGGGAGGGGAGGGGAGGGGAGGGGAGGGGAGGGGAGGGGAGGGGAGGGGAGGGGAGGGGAGGAGGAGTGAACACTTCAAATTTAAAAGAAACAGTGAACACTTTCAAATTTAAAAGAAAGCCAGACAAAGATGGTAAATACTAACAGAAGCCATGTTTGAAAGAGGAAGGCAGTATAAGATATTTGGGCCATAAAGATCTTGCCTTCAGTCTTAAAGTAAGAACAAATGCAAGAGCCAGATTTTGAAGGGGCTATGAAGTTAATTAGACCATCTTGGAGAAAAAAGAAGACAATACCTTTTCATGTTTCAAACTCATTCCTCTTTGCTCATTTGTAAGGAGGCTTTTCCAAATTATTAGGAGTTTCTATACTAGCAACAAAGTCTTTTCAGGTCAAGAAATACAGCTGGCATAACTTCATTTGGACATATGAACTTCAATCGCTTGATGATCAGAGCCGAAGTGTTAAATATTTTTATTTCTAGGCTATTAGAGAAATAAAACAATATATTTACATTTTGTAGAAAGAGACAACAGAAAAATATATAGCCTGTGGAGAGAAGAAAGATGTTATCTTATACAGTCAGAATGAAAAAGTAAAACTGAGGTTTTACATAAAATATTCTCAGTTACAAAAACATGCCTGTGTCTTTCTCAGCTTATTTTTCTTCTACTATACAACTGAAGGGGCATGTTTGTTGAATACACAACCAACTTCCCTAGGGAAAATTCCCTGTATAATCATTTTCAGAGGAAGCTGAAATAATCAGAGGTTTCAGGCAAATGTGAGGAGCCTCCAGCTGGTTCTGGCAGGGCTATATGCTGGCCACATGTTAGGCCAGGTTCAGCTGATGAGAACCAGATAAACTGAAACAAGAGCAAAAAGCCAGGAAAATACAGAAAATGGAGACAAATCGTATGGCTTCCCTTCAAAAGTGAAATAAGGCTTTTACATGGTCACATTTCAAGCTAAAGTTCAGATGAAGTGTAAATCTAGTATTAACTGTTCTTAGTTCTGGACAATTACAGCTGAGGTTGTCCCAAAACACTCATCTAAAACTTAAACAAATAGATTTCTTATATGTGCAGTTCAGCCCCTACACAGAGCAAGAAGGGACATGCTTTCAGAGCCTGTGCATGGTACATTCTGAACTGTGAGAAAGCACAGGCCTCCGTGTGCAATGCCCAACAATGCTGTCATGCCTCTAGCAAAAAAATAAGAATCAACCAAAGGGAAGTATTATTTTTTTAAGTCCGCACAATGCTTATTTGTGCTTAGTAATTGCTTAATAATAATTTCCTCTTAAATTAATACCTCACATGTTAGAGAGGCAAAGCTGCAGAAAGGCAAATGAAAGAGGAGAACTTACTCTGGGCCCCATAACAGAGGGGAAGGAACTTCAACCAAGCATATCTTGCAGAACAGGACTCATTTCACCAAAATGTCCTATCCCCAGACGGTAGGGAAGAGGAAATTGTTTGGATTCTATAACTCCAAACCTCATCCTTGCCTTGTCCTGGCATGTGCCCCTTCTTTCTCATCAATACCTCATTCATTTGGTAGCTGTGAAGAACAGGGTCTTCTCCCAGTCCTTGACTCAGACAATGTAGGGCAGTGAAAGAGGAAGAGGAGGTAGAAAGTAGTAGTACAATCGCTATACAAATGTCCATAGCTATATTTTCTATGAGTATGACTCATGTGAGAAGAATGCCTGGTGAATCCATTTGTACATAACGGTATGGGCTCTTCCCATTCTCCCAGGCAGGAAAGTCTTATGGTCAGGGCCCTAAAGTCCATTGTCAGCAGCACTCAGGCACAGTCATAGCTCAGTACAGGTCCAGTACACAGCGCTTTCAGTACAACAATAGAGAAGGTTCCAGCACCACAGCGGTGCATGATGCTGGCTGCACATGACAAGTTTGTCATACCAGGTAAGCATACATTCACACTATTAACTATGGTAGCTTTCTGCTTCACTCTGCCTCCCTGTGCAACAAGTAAGACCCTCTTTCGTTATCCTTAACCATGCTGCATCCCTGCTCGGTCTTCTCTCAGTCTTCTGAACCAATGTTGTCCTTCCCTGTTTCAGGAATGGGGAAAGGAGAGCAGGTGGAACCATGCTTCTCCACTCCCCCTCCTCTTCTGCTTGCCATTGGTGGTCCTATGATTCCTGAGTAAACTGATAGAGCAGAGTTGCAGCACTTGTAGGATCAGTAAGGGCCCTGGGGTGAGAAGGAAGGAAGGAAGGAAATGCACTTCTGTTGGGGAAGAAAGAGGTTTTCAAACTACTGAAGGGTTCAAGAGAAAAGCAGTCCCAGGTCAGCATCTGCACATCATCCTTGGCCGGAGAACCCTGGAGCAGAACCTTCTGGCAAGGCACCTGAGCAAAGGAACAACCAAGGGATGTTTGCCCACTCTGCAGTCTCCCAGAGCTTGACAACCTTTCTCCCCCACCACACAAACAAGGGCAGAAGCCCAGTGTCAGTGTTTTATAGGCTGGTTCGACTGGTTCCCCTGGAAAGGGGAAGGGGGAAAGGGAAAAGGGAGATTGCGCCTAAAAACAAAACAGCAGTAGCAATCTGAGGAGGAAAGCTAATTTACTAAATAAGATATTGGAAAACAAAATAACACAATATAATACAATATATTTGGAACTGAAGCTAATAAATAAAATAAAATGACCAAGAAAGTGTGTCTGATAAAACCGAAGGCCTTATGCTAAAAGCTGAAGGTGAGACAGCTAGCGAGCTCCTGCTGCTGGGTTGGTCTGAAAGGAAAGACAATACCTCGTGACACACAAACAGTTTTTATCTTTCCCTCTGAGCAGAAAAATGTAAAAATACAAAGCAACACAAAGCCCTCGGGGGAATGTAGTTCTTCTCTTCTGAGGCAGGTATACCTGGACCTAGCAATGATCCACGGAGCTAGAGCATTAACTCTTTTACTCCCAGTACATTACATGATGTTATGATGTGGAATAGCAATAACAAAAATCATAAAACCATTACACCCTGCACTCAGTGGCTTGATCCTAGCGTCAGAATGCTCTTCCCTTTCATATCTCCAAAAAAGAAAATACCAAGCCAACAGATTACCTCTCACAATAGAGCTGTAGACATAACTTGCCAGGAAAAGGATATCAAATAAAGGACTTTGCTTTCAACTTTCAGTAGGTGCCAATATCAAAGGCATTGGACACAACCAATGGATCACAACTGCACAGACATAACTGTACAAGAACTACATTGCAGCCTTACTGTATCAGTTGTTTGTTCCTCTAGAATTGCATGCTGGGTCTTCTACATCCTGCATACCTGATGTACAAATGTTCATTGCCTACATACAAAGGACCCCATGAATTGTCCTATTCAACATTCATATTGGAGAGGGAGGGAAATGAAGTTATAACCCTTTCAAAGTACCGCCCCTGCCAACGTGTTTTGAATATTCCATATAAGCAAGACCTCTCACATCTTTAATTCACTGATTGAAAGTAAACTTCTGATTTATATGAAAAGGAAGCAGAGCCAGAGCATTAAAAATACAGACAGCTGAAGACCTGTAAGAAAGGTATGTAGTAAACAGTTTTGGAGGTTCATTTCTAATGTAGCTAAGCAAAATTTATTCAGCAGATCCTGCTGTCCTTGCTGCCCTTAGGCGCTACTGCAGTGACAGGATGCTTCAGTGCTGCAGCTGCTCTTTTACAGTTACCTCCTTTTTATCAGTGTCTTATTTTTAAGAGAAAGAGAGTCCTTAAACTCTGAGGTACCTATGAAGCTCAAGATAAATCAAATGATTTAGCAGGACTAATTTAATTGACTCACAGTGAAATCTCCGGCAATGAGGAAAGCCAGAACTGCCGGTCAATGTACAGCACTTCAGCTAAGATTTTCAAATCTGGCTGGAATTGCATCCTCCTCGGCCACATGGCTGAGGTGAGTAAATGTTTTGTTATTTAAGTGGATGTTTTACTTTTATTCATAGCTTTGTCATAATTTTAAACTTCCACATTCTTTTTCTAAATTAGAATGAAATATTTTAGGAAGATGTATAGTTCCAGCAGAACTCTCTGTGCATTACAGAGTTGTTTAGCAATCCAAAACGAAAATACAGAGATCAGAGAATTCTGTGGTTTAAACACTCTGCTTATATTTATGTATATTTAGAAATCCATCATCTACTTTGAAAGTAATATTGTGAGTCAGTGGAAATATGAAGAGTAATAAGTGTTCACCAGTTTTGTGAAGCACAAAGTAAGTATTTTGAGACAGAGAGAATAAGCTTTAGCTAAATTAAAACGATTTCTGCAGAGCTCTTTTGTGTGCAAGATGGTGTTTGCTTTTCATTTTTCAAATTATCAGATTGCCTTCAGAAATGGGACAGTTGTTTGGTATACAATGTGCTTTAATGTGCTCCGAGTTTTGCCTTGTACTGGCCTCATACTCTGTATTTTTGGGCAAAAAGAATTTCTTCATAGTGAGCTCGGAGTAAACCTTCATCGTCCGTTTCAGGACTGAATTCATTGAGTGTTGGATTATTTGCTGTTGGGATCTTTTTCTTGTTTGGTTGGATGGTTTTGGTTGGGTTTTTTTGGTTGTTTTTTTTTTAGTTTTTTTAGTTTTTTTAGTTTTTTTTTTTTTTCTGAGTTGTTGCCCTTTTCCAGAACCAGCAACTCTTATTTATAAATGCTATACAGCGCATATGTTCAGATTTATACAAGATGTTTTTATGGTACACATAGAATTCTGAACCCTGTAAACACATTGATGGCATTAACAAGGACCAGATGTCAGTTGCCTTTCTCATATAGAAAACAACAAGGTAGGAGTTCTGAATATTTGAAGAATTTAATGAGTATGTCTTTAAATGTGATGCTCAGTTTCATATGTGCACAGTTTCGTGCATTTCAGGGAGAAGTTTTATGCTTTACAACCAGATCTACCAAAGTCCCAATGAACTTAATTCTATATGTTGGCGAATGATGGAAAGTTCAGATATTTTTTTGTGGTGCAATTAGATCATCAATTCATTTAAAGTAGCTTTAAGCCATAAATTTAGGGGAAGAAACAAGAAGAGTTTGTGGTAAAACGGGCTTTGGGTTTTTTTCCTTCCTTTCGTATTCCTTCATTACCAAATGAGTATCGGATTTATTCTGAAAGCAGAGTAGAACTGCTGAGAACTGACCGATACGAAATGTTGTTGCAGCAGAGATAAATGAGGCAATATTACTTGAATGCTCTGGGGTTCTTAAAATCATTTTCTATGTTTAGTTACAAGGTGTAGTAGAATAATTGAAATGATTCACAGGTTCCAAGACACCAACGTTACAGCCTGGGTTAATGCCTAGTACACCCTTCAGAGCGCACCAAGTTGCTAAAATGTGACAAGTGCTGCGACTGTAATTCAAATAAACAAATCTGGGAACACCAAATATAAATTAGTTCTTTAATTGAAATATTATTTTTCCTTACCTGGAGTTGGTCACAAACATCACTGGAATTTTCAATTTAAAATTCAAGGAATGCAATTATTAAGGGAATTGAAGCACTTTCTAAACCTCATTTTATACACTGACTGCGCACGGTGCCTGCACGAGATGCTTCGAGGCACAGTGATGTGCTGTGTGCTACGCAGTGACCAGAAATACAGCAGGTACTCCAACAAGCAACAAAAAGCCCTTTTCCTAAAACTTTTACAGCTCAAATATTCAATCTTAAAAGTGTGTAAGTCCTGAAACAGATCCACCAAGTACCATAACTATAGAATATTACTGGCAATAATTAATGTCTATCTGCTAGCTTTATGTTTATTTCACTGTTGTCTCTTTGTTCCCTGTGTTATCCCAAGTGCCCTGCCCTACCTGCTCTCGCTGCACTGGTACGAATGCAGTTCGTAGCCTCCATTCATCAGGCAAGTGAACTAAATTTTAACTAAGGACACATGCTCGAGAGTTTTCCCACTGGTTTCAATGAAAGCAAGAACAAGATGAAAACAAATCTGAAATATTTAGTTCTCAGTTAAACCTCTTTTCTGATTAAATATGAAACAAAAAGGGTAGGATTAACCCTTGATAGGTAAATACCATTATCAAATGATAATGAGAGATGGTATAGATTTATTTATAAGCACTTCAATCAATACCTAATGCCTAATATTCTTCCAATCTGAATTTTTTGACATTTTCAATATTTATATAACCAATATACTCTCCATATTTATTTCCTCTGAAGAATAAAGCATTTAAATTACATCAAAAATCGTATCTCAGATTAGGCACAATGGGGAGCAAATTGTGAAACAATTAGGGTATTGTGAAACAACAGGGACAAGTGAAGAAATCAGGTGAAATATGGCTGGAAGACTTTAGATCAGGAAGGTCAAAGACAACCTATGTTCTTAATTTCATAGAAATGAGAAGGAAATAACTGAACTTGTGGCATCAACTAAGCGACATTACTGACTTCTAATGCTGTCTGGTTGTGGATTTTTTTGTGGCATAAACACAGTAGTGAAACTAGCCTGAACCCGTAGCTGTGTGTTGTTACCCATTCTGTCCTATTCCGCTGAAATTACAGTCTTTGATTTCTCAGCTTTGAGGATAAACTATGAAATATCAGACCTCTTGACCTAGGGATAAGGCATTCTTCAGAATAGATGTAGTACTTCTTTGCCAGAATGTTATGCAACAAGTCATAACATTTTACTTATAAGCATTAAGTCAGATTTGTTTCACTTGTAAGCATCATTTCACATATGGCTCCTGCAAAGGCTAGGGCTTCTTGAGTGTTCTGCAAATACACTTGTCTTCTTCATTGCTTATTACAGGAGGAACTTTAATTTTATATCAGTGCAACTCTGCAGAAGTTGCAGTGGGAGGTGTGCCAATAAAACCTAATCTTCCTTCTGCTGACTTGCCGCAAAACTAGGTGTGCCTGAAATGTTATTTCTCATATTTCTGTTGCATCTCTTCATACAAAAACTATAAGTAGATCAGAAATTCTTTATTTGACAAAGTGACCCAGTTTCAGGGATCAGGGATGTTTAAGGAAAGAAGTGCTGCTTAGAGATCCAGCTCCTCGATGGCTGATTTTATTGTTCCAGCTTCATCCTATCCCGACATTTCATGTGCATCATTACTTCACTTTTCAGCATGTTAATTATGTTTAATGTCTAATTATTTTGTCATGCACCAATAAGGGTTTATTTGCCTGTCCCTTTTTTAAAGTACTAGTTGCAAAAGCTGCAGATTTCCACTATTTCAACCTTAAAATCAGAGCAATGTAGCTGAGAGGAGTCTGGTCTCGTGAGCTCGTGAAAGAAATCAAACACGATTCTGGGTTTGTATAGGGCAGCTAAAAAATATGATGCGTAAGTATCCACAGACTGCACAGTGGACTTTGCAGATGCACACTGGTCATGGTCTGGATGGCCAGCAGACCGCACGTGTTTGCATGTCCTTATTGGAACAGGGGAAAAGCTCCATGGAGCAATGCTTTGATCACAGAATCACAGAATTGTAGGGGCTGGAAGAGTCCTCTAGAGATCATCGAGTCCAATCCCACTGCAAAGCAGCTCCCTACAGCAGGTTGCACAGGTCAGTGTCCAGGCAGGTCTTGAGTATCTCTAGAGAAGGAGAACCCACAACATCTCTGGGCAGCCTGTTCCAGTGCTGCTCCGTCAGCCTTACAATAAAGATAGGGATAACAAACAATGATAAAGGCTATGGTAAGGGAGTCAGGAGAAATCCAGAATGCACTGAGAGGACAGTAAAATGGTGGAAGAGTTGGTGAGAGAAAAACTTATGGGAATAAAATTTTAAAAATAAAATTAAAAATAAATAAATAAATAAGGAAGCAACAGTTAATAAGTAAAAGAAAATTTAAAAAATGGAAATTAAATCATTAAAAATGAATAACAAATAAAATTAATAAAATAAAAAAATACAGAGAACAAACAAAAGATGTGAGAGCCTGGAGAAAGTCAGGGGAAAGAATTCTGGAGGGTCAAGGAGAAAGGGAAAAGACTGGGGAGAAAAACGTTGAAAAATAAATGTCATAGAAAAGTATGTTCATGCAGTAGTACAGGTGGAGAGGAAGAAAATCCAACAATGGAAAGAAGGAAAAAGATGAAAAGGAAACAAATTATATACATATATATATATGTGTGTGTGTGTGTGTGCTTGTCTTGTAACTTGTAATAGTAGAAAACATAAGTCAGACAGTGAGGGAATAAAGCACAGATCTGTGATCAGAGACAAAACAGAGACAGAGAAAGGAGCACACAAACTCAATCCGCAGCGCTCAGGTTCTTCCCAGGGCTGTGTGGCTGAGACAGTGCAAACCAGCATCCCTGCATCATGTCTAAACCATTCTGCAGAGTGACAGCTGAGATTTGTTTCAAAGCAACACAAACAGATCCCTGGGATTTCTTTTTACTTTTCAAAAGAGAAAATGAACTACATACCATAAATGTCTACAAAGGAGATGTAAATTTGGTGTCTCGAGGCTGGAATAGAAGCTAAGAAAAGAATCGTGCAGTTAATTCAGGTAAAAGCAGCGTCTGAAAAATAGTTTTCCTTTAGGGAAAGTTTTGACTGTGCTCTTTTTCAGTTCAGATGAATAAAAAAATCAGATCATTTTGAAGTTTTGAAATGGGAAAATAAGAACAGCATTTTCCAAAGAAAGGAAATTATTTATGCTGTAAATTCCCCCTGCAAATATCAGTATAAAGTCTTAATTGAAATTATTTCTCTTGGAAGCATTTGGTTGCTTTTGCCATTTTTCATTTGTCAGTTTTAACAACTAAGAACGGTCTGACTGGTAAAATCCAACCAGTTCCACAACTGAGTCAATTCTTATTCATCACCCAACAACACTTCAGCAAGATGAGTAGAGAAGGATGAAGGAAAACATCTGTGTGCCTTCTCAAAAACCTCAGCAAGACGTTGTGCTCATGTCAGCCTGCCTTCCTGCTGTTGTTCCAGGCTTCTCCCTAGAGCTACTCGTAACCACACCGCACACTCGCACATTGCCTTCGTCTCAAATGTCACTTCTCGAGCACCTCAGATTCGTTCCAGTGTCACACTAAAGGTGCTTCTGCCTGCGTTTTGGGTCACAGAACACCTTTCTGCTTCATGCAGGTGCTGATGGAGCTAATCCCTAGTGCTCCAGGACAAGTTAATGCTGCGGATGCTTTTTGGAAAAGCGGAGACTGCACAGTATGAATTTCCTTTAGTGGGAGCAGAATCGTTTCCAAACGTTCTGCAATTTCATTTTGCTAATGCTGTAACGCCAAACGCAGTGCCTTCTGAAAGACTTCTGGTCTTTTGCTGTAAAAGTAGCTAAACAACGTTCAAACTGGACTTACTTCCATAGACTGATGTCACAAAAGCGACGTAAAGGCACCTATATACATTTCCAATCCAAAGTGGGGAAAGTAACTTTCCATTTGATGTCCTAAGGACTGCAAGCAGAACAGCCTACGCATATGAGATAGTCACACATACCCTGGTTTCCACAGTGCAATGCATGCCACCCCACACAGGTTTGAACCAACAACTGGCTATCTATTGGCTGGCTGACTGCTTGTCTGTCTCCACTGGCTTGCAAAGCACTAAAGCTTGGCCAGAAGTAGCTGGTTTTCACATTTAATACAAAACAAAACAAAAAAAAAAAAAAAAAAAACAAACCTCCACCAACAAATAAAAAACATTTAGGGGTGATGATGATAACTATTACTGCCACACTGAAGCAGCACATATTTTAGTGAAGAGTGTTAAAATTATGTTATAAAAGCAAGGCAGAGCAGCCTCTCTTACTCTATTTTTTTATATATATATACAAGTACTGACTTCTTAACTTCTCCTCTGAAAGCATTTAGAGATTTTAGTTTGACAATATCAGGGCAAAGCATAGGAAAACACATTTCATCAACTTCTCTTCCAAGAGAGACATCTTGGATGCAGAAGGTCTTCCTTGATTTATAAACTTATTCAGTTTGAAGTGAAAAGATGTTAAGAGAGCCCCACCCCACCCCCCGTGGGATTTAATCTAAATGCTGAAAGGCTACAGGAGTGCTATCAGCGTGCTGCAAACACTGAGACCCCTTAGTGCTGTATTTTCATAGTGACATTAAATGTTTGTATAGGTCTTCTGTGAAAAGCTGGTATTTATTCTAATTTTATTCTCTGGCTTTAATCATCCACATGTAAATCTAGAATTGTTGTGTCACGACTTAACTGCTCTGACATCTGTCTTTGCAGAATAAGATGACCCATAGTCACTTTCAAGTGTTTAAATAGCCTCACTCACTTTAACAGATCGTCAAGATCCTTAGAAAACAAGTAGCCTGATGCGGGATGTACATCAATATACATCCCACGCTGCTGGGAGCAGGGGTTCCATAGGAAATCAGCCGGGACAAATAGCCCATTGAAGCATAAGACTGCAGTGTTTGAAACACAGCAAATAAAGGGCTGCAATCAGACAAGGGTTTTTCCAAACTGCTGATTTGTACAAAGCTTTCCAATATGCAAATTGTGTGGAGCTGCTTCAGTGCCAAACCAGAGTTTGCCATCTCCCCATGCTTACGGCAAATGCTTAAAATTTCATAAGCCTGCATTGCACCTTTGGCACTATTTGGCACTATGTGCCCCGTGCCTTCTTGCTCACTGAAACTACCATGTTTAAGGAGACATATCAAGGAGAAAAAAAAAAAAAAAAAAAAAGGAAGAAAATGCCAGGCTGCCAAAGGAAATATTTTTCCTATCCAAGAGTAATCCTGGCTGTATTATGAGATCTGAAGGGAATACTGAAAGGCTGCCTTCATAAAAGGCATGTTAATCATAAGAGAGACAAAGGGGACACAGTTTTATTTCATAACAGGGCCTCCCTCCACCCATCATCTCTTTCACATAAACCTTCTTAAGCTGTTAAATCAAATTGGACCATTTGGTTTGCAGAAAACCACTGACACTTTGTCACTTACTCCAGTCCGAAATGTTTGGTGCCCTAGGCTGCAGCAGTGGCCAGGCAGCTTCCTGAGCAATTATTTCTACAGCACAGAGCTCAACCAAGTAGGTATTAAAAAAAAAAAAGAAAAATAAAAACCCACCTCGTGGCACACATGACACACACGTGGCTGTAAAACAGCCAGCAAAATGGATCAATATTCCATTACAATGTACAGTTGCAGTGTGATGTATGAAATTTACCATCGTACCCTTGAAATACAAAGGGACATGTGATAGTTTCTGATACTGTGTCCCAGTTTTGGTGAAGTCATCCGTTTTTTGTACAGGCAGTCAGTACATTTTAAGAAAGAACAACAAAAACCACCTTTACTCCTGTAGGTCTCTCCCTTTTATTGCTCCAACTATAATTATCTCATTGCAGTGGGGTTTAAAACGCCGCTATTATTGCTCTTAGGCATCTGCTGCAGATCTGCTCCTGCACATACCCAGCATTTGCAACGATTCCTCTGGAGAGCAGAGCTGCCAGACACGGATACTTGTAGGAATGGGCCCTGAGCAAGGACTGAGGAGCATGATTCCCACCAGGAGATCTTTTCAGTTGTTCCCATCGCGTACCTTTTCCTACCTGAGAGACAGAATAACCGCTAGCTGCCTTTCATCTGCTGCCATCAGCTGCAAACTTCTCTGCTGGAACATTGCTGCTATGGGACTTTCCCCAAGGTATTCAACTGGGGAGAAAAAAAGAGGAGATGAGGGTCAACTTGACACCAGATTTTTTCAGAGCTACAGCTAGAAAGGAAGGGTAAAAAAAAAAAAGAGAGAGGGAGAGAAGAAATAAAAATTCAAGTAGAAAAGGCTGTTTGCCATAGTTACAGTTTTGTCGGCTAATGCATAGGAAACACTTCTGCACTGCTCTGGGAGGAGGTGATAGTTAAAAGCAGGCTGCTGAGCAGTCAAAGGGGACTGAAAACAGCTCCAAAGCTTTGCCTACATTCTCTGCACATCAGCAGAACAAGGGAGACCAGCTGCTTTGGTTTCTGTTAGAGCCTGATAAATAGAAAAACAGCCTGCTATTTCAGTAGGACCGAAGTATTTAACCTCTTCGGCAGGGCACTGACTTCCACTGCATTGCTTGGATGGAAAAGATCACGTCTTCCTGCTACAAGGCACCGAAGAGATTTGTCTTCCTTTGCGTTCTGATCTACCACACAGATCTATCTTTGTGGTGTGGAAAGCGGTGAAGTTTTAAAATTAACTTTGTTTTGTTTTTTTTTTTTATCTTTTGTGTTTATTGGTTCCAGTTCTGAGTTTGCCTTCAAATACTTCTTTTCAGCTTTGCCTGGGATTCAGAGCGCTTCGATTCTGTTTGACGTCTATGGGTCTTGAGTTTTGGTGCAAGTTTTGCTTTTTGGTTTAGTCTACATTTACCTAAGTTTTCTCTGCAACTAATTATTTTAAATGCTCTTTCATCTCTATGCACAGTAGTTCTGCGATTTTTATGTTAACGAAGTAGAACTCCTATGTGTTCTTCTGTTGCTTGCAGTAGTTGGCTGGAATTCTCACTTTTGCCCTCTAAGGTAAAGAAATTCACTGTATAAAATGTAAATCTTTATCTTCATGAATGAATGAATGGATGAATGAATGAATGAACAAATGAATGAAATCTTCCTTTATAATTCCTGAATGATTTGAGGGGTTTACGTTTTATTTTGTGGGCTGGTCATGTTTCTCTCCACACTATGGATCATAATTCCCTTTCTAATTTGCTCTAGAATATGACATTAGAAGTCATTTTATATTAAACATGTTCAAGTGGCAAATCCACCATCAATATTCATAAAATTCGTATATAATTTTAGGTGAATTAACCAAGCAGTAATTGCATTATATACTTGAATGTAGAGATAATTTACAATTGTCATTTTTGATATCAGCATTTTTCTCCCAATCTCTATTCTAATTCAGAGCCTTTCTCTTAATTTTAATTTATGTTTATGCATTCATTTCACTACATTTGTTATTTCCCTAAATGGATGCATTTCTTACTGCTGTCCCTGGTAGATTTTATTTTATGTGTACGTGAGAGAGATCTTCATATTTGGATTTTTCACTCCCCATCACCACTTTTATTTCTCTCTGTGCACTACACAGCTCCCTTTTCTTTTGCCTCAGTCACATGATGAAAGCGTTAACCTTATCACATTCAAAAGTGACTTTGCTTCCTCACCTGTATTTTCATATTTTCTGGACCGTATTCTTAACATCAGAAACAATTCTAACTGAGGTGGGATGAGGTCTTTGTAAGCATTTCACAGTAAAATTTGACTTTATACATATGTGGATTGCAATCTGTATCTTATTTGGATAACTTGAATCCCTTTACCAAAGACTGGACAGTTGTTTCCATGTTCATTCTCAAAACGTAATCTTGACGCTGTTAGGCACGTTTCGTTTGGTTGTTCTGTTGTGTTTGGTTTGGTTAATTTTTTTTTTTTTTTTTTTGTAATCATGTCTCTTGTTTGGGTTTCCAAACACTGAAGTTGAACTTCCCTACACATCTCCTACTTTACGTAGTTTGGGTTTTTTTCTATATTGAAACTGGCTCAGAAACATTTGCTAGTCTTGAACCCCAACTGTAAGAAGGGGGAAATAATCACACTTAGGGAAGATACAAGAGAAAAGTATCACAATTCTTGTATGTGGAAAAAAAACCTCTATGCTTTGAAAACTGAGAAAAAAAAATACCAACTTCTGTAGAGGTTTTTCTCATTAGTATTTCCTTTGATCTTTTATGAGAGACAAAACTCAGTATACTCAGACTCATGTAGAGCCACATGCATAAATTAGTTCTCAGTACATGGCAAGGTTAAGATCTACTAACAGCTTTGTTGAGATAATTAACACCTTGTTAATTAAGCATATATCCTTGTGTTGAAGGCATATTGCACAGAAATCTATTGCATTGTTTTTTTTCCTCATTACATTTTAAATTTGCTGTTTAAGAAATGTTTTAATGGGAAAAACCACTGACTTCTTGCATTTGCAATTTGTTTTTCAAATCACACTTTCTGTTCAATCTTTTTTGACTTCGGGGTGTGGGTTAAAGTCTTATTTGATTTAAACAACATAATTTGAATTAAGTTCTAAGGAAGTAGAAGGAAGTAATGAGAAATGCCCAGCTCTGACACCTCTTTCAGTCACCTCTGTGCATTTCTAACTACTCATTCTGTGAAAAACATCTCAGAAAATATTCTTAAGTATGAAGAAAGCCATTCTATTATTAATAGCGTTTAAATAATAATTTCTAATGTATTTAACACAACTCTTCTCACCATTCTACAAAAATTAAGCATGTTTTTGTCCCATCGATAGAAGTATTCCATTTTCAAATGCCTGAGTGTACCCATATAAACTTGTTACTAATTCCTGCAGAGCATACTTCTAAAAAGAGATTTGCCAAGTGTCCACCACTGATGCATTCCCTGCACAGTGTAAAGCACTCCTGACACAGAGCTGCGTTCAGAGAAGGCTGCGGGCGCAGGAGCCAGCTGCTGATGGCAGCAGGAGTGTTCTTTCTGGGCAGAGCCCTTCAGGCTCTTCATATCCAGCTGGTAACAAGACGTGTTGGAGCTGGCAATAATAGATTGGCCTTAAAAAAAATAAATTGTTAAAGGTGCCAAATTGCACTGAAAGGAACCATCTGAAACTGAAATCATCAACTGTGACATTTGATGAGACATGGTGGCAGCTCTGCTTTGGCTAAATCCAGCTGACACCTGTAACCAATTTTAGAAAGTTAAGAGAGAATGTGTACTGACACCTTTCTGAGCCTGAACCACACTGGGTCTGCAGCAACTTATATCCTATGCTTTTTGTACTAAGTGTACAGAGCAGCTCTGTACAAATGATCTGAAAGCAATACAGACTGTGTTTGAGGGAAACAGTGCGTAAAAAAAAACCAAAAACAAAACAAAAAAAAAAATTGTAATTAAAGGATACACAAATGTTGTTTGGAGATTCATCCTCAGCTTTTTGTCCTTTCCATGCTGAATCTCAAAGCTTCTTTAGCTTGCTTTCTCAGTGTATATTCTGTATGACTCAGGAATGGGCTTCTTCAGTATGTTTGAAACAAAGCCTGATGCTCAAGATGAATATGATTAATTTTCCTGGAGTTGAAGGGGCTTGAGGGATCTGAAGATTTAAAAAACATTTTGAAACAACACCTGAAGTAATAGGTCAGTACTGAAGGAAAACCAAAGTGTGGAAGTGCAATAACAGTAATCTTCCTCATTTGTCATCCTTCTCTCTGAGATTACTAATGAGAAGCGTACCCCTCACATACCTAAGCTGAACACATTCCTGGCACAGATTCAGACACTTACAAAATGATAAATTAAAATGAAGGTCTAACTATTAGTTACTGCAATAATACAATCACATAACGAGCAGCAGTTTTGCTTACAATTTGCAATTCCTAGTTTAAAAGTAAATAAATAAAATCCATTGTTTAAAGTCTTTGTGGTAAAAAAGAAAATAAGAAGTAAAAACAAAAGAAAGATTTCAACCTTTGGATGGTTGTTTTAGAATGTAGTTACTAATGAACCAGAATAGTCAAGATCTTGGAAATTTTTTAGATTTGACTTCTGCTTCATCTCAATATATCTTAGCTGCTTTGCTTGAAAAGTCTTCTGTCACTCCCTCCCCCCACTCTACCAAGTAGGTTCAGTGATTGAGACATTCTACAGTTTCTCTTTGATATTAAACAGATTGAGCTTCAAGAGCTCTTTTCAGATGTACTTTTCCATTCCTTTGATCATTTTTATGTTTTATCCGAACTCCTTCCACTCAATGAGCGTTCTTCATGGAGTGTCTTCCAGTGATAGTCATGCCAATGTTAAATAAATATTCTCTGCTATTGAAGTCAGCCCTGCTTTCTCATTCAAGAGCTAAATCAGCACTTTTGACAGCAGTGTTACACTAGGAGCTGATTTCCAACATAACTCCCAAAACCTTTCAATTCACTGCTTTCTAGAACAGAATTTCCCCATCTGAATGTACAATACTTGTTTTTCCTTAGATGTTTGGCCATAAGTTTTTTTCCATTCATAAAACACATATTGTTTTCCTATGCGTAGTTTATCAATTAACACATATTTCCACCATTCGTCTTCATACTTATTTACCACTTCTGGGCCACACATGGATTTCCCTTCTTCTATTAAAAAAAAAAAAAAAAGCTGTGCCTTGCAACATTTCGTAGAGGCAGTCCAGAACTCTCGTTATTCTTGTGTAGATACCAAGGATTGTTCCAGTGTCTTTTTTCCATATGGTACACTATGTCTGAGTCATTGATGCTAGGTTTCTGCACACAGAGACAAAAGCAATGCGGTTTGCCTTATTCTTATTTTCTACTTTCTCATTTCTAAAAGGGTACATTACTGTAACAAATCAATTTACCTTAAATAGCAAACTTCCGTGGCTCCTACAGTCATTACAGACCGCAGTCATGATAACATGAACTTGACCTTTTGTGTAAGAAATATCTAGAAACCCCAGCTTCTATGCTTTTGCTACAGAAAAGGAACCTCTACTAGTAGTACATCTCCCGGTACTCACTTTGCTTTCCATTCATTGCAAATGGACATCACACAACACTGAGCATTTCTTCCAGTTCTGTTGTGTTCTCTGTAGAACCTCTTTGTCCTCTAATTTTCCAGTAAATATCAAAAAATAAATCAACAGGAAAAGCCAGAGAGCAATTTTATTTCATTTTTACTCTCAGATACAATTTGACCATTGCTCTGATTTACCATTTTGTCATCAGCACCAGGAGAACTGAAAGTGCCCCAGCAATTCCTGAAGCTAACCCACTGCCAGCAATGGATCAAGTATGTCGTAGCTCATTCCATTAAAAATAAAATAAATCAATTCTTAGATGTATTGGCAGTAACATGAATCAATTTGTTCCAGTATACAAACATAAGACAATATAAGAAATCTCTCATGCCCAAGCTGGTACAGCCTCTTAAATAGCGTATGAAAAGAATAGAGGGACTTCTCAAAACCATCACTTCTCTTGAACAAAACAATATGTAAAATTCTTAGCATTTAAAAAGAGAATGAGTACTTCATATAGTAGTTTCTCTAGAAACTGAACATAGGAGCAATCACAATTTCACAGCTTCTGCTTTCTTCCATTCTTCAAAGACAGATAACTTTGTTCATTTCCTGTTTTCCAAAGAAATGCACCTCTTAGATGCATTAAAAACAGAGATGCTGATAAACAGTCAGACAGTGAAAGTCCAGAACACATAAAAAACATCTTACGAAATGACCTGAGTCCCAGTGCAGAGAGAGGAGAACATTCTCAAGCAGAGTCCTTGCCCCTGGCATTCAAACAAACCAAGAACCAGAACGTTGCTTTAAAATACTTTTAGAAGCACAAAATATTATTAAAATGTAAAAATAAAGCAGAAGATTAAAATTGCTTACAAACAGGATGCAAGGTTATAGTCTATGATAGACAGATTATATTCCCAACAGGGCTTTGTGGAAGGCACTGGAGAGAAGCCAACAGTAAAATGCATCTATTACATGAGAGAATATGACTTCAATTAAATCAAAAAATAACAATATGGAAAAGGCAGGGTTTTTTTTTTTTTTTTTCTTAATGAAAAGATACTAAATATTGGGGTAAAATACATATATTAAGATACAGCTAACCTTTTAATAGCTATTGAGAAGTTATTTTAAATAAACCAATCTAAATAATTTGCCACAATGCATTTAGCATGCCAGCTTACGAGCAGAGAGTTTCTCATCACTGAGAGGAGGATACAGCAGCACTGAGTACTCCTTCCCCCGTAGTGGTTAAGACAGAAATCTGAAATTCCTTCTGTAGTCAGTGAATGAACTGACTGATCCACTCACACACCCACTCATCTCTCCACCCTCTCATGGTTTCATCCCTTTATTGTAAGAATCAGAGCTTCTTTGAAGGAAAGCAAGATAACCACTTTAAAGCAGGTGCTATCTCTTAAACTGGGATAGCTGGGTGAGAAACAATTTCAGTAAGTCACAGAACAGCTTAATAACTGCCTATAGCTTAACTGACTACATGGATAATAAAGCTATCTAATGGTGCTGGTTTGACGCAGATCCTGGGAAAACTTTGGAATAGTTCTTAGAGAACTTGATTTTTAGAAAAATAGAGCACAGTAAGGAGATCTCTTGCCATCAGCAAGATCAGTAAAGGAACACCGCCTCTTCTTCTAACAAAAAATTAAATAACTGAATAGAAAAGCCACGAAGAATTGGGAGAAATGTAACTTATAAATTCAACGGTCTCAACCTGGAGAATATTAGAAAGTTACCTGCTTGTCCAGCCATCTCTCAGGAGGAAAATAAGTGAAGATAAAAGAATTTCTCACGGGAAAAGGAAAGGTTTCAAAGGATTCCATTCCTAGAAATTGAAATAGGACCAATGCAGATTAACAGATTATTATAACCATTAACTAAGAGTTTATCAGTGAAACGCAGGCAGGGTCTTATGGGTCCAGAAGGCTCCAAATGAGCAATAGCAGAGAGAACAAGCAGCAAAATGTATAGTGAGCTATGGCAAGTGTGATGAAGTCCTGATTCTAAATAAGCAAGACTCTGCATTTTTTATCCTAACACAACTGATGTCTGAGCCCCAGTGAGTTATGGATTCCAGCTGCCATTAAGAGTGATTCTCACTCTTTACTATGACACACTCATGGCACAGGAGTTGAAAATCGTCAAAATGTTCTTAAAGCTGTTCAGTTTGAAAAGGTAATAACAGTGTTAGAAGTGTTATGGGTTACCCTGAGCTGATCCCACATGGGCTTCACATAGGCTTGAGGACCACTCCATACCAGTCCATGCCGCAGGGCCCATACTCCAGGCACTGCTCCAACACAGCTCTGACCCCAGGGCCCATCCTTCAGGCACACAAGTGGGACTGTCCCCCATATCTTCACCCATGCTGACGCCAAACATAAGAACCTTTTATTTACAGTTTCATAAACCTGAGAATGATGAATCTTGTTCGTAATTGAGAAACAACTTTTTTTTTTTTTGGGGGGGGGGGGGGGGGGTTGTAAAATGATGTTTCTGAAATGTTTAAGCCTGTGCTGCATTTTTCTGGCAAGAAGCTGGCAGCAGCCCACTTTAGTTTTAAATGTCAGGTGGAACATGAAGAAATTGGGTACATAGGATGGTGTCATACAAAACATCTGCTAGATCACGTGGTGTCTCAAACAATGACATTTTAAATCACTTTATTACTCTTTGGTGGTATCCATTCTAATTTAAATGCATTTTTACTCCACATGGGTGATCAGAATTCAACTCAGTACTCTAAATGAACACCAGTGTCCTGCACACAACAGTATGAAGTCCTTTCATATTTCTGTTACAAACCCTTCTCTTAATACATCCTAGAACTGCCTTTGCTTTTTCCACAGCTGCATTGCATTGTCACTCCTGGTCATGCTGTGATCAGTATACTCAGTTCTTCCCCTCCTATTATTTGATATCCAAAAGCCATTATGTTCAGAATATATATATATATTTTTTGCAGTCAAGCTTTGGCCTGCATACCATGGCATCTCTTTCAATTTTGTTGTTTCGTTCCTCAGGAATATCCATCTGGTTATGATGAGAACAAGCTAGGGCGACAATGAAAGAGTACAAATGAAAAAGAGTTATGAGTATGAAAGGAAAAAGAAACTTCTGTGTCAAAAGCAACACGAGAGAGTGGATCATTGTAAATGAAAGGAAATAGGAGATAGAACCAAAACCAGAAAACAGATCATAAAAGGAGTAGGAGAATGAGAAGGGTAGAATGAGTTCAGTTACTTCAGAAAAAATATTTAAGTAAAACTCACTCCAGAATTTAACGTACTGTTTCAAATGCTATAGAGGTCCCTCCAGTACACTTGTCTCTGTACCATTTGTGCAATTTGTCTTAGTAAACTGATTGTGGTTATGGTAGAGAAAGACTAGAGAACAGACAGTGCCTCTTCTGCTGGGCAGCTATACTTGGAAATTAAAAAGAGGGAGAAAAAAAAATACAATAGGAGGAAAGAGTCTGGAAGGAAGAACAAAAGGAATGATAATGAATTGAGAGAAGCCCTGCAGCTCCACATGCCAGTATGACTTTCCTCCATAGCATTTCATAGCCTTTCTTCAATTTACAGAATCAATGAAGCAGAAATTCAGATTCATCATGCTGTTACCCTATTTTAATCCTAGAAGTCCAAGTCATTCTTTTGGTTAAAAACAAGTCAAGAATTGCAATTTTTTTCTACAGGTGAATAAGGATTTACCAAAACCCATTTTATAAAAAGGGAAAATAGAGTTCTTGCTGCTACTTGGACACAGCAGAGTGGATTGATGTCTGTTATTGCAGAGGCAGCAGGAAGGAAGACGTGCCCATCTGGCAGCAATTTGGGCAGACCAATGAAACCCCCACACTGCAGGTGCAAATATGTAACTCCTGAGCTTCACTTACAGTTCTGCCTCCAGGGCAGAACTTCTGGAAAGACTAAGGGGAAACATGTAGGCAGATGAAGAAACAGAGCTGATAGCAATAAGTGTTAAAGGAGAACTATAAAAACAGCCCCAGGATATTCACTGAAAATACTCTCAAAAGAAAGCAAACAAACAAAATAAAACCTTGGATCTGAATTTGCTTTAAATCTGAAAAATAAGCTTGCTTTCTGGCTACAAGCATGTTTATTTTCGTACACAGCACATGGATTATTTTTTTAACCAAACTGAGGATATATTTAAACACAAGCACCACAACTGCATGCTTTGCATTATTTTAAACGTTGCCTGAGAGTGTCTCCTGGCCTCCAGGACAGCTGAGGCTGGCAGCCACAATAAAAAAGTATGTCATATTAGTGAACAAATTCTGCAAAGATAATGGGCATCCAAACATGCTAAAGAAATTGTCTCCTGGTGATGGAGAAGTAAGTATTTGTTATACTAGATCTCACTGTTCTGAAGAAAACAAGAAATTATTACCTTCTGAAGGTTTCCTTTTATGGTCAGTAGCAGATGGACAACTTATACAGTATTTCCTACAGGAACAAGCCTTTAACACCAATATTGCACTTAGGGCCAAAGGAGATGGATGTGTGCACAAGGACACCCACTGTGTTCAATTACTTCTTTGCCATATGCAGACTGTATGAGTACCAAGTCCACAAAAATAATATTGTTATGATGGTTATTGATAATTAGATGGCATGTGGCTGGAACCTCTGGGAAGTGCACACTGGTTGAAGTGCTGCATCACCAGTGTAGAAGCAGAAGGAGGCACATAGCAGACTGGGTGACATCCAGGAGTCTGTGGCTGAGCCCAGCGTCTACATCAAGAGGAAGCAGTGAGAAACTGTCACTGGAGAAACCTGCCAGGAGATAGGGAACCCTATTGGCCAACCTGACTTGACATCTGTGGAGACTTATTGTTTGCTGGGGTCAGGGATTTGTGAAGTTGCAGAGGCTGCCAAGGCTCCTCTGTGCCCTCTTGCTGCCCATCCACGCAGCCAGCCCCAGCATTGCCAAGGGAGGCCTTGGCCCCATCAAGAACAACTCAAGTTCTCCAAGTCATGGAGATATATAAAAAATTTGAGGTACTCAGCGTCTCCCTCAGTTTTCCCTGGTCAGATCTGCTTTTGGTCTCCCAGATGCCTGAGCCTAGAGGCAAATCCTGCAGGAATGCATCACTACTCACTGCAGGGAAAGATGCAAAGGGCACTTAGATCAGCTGGAAACAGAAAGGTCTCCAGAATGAGGCAGAGTGCATCCCATGGCATCAGGCTGCCTGCTGACATCTTTAAAAGGTTGTGTCAATTGTGGGAGATTTTTTTTTTGTGCCTAGAAAACTGGAAAATATCACACCTACCCTCAAAAAGGGCAAGAAGATGATACAGGGAAATACAGGTCAATCAGGCTGAACTCAGTCCCTGGGAAGGTAGTGGAGAAAATGTTCCCTGAAGCCAAGTAATTGGGAGCAGCAAGGATGGATATATAAAGGCAAATCACACCTGACCAAGCTGTCTTCTTTCCTGAAGTGACTGGAGGTGTGACTAACTGCACGTGTGCATAAATGGAAAGGACAGAATACTGCAATATACCTTGAATTCAGCTAGAACTTCTACACAGTTTCCCATACTCTTCCAACAGCCAAGCCAGGAAAGTATGGACTAGATGAGTGAGCAATAAGTGATGCGGAAAAATTATCTAGAACATATATTTAAAGGATTTGATTACTGGTATGAAGTTCAGATGGTGGCCAGTTACCAACAGAGCTTCTCAAGGGTCAAAACTGAGGCCAGTACTGTGTAGCATCTCTATTAATTATCCATTTATGAGATAGGGTTCACTCTCAGTAGGTTATGTAGTCATACCAGCTGAGGAAGAATAGCTGGTACACCGGGGAGAGAGGGGAAACAGATACTATTTGGTACAATGAACATTTTTGCTAAATGGAGGCAATAAAATAAATTTCCCTATGGAGCTGAACCAATCAGAGATTTGGAGAACTCCACTTCTAGAGATATTCAGGTCTCAAGTGAAGGAGATGACAGCCAATTTGTTGGCACTGGTTTGAGCAGGAGGTAGGGACACAGATCTCTGTACGTTTTTTAGAGTTTAAAATACTCTAAGGCTTGATGGTAAACAACTCGTCAAGGCTGGCATAAGGAATAGAATTCTATAGAGATTAAAATGTATGTGATGTTAAAAAAAAAAAGACAAAAAAGTGCATAGTTTTCTCTAGTAGCTGAGAAACAAAGAAGAGATGATTCAACATTGAAGGATAATGGTGCCATAAGACTCATCAGTTCAAGAAATTCCAGCCTGTTTTAGTTCCTCTAGTTTCAAGAGGTAGAGAGCTATAAACACATCAACTGAATACCAAGATAAAAAATAAAATTAAATAGCAAAAAATTCAAGCCAAAAAGCTTTGCAATCCCATTGTTTCAAAGATATTAAGGAGGCCAAACTTGCGTTGGTTTTTCCATGGGTTTATTTTTTTTTCAAACAGATCATCATATATTTCTTCTCGACCATTTGATTCAGTTTTCTTACAGCTTTCTAACCACAAATTAATTTTTTTGGACACTGTTTTTTGTTGTTGTTGTTTTTTTTCTTTGGTTGATTGATTTTGTTTGTTTTGTTAAAATTAGTGTTGCTGTTTTCATTTGCTTTGGTTTTGCGATTTTTTGTTTATTTTGTCTTTGTCATTTTTAGTTTTGGTTTTTACTTTGTTGGTTTTTTTGTTTGTTTTTTTTTCTTGTGGAAATTTGTCTCATTTCTTAAAACAGAAATCTGATTTCTCGAAGTCCGCTGTTTTATTTTGCTATCCTTTCTCTTTTATTTCTGAAAATGGGACTCTCTCAAACTTGCTCCTAGTGGTATCTCTATGCTATGATATAATTTTCCATGTGTTTAGGAAATATTCTGCTTTTGTAATCTTCTGTTGTTAACCTTCTTACTGCTTTTGAAAATTCCAGGTTTCTTTTCCTTAATTATTTATTTTACAACACAATATTGTAGCTAGTTCCCCCAGACTTTCCCCTATATTCATTACTGCCTGGAAACTTCACATCCATCCTCTACACACAGATGGTCACTATAGCCCTTGGAAACTTTATCTGGAAATTCTAGGTTATTAATATATAGTTTTATGAGGAAAAAGTGTGCTTCTGATTACAAGCCTTTAATATTAGACCCAATTTAAATCTTCATCCAATCATTTTTTGCCCTATCATTATCATTCAGAAATGGCAAACCTCTGTCACTAAGGAACTTTTAAGTCTGGGGTTATTATTAATCAAGAAATAGTTGTAAACTAGAGATGACCTCCAACTGCAGTGTCGATTTGCTCTTGATACTTAGCCTTGTCAGGTGTGAAAGTGTCCAAAACCCGGCTGGAACAATGCGCAATCTAGAAGTGATTTTCTTCTTTTGAAAACAGAAGCAATGATACTCCTTCAGAATAGCAGAAAACTTGCTTTCCCACAGTCAAAACTTCCATTCTTTTTTAATCACACTTGGTCCACTTCTGCCTGGATTTCTGTATGTTTTCTGTATACTGTTGTATGGATTTTGTATGTGTGTTTGTTTTATGTTTAGGAATTTCAAACTTCTGTTAAGTCCTCGAAACACAGATTTCTCTGTTGGAGTGGGAGATTAAATGGCATTTGTTAAGGCAATTTCAGTCTTAGAATTTCTTGACAGCATTTCCCAACAGCTGTCATTTTGTTCAAGACAACATGTTAAAATATTTTCCACAGTGTATTTCCTTTACCATTTCTCTATAACTTTACTTTCACTCACACCATATCTAATGAACCATTTCTCAGCAGCCGGACACCAAAACAGCATCAACACCAGACACAGTCAATGAAAGTATAAAGATTAAAAAGCTTTTGGACAGTGAACTTTTCTGTCAGTCCCAGGGAATCCTTTCACCTCAGTTGGGAGCGCAGGACATACAGCAACTCGTATCACTTCTCCAATCTGATCTGTGCACCACGACTACCAAGTTGTACCCAATGCAAAATATAGATCAAAACACTGAGGAAAACGTCTTATATCCCTGCTCCTGGAGCAATGCTATTAAACATTTCTTGTTTTTGTGCGTTTTTTGCTCAAGTATTTGGTCTCGCCTCAAAACACATAAAGGTTTGAAACCATTCTAAACTAACAGGAATTCAACATATGTTAATTGCATTCTCATATTTCATGCCCACATTTTCATCAAGCAGCTATTCCTAAGCTCAATCAACTTTTCCTATATTCCAATTACAAAAACAAAGGTAGATGTGTTGCAATTTTCTTTTCTCTTTTTTTCTTTTTTCTTTATGCTTTCCAGTGAAAAAGAGAAGCTCATTGGAATGGGAAATTTGTTCTTATCAGAACCCTGTAAATAATGAGACAGATTCTTATAGCCCATTCTCACAGCACTAAATGAAATAGCTCAAATGCACTGAGGTTCAGGTCAGATCTGTGGAAAGCTTTGTGTTGGTTTTATTCTAAATACCTTTGTGGTTTGAGAATGAGTAGCATATATTGCTTATATTTAATTAACTTATGAGTTTTTAGGTGTTGACAATGCTATCTGAAGTCTTGAAAAAGTACAATAGTTGCATTCTGTGTAGTCAGTTGCAAATAAATCTGCTGTTAATGCTGCAGAGCAGACCCAGCAGAGGCCTGCCTGGAGCGCTGGTGATTCCTGTTTGTCTCAGGTGGATTCATTAGCTTCCCTCCCAACACATTTTCATTGGAACTCCATTACTAAAACCTGATGTCTGAGGCCATAGCACTGTGTAGTAATAAAATGACCAACCAAAACATCAGGGGGAGCTACACAGTCATTTTGTTGTGCTTTACATTCTATTTCTTTCTGAAGTTATTCTGAGTTTCTCCATCTTAAAATCTTGAAATTTTTCAGAGAATCTGCTAATTCTTGTTATTTTGGTTTGGTTCAGCTAGTTGGTAGTTGTCTTCTTTCCTTGCATTCCCTCTTTTCCTGTTCTGTCCTCTTCAAAATGGGAAGAAGGCAGCAGAGCAGAACATAGGTGAAGATTTGTGAGTTATTGAGTGATGTTACACAGTTTTCGGTACTTTATATTCCTTTGCCTGCCTACTTTAACATTTCATTTTTCTAAGCAACAGTTTTCAGCCAGCTATTTAGAGTGATCCCAGTTTATTTATGAGTTGGTCTGAATCTGTCAGACGTCACAAGAAAATTTAAACTA
Organism: Callipepla californica brunnescens; assembly: GCA_023055505.1. Taxonomy (NCBI): domain Eukaryota; kingdom Metazoa; phylum Chordata; class Aves; order Galliformes; family Odontophoridae; genus Callipepla; species Callipepla californica. The sequence continues at coordinate 2,166,168 of JALIRH010000017.1, read as the reverse complement.
ATCCCTTCCAGTGTTTAATGCAATCAAAGTCTCCAACTGCTCACTCAGCTGTTGTTTGAGGATAAATCTCAGAGTAGAGTGAAATCGGTTGTGGCAGGAAACAAGCTCGTCTCAGAAGCATTGAGTTTACAGGCTACTACTGATATTCTTTTATGAAGATTTTTAAATCAAACTCACAAAATAAAATGGATTAGAAAAGACAAAAGCTCTTTTGCATCCTACGCCATTTGCCAATTATATTTGGAAAAAAATGCTAATGTGACCTAATGGTTGGGGTAAGTATAAAATATATTCTTTGCATATTAAATGTTATAGTCTAAACTACAGAGGAAATGTCATAGAAAAGGGCACTGTGATCCCTGATGGAAGTCAATAAATTTAATTGTTTTAAGCTTTTATATGTTTGCTTTGGTTTTGGCTTTACACGTAGTCCTGTCATTTCCTTGACAGTAAAAGGCACTACCACAAGTTAGCCATTTATGTACATAATTTGCTGAACTGTGGCTGAAGTTCACTGTTCACTTCTCTGCTTGCAAGACTAACTCAATATAAACAAACAAAAAATCATATATTAAATATATCTTAGTACATTTTAGTCTAACTAAATCAATAAATGGCAACCTTGTCAAGATATTACAGTAATATAATTTATAATTGTTAGGAATCTGCTAGGAAAATACATTCCTTTAAAACAAAGTCTTCATAGAAAAGCAGATGTGTAGCTTGCCAATGTTAAGGAAAACAGCTTGATTACCTTAAGCAGTCTCTAGTGAGACCCAGAAGGAGAATTAAGAAAATAACAATTAAATTGGAAAGTAAAACTCTCTTGTAATGACAAAAAAATGGAAATATATGCAAGAGTTTTGTGATGTGATGGAAAAGAAGTATCAAGTCTAACAGTACTTTCATCTCATTTTCACTTCTGACTCTGCTTTCCAATTGTTTAATCTTTCCGTGAGCTCTGCTTGAATGCATCTAGCAGTCTGTGCTCTTAGATGTAATACCCTAAGCAGGTTTACCTGGTAGATTTTGTGATCAAAATACAAGGGCTTCTCTGAAAGTAGTGCCTCCTAATTTATGGTGTTGGTTGGAGGCTGATGTTGGTTGGATGGCAATAGAGGCTGAACCAACACTCCATTCCATTTTGTTACCATGCAACAGATGGCAGCAGAGGGACAGTCTGACAGAATGGTGTCTGACATGGCAGTGTGAACAGAGCAAAGGTGTGGAATTGAATTCCTCCATGCAGAAAAAATGGCACCCAGTGACATTCATCAACATTTTCTGGACATGAAAGTCAAAGAGCACAGTGAGGTGGTGCATTTCAGATGTGGTGACAGTGACTGCTGTTCGTGCAGATTTTGAAGAGCGCAGTATACAGGCTCTTGTTCATCACTATCAAAAATGCAGAGCTAATGGTAGTGACTACGCTGAGAAATACTGCTCTGTAACTGAGAGTTTGCTCTACCAAAATAGAGTTATGTTGCTCTTTGCACCTGATGAAGTTTTCATGAAAATAAATAGCAGGCATTAATTTCGAAGCGACCCACATTTATCTGTAATCAAATTAAAGACTCTTCCCTCTGCCTATTACAAATTTTTCATCAAATCATTTAAAGGATGCATATATTCACAGACACTACTTTAATCCAACTTGGGTCTCAACTTCCATACAGCTTTGAACTCTACCAGCTGCATACCTTTGGAGATATAGACATAGCAACACTCGGTTCCCAACAGGTTAATCCCTCCTGCCCATCTTTGTAGCCCCTCTTTGGACAATAATACTTTATGTCCTTCCTATCATGGTGCCTAAAGTTCCTCACAATGCTTGAAGTGATGCCACTTGAGCAGAGTGGAAATGCTTTACTTCTGAAGCAGAAGCTCTTCATCTTTTGTCTCTAGCAATTAAATTGTTACAGCCAGAGTAATTTCTTGAAATATTTGGTTTCACTTCTTTTTTTTTAATACCACTAGTAGCTTTTCACTGGCAAAAGGCCACCTATTAATCTGAAGGCTGGCAGGACATCTGCAAGGAGTGTCCCATAACTCTGATGCAGCATAAAAAGTACTGCACATGGAAATAATAATTAACTTTGAACTTTAACATCATTACAAATCTAGAAGAAAGTGAGAGCAGAATGGCAATTGGGTTTGTATACTCTGTGCTGCTGCTCAGAGTCAGAGGTTTTCCAGGGCCAGTGGCTTTCATCCAAGGTACATGGCCAGATTCAGTAAAGCTCAGGTTTCTCTATAAGTTTGCTCAAATCCAATAGACTTTGTTAATCTGAAAAATTATGAAGTATACACTAAATCCTATGACATATAAGTGCCTTTCAGCCCTGAGGCTCTTATAATTTGTTTGAATTATGGCTATGTCTCAATATGGGAGTACAGCAGCCACATCCAGGCTATAATAAAATAAGGCGTTTCTTCATTACTTTGTAAGCAGAGAGAAGTAATAGCAAACACAATTTGTTTTTATTACTATTATTATTATTATTATTATTATAAGTTTTATGGCACAAATCTGTAAACACAACATTCTTGGAAAAATACCACTATGTGACTAAACCAGCCAAAAGTGAATGCAGGAATTTCTCTCTCCTTGGCTGTTCAATAAACAGCACTGTTAAACTCAGTAGGGAGAACCCATTTCACAGCTTTTTTTGGGGGAGGTGTGGGGGTAGGGGAGGAATAAACCTTTTGAGGAAAGAATCAGGGGAAAAGAAAAAAAGATTCTCTAGAGGATATCTGAGAGACCGTTCTTCTTCCTCCACTAAGACAACTGCAGCATTATGTGTTCAAGTATTAGAGGCTAAGTTAAATAATTGTCAAAGACATGTTGATAAAACTGCTCAACATGGCAGAATTGTTGAGCCTCACCTCCATACTTCTTTTCTATATGCAGGTTTTGACTGATCCTGGTTTTCACTACAGTGGTGTTTTTTCTCCCCAGGATGGAAAGTAAGAACCTCTTCCTAAGCCTATTGCTCTGCTACAGTTTGCTCAGAGCTGCCAGTTCTCACCTGATAATTGAGGAGAAGACAGAATGCAACCTGTCAAAGAACAACAAAATGAACCTCCCAGATCTCCCACCTATCTCCATCGTAGGTTAGTAAAATTTGCTTTTTGATGCCAGATTAACCGGACTTGAAGAAAATGCAGCTGCTGTTTAATGTGGAGTATTTAGATAGCTTACTATAACATTATAATTTCACACAAATGCCTTAGTGCTGCACAGAACTGCAGCAGCAGTGCAGCCACGGTATCCAAGAATGGCAGTGTGGCAAACCACATTTTAGTGTGAAATGAACAACAGAAAATCTGCCTTCAGTTTTGCAGTTTGTACTCTGGTTCCTATCATACTGTGAGTCTTTTTATATTCAAGAGGATGTTATTCCATTAATATGGACATCAGTCTTCCTTTGAAAGTCCAGAGACAATAGAAAAAGTGAACATAAGCTCTTTTGTTTTATTAATTTTTTTAATCAACTCTTGTAGAAAGCTGTTGATTTTTCTGCTAAGGTATTAACATAACCTCAGTTTACCTGTGTGCCAAGCAATCTTTAACCAAAAGAAGAGAAGAGAACTACAAGGGAGTTAAAAATCATCTATTTATCCAAGGCAGGACAGGCTACACTCCTACCATTGCTGGCAGGTGCCCATTGGTCCCGTGAAGAACTCTGTCAAACAATGCTTTACCTTTGCCTTCATAAATACTTCTTCCAGTTGTCAATCCTGACCTTTTCAACGTAATTTCAGTCAACTTTCAGTTACCTCTGTTGAGAAAATCATGGTAACTTGGGGATGGTTAGCTGAAGAATGTCCTTCAGAACTCTGTCAAAGTTTAGTTATTTGAAAAATAAAACTTTTATTGTTCATCTCTATTTTGCAGGCTTCTAGGAGTCATTCTCAAACCAAATAAGTTTCTTGCCTTTTATTTATTCCGCCTTTTTGCTCGAGGACAATGTTTCTTTCAGATTGTTGTCCCACACAGGTCTCTCCAATGAAAACCAAACCTCTTTATCCTTGAGTTAATCATGTCAGTTTAATGGCACATTTGTTAAGCTTGTGCCACATCATTGCATGTTGCTTCTAATCCTAGACTCCTCACATTTTCTATATTTTTTGTCATTGCAACTAAAATCACTGATATAAAATACATTCCATTTGGCTAACTTCTTAGTCACCTTGCAAAATTGTTTTGCCAACAGACACCCAAGACAGCAAAAATCTAATGCTCTCAGGCCTTTTTGCTTTGGATGGCTCTGAAATGTCTCACAAAAAGCATTCCTTCCTCTCCACACAGTTTGGTCCTCTGCAAGAGCCACATCATGCTGTGGGAATGCCCAGTTTTGACACTTTCCAATTTTAGAACCAAAAGGGGAAAGAAAAAAAATAGCCAAAGTAAGAAAAGAAACACCAAACTAAGGTGTTAAGTATAAGCAAGCAAGCAGCATTCATCCTTCTCCTATATGCGTACAAAGAGAATAAACATTTAACATCCAAAATGAAAGAGTAATTTTACAAGGACATGGTCAATTAGACAGTAGTTGAAGACATGGTAAAAAGATGAGGAATATGAAATTACTGAATAGTTGGGAGAAGAAGGCATCTTATCTAATATAAAAGGAAGAGGCAACTATAGCACTCATCTATTAAGAGAATATATTTCTATATTTCCCTCTTATCTGCTGTCTGGGCAACATTATCTTTACCAAATTCTTTAGAAGAACTAATGCACATCTATGTTACACCAGTGTTTAATTATATCATTCCATTTTTAACTGAACATTTACCAAAACTATTTTATAAGCAAAGCATTCCAGTACAGCTGCAGACACAACACAGAAAATTAAATTAGAGCAACATTGAATGTCCTTGAGGTATTTCAGCTGCCACCAGAAAATTTCAAGGGACAGCATAACAAAGCCAACTAAATCTGCCAGATAAAAGTGGATCTGACCGACTAACACCAGTTGGTGCAAGCCATGCTCTTCTTGAGTGGCCTGAAGTTCTTTATGCTTGAAATACATTTTTTCCTCCCATTGTCTCTTGAAGATGGATGTGTAACCCTAACTCTGTAATGATGCAATGGTAATAAAAGAAACTGCCAAGCAGTGTATTCTTAATTGCATAATTCTGCAAATTCTGGTTATTATTAAGTGTTCAAAAAGATCTGTTAGCAAATTCTAGAATAGACAAGGAGCCACTATTCATAAGTAGATGTATGTAAATCTTTTTATGTCGGTCAGTTGTGGATCTTATACTTAACTGAAAGCCCACAAATAAACAATGTATTGAAAATACTGTGATAGATTAGTGTGAAAGGGAGTGTTCACACTTGAACAGAAAAGTCTTGCTGTGTTAGATCCCAAGACAAGTCTTAGTTATGGAGTTAATAAATAGTAGTAATTTATATTAGAGATGATATAATAACAAAGCCACTATTCCTCAAAGGGTAATATGAGAAATTTCACAATGATCTTAAAAAAAAAAAAAAAAAGAAAACTTAGAAGAAAAAAAAAAACAACACTTTAAAGAAACTTTTAAAACTTCCACCACACATAATCTGAAATCCTCCCTCTAAAATTTACCAAATTCAAGAATCAACTCCAACAACCTGCACAAATATTTAAAAGCTGCATGTGCACTGATGAAACATCTTTGCATTTTGTAAAAGAAGACAATAGGTAAAAAAGGAACACAGAAGATAAGAATTGAAGGTGGCATCACACAGATTATGCCAAATCAGCAAAGAGCTATTAGCTAATGAAACCAGAATAATAATTCCTGCCAAATTTATGTAGGTGACATCACATTCATGGAAGAAAATATGGAATTCTGACTGTTTTTCCTGTTTGTTTGGTGTTTTTTTCATATGGTCAGTGTGCACCAACACCCTAAGAGACGGTACTTCCATAGAGCCCTTGATTTTTTTGTGTGTGAAACTATCTTTCCTGTTCACTTAAGACCAAATAATGTACTACAACAAGCAAATCCCCTCCTAAAACGCAAATAACAGTTCTCATCCATTTTGCAGAAGCAACACCACCAGTTTAGATGCTATTTTCAAGTAAGGACTGTTCCTAGAGATGGACTTTTGCTGCGGAAACCTGCAGTGATGTGGTAGCAATGCAAGTTAACTATCTGCCTTCTCTTGCATAAAAATAGTATCAAGCATATCTGCTAAATAATATTTGCTTTAAGACTGATTTAATGTTATGTTTTGCTTTTCTCTTCGAAGATTTAACTAAAAGATCTCAGAAAGTCAGCAGGAAAGAGGCAGAGAGTAAGAAATCTTCCAAGGTAGGCAACTGTTCAGAAAATATTGTCAAATTAGAATGGTTTATCATTTCTGTATTTTTCCTCAGTGTACTTATCCAAAAATTTTCTACGGACATTCCTTTACTTAAACAACTTACATAAAGTTTGAAGCTTAATACTGTAGAAATAGATGGAAAACAGAAATGATGGGGGAAAAAATCATGACCTTATATTAGTTACAGATTATTGGATTTGTGTTTACTTGTTTCTGTTTTGTTTTATTTTACAATCTTCTTACAGAAAATGTTCCTTAGATTCACTATCTGCTCACTAAGTGCTGATTTTTAACTGTGTGTGCCAAAACACTGAAGTAGAAACATCCAAATAATTTGATATTTAGTTGAAAACATTACCTAGAAATTTTGTCTCATCATTAGATTCAGATTGGTATTATTAGGACTCCCTGAGAGAGTAAAAAACAGCATTTTTACTTCATTTCTTTGCTTTGACATGACAGCTTTTTAAAGCCAAACCAGACGTTGCTACAACCAGCAACATTTAGAGCTCCTTCTTTTCTTTTCTATTCAGTGTTTTGCACGGTCAGTCTTCTGTGAAACACTTCCCAAACTCCCAGGGTGACTTAGGCTGAAAAAGGCCACAGGAGGTCCTGCTGTACCACCTGCAGGTCACAGCAGGACATTCTTGCAAACAAACTCGTACTTGGCCTTGAAATCTCCTAAAGCACTTACAGACCACAGCAATTTTTACCTTGTAAATGAAACTTCTGGTAAACTTACTGATTTTAGAAGATTGCCTGAAGCACTTGTGGAAGGCTCCAAAGAGTTTGCCCAGGTGCCAGGCACATGCTGACCAACCCCAAGTTTTCCCTCTTTCTGAACCATAGGGAAGCAGAGCTCCTCAGGTAGGCTAGATATTTTTTGGCTCACTCGTGCATGTCTGCAGTTAAGAATTCCCAAGTGCAAATCTAATGCACAGTGATGACCAAGCTCCAAAAGCAGCTTGAGAAACAAGCTAGGGATCCAAGATCCATTACCTTGTTGAACCTACAATAATATTACTTCTTTGGAGATTCTCGCATTGCTTTCTTTGCTGCTGCTACATTCTTGCACACAAAGTAAATCTGAAAGGTCTATTCAGTCACATTTTTGTTACTCATAATAGGCTGTGTACCATTTTGCTCAGTAGGTAATCCAGCAATTCGCATGATCCAGTCCCACCACATCAGCTCTATATTGCTACTGAATATAGGTCTCACTGCCAGCAATCACCTACTCATCTCAAGCCAGAAGTTCCCATAGTCCACTTTCATCGCACCTTTATTCTGACCCATAATTGTTCTACAGTTGTATGAATGATCATGTTTTTGTTCCAGAAAAATGCTGAACTGAAGACACCTCCAAAACCAAGGCCCACACCTGCAGCTGACTGTGTGCCAAACTTCAAAACCTGCAAGCCACACTTGAATTCCTGCTGTAACTACTGTGCCCTGTGCAAATGCCGAATTTTTCAGACAATCTGCCAGTGTCTATTGTTAAACCCAAAGTGCTAAACCAAACCAGGAACATATTGAGGCTGCTGTCTTTCATTAGCTTCTCAAGTGTATTTGTCAAAGTGTCTAGTGTAAATAGCAATCAAAGTAGAAAGCTTTGAAGCTGATAGGTTGGATTTGTCACTGTTCAATGGACAATGATTTTCTTCATGGGGTTGATGTTGTCATAAACAGTATGGGTTTTTAGGAAGCCAACAACCAGGAAGACTGACTTTGAACAAGCATTTTTAGCAAAACTAACTTGCATTTAAGAAGAATTCTGGGTTCTCATTGTTTGGGGATTTTCAGGGTTGTAATTCGCTTTTTGTTTGTCTGTTTTTCTTTTTTCGTTGGTAGTAGGGTTTTTTGTTTGTTTGTGAAGGGTTTTATTAGTCAAAGACTTCAGTATTGTCTAGCCAGCACTGCAGAACCTGCCCACAATCTGCCACACTGAAACAGGACTTCTCAATCACGGGTGAGACCAGAGCTTAGGTTTGCCTTGAAGGACAGCACAGCCCCAGCTTCCAGCAGATCTAATACATAAAGCTGAAAACACAGGTTTCATGGTTAATTCCCCCCTTAGATGTTCCACAAAAACTGGGACTAGTATCTGTGCATGTTACTCTAGATCAGAGCAGTAGCAGCAAACTGTTGCCTAGAAACAATACACCTTCCTCTTCTAGAAGCTCTGCGCCTTAATGCTGAGTTATCTCAGATGACATAGGAGAGAGCCTTCACTGGCTAAGCTACCAGAAGAGAGGTGGTGGGTCAAGGAGGTAGAGCAAGGAGGGAGCAGACCTAGAAGTGAACAGAACTGAAGACTGCTCATCTGCCAGACTCCATCTCTCTTGCTTTCCACCTTTTCTGTTCTGCATCTTCCATGTTCCTCTCTTTCCACAGCTCTCGTATGCTCTTTTTCTCCCATGGGCCTCTCTAGATTTTAAACTTTTCCATAACTCTCACCATTATGGTCAGTCACCCAAGGAGCCTGAATTTTCTAGTGCTCTGCAGGTCTAATTTGAAGGAAAATTCTCAGCTGATTTACTTCTAAGAGCAGCTGAAGGCTACAAAATCTTCCAGACAGGCAAAGACAATATAGATGATAAATAGTCTCTAAAGTGGCTCAAGCCTTTTAACATCAATCCAAAGCCCAGAGTTTTAAATACAGGCTGGTTGCTGACAGAAATGTCTGTTTACCTTCTTAAAGAGACAGGCAGTTGACAGAGAATTTAATCTAAGGAAGAGCCTAAATTATGACAGGATGCCATTGTGTTCCTTATCCAGCTGTCATATATAATACAAGCTTGAATTCTTTTAAACGTATGTAACTACTTCTTTTAATCAGACATCCTGGCTCAGGAATCCATGAGCTGTGGTAAAAAGAGGATGAGAAGAAATACAACATGGTGCTGGGCTTTGGGACAGAATTTGGCTCCTTCTTTTCCTAGTGAAGCTGTACATTCTTGACAAGTTGTTCCAAAATTTTCGCATGAAAATGTCCTCAGCTGATACTAAAATGGTATCTGTAATCACACAACAATTTCTACTATGGAAACAAGTACTTGTCTAATCACAACAGGTCACAGAATCTGTTTTAGCAGGTGGAATGGAAGCAGTGGAGGAAATGGAAGGAAGGAGAGCCAAAAAACAAACAGCTTGTGCTTTTCTCTCAACAATAGCTCCCACTTCAACTTGGCTGTCTGCTAAGGAGACCCAGAGTGAGGTGGAGGAGACACAGAAGCTGAACCAGCTTGTCCAGGGCATGAAAGAAAGACTTTCCCATATGAGAATAACAAAATTGTTTTTAAACATATAGCACATACTTTATAATACAGCATTTATGCATAGTGTGTTTTGGCAGATTTGGTTTATTAATAAGCTTTTTGTTGTTGTTGTTGTTACTGGAATTAATTTAAAAGAGATTATGCTTTCTTTGCCATTCATCTATCACACCAAATAATACATGTAATCAAGTACTCTGAAATTGTTATTAGCCTACTTTCTGGATAAAGATCACCTTGCATGAGGGTAGAATACAGAAATCAGTTAAGACATGTATATCTACTATTTGCTTCCTGTATTTAGTTTCAACAAGTATTTACGCTAAGGAGTCGGTTTTATGTGCAAGAGTGCCCTAAGGGAGACATCATCAGCACAGAGATGATAAAACATATGCATGACAAAAATTGAGCGTTTAATTCTCACATACCAAAATGTCTTCACAAAAAATTTACTGAAGTACAAGTTTAAAAATAGACCCAGTAATGCTCTGAGACACAGAGAAATCTCACTCCTAGAGACCAATGGAAATGTTATCTTGATTACAGCTCCGTAGTATTAAATACGAATAAATCATTATTAGCTTTTCCAAATATTGCCTGTCATGTGCGGATTTAAAACAGATACGGTGTTTTCTGATCTCCAATGCCGTGCCCAAAGCTGACTCTGTAGAAGCACTATTTTATGGTGCAAAAATTACATCATGTTAGTCCTGTGGGATATGCTTCTCACGGTACTGTGAGAGTGACTATTTGTGAGAGTGCTCAGTCTTACATTGTGTGTGGGTGATGCATTAAATAATGCCTAAAGCCAATGCAAAACAATACTAAATCATAAGATTTTTCAATGAAGCATTTCAAGCTGAATTAGACCAACCTATGTCCAGAATTGACTCTGTGAACATTAAATAGACATATACAAGATTTCTTCACATCCCAAGCCCCATTAAGTTCAGACACTTAGGACTGTATGTTGTAGAATCAGGACTAAAAACTATTAAAAACTCTGCTAACAAACACATAAACATTTCAACATTTTTCTACTACTTAACTTAGAGCAGGCACCGTCCTGGACAGCCTCCCCCACACAAAGACCTCCAGATCAGAAGAGAAGATACGCAATTAGCCACTGTGGTTACAGCATTGCAAAATCAAATTGCCACTATAATCCCTGGAACAGATTTGTCACAATTTCCAAAACTAAAATTGCACATTTTACAGCTACTTCTTTCCAAACAGAGTCAATCTTTGATTTTTGCATTTTATTTAGTGGATTACAAGAGATAATTGACCCCTGCATGAGACCAAATTGCCCTTACCACTGCTGTTTGCTTTCCTTACAATATGGATGAGACAGTCCCATGTGCTACACAAAAGGGATCCCACCAGCTTCACTGAACTTTATGCCACTGATGATTTACCAATGCTCCTATCAAACCACGATCTCCTATCATCTCCAGGAGATCAGCAGCACCGCTCAGGTCAGTGCCACCATCGGATTTGCTGGGGATGCATGTCTGTATCCAGATAGTTGATAGAAATGGTGCCTTGCAGCATGGAACGTCCCTTTGGCCAGTTCAGGCCAACTGTCCTGGTTCTGCCCCCTCCCAGCCCCCTTGCTGGCAGGACAGTATGAGGAATGGAAACTTCCTGGGCTCTGTGCAGCACCATTCAGCAAAAGCTAAAACAAAACTATGTTATCAACACAGTTTTTTCCTAAATCCAAATCATACAACAACTTAAAAGACAGTTAAGTCTAACCCAGCTACAACTAGGACAATATGTTGATATAGAAGCTCCTGAACCTGCAGCAGTCTCTGGATCAGCACAGATTCTCCCATTTGCCTTATCACTCTGACAATACTGCACTATCCCTTGGCATAACCTCAGTGTTCTTAACAGCATTACCTTCCCCAGTCAATCCTGGCTTAAAGCCCTCTACACCTGCCTTGCCAGTTTACAGGCCAAGAAGCATTTTCCCTGTTGAGACAGGAAGGTCCGTGCAGATCTATCACCCCAAAGCTTTTTCCATGGTTATTCAACTCCAAGTTCTGGCACCAGTCTTGGAGCCAGGCATCGATGACCTGGGCTCGCCTGTTTTTTTCCCTGTCTCTCCTCATTAGTGGAGGACTGAGGAAAACACTGTCTGTGCTCCAGAGTCCTTTAGCTGTCTTCCCAGGGCCTTGAAATCTCTTTTGATAGACCTCAGGCTTCCTGGAGCTACATCATTGGTACCCACTTGAAAGAGGAATGGATAATAGTCCGAAGGCTGTCTGATGCTCAATAGCTTCCTGGTAACATCCCTGGCCCGAGCCCTGATGAGGTCTGGCCTGCAGATGGGAGCCCTCATTCCCAGGCAGAGGGAGGGAGATACCTATGAGAACAACACACTGCCACTCCTTCCCAGCGCTGGTTTTGATGCTGCACTTACTACGAGGCCTAAGTCAGTCACACCTTGGAGGGAGAACCTGCATGGATGCTTTTTCCTCCTTCTCTTAATATCCTCCATCTGCCACCCCCAGAGCCTTGCACCTACTCAGCACTGGAAGCTAAGCAGGCAGACAGGCGCTCCTCTGGCAGCTCTGCAGAAACATGCTTCCAGCCCTCAGACTCCCCAGGCTGCTGCCATTACCCTGGTGCAGCCCAGATGCTGGGCAGTGGCAGAGAACAGAGCATGGCTCCTCCGATCAGTCTGCCACCTTTTCATGCTCCCTGATGCTTCTCAGTGTCTCCACCACTTTCTGGAGCTTAGCCACCAAAGCAGAGCAGGTCCTCTGCCTGGGCACTCTGTGCATGCTCTCACTCTCCATCTTGGGGCAGCACCACAGACTGAGGCCTGGGTGTCTGCGTAGGGATATCATGAGCCTCTGTGAGTCCTTATAACCTGAAGGAGCTCAGAGAGATGTGAAAATACATCCCCTCACCTTCCTCTCCGTCAGTAACAGACTTCCACAAAAGGAAGTTTGACAGCATCGTTGCCCGGTGCCATTTTAGACACGCAGGGGTACTGCTCCAGGCTGGCAGATGTGACATGCGGCCTAAAGGAGATCATCCCCATCTGGAGCAGCAGCACGAGGCCAGAGGGGACACAATGAGCTTCTGAAAGAGCAATTAATCAAAGTGCCCTTCCTAAATTTGTGGTGCCTGCAGATTACTTTCTGAGGTAATACGAACACTTCATTGTCAGACTTCTTAGATGATACGCAGATGGCCAACACATGGCCGGGTCCTACCTCTCCCAAAAGAAAAGTGAAGTTTCAGTCAATTCTGCAAGATTTCTGAATAAAATGGGAAAAAAAAATACAATTGCTGCATGACATGTGCATGCGTATTTCTGTCCAGGAAATCCTGAGATGATGAAATCCTGGCCTTAAACACAGGAGCCCTAAAATGGCTGTAATAGTATCATAAAAAAAAAAAAAACACCACATGTGAATTGTGTTAATACAGATAAAGTCAGGAAAACACAAAAATATCATAGAACAGTTTGGGTTGGAAGAGACCTCAAGCAGTTTCCAGTTCCAATCCCATCCATGGGCAGAGATACCTCCCACCAGGTGTGCTTGGCCCCTCAAAGCAGTTCCAGCCCTTTAAAATCAGTGGAAATCTTCTATTGGCTTTAACTGGCTTCTATGGCTCTAATTGTCTTTAATAAACTTTAATAAATACCTTTGTCACTCTCTTTAGCATCTGGTAGGTTTAGCCAACAACTCATTCTCCACCTTGCACTCCCACCCCTGCACACGGGAAGATCTGACCACGTGCAACACAGCGCAGTGATCCATGTCCTGCTCCTCACGGGACCCAGGGAGCCTGTGGCTCACATTTCACCCCACTTCTCTGACATCTGCTGTGCACTCACAAAAATGAGAGAGGTTGTAGTCCGTCACTATCAAAGGACCCAGCAGGCCAGATGTGGAATGCCATGCATGGGGCTTCAGCACTGGGGGACTTGTGAGCCTCAGGACATAGGGATGCTGTGCTCCCATTGGTGCTGTTTGTCAGTCATTGCATCCAGCTCAAACCATTGTGAAGGAAATGCAGTGGGATTGACACATATACTGAGAGAATCAAAATGCTTGACTTCAGACCAGACTGAATATTGAATTCATTGTGTGTAATTAAAATGAAGTGGGGGGGGAAGCTGTTGAAAAAAAAAATTGCAGGTTATTTAGCACAACACAGTGTCAGCAGACATGCTCTTGACAGTAGGAAGCAATCCAGCAACAAGGCTGTGCAATTCCCTTCACTATGGATCAGGCACCTTCTGAGAAAGTAGCAGGGGATCAGGACAAGTGTGCTTTTCTTTAAGCAATAACAACCAAAAAAAGGAGACCAGCTACTACACCAAAGGTCACGTTTCACAGCCTTCCACCCATTCTGGAAGGCTTCTAAAGCAGAAGTGAAATCTGCACATTTTGCTGTGAACATTCTGTTCAAAACTGTCCCCAAAGAAGGGTTGAAATCAGAGCAACGTCTAAGTTTGGCCAAAGATCATACTTGTAACTGCAGCAAGACTGAACAAAACCACCTTTAGGAAGGGAACCTGCTGAGCTCTACCTGAACAATGACAGGCAAAGAGAAATAAGAAATAGACCCTTGCAGTAACACTGCTGATTCACACGTGGGGCTGTTGACAGGTACTGGGCATAGCATTTCTTCTCCAGGCAGCAGTAAACCACAACGGCATTACAGGAGGTGGGAGGGGGAGAAGAGAAATTCTGAAGTGGTTTTATTAGGGTCTGTGTTTGATCTAGTCTTCTTCAACCAATAAAATAGAAGATCTATCAGAAAACATTCCAAATATGATTTTTATATTTTATCAACTCAAACCATGTTTTGAGTTAAATTCCCACATTGTTAACTTGCTCAGACTACTGTATTTTCAATAGTAAAACAAAACTGTTTAGGATCTGTCAGTGAAAGCGCTGCAGTAGGAAGCCACTGGACTGTTCTCTTCCCTCTTGGCAGCAGTGCTTCAGAGCACTGGAACACGGCTCCACAAAGCAGACATTGCAGACATGGTTAAGCTGCTGGTGCACGGACACCTCCCTGACCCACCCACAGAATCACAACTTCACATGCTCAGTCTTTAGAAACCCAACAGGAGCTGAATGTCAGGACGCTGCACTGGCCTTTCCAGGCTTAGTTTTGCACATACACACAGTCCTTCACATGTTTTCTGAAAGTCAGCATCTGCCGCTCCTGACCCTCATAACGTGTACCAGACTTCCTTAGGACTCCACCAACCAGGAAATGCAAGACTTCAGGTCATTCTGTGGAAAACAAAACACACACAGACACACACACACATATACACACACGCAAATAAATTCCTCTATAAGGTAAACAATGTCCGTAGGCAATCTATAACTAGCAAACAGCATTGAGAACCCCAACACGTGAAATGACAACAAAGCAACATCAGCACAGGACTGGCTGCTAGTGACCATGCAAAACATCCTCTGACAGATCTTCCTAGATATATATTTATATGCACACACACTTGGACAAGAATGCACACCATCACAAAGCCCTGTGCATTGGACACCTGGGGTATATATGCTTCACACAAACTCCAGGTGCCAGCTTAGCCCTGCTGCCTTTAACTTCTGTGAGACCGCAATTCTGTGAGAACTGAGTCAGAAACATATGGACCAAAAGGACACAACACCACAGGTGACAGCACAGTGAGCACTTGAAACAAGGCCACCCAAGAGTAATATCAAGTGGCTGGCAGCTTCTTTAGACAGCTGGAAGAACTCATTTGATAGCAAACTCTGGTTCCCGGGGGGAGACTTTATCCCAACTACCCCAATAAGGCAGCAGGGTTTGGACAAGCAACACAGGAGGTTTAGAGAGCAGCAAGCACAGTGTATCAGCACCAGTGGCCAAACTAGAGGGAATGTTCTGCTGGATCTGTTGCTCAAAGAAACTGGTGAGAGGGATGAGGAGAGCTACGCGTGCAGAGACTGCAACAGCTTTATCCAGAGCTGTACCAGCAAAAGCAGAGCCACAGGTCAAAGGAAAGGAACTTTCTCTCCTTTTTAGCCCCCTCATCTGCACCCAGCTTTAGCTCCCCAGTATAAAACAACGTACCTGAGAGCAACTGAGATGCTCGGGGACTGAAGAAACTGAAGAACAGGAAGCCCAAGGAAACTAAGACCTGGGTTTGCACCTGGAGAAGGCAGAGGGAGATTTACTGCTGCCTTTGACTATTTTGCAGGAGCACACAGCAAACACAGAACGAGACCATTCTCAGGTGCACAGCAATAAAACCAGGAGCAATGAGCATAAATCGCAACACATGAAATGTAGATGTACAGAGGAGTTAATATAGAAGGTAGTCAAATAGTGGCTGTCAAGCCTGAAGAGATGGGGTGATCTCAAACCCTAGAGAAGACTGAAACTCACCTGTGCAAGCTGATCAGCAACTTGCCATCACTAGCTCTACTTTGAGGTAAGGGATGGTACACCAGACAGCCCTTCCTACCTAAACTATCTGAACCCATGGACCAAAGAGAGACAACCACATCGAAGCACAATTACAACCCTAGACTTCAGAACAGCAGACTTTCAGTTGAGAGATGGGCTTAGGGAAGACAAAGCCCAGACGAAGAGACTAACAAGGAATTTGAAGGGCGACAAAAAGAACAATATTCAGTTCTTCTTTCCCTATTGCACTTATTTTAATGACTTGATATCTCACCTTTATTCTGACACACAGAGCTATGTGTGATGTAGGGCAACCATCTCCTGTCATCTACATTTGAACATACGTGCATCTACATATATATATGAATATTTAAAGGCTAACTCACACTGAATATGGATTCATTGTTGTATCTATCTTTGTGAGACCCAAACTCAGTTAAAACAAATACTTTTCAGAGGCTGACAACAGATTATTTGCAGAATGGAAAGTAATAAAACAAGCTGCATACCAAGCAACATTTGCTTTTTTTTTTTTTTTTTTTTTTAAACTTACCCACAGTTCATACTCCATATCATCTGTTTTAATTGCTTACTGACACTCGCTGCTGGAACATGAATCTCAAAGCATTTCAGCTGTTGTTTTTAGGTGGAGGTTTTTTTTTAAATACATCCTATCCAATTTCTCATTTTCTTACATTCAGCCTGCTGTATAATACTGACTGAAGGGGGCAGCGGAAAGAGGTATTTCATGATATATGGAGATGAATCTGTACAGGTAGAGGTGTGAGGGTTTGTTTCCTTTGTTTGTTTGGGTTCTTTTGTCCCCCATTCCCTCCTCCCCCCACCCCATCCCCCCCCCCCCCCCCCCCCCCCCCCCTGTCTTGTAACACTCACAACCCTTCAAATATAACTAAATAACTTCAGGAACAGCAATTCTCATCTCAAGGATGACATGGGCTAGCCACAGCACTGGCTTTTGCCAAGAAACCACAAGTGGATACACAAGAAGTTTTCATTGACTCAGTGAATACACAAAACCAAATAGCTTCACGGCAAAGTCCAAAGCATCTTACTACACAAAACAAGTCAGGCCACAGTCACATCTTTAATAAAAGCACTTTGAGTCAGTGACAGAAAAGATACAGCAGACATGACAACTCTGAAAATCAACCTGGGGGTAAAAGTGTACTGCTGACGTTTTCATAGGACCAGTCAAGATCCCTAAACCCAACCATCCCCTCAGTGGCTTCTTCAGCCATTCAATAGCACTAGAAGACTGCTAAAATAAGTCACCCTTGCCTCACACCCCTACTATTGTTACTGTGGAAGCAGCATAGAAGGGTCTTGGTTCTGATTAAAATCACTGGAATAGATTAATCCAGAGAGGATCACATTGATTCTACAGGATGCAGATCAAGCAACCTGCAGAAATACTCCTCAGTTCCCCCAGTTTCACAAAATATATTTCAGTTAGTGCATCTTCATGGAGGCACCTACAGCCTTGAAACAGAATTCAGCTAATTCCAACAGAGCATGGCAGAAAGCATCCCTCTGCAGAAACAGTTCTGCATTTCACTGATAAGTCTGTTCAAACAGTTGGCCACATGTTTGACAAGAGCAGACATTTAATATAGTATTCTCTTTTGTCTGTCTCTTATTGGGACATTAGGAGCCAATTAAAGTTGCATAGGATCCTTTTCACTGTGAATTTAGCTAAGTAATCAATTCTAATTCCAAGAGCCAGGATGATCTTCTTTGTTATAAAAAAAAATTAAAAAAAAAAAAAAAAAAAAAGACCCTGAAGCTCCACTGGTAAGTTCTGCAGCACTGAGAGGATGATGGCAAAGGGCTGGTTCTCAGAAACCCAGCACACACTAGAGCTTTGGAAGGTTGCATCCCTGCACTTTGGTCTTTGAATACTGCCACCTGCTCAGTATCGGTAGTGGTCTGGCTTGAAGGGCCCATCCTTCGACAAGCCAAGGTATTTGGCCTGCTTCTCACTCAGTTTTGTCAGCTTCACACACAGCTTGTCCAGATGAGCAGCAGCCACAGCTTCATCCAGCTAGAAAACAAAGCATTGAAACAAGAATATTAGTAGCTTCAGTCCAGGAGGTCATAGCTGACAGTGAAAAATAAACACCTGAAAACCAAGGAGAATTTTACAGATCGACACAGTTCTTTTCCTGTCAGCATACACCAACTTCTTGAGTGCAGAAGCATCTACCTTGAGCACAGAACCACCCTCAGGTGGAAAATCCCAACTTAATTTGACTCCCTCAAAAGTGCGAGACAAACAAATAGATAACCAAGCCCATTTCAATTCCAATTACACATTCACATCCATCCACAGGTAAAGAACATATCAAACTATTCAAAGATAGTTCTTCAGGAACTATCTATCTATAGACAGATGCCCAGTTTGGTAGAACAGAAAACCCCAGTCATGTTTATGCTATGAAAACACCTGGGCTTGGACATTCTACACTACCACCTTAATATATTAGAGAAATTCTAACACACACAAAAGAACTAATACATCGCACTTCCAGGTATACTTTCTCTGAGGTGTGAGTGTTAGGAATATTCATTCAAGAATCACTAATTCATCAAGAACATTATTATCTATTGTCATGGTCTTCATGAATAATAAAGCCAAGATAGGCAAGTACATGGAAACACTTCATATCCCACTTTCTGAGCTTTTCTTTATTCCAGGAGTGTCAGACAGCCATGCAAACTCAAAGGATTGAAAAACAACCAGAAAGTTAGAAGATATTTAAGTACCACAAGAAGTACAAAAGAGTCTGAAAACAGACAGTAACATGGCAAACTTGCTGCCATGTCAAACAGCAAAGCCATGAAAGATATTCAAGGAGACAGGACAGCACTGGGAAGGGATGAGCTGCATATAATAAGTTATCACATTTGCAATTCCTGCAAGACACAAACAACCACTGATAAGGAAAAACAGATACAAGATAAGTCTAAATTGCAGCAGCAGAGAAAAAAAAACACCTGGTGATATCTCCTCTAAGTTAATCAAATGCAGGTAAGTGTTGCAATATATTTGATCATGGCACCAACAAAACAAGCAAGTTCTAGATCTCCAGCATGCGTGAACCAGCACATCCTACACAGAAGTGTGCTAACAAGAAAGTAAAGGAACCCTATCATAACAAACATATTAAGATAAAAAGTTACATTTGTGGCCAATAATTCAGTACAGCTCAACCTGTCCAGAGTAACGTGGAACTGCCAACAACTGTGAGAACCAGCAAGGGCAAGGATATACAATCCAAATGATTAAAAACAATAGATGAAGTGGTTGAAGAACATGGAAGCAAACCATGAAAGCTATAGGACACTACTTCAGAAATTCAAGAAAGAAAACCTACCTGGAGGGATGGTGTTTAGAAATGAGTATTTAAGCTTAGTAGATCACGCCAGAAGAAAAATAAGATTAAAAATTGAATACATATCTGGTTGAACTGTAGTGATATATTAAGAACTGACAGGTGCATTTCCAGCACAACTGAGTCAGATTAGATCTACTTGAAAAGGAACTGTTATTGAGTCACCAGTATTTCCCAAATCAGCTTCTCAAACTGCAGCAGAGAAGCTGTTTCACAGCTGCTTCAGCTTATGGACTTCAAGATTTAGAGAAAGGTAAACTGATATTCTTACCCACTGCACACTTAGAATCAGGAAGCTGAGCATAAGGAAGGACAGATTTGAAACCAGGAATGCAGATATAACAGTTTGCCTCAAATTTCCAGGAAAACGCATTGCAGAAATGCAGGCGTGTTTGTAATAGCTAATCACCAAAGGGATAGTCTTGAAAAGACAACACAATGTAAGGTACTTGGCACTTCTTAAGTTTGCATTTAGATCTCAAAGCTACTACGCAGAACAAGGAAAGGCACTAGCCCAAGAACTGGGGAAGAAAGCTCTTCTATCCATGTTTTGTTGGCTCTGACAAAAAGACAGCTTTATTCATTGAAATTATCTGCAGAGCACAGTGGGTGAAGAGCACTTTGTCACAGCACGTGAACCTGAACACATCACAGCCATACGCTGCACAAACATGCAACTCCATTTGTGAGTAACAGATCTGGGCATTGTTTCTCACTTCCAGTTCAAGTATGATTATTAAAAACTGTTATTCTGGAAGAGTATGAATCCACATTTTATTAGCAACACTGCGCTCTCTTTTTTCTGAGAATTGTTAACAACAATTTTTCTCTGAAGGTGACTGTGTCAGAGAGCTGGCTGACCAACTCCTGCATCATATTCCTGGTACAACTTGCTTGATTGTTAATGGACAGTTTGGGAAGCTTAAGTTTTTCAGCAAACACTTCATAAATAAGCCCAAGCATACACTTCCCAGATGAAAAGTACTTTTACATATAGTCTCACACCTGGTTCTATTTCAAAGCAATGGGATTTAACTCCAGTATCCTTTTCAATGACCAACTCAAATTTTCATGCTTGTTTTGGAAAATTAAAACCAGGTTAGTTTTATAAAGGAATTTGCAAGTTATGACACTACCCAGATTTCTCCAAGAACAAAGAATCCACAGATAAGATTAAAGGGAAGCACGAGGGAATTTGTGCCATTAATATTTTGTGAAGCTATCAGGACCAGATTGTGATAAGCTCTGCTCAGGTGCAAATGGGACCCAGATTCTCTCAACCACAGTGAAGATTCCTAGTTTCACTCCATCATCAACCCTTCAGGAAGGAGCTTCCTGACTATCCTCAGACAGCAAAGGCTTTCCCAGCACCTTAGTAAAGAGCTGCAGGACAAGGGAAAAAAAAATACCCACAGGCTGGACATTCCTGTCACAAACAAGTCCCAGTTCTTCACAATGTCCTAGCCACACACACACAAAAAAAAAAGCCCCTCACTTCAGATTTGGTGTGATCAAAGCCAAGCACTTACTGAAGAACAGAAGTTCTTTGCAATGACATTCAGTTGGAAAATGAACACAGGCACAAACAAAAAACTGTATTATCATGTATGAAGTTGTTTTCCCTATAAGCTTTCACTTTTCTGCTATCCTAACTCACCTTCTTTGGCAGGAAATGGACTCCAACAGAGTACTTGTCACTATTTGTCCACAGCTCTATCTGTGCCAGCACCTGGTTGGTGAAGGAGTTGCTCATAACGAAACTAGGGTGACCCATGGCACAGCCCAAATTGACCAGTCTGCCTTCTGCTAGCAGTATAATATGACGGCCATTCCTCAATTTATAGCGATCCACCTGGGTGGGGAAAAGAGCAGTGAAAGGTGAGGAACACAGACAGCATTTTAAATCACAGAATCACAGGGGTTAGAAAGCGACTCAAGAGTTCATTGAGTCCAATCCCCATCCAAAACAGTACCCTGCAACAGGTTGCACAGGTCAGCATCCAGACGGGTCTTGAATCTCCACAGAAGTCACACAAAACTCTGTGGGATCCCTTCCCACATCAACGGTTTAGCAATGGGTTTACAATGCAGATTTCCACTACAATTACAATGCTCTACACAATTCCCAGACAGAGTTTGGTAAAGACTGTAACTACTCTGGACTTCACACAACATGGATCTCAGCATCTACTTCACATGTAATCATTTATACTGTTCTTCTGGTTCTTTCACATGTGTATCATCTCAGGTGTCTGTGGCAGGGAACACACTGCCTGCAGTAAGATGTAATCCACATACACAATTATAACAGCTGGTGTGGAGAGACGGGAGAAGCAGCACCTCTGCGTGAAACAGCCCAGAGCACTTGCACCTAATACACAGGTTAAGGGCCAGATTTTGCTCAGCCTTCTGAAATTACTCCCCAGTGAATCCTCCCACTTCAGCAAAGCCTTGATTTACAGTCAAGATATGCAGTCTGTCTCCCAGGGACAGGCTGCTGTAGACATCTAACAACTCTTTAGCACTAGGACACCTGAAAACTCTTGTGGTTTGACAGCTTGCCTCCCACGATGATGCCAGGCCCAGCAAGACAAGTCCCAAAGTCAAAATGCAAGGGGATCTATGCACTTATCATGCAAATCAGGCTACATGCATAGCTGAAAAGAACTGGTAAATGAAACAGCTGTTCTAGACTCTGGCACATCCCTTCTGCTCTCAGTAAGAAAGGCTCAATCTTCATTCAGGCTGATTTTCAGGCTGCGCTGAGGACAAGAGATCAGGCAAACACAATCAGGTCTCAAGACTCAGGAGACGGGTGCTCAGTTACACAAGAGTCCCAGAGCTCAGGAGACTGTCACTTCATGCACACCTCAACTGTCTGGGCCAGACTGGAATTCTGCAGCGCCTATGCTAGCTTGGCTTCTCTTCTCTGCCAGTTGCTAGCTCTATACAGAGTGCAGGCAAGGGTGAGAAAAGTTGTTATATTAAATAATAAAGTCTAAAATGAAATGACAATCTGGACCATGAGTTATAAGAATGTTCATTAGTCCCTGGTATTTGTTGCTCACCTGTTGTATCAAGCATATGGAAGCAGACTAAACCTTTGAAAAGACTGAAAAGGTAACAGTAAACTTTGTTAAAGGGTAACAACGTTTCAGATAAACTCTTCTGTCATAGCATAGACACTG
The DNA here is from genome assembly GCA_023055505.1 of Callipepla californica brunnescens. Taxonomy (NCBI): domain Eukaryota; kingdom Metazoa; phylum Chordata; class Aves; order Galliformes; family Odontophoridae; genus Callipepla; species Callipepla californica. The sequence goes on along the minus strand of JALIRH010000017.1, from coordinate 2,143,535 downwards.
TGCAAGACTTAAAAGGGTTCCTTTCCTACAGCTGCATCTATACTTTATGTCTCAATCTGTATATTACAGATTACTGTATTATACTGTATTATTACTATATTTCTCCTGCTCAAGAGCAGTACAGCAAGGTACAGCCAGAATTTTCTTTCACTGGGCAGTATATTTCTTATGGATGCTAATTCTCCAGTGTGGACGGACTAATGACAGCACCCAGTTCACCCAAAAAATACCATATGCACAATCAGAAGACTACGGAAGGGAGAAACAAAACAAAGAAGGAAGCAGACAAATCAGAATGCTAAAAAAAGCGCTGAAAACTACAACAACATTGATGAGAGTAAACACTGTTTATGGCTATAATTAAGTTTCATTTAATTGTAACACTGCTACAATTAAGTTTCACTGTCTCAATCTGGTGCTTTAAGGGTCAAGATACCATAACCATGCACTGACCTAACAAATCCCCAGACAGCTGCTGGTTGCTGTACAGAACCACGCACCTTTGGCTGTTTGCTGACACGACTGATTGAATGCACAAGGCAGTGTGGAAAAATGCAAGTTATTAACATCTTACCATGGAAAGAAAGTAACAGACTCTGAGTTAGTACTGTGAAAACAAGCTCCAGCTACAGACAGGCAAACCAGTTAATTTACAAGCTCAGTAAGCTACTAGAGAATTAAAGTTCAAGTTACACAACTGTTAAGTTCATCTCCATATTGATATAAACACCTCCTCTCTTTCCCTATCTGCATTTAGCTTACTGTAGCCCTTCTGGTTGCTTTGCAATAAATTACTTATTTGCAGAGCCAAAGCTCATCGTTCCTACCCTGACCTTTCCTTCCCCTCAAGAGCTGAGTTCATGCTACACATTACTCCAGTACCAGAACGCAGCTGAGGGGGACTACAAGTGCAAGCAGATACTCAAAGCAACCTACAAGCTTTTCAGGAATAAGCCTATTTTCTCCTTTTCCTTTGAAAGCAACACGAGTCATAATGGCACATTAAGACATTTTCCCTTCTCAAGTATTAAAGATTTCTTCTGCCAGCTCATCACTTGTAAATAGGGACCATATGGTACTGAAAATTACAAGGTTGGACTCTGTTTCACAATTGCGCTTTACCTCTAGCTGACATCTAGCAACAAGGCACTCAGCTCTGGTATTAATCCTCAAGATCAAGAGACAGATGTCTTCATAGGAGGTTTTGATAACAGACTTTTTTGCTCTTGCTTTATATTCCCCTCCTTGCTACAGGATATAGAAAATACTGCCAAGTATTAGTAAAAATTCATATTTAAAGAGCCAGTACTTGGTATTATAAAAGGATGTGGGTCACCTCACTTGAAGTGAAAGATTTCTAAGGACTAGTGCTAGATATCACACCTTTATCACAGGAACTGTCCTCTGCTTGAGGCCCCCTTTAAGACTAGGGACAAGACATTTACCTAGCATGGAGGACACCACGATCAGGAAAGTGGTTTTCCCACCGCAAGGCTCATTTACACGCACTCCAGGTGTGCTGACCCTATGATTTCCCCAAATGCAGGAAGCTCAACTGCATATTGCATATGATCAGAGGGCTGGAAAACCTCTCCTATGAAGAAACATTGAGGTAGTTGGACTTGTTTAACTTGGAGAAGAGAAGGCGCTGGGGAGACTTCATTGCAGCACTCCTATACCTGAGGGGAGTTTATAAGCAGGAGGGGAAGTGAGGGAGATGTAGGTTAGATGTGAGGGAGAAGTTCTTTACCCAGAGGCAGTACAGCCCAGAACTGTGGGTACTGCATCCCTGGAGGTGCCTGAGACCATGGATGGGGCCCCAAGCAGCCTAAGCTGTGGGGTGGAGGCAGCTAGACGATAGCAGGAAGGTGGGGGCTTTATCATCTTTGAAGCCCCTTCCAACCTAAGTAATTCTATCATTCCATGCATGTGTTTGAACATTTCTCAGTCCACGACTTAAGCCAGGGCTGGTTTCTCAGTTGTGCTCAAATTCACTTAAGGAGTACTTCCATCATAGAATTGTAGAATCGTAGAACAGCTTAGGTTGGAAGGGACCTTAAAGACTATTTAGTTCCAATACCCTTCCCATGGACTTAGCTGCCACTCACCAGATCCACAAATTCTAGCTCCAGTGCAGATGAATTCCCACATCACTGTGAGGGAATGAAGCTGCAGGATATTTCCTTGTACCTAAACACAAAGTTATATCTCATCTCCATCAGTAAGCAGTAGATAGATAAGGAAGAATACAACAAAAGCCAAATTTCCCAATAAATCCTCTCAGCTTCATCTATCTCTAGAGTAAGCTGAAACAGAGGTGGTCCATTCAGGGATGGCTGGGTTTTTTGTTGTTGTTGTTGTTTTTTAATCTATACAAACTTTAGCTAAGTATTTTTACATGTGTATTTTATTTCATGTCACCTACAGCACCCTGGACAACATCCTGAATTAACAGGTACCATCTCTGGGTGACTCTGAACCTCCTGCTTGCAATAGCAATGGTTTACAGAACATAATAGAGGCTGAGGATAGGAAGCAGGTAAGTCTTCAGCACTAAACCATATAGGCTACTTTGACCCTACTCCAACCTTTTAAAAATAAAACATTTGTTTTGAACCAAAGACTTTTCACGTCTTGGATTACACTGTATCTCACTGTTCAGCGCACCTAATATATTTGTGACAGGCCTGGTCCTCACAAGAACAGGAACTGCTGCTTCCTCCAACACTGACATTCAATTTTTCACATGGACTTTAAGAGCACAATGGTATGGGCAGGTAGTTTGTATGTTACCACATTAACATCCTTTTTATTCTTTGACAATGTTTATAAACAGTCCCAATTTTAAAACCTTTTAAAACCTGAGCTATCCAAAAGCAAGCAGCTAGCTACTCATTTTTCTAGGACAGAAGCTAAGATGAAGTCAGCTCTATACTGAGGTCATGGGCAAGAGCAGGCATGAACATAGTGAGAACTTGAGAGCACAACTTCATACTTAGTTCAATCCGCACTTACTGCTTTAACAACAAACATGACACTGAAAAGACTCTCACAGCTGCTCAGCAAGAGTTTGGTGTGGGTGGCCAATAAGCCACAGGAGGGTTATGAAAACTGGAAAGGCAGACAGACCTACTAAGACATACACCTAGATGTGGTTAAAAAAAAAAAAAAAAAAAAAAGTAAAAAGCCTGTCCCAGAATCCCACTGTGAGCAAAAGTTACCTCTTCAAAAGGTAACCAGGAGTTCTACACCAAGTTAAAAAGAGCCTGGTTAACCTTAGGTGATGTTCTCCCTCAATGTTTGTGCTATAAAAGAAATCTTAATTTAGTGTTGCTTCACTGTTTAAGGACACAGCTGAAAAGTTGGGAGTCTTTTAGATCCCTGCTTTCCTGTGTGACTACAGCCATAGTTTGAAGCAAATACATGGTGAGAATGCAAGCTGAGCAAGGATAAAACATCCTGCCTTCTCTGCCCACACACAGACTTCTGGTCTCCACAGGTTTCTAAAATGAAGCCACTGAGTCTGAATGAGAAGCCTGAATTTGGCAGAGCTCCACAGAGGCTTTCCTGAGGATTTAATTTCAAAACAAAAAATGCTTTGAAAACAAAGGTGTGAAAATTTCAAACCCGGACAGAATCCCAGAACACATTCCCTTGAGATTCATTATAATACTAGCACTCTGCATTAGGTCTAAGACTGTTCTGGTACAGCACAGCTACATGAGCAAGCAGCTTCCTTTAAGGAAATTGAGATCAGCCACCAGGGAATCCACAGGCTCTGTTCCCAAGAAGTTTTATAAGGTCTTTAATGGTCTGTTCTGTATTCATCATCTAGCTTGTTTTTTTTTAAATTGAGTTATGGCATTACTTTCAGATGGTGGCTATAAAAAGGCACATTTTCATACCTCGTCCATTCCCCAAATATTAAGGTTGACCTCCTGTAAGGAACGAATTTGATGCAATCAACTATGAGACCATCACTAAGGAATAGGCTCCTGTTTGCCCAGAAAGTAAGAATACACAAAGATGGATCGATACGAGACACCTCTTGTCAGGTCCTGGGCACCTGGTGGAACCAGTTGCTTTAATATCAGTAACAGAATATTACATGCAGCTTGTTCCAGACTAACAGAGCAAGAGAATACAATCTGCATTAAGATTAGCCTAGAGCAAACCTGGCTTCCCAAAAACAAAACAAAACAAAAAAAACTAGAATGTAAAGAATAGAAGCATCTGAAGAGAAATGCCTCTCATTCCAGCAGCAGATACTGACTTACTATCAGTTCTTTCTAACAGAATGCCTTCTACAAGGGCTGCCTCACCTGAGGTTTAACATTTACCACCTCTACTGCGTTTTCATTCAGCCACTTTGCATCAACTTCCACATCAAAATGACCAATATTACACACTATGGCATCATCCTTCATCTGCTCGAAGTGCCTGAGGGAAGGAAAAAAAAGTTGTATCAAAAGTTGATTCAGCACAAAAGAAATGTTCCTTCTCCAAATTCAGGAGATGCTTTGGTCCCTAGCTTTGCTCAAAGAGAAATGAAGAGTTCCTGGATCACCGACTGCAGTTGATTTTCACAGACATGACGCATGGGTCTGGTGATCTTCTAGACATGCAAAACCTACTGGAAAATGCTTCAAGCTCGTAGAAAAGGACTTTTCCCAAGGGTGGAAGAGGTTATTAAAGATAAATTGTCATCCCAGTATAGAAAGTTAAACAAACTATTTTAGTTGGTGGCTACTAAAATATCTGCAGCTACTCTGCTCTTTCCTACATGGAACGAATCTCTTTCTCCATTACCTTAGTTTCCAGCAGTTTCACATCTCTGGAGACTAACAACTTCATCTCCTCCCACTTAATCTGACCTCACACTACAACACATACGATCCTAATGGCAAACACAGAAATGAGTTTGTGCAGCGCAGAGGGACTATAAACTGAAATCTAAGGAGTGATAATAAAAAAACCTGCAGGGTAGTTTATTGAGAACAGATTAGTTTCAAGATTGCTGTGTGTATTCACACATGGAATCACTTACAATCTTCACCTACCTCCCCTTCTGTTCACATTTATCAACAGAATTCAAAATAACAGAATTAACAATGAATAACAGCATTCAGGCCCGCCCTGTCATTTTCTTAAAGTCTCTCTGCCTTTTGTTTCTCCAGCACTAGGCACTGTAGGACAGGAATAAATGCAACGTGGCAGCATCCAACAGAGCTGGAAAACTGAAGTCCCAATTCCTCATTAAATTAATTCTATCCCTCACGACACTGCTGACAAGTTATGACTGTATAAAAATTTAACTGCACCAGTGTGTTTTCACTGAAGCAAATGGCTGGATCATACCTGCCCTGAACAATGTCAGTGCAGCCAGTGGTTGTAACAAAGATATTGCCTTCCTTGCAAGCCTCCTCCATTGTAGTAACTTCATAACCTGAAAATGAGAGGAAAAAAATAATTATCCCCCAACCCAATCACTAGATATTGTTCAAAAATGGGCTGCTACACTGAGTAAAGCACAAAGAAAAAATTATGAGTAATAGAAGGCTGTGTCAATGCTTAATCTATGGAAAATGCATGTTAGTGGATGTACTTTCCTTACACTAAATATCAAGGCAGCACAAAAATGTGTTCCTCACTACTGTGAGGATCTATGCACCCAATGCCCTGCAACCAAAGGTGTAGTGTCTGCCATGGCTCTCAGATTGGATTCAGGGCTTGTCTGACAAGGAAAATGCATCCACAATGTACCTGCAGGTTCCAATCATGTATGAATACAAATGGAATAAACTGCTACTAAAAAGAGCTAAATGAAGCAGCCACAGAATAGCTGGAGTATAGCTTTGAGAGTGTGCTGCAAAAGCACAGCTTCACATTGGAAAGGCAGAGTGGCATAAATCCACAAAAGCATCTAACAAATGCAAGGTCTGCTGAGTTACTGTGCAAATACTCTAGTGAAGTCTTAACCTACACTGAAGGTAGAGCTGCTCAACTTGAAGATAATTAACTCATTCAAAATCAGATATAAAGCATTATGAAATAGAGGGCTTTCCCCACTACTGTATTTTTATCTTTGACTCCAAACATATCTTCAAGGCCTACAACAATAGAAGTTGTAAGGAAGGAGTTTGCTGCGTGCTCAGTTAAACAAGGGGAGCATCACCTCAACAACACAGAGGCTGAAACCCACTGAAAATTTCTTGACTATCATTTACTGCTCTACACCAACACAGTAAGACCCTCTTCAGTAATTTCTGCTATCTTCCATTCTCACCTTCCATAGCTGCCTGCAGTGCATTGATGGGATCAATTTCAGTGATGATGACTCTTGCTCCAAAGCTCCGCAGGGCCTGAGCGCAGCCTTTGCCCACATCACCATAACCTGCCACCACTGCCACTTTTCCAGCAATCATGACATCTGTGGCACGCTTGATACCATCAATGAGGGACTCCCGGCAACCATAAAGGTTATCAAATTTGCTCTGAAGAAGAAATAGGAGCAGTTTTAGAACAGACGAAAATTCACTCAAGTAAAACCTCCTCGGAGAAGCAAAATGGATTTATGCATGCATACACAATCAGGAGGCAGTCAGCTAAACATTAACTATGGTGAGGGATGAGAAGATAATTGATGTTTTTCACTTTCCATTTTCAGCCTATATAGTAATGCCACATCCAGGCTTCAGCATGGCCCTGGTGAGAAACATTTCATACATGAAATAAACGAAAATAAAGGAAATCCCTCCTACTAGTACCATAGGAAGCTGGCACAGAGTCAAAACACCAAACTGGAAGAGCAAAATCTGTCATGAAGTTGCATGTCTTCCTGAAAGTCCATAACCACAGCTCATACAAATCTTTTACTGAACAAATCCTCAGCAGTGCTTGAAAATAAGCACTTGTCTGGCACCAGAATAAAGTCAGCTCAATTCAAGTCCATTTCAAAGGCTTTTTTAGAGACATCTGAATTTCCAAATCTTCTAAACAGTATTAGCAGTTAATGCGTAGGAGGCAAAGATTTAGATGAAAAGGATGCATAGGAACTTCCAAAATCAACTGATTTTCAGCCCACTAGCTATGGAACAAAGATGCCAGATGCATCTTGGAACAGAGACGAGATAGTCTTCAAACAGCAATTTGCAGAGAAAGCAGACCACACCATTGAGAAATGCCATTCCCAGTAGGGTCACATTTGAGACTGAGGTTAGTCTTGGAGTATTAAACAGCCAAACAGCACTCAAACAGTTGTGCCTTAAAGTGCCATTTTTCCCAGACAAACTACTGGCAGGAACCATTATCACATTGTTTCACTATGAAAACTGTTTGGAACGGAACACAGTGACTCAACAAACACTTCGTGACTTGCTCTAAAAGCATCTGGATACATAAGCATCATGCACACCTAAAAATCCCACTATAATTCACCTGCATTCAAAATCATCATCACTCTCAACACCATTCCTTTCTCTCTCTTCAGTTCACCAGGACTTGTCATGGAAAGCAGAAATACAGCTAAACAAGGGATATAAACACTTTCTGCTCTATCCTTAGCAATTGTTGCTTGCAGAAATATCTTTACCCACCACAAACTCAGGCAGGTCACTCACTCTGTTTCGCAGCTGTGAGCTGCCTGTGACTTAAAGCCACGCAGTGACAACCTGTTATTTGACAGACAAACTCACTGTAGCCTAATACAACTACAATTTCCAGAGATATCTTTGTATTATTAAAGTGTGAAAGAAATAACGCACATCCCTGCACACAAATAAGCCCTGAACATCCTAAAAATGGGATATTTACAATGACACATCACACCAGAGACATCATGGACTCACTTCAGAGATATGCTGAAAAACTGTTCAGTTCCACATCTAGAATATCTCAGCAAGAGAAAGAATACTTGCAGGGAATAACAACATACCAGCACCAAACCAGTTAGCACAACACAGCATAAGTGCTTTAACTACAGTACCTTGGTGACAGAGTCGTTAACATTGATAGCTGGCACCTTCAGGGTCCCACTGGCCTTCATCTTGTACAGGTTGTGAACTCCAGTGGTTGTCTCTTCTGAAATACCTCGAATTCCTATGGGCAGAGTAAAATGATTTATCTTTGGTTGGATTTAATGCCGCTGCAAACCAACAGATCCAAGTGGCAGCAGCGTCTTTCAGAGGCTTAAGTTATAAAAAAATCTTTGCAGGAAGCAGGGACAAGATCAGAACCCTCATCTGAATCCTCAACTGGTACTTGGAAGTTTCAAACAAATTTTCCCCCCACACAGCTATTGAAGCAGGAGGATAAAGTAATCTCTGGAAAAACAGAAAGGGACAATTCTAGATCAGGTCAGGAAAGACAGCTCTAATCTATTTTCTCATAAACGGAGCAAACCACAAAAAGAGTTTGGATGTTCACACTTCAGTGATATCTCTAAAGCCTGTTCCACACTGGCAAGGTGGCTTGAAAGGAGATGAGAGATAAACACACTTCAGTCTAAAGCACTTGAAGCAGCTGAGAAAAAATCAAATTCAGTTCATCATTCTCAATCCTGCTGTCAGTAATCAGCTGCAGCTCTGATTAAACATTCTCTACACACTCCAAATTTAGACATTAACTACATGAAAATTCAGTTTCAAGGGTATTACGAGCACATGCGCAAAGTATCATTCCAAACAGGTCCTTGATTGAAAACAGCCCCAGAGGTAGACGCCTGCAACAAAGAACTGCCTAAAAACACAAACATCAGATAAGGGAACACGACCTTGATATGACAGTAACCGTCACGAAGTAACCTCACTCCAAATAACACCCAAAAGCCAAATTTGTAAACACATCCCTGCTTACCATTCATACCATACACGGTATGAAGTCTGGGTATTTCTCCCCACTACCATTTCAGCAATACCTGACTGCAGACAAATTGTCTAACTGCTATACCTAAGTATTCAGGATGTTACTCGAAGCCTATCTGCACAAAAAAAGGGGTGATGATTTGTGACAATCAATAAACCTGAAATTCACCTATGCAGGTGAGCTGCATTTCTACTGCAGAGGTTATGGGGACTGAGTTTGTTCTTTAAGATCTGAAAGCACATTACAAGTCAACTAATTTGTCACTGTATGAAGCGGTGTGGGAAAACAGAGAAATTCTGCTAAACCAAGCTGATGCCACCAACAAGAGCAATATCTCTGTGTAGAGATTGGTATGACACTTGGAGGAGCTGATCTGGATTTGTCCATGAAAACTTGAAAACAGTGAACACTTAGTTTGACATTTACCTGAGAGCTGGGAGAAGGTATTCCAGGCAAGCAACCACTGAAGCTGATCTCAGAATAAAACTGAAGGGATGCTCTGCTTGGAAGCAGAATAATTTTGCAGGCATTTTAATAGGAAAAACTTTGAGGAAAAAGCAGCATTCATAAAACGTTCAGATCAACTGAAAAAGGTGACAGCCCAGGGTCACCCTTATGGCAGTACGCAGGAACAGACGGATGGATCCCTTCTGCGCTGTTTTTCTCAGTGCTTCTCCCTTAACACATTAACCAACTCCCGCACAGATTTATCCACAGCCTACCCACAGAGCTCCGGGTGCTTCAGCCTTCCCACTTCACAAACAGCAAAGCAGAGATGCCAGAGGACCTGTCCCACACCACAAGGGCAGCGCTGGCAGAGGCCATGCTCCCCAGCAGCAGCCAAGGGGAGGGCACAGGCCCAACAATCCACCAAAGGTAAGGCAGGCTGTTAATCCACCGGGATTGAAGCGTTCCGGTCCGGCCAAGCGCACAGCACACCACCAGGGCCCTGCAGGCACAGGGAGGTTTCTTGCGGCCGCAGAGCTGAATTAAGTCAGAAAGACAAAACCTGCCCAAGCCCTCTCCCAAGTTCACGGCTTCCACCCGCAGGAAGCGCAGCGCACGTGTGCGGCACGGCCCGGAGCCGCCGCGGGGCGACAGCGCCCCCTAGCGGTGCGGCCCGGACACCGCCGCCACCTCCGTGGTCCCCAGCAGCAGTGACCACCTGGTGACCTGCCGAGACGGCTGAGCTCACGTTCGGCACGCTGAGGGCACAGCGGCAGGGGGCGTGGTGAAACAAAGCACCTTTCCACAGAGCAGCGTTCTTCCAGTGCTACTGCCTCCATCAAGGACGGCCACTCCAGTTCAATGGAAATCTCTGGGAGGTGGTGGCAGAAATCTCGAGTTGAACGCTGCCCTCTCTGCTGGACATCTGCTAAAGAGAGGCTTAGCAGACTGTCTTTTAAACTGTGCTAAATGTACCTGACCTTACATACCGCAGCAGCTTCCCGCCCTCCTCAGCTGACAAACCCTGCTGGTCCCAGCTACCTTGCAACTACTGCTGCACCTCACTTCAGGGCCTGCACAACTTCCTAAGTGACTCCAGAACAGCAAAGGGCCTAGAGCATGGAAAACAAGTTGAAGCAATACAAAGAAGTCTTGCTGAACATTCAGACCTGCTTTACACTCCTGTATTGCCTGCGTGACCAACGAGCAAGTCTGCCCTAGCTGATCACCAACACCACAATCTTCTCAGCACTCTCTGAACAGCACTCTCTAGCAGAGATGCTAGAGATCCATGCATGAGTTCAGATGACTTTCTTTAGCTGACAAGTCCTTCCCTTCCTACCTTTATTTATCTTCCTACCTTTATTTATCTTGGTTTTAAGATACACAGTTCAGCCCCACTAAATACTGTGCATGCTCTAACATTGCTGTTCTCCTTCCTCCTCCCACAAAGAGACCATTGGACTGTGACATTAATTCATTTTCAGTGACTCTCAAATATCACCACTGGCCCTTACAATTTATTAACCGCTGTTATCAAGGCACAAAAAAAAATGGCTGCTGTGCAGTTTAATTAAATCAGTCCCCACAACAAAGAGTCAAGTGCAGATCTAAAGTGCAATCAAAGCTCTACTCACAGGGTCCCATTCTGGAAGCCTTTCTGCTTCTTAGAACCATGGGACTGGGTGATAAACCAGACCAAGTTCTGTCACCTTCCACAGAGATCAGTCTCAATTTGCTGAACTGCTGCAAGGAGGCTTCTCAGCTACAGTCAGTGCAGATAGCACACCTTTTGGCAAGGGAAATGTTGACAGGTATGACATGTCATCTGGGTCCTTCAAAAACCCAGGGGAAGAGTCACTCCTCTGAATTGGGGTGGCAGACCAGATATGGATGCCAATACAGGAGACAGCCACCGTCCTGCTGGAAAGTATCATGCTAGATCCTTGCACAACAGGAGTGCAACACAAATAAGAGGACACAGAAGGCTGCAGGTATGAAAAGTTCAGTGCAAGCATTCTCAGGAATAAAGACACAAATTGAGCTGCATGCACTTGATAGGGGAACAGCCCAGATAAATAGAACACAAGTAATGGAAAAATGCATTTGGGGCCTGTCAGAATTCCAGGGAGACATGATTAGCTGTAGATTCCTTGCCAATAAATGGCAGGAAAGCAACAAGTCATGAACTTCACACAGAGACAACCCAGAAGAAAGTAAAAGAGGCCACTGGTGAGCCATACACCAATTTCCATTGCATTACAGTTCACTGCTGGAGAACGTGAGGGTGAGGGTCAAAGAGAAAGCAAAGCCTGTCATACAGAAGCAGGTTCCTCTATTCTTTGCCACCCTACCCATACAAACACACAGAGGAGCAGGAAGCCCAGCATCTTTCCTTCACACAGCCATGTCCTGACTACTTCTGATTTGTCCCTGTTAAAGCAGTACAGCTCAAAAAAGCTGATCCAGCAGGTTTCTACAGCAACCCAACCTGTAAGGGCCAAGAATGAACAGCAGAACACCCAACAGTATTCGGTTTAGTTTCCCCTCCATACGCCTATCCAATTATCTCCAAATCCTAGATCAAACATGTCCTCCAGCAACAACAGGCCTCTGTGGTTTGCAGCAGCACATATGACAGAGTCTGGCAGAGCAAAGAAGCTGCCACAGTTGCCCAGCACAAATCAGTCTGCTGCTGCAAGTTGTGCCAAATTCCCCTCAGACAAGTCTTTTTTACAAATAACATGTGCTAGCAACACCATGCCGTTTTACTAGCTTATACCGAAGGTATAATCAACAAAGCAAGAGTCCCAGCCCTGACTCTATCAGCACCTTTGCTGATAAATGAGACATGTCAATGCCTTGCAATTCATGGACTGTGGAAAACCATCCCCTTTCCAAGAAAACCTACAGGTTGTCATGAGTTGATCTAAAGGCACACTGAGGAGACAGGGAACAAAAAAAAGCACCAACGTTAAAAAATGTTAATTGCACGCAGACATTAAGCAATTCTAAGAGCTCCAGAAAGCTCTTGGCTGGTCAGCAGCCCTACCTGTCATTCAGGTAAAGGATACTGTGAATGAAGGCCAGAAGGACAGTCAGTGTAGTATAGGTACTACAAAGCAGAGATGGAAACAACAGCTCACGTAGGAAAGAGATTCTGCTCTTGCACTGTAAGCAGTTTTCACAGACACATCCATAGCCTGCTTGCACATGCCTTTCCAACCTTCCCACAGCCCTTTTATCAAGGGAATTCACACAGAAAAAGAGGGAAACCGGCCTCCCAGGGAGAACTGTACCTGACAAAAACTGCAAGTTACCTTTCAAGAGCTGTGGGTATTTAGTATGAACTAGGTTGGTAAGATCTCCACCGTCATCCAAAATCATGTTGAGGGGCTGCCCATCCTTGAAGTACAGGGTCTGCTCAATGCACCATAAATACTCCTCGTCCGTTTCTCCTTTCCAGGCGAACACTACGTAGGAATAAACACACACAATTAGTTTCAGCAACAGAGCTGACAGACAGATGATTATCTGTGCCTGCAGGCCAGAAGAGACATTTTCACTGGAAAGAAGATCAAGATCTCAAAGTGAGCAGAAGTTAAATCATTTTTCCCTCTGTTCCAGATCATGATCTTGATCAAAACTGAGACTTCATTGCCCTCTCATTATTACACATTAAGGGAGAAACATCAAAGGAAACTAGAGCAGACTTGCATCTACAATGCCCCACTTACTCCCTTAATTCACCACGGTACCAGGAATTCCAAATAGCCACAGGATATATTGATACAAACAAATGAAAACACAACTACACCATTTCTAATACAGCAGAAAAAATGCACCAGATTTCAGCACGAACAAAAGCACCAGACCAGAAATTCTCCAGCAGCTTTAAAATCCAGTTTCTGGCACAGTGCTAAAATCCATGCTGCTGGGCATCCTCTGATCTTATCAGGGCATATTTCTAGATTGGTACATCAACAACCAACACCAACAATATGCTTCAACAACTGACATATCTATCAGTACTTCTGCCTTTCCAGGCATTTGTACTTGTACAAATGCTTAATTTGTACCTAAGCCAAAGCCCTGCTGATGCTCAGCTACTCAAACATTCTAAGCATGTGACCCACATGCCCTAACACTGGACACCTGATAAATTGCTGTGTTTCTGCTGCTTACACAGAAAACCTCAGCTTTGAGCCACAGAGCCAGCCCTGCAGCTGCCCTTTCTGCACAAGTGTGCATCAGTATCCTTCACTGTCTACAAAGGATCAGCATTCCTCCCACGTCTCTAGATTCACTATGTGAAGTGTAATATTAACAAAAAGAGCAAGTTCCACCAAATAAGGATACCAAATGTAGAAGTCAAAAGGTCAGACACACACTCCACCCAGACTGCTCTTCAGTTGAGTTCTGAGTGTTAAAAGCAGTGAGGGACACAATACCCTAACATCTAGACCTAGGAGGTCACTGCTGGTTCTTTGACATCGCATGCTAGGGACAGGCAGGAGGTGATAGCCACAGCTAGTAATACCACAGGAGCTGGGGAAGGAATCCCTTTCTTCTGCTACTTAAAATGGATCAGAGCCCGGGAAAGACCTGTCACAAAAGCTAACTTGTTGCAGTAGCTAAAGACACCCCCCTAAGCAAAGAACTAGGCTGCCAGAAAACAAATTTTGCCTCTACTAATACTCTTCCCCAAACCCTGTTAGCATCAAGCTTGCTGGAAAGGACCAAACACCAGTCTATACACACCTACACACCAATTTCTAATTACCCAGCCCACTTAATCATCTTAGCAAACAGGCTTAAAATTGGTAACATACAGCCCAGCTCTTGTGTAGCCTAACACCTGCTCAGCCATCATCAGCCATGCTAGACTGCCTGGAGCAACGCAGCTTGAGTCAACCATCCTGTTTTGTAACAGACACTGGCTTTTCACAGGTTATTTCTATCCTGAAGCTTATTCAGAAGAGCTTGATTTGGTTTGAACAGGCTCTATACCCCAATTCAAATCCAAATTAGAACACAGAAAACTTACCAGGGATGCCAGCTTTTGCAATCGCAGCTGCAGCGTGGTCCTGAGTGGAAAAAATGTTGCAGCTTGACCATTGTACCTGGAAAACAACTCAAGCTTTATTTGCTGAACAAAGTTCTGAGATATCACGAACTCTATTCAGAAACAAAAAGGAACAAGAGCAGAAAAGTATATTAGAGCAAATTCCTGCCTTCCTAAACAAAAGTTAATAGGGAAACTAAAGTATTTGACTAGGACAGGGAGAATAATTCCACATCGAAGGACAACAGAGCTACAGCTGTGCCACATATTCAGCCATCTCTTTACTCATGAGAGCTTGTGCCAGATAGCCAGCCAGACGTTCAGCTATAGATGTTCAGGAAAAGCACAGTATGATGGGTTTAGAAAGTTTTCATCAATGAAGTTCAGATTTTCAGTAAAGGATAAGGCCATGGCAGCAATACACCAACTGGCACTTGAGAAAGTCAGAAATACAGCTGAAACGCTGCACGCTACCAACAGACATTCTCTTGAGATTATGCTCACACAGCTCCCACTCTGTTCTCCAGTCATGGAAGCTGTTCCAGCTGAGCTAAGCACTTCCCACAGATTTCATAACTAGGCTCAGTCACCTAGAAAAGCAACAGAACATCGCTGAGATGCATTAAAAAGGGCCTGCACACCCACTGAGCTCCCCAATAGTGGCTCCCAGGTCCACCCTGTAACCAGGAGCCACACACTGGAGCTCTTGCTCTGTTCCTTATAGTGCTGAGCAGCAGGTGGGTACCTGCACAGTGATTTAAAACAGACCTTAAGGAGAAAGGGGGCAGTCAGGCACAAGTCTTTAACCTGCTTTCAGATCTTCATCCCAGTGTCTAAAGAACTAACATTTCAAACCAACGGCTGCAGGAGCAAGCCCTGTTTTCTCCCATGAGAGTCTACCCAGCCAACACTTTTTAGTAACAACAGACCTGGAAGGAGCACACACCTATGCTCCCTTCTCACTCGTCTCTTTCTGATTTCCCTCCATATCGGTAGAGACAAAACAGAAGACACTGTGAAATTCGAAGTATACCAAACATCTACACACCACTTACACTTGAAAAGTGGTTTGTATTGAGTGCATCTATATTGCATCCTCAGACCCGTAACACTAGTCCGTAGTACTGGTACAGACCCAAGAATAACTGGTGTACCTGATGGGTTCAGAGCCTAACACTCACATCACACTGGTTATGAAGAGAACGCAACGCTAGAATTTTAGAACTTACGTAGACTGAAGGTGCACAGAACTTACTCCACCTTTGTCAGTTTAACCATAAGAAAGGATACCTGTACTATTACACTGCAGTGAGCTATGTCCTCACTATTACAGAACAGCTTGGGTTGGAAGAGACCTCAAAGATCATCTAGTTCCAACCACCCCAAACCACACCCCCAGAGAGGCTGGAGGGGATACATAGGATACAGTTTCTCTGCAGTTACTTTCCTCCCTCCCATGGCACCCAGACTGTGGCGGGTCAAAGTCTGAACGTGCAGGCATCAGGACAAGAAAGGAGCTCACAGTCAAGCACCAAGGTAACACAACAGCAGACATCTTCAAGGCACAGCCCTAGCTTACGCTTAGAGGAACCAGATCACTGCAGGGACCTCCCTGAATGACTTGGATGAATCCCATATAACACTGAATTTGGGCCACATTCAAACTAAAGGAGTTTAGCCATATTTAAGAAAGCACACAACTGCTGCCCGAGCCAGCCATTCTGGGATACAGCAAAAACAGGAACAGCAAACAGCTTCGGAGAACTCAGCAAGCACTGCTTGCTTTTAAATCCTGAGAAGGGACAAAGTTTACATACGCAGTAGTAGGCACAAAGCCAGGACTATATCCACATCAAAGTTCTCCCTCAGCACTGCGCTAGCACAGCAGCTCTGACCAGTCTCCATACACAACAGCACATAGCATCCTGATTAGATCTATCCCCATAATTTCCACTTTTTTGGGTTTTTTTTTGGAAGAAATTCTTTATCTATTGGAGGGAGCTCCCTCTTTTTCCAGTGCCTCTGGGTAAGTATTACATTGCTCAATACTTTTAGTCTTTCCCAGGCACAGAACCCATACAGGGCTATCTCTGGGCAGCCAGGGCGCATGCAGCTAAACTTCAGGACAAAGGAATTTCACATCACAAACCATGCTTAACATAATCTACCACTGAACTCCCCACTCAGCACACGAGCTATTTGGATTGTGCTGAGATGCTCTGCGCAGTGATCACTCAGCCGTGATGTTTGGGCTCCATTCTGCAAGACAGGCACACGGCATGATGCAGTAAAGGGCTCAAAGGTGTCTGAGCCTTTAAGATGGACCAGGGTAATCGGTCCACAATCACACAGTGAGTGTGAAGTCAGTGGAGTCCCCACCTGCCATCATTAAACCACATTGCCTCCGAGGTGTTTTCTGCATGGCTGAAGGGATAAGCAGGGGCTCTCAGACAGCCTCATAAGTTTCTGCTGAATGTGAGGGCACAGTGCAGTTTTTAATACAAGCTAATCCATCCCGCAGGCAGTTTCTAGAGCTTCAGCATTACCAACAACAACACTGCATGCCCAAGCACAACACAGTGTGCAGGAGCAGCTCCTAGCACCACTGCTCGGGGCGCTGCACACAGCCCACAGAGCTGCTGAAGCCAGCAACCCAGTCCAGAACTGGCACTTTTGAAGCTGCAGTTTGTCCAGAGAAAGACACATACCACATCCCGGGGGGTGTGCATTACAGCTGATGAGGTTTCTGCTTAAGGAAAGAAGAGATAATCCATCCACGCGGAACACAGTCTCTTCTAAAAATGCAGACAAATTTGACAGGATCCCCTGCGATAGTTATATAATCTGAAGCAGTGCCCCAGGCAAGGCATTACTTAAGAGAAACCCGAAGGAGACGCTCAGAGAGACATTACCTCAGCTCCCAGCTTTATAAGGGTCTCTATGAGAACTGCTGTCTGCACAGTCATATGGAGGCAGCCGGCGATGCGCGCACCCTTCAGCGGCTTCGAGGCAGCGTACATCTCCCGCATCTTCATCAGCCCCGGCATCTCATTCTCCGCAATCTCAATGGCCTTGCGACCCCAGTCCGCAAGGCTGATGTCAGCTGCAAGAGAAGGAGGACAGGTGTCAGAGTTTAAATAGCTGAGACCTTGCTATTCCTTCTCACACTTGTGGATAGGCATCAGCTGCAACAGCTGAAGTGAGCCCCAGGCAACAGCTGGGAAATAGAGCTGGGGAAAAATTGGCCCCATCCCTCGTACCCCTCCCTGCTTTTGCACTACAGTGCACAGGCTTTTAAACAAGTTCAGACCAAACAGCCCCAGAACAACAAAGCTCCAGTACAGCTACATTAACCTATTGCTCAGGAGTCCTGGAGCCCATTCATTAAGTCCCAAATTTAATCACCCATTTCTACAGATACTGCCCAAGGCTCTCACAGTTCCAGAGATTTCCTTCCACAATAGAAAGACTGGAATACAGGGGAGGGATTGCCTGTACAGTCACAGCTTCTGCAAGTGGGAACACACACAGCACGCTCCTGCTGGGCACTGAGCCCAGTCCTGTCCCCCAGTAAGGCCCCAGCTGCAGGGCTCCCACCGTGGCTCCACAAAGACAGCTTCCAAAGCACCATTTGTCACAATCCACTTTACCTCTCCAAGAAAGATCTTTCATAAAAAAGTTCACCAAAAACTAAACAGGAGGTTTCTAACAGTATACAGCACAGGGAAGAGAACGCTGCACCTGCAGCAGGTCCAGCTCCAGCCTCACCTACAGCAGCTGGACAGCCAGCACGCTGCTCTGCAGCACCAGCCAGCTCCAACGCCCCAGCACCCAGACAGCTCTTCCAGGGGCCTCGGGACAGTACCGCTTCAGTTAACAGCACGGTCAGAGAGCTTTCTTTCGCCTACCTAGTGATTACACTGAGTCAGCGTGCCTGGTTTCATGCAGACAAGTTAACTGCATTTTACTCCAAAGCGATGCCCAGAGGGCATTAAGCTCACGTGCCTGGGCGTTACACCAGACAGGGGTTCAAAAAGGCCCAGGAGACGGACAGACACTGCAGCAACGATGACAAGGGGGAAGCGGGGGAGGGGACGTTCTCGAATCTCACCCTTCGTAAAGCTGCACAGACTTCCCACAGCGTGCTTAAGAACATCCCGTAGTATTCGGGGTTCACAGCCCTGACGCTTTTTTTTTTCTTTTTTTTTTTTTAACGAATGGACTTTTTTTTTTTTCATTCATTTTTATTTAAACGTCCAAAGCCCCACAGCTCCTCAGAGCGGCGGTCGTTCCGGGCTTTCCCCACACGCACCGCCTCCCGCCCCCGAGCTGCCGCGCTCGGTCCCGGCGGTGCTCGGGCAGCGGCCGCACGGCCCCTCCTCCCGCGGCTCGGGAACGGCTTCACGCTCGCGCCCCGGCCCCGAGCCGCAGCCACCCTCCCAGGCGTTCAGCCGAGACCCGGAGCGGCCCGCCGCGGCCCGGCCTCACCACCGACCCCACTGCCGCAGCAGCAGCAGCAGCTCGGCCCGGCCCCGCCGCCCCGCGCCCTCACCGCCCCTCAGGGAAGCGGTGGGAGCCCCGCGGGGCCGGACCGAGCGGGCGGTGCGCACTCACCCACTTTGTAGGGCAGCCTGTCCGACATGCCGGCGGCGGCGAGAGCGGGAAGAGAAGGCGGCGGGGCGGCCGCGGGCCTCCTTTAAGCGGAGGCGGAGCCTCCGTGTGCGTGGGGCGGGACTGCGCCGGGAGCCCGGGAACCGCGGAGCCGGCCGGGCGGGCCCCGCGCCGCCTGCCTCGCTCCCCTCGGTGGGGGCCCGGTGCCCGACCCTTGGACTCTACGTCGGCCTGGCGCTGCTCGCAGCCTCTGGCAGGTGTGCCGAGCGCCTGCCTCTGGGCACGGCCAGTGCGCGCTGCGCGGGCTGGAGGCGGCTCCCGGCCTCGGCCTTGCCCGAGGGTCAAGCGCGCTTTGGCTTTGCTCTCGGTGCTGTCCTAACGCGTGAGATGCGTTTTTCGTGAGTCTCCATTGTAATCTAGAGCGAGCTGTGCAAGCAGTGTGCTACGCGTCGTTTATCTGTGATATGTTCCCTTATATTTACCCAGAAATTCTCCCTGACTTGCTTTTGCAAAGTTTCAGTAATTCTCCACGTGGATCAGTGCAGGCTTTACCCGAACTCAGACTGCTCCCTTAAGTGTTTGCTATCTGAGCAGCACTTGTACTTCAGTCCTACAGCAAAAAGCCCGCAGAGAAAGCTGTAGTCCTGTAGCCAGTGCATGTGCAAGCAGTAGGATCTGTTTGATATCTTCAGTGCTGCCAACTGCACCTGGACACCTGGCACCATGCTGAGCAGCTCTGGACGTCAGTGAGTGCCCAAAGGACAAGGTCGCAGGTGCAGCTCTGGGACAGGTTCTCCTGATTCGGTTGTGCTTTTGTGGATTTACATCACTGACAGACTTTTCATCACAACTCAAACACTGGCTCACATCAGCAGGACAGCAGCTCGTGCTCTGGCCGTTCTCACCCGCCTCTCCAATGCTACATCCACGCACTGCACCGTCAGCAGACTGCAGCTTCTGCCGTTTGCTGCACACCTCACCCTGCCGACATGGAGGAACTGCCCAACAGCCCCATGTCACATTGTGCGGTCAGCCCCCAAGCAAAACCGATCAGTTTGTCAGTTATAAGGTAACCTGCTATAATCCACAGCAACCCCCATGCAGAAAATGTCCTCCCAGAATTAGTCAGCAAGGCCAGAACATAGACATCACTTCATTTACTCCCATGAGTTTCAGTTCAAACCTTACTTCCCTGCAAGGATCTGGACTACCGCCTGCTTACTACATCTAAGCCAGAAGTGGGCAGCAGAAGCTGTTACACGCAGACAGGTGAGCTCCACCTAGCGTGAAGTGGCTCCAGTGAATGTGAATTTACTCTGAATTGTTTGTAAGTGCAGAGGGAGTGCTTAAAGTCAAGTCGAGGTAGCAGCCCTGTTACCCCCAACATTCTGATTTAGGAGATAAAGACCTCATAACTGTTTATTATACCACGTCAATTTAGAAGTAAGTCAGAGCCTCAACTACTCATGTACACCCTGGTCTTTTTGGTGTTGCTGTCATTGGTGAATTTGGAGCACCAGGTGGCACAGGATAGACACTAAATCACAGGCAACAGGATGAAGTTGAGAGAACAGGGGAAAGAAGAGTGGAAAAAAAGCACTCAAACGGTGTACACAAAACAGTGACAGGATGTTGTTCATGCTATACATCCTGTTACTGTTTCACTTACTGTAATATTTCACGTAAGAAAGTCCTGGGTTATGAATTTGGCTATCTCCAAGTCACTGAGAACTGTGAAACTTGAGGGGGAGGGGAACTTTTTTTAAGAGGATATGTAATTCTGAAGAACTGTTAACAAGAAAAATCAAGATTTGGCTTTACTGGCTTGGTTAGGAAATACTTTAGATTTCAAGGAGAAGACATCTGTCAAAACTTCTGTGTAAAACACATGACACTTCACGCAGATACTATGTACTAAACCAGTTAGTTGCTTCACTAGGACAATTTATATGTAATATACATTACAAGAAGCATTTTATGTACTCTGAGAGAATCTGTTATGAGAAGAGTGCCCATGATTTGCTGAACAGCATTCTCCCGTATTGCACTGCAAGGATCTGTATGGAGTGTGAATTAGAAGTATGCAGCGAATGAGGCCTTTTTCTGTGGGGCCGTACCTCGTGTGTCACAGCAGGCAGATGTGTATCAGTGATAAGAATGATCCGATGGTTAGCTCAGAGAAAGCTTAGTTCCCATTCAATGGTACCTGTGGGTCTGCCCACAGCACCACACCCAGAGCAGCTGCCAGGCAGCATGTCACCCCTCTGCAGGATGCCAGGTCTCTATCAGCAAGTCACACAGTCCTCACTGCTGCACACCACAAAGGCTGAGGGCGTCCTTCAGGGTACGCTGCACCCAAGTAGCAGCCATCCTGGGGAACGTAACGAGCAGGCTCTGCTCTTTCATATTCTTTGACCAGTCTTCTGTTAGGCAGTGTGGGCTGAAGTCCAGAGTACATCACTGACCTTAGAAAATGTGGAACAGTGCCAAATACTGTGACACATCGAACCCTGAATGCCTCAGATTGGTACCCACGGGCAGTAAGAACATGTGATGTTGTATTCTGTACCTTGGTTCGCTCTTACCCAGGAGACAGGCAGTGAAGCTACTTTCCCACAAACTTACACAACCCCTGCAAAAATAAATTCATTTGTGTCTGCGATGCACAATGATTCTGTCATGGCAGCACCCAGAAGAACCCTGAATTAGGAGAATAGCATTGTTTTGCTCTGTATGGGGGCTTGATACGATAGACTGAAGAATTCCCATTCTGAGTGCTGCAGATGAAGGAGGCGTTGGATAACTGTTGTTTCAGCTAGCAAAAGCAATTCTGTGCAGTCAGTGTTTGATAATCCCATTACGTTCCATCATGGTAAATATCAGAAGGTGCCTAATGAAGGTTGTAGCAGTGATGCCATCACTGGCAGCTTCCAAATAAAGTGCTTGGCTCTACAGACTCTGCTCTTAGCCAAAGCCTGTGAAGGCCTCAGCCAGCAGCTGAAGTTTGCAGCAGCTTTCTTTCATATGTGACTCACATTGTTAATTTAGCGTAGTGAGGGTTGCATGTGGTCTTGAGCTCTTGTTCATGCCTAAAATGGGCTTTTCATATAGTGTATACAGGTAGCATGGGTACGTACCTATAGTACTCACAGGCATGTTACAGCTCATGCTACAGGTGACGTCTACCTTCCTGCCTCAAGCACAAATTCATGTAGTGCCTTGTGTGTTTTTACAAAGTCCTTCACAATGCCATTTCACACTATTACCTTGTGCATATACCTTGTGTTATAGAATAACAACACTGGGAATGTAGTTCAACTTTCACTCATTCTACAGAAACATTAATATTACTGTAACTGGCATTAGGATCCCTTTGACTATACCAATTGTCCCAGTGATGTTAAATTCAACACATTCTAGATTCACTGCAGCTTTCTCCTTCCTGCTCCCCAGTAAATACATACTACACTGAATGTGTTTTACGCTACCACTTTCTGTCATTAACTGCCCAACAGAGGGCAGAGGGAGCCTTCATTTCAACTTCCCTTTAGCTGTGGACTACCAACACTTGCGTCAGAGATTGGTATGACCAAGCTGGTTCAGTTTGGGAGGAGTAAGGGTAGTCCAAGGGTTAAAAGAAGGCTACGTTTTTGTCGCAAGAATGCTAGAAATTATTTACTTGGGAACATGCTATCTGTACAGCCGTTGCAGGAATGAACTGGAGCATAAGTGAACTAGCGTGAAGAAAAGTTAGAACTAATTTTATCTTTTGACTCTTATTTTTACTATACCTCCTACAAGAGAAAAAATATCAGGTTTTGTTTCTTTGAGGAGCCTGAAACAGAAGAGGCTGGTTCAGTCCCTGGGAGCCTGGGACTCTGCTGATGGTAAGACAGTGCAATGTCATCTCCTGCCTCTCACAGTCATAGCAAGCATGAGCACAACATGAACTGAGGACTAAGCCCTGAGCCTTGCAGAGCAAGTTTAACCAAGTAAATTCCTCCTTAATCCAGTCTGGGAAATTATGAACACTGCATGTGGTATGTTAATGGCATGCAATGGGACTGGTGCAGCAAGCCTCCTGCCCTTCCTGTTCCTCACCTGATGCCTGTAATTCAGCTGCCCAGTTACTTCATGCTTACTGAGCATATAAAAAAGGCTGGGTAAAAATAAATAGAGTTAAAGAGCAAGATTATTACTAGCAGGAGATAGCTAAAGCCTTTGCCTGTTAGCTTCCCTGCAGTCCAAGACCAGAGCTTTTGTTCACATTTTCTTGTTTAGAAGTGTAATGCTGCAGCTCCAGACTTAGTGAGACACATAACATGATGTCTTACTCAAGAGAATTTATAGTTTGGGATGCTTTGTACTTTTTATTGGAGAGCTCTTAGGCATCCTGGTATAAGAGACTATAAAGTAGATATAGTAAGAGAGGCTGTAAAGGAGATATACAGTCTTGAAAGTGATCAAAATTTTAAAAAAGAATGCATAATGCAAAAAGATTAATTGGCTTGTTTGGCTTTGGATCAAGCCCCAGAATTTAAACTGTACCTTCTCCCTTTGTGTTAGTTTTGATATTACATAGCTTTTTGTCAGCACCTGTTCTGCTCTGAAACACAAGCTAATTTATACCAGAACAATTTACAAGGAGGGAATGCATACTCAGGGAATGATGCAGTCTTTCTGCTGTAAATAATAAACAACTGTACAAATGAGGGCAGTTGCCAGGGTGGGACAGGAGTAAACTTGGCTCTGAAAAAAATAAAAACTCTTTCTCTGCTATCCTCCTCATTTTGAAAACTCTTCTTAAAGAGCCTGCAGGAACAGGTATCCTACCCCTGAAATGGAGTAAAAGCATGTGTTCCTAGATGTAGGATCTGGAGAGCAAGGCCATAATGAGAACTCAAGGGTGCCTCTGGGTATCTGCAGGCCTACCATGCCATTTCACCACTGATCCAGCTGAAATGCAGACTGCTTGCAAGACATTTGTGAGGACAAGAGCAAGGCAAAGCTTCCAAACAAAGAACATACAGTAAGTTGTGGAGGTGATCCTGCCCCTCTACTCTCCTGTTTTGGGACCCCACATGGAATACTGCATCCAGTTTTGGAGCCCCCAACACAAGAAGCCACGGGTCAAGAGGAGGGCCACAAAGATGAACAGTAGGCTGGAGCACCTCCCCTACAAGGACAGACTGAGGGAGCTGGGGCTCTTCAGCCTGGAGAAGAGAAGGCTCCAGGGGGACCTTACAGTGGCCTTTTCAGTACCTGAAGGGGGACCACAGGAGAGCTGGGGAGGGACTTTTTGTAAGGGCAGATAGCAACAGGACAAGGGGAAATGGCTTTAAACTGGAAAAGGGCAGATTTAGACTAGATATTAGGAAGAAATTCTTTGCTGTGAGGGTGGTGAGACACTGGAGTGAGTTGCCCAGTGAGGCTGTGGATGCCCCCTCTCCGGAAGCGTTAAAGGCCAACCTGGTCAACACGGAAAGGTGTCCCTGCCTATAGCAGCGGGTTGGAACTAGATGATACTAAAGGTCCCTTCCAACCAGAACCATTCTATGATTCTATGATTCATTCTATGATTCTAAGTTTCACACATCCCAGTACCAGCATGCCCTATCTTTTCCTGAAAAGTTCCCAGCAAATTTATACTATAATGTTTTTCAGCCCTGGGAAAAAAATCACATTCAGCCTTCTGTGTGGGAAAGACAGTATCTATCTTCCCAGTATCTTGTCATCCTTTAAAGCATCCAAATATCTTGACTGTGTCATTTCCTTTCCCAAGACAACTAATCACTTCCTCCTGGTTCTCTGATTATGCACTGGAGAGCAATTGAATGATAAAATAATTAAATAGCCACATGTCTTTGTTTTACCCTTTAATTAGATTACTTGGAAATAATAACAGCATCCTGCCAGCCTTGAGCCTTGTTCATTCTTTCTCCAGTTACCAGGAATTAATTGATGTTTTCCTACCAATATTTTTCTAAATCCCCAGTCAAAGTAATCAGTACTGATTTGAAAGGCAGTTAGAAGTATGCACACTCTTTCACCATATTTCTGTGTTCGTGAGTGAAAACGTGACTGATTTATACAAGACAGCACACAAGAAAGATATCTTTTTAAGGATGATAATTTCAAAATAAGTCTGATTTTAAATTATAAATTACTCTTCATAGTAATTACCTAGTTAGCAAAAATTCTAGAAGACTTATTTTTAAGACTAGCTTTATAGTTGTTTATAAAGTACTTTGAAACCCAGTCATAAAAAAAAAAAACAACAAAAAACATGAAAATGAAATATTCCTACATTTATAAATCATCAACTTCACAAAGCCTTAAGTCAGGAAGAAGTGTTAAGCCGCTATTAAGGATTTAGAATAGCTTAGCAGCTAATGGAAGTTGATGACATCTGATGACTACTCGACAGTCATTGTGTGATATTTGCTTGGGGCTGTGTCTAGCCCAGAACAGGTAAGCATTCACACCATTAGAATTGCTTCCATGGTCACTGTGGTCTCTTCAGTACCAGAACTGACTTTTTGTTGTTGCTTTGTATGGTGTTAAGTGACCTGAGGTCCTAAATGAAGGTGGATAAAATCTCAAGAAAATCAACAAAGATAAATGCAATTGGTCCAAGACAATCCTGCCTCTGGAAGGGAGAAATCCCAGTTCAGCGGGACACACTGAGGGCAAGTGTTTGGAACACGGTTTGGTGGAACAGTAAACAAGTTGAGAAGGTGCCAATTGTGTTCCCTGTGGCAAAGAAATCTGGGCTGTGTCAGTAAGAGTGCAGCCAGAAAAGCGAGAAGGGAACCTTTCCCTGATAGGTTCCTTCTTCCATACATAAGACACCATCTATTAGTGCTGAGTCCAGTTCGAGTTCTACTACATAAGAGAGGCTGACCATCTCACATGTGTACAGAGGTACCAGAGTCCAGGTGAGGCCACCAGGACTATTAGAGATGGAGCAGAGGATGCACAGAAACATGCCGAGAAAGCTGGTTCTGTTCAGGCTGGAGAAGAAAAGGCAAAGGGGCATCTTTCTGCTATCTGAAACATCCTGATGGGATGATGTAGAGAAGATGGAGCTGTACTCTTTGCAGAAGTACACAGGGACAGGATGAAGGGCAAGAAGCTAGAGCTCCTACAAATGGAATTCCAGTTAGATGACAGAAAATAAAATTCACTATGCAGATTGTCAAAGACTCAACTAGTGTCATGAAGAGTTTGTGTGATCTCTATCCTTGAAAATGTTTGTAGCTCAACAAGGCCCCCTGAGCAACCTTCTCTAAATTGGTCCCAGCTTGAGCAAGGGTAGACCTACAGGCTTCCCTAAACTACTTGTATTTATGTGATTGGGTTTTTGTGTGCTTAGTTAAAGAGATAGAAACCCAGTTCTATTTCCAGTTCTGACACTGACTTGCTGTACCACGTTCAGTAAGTAATATTATCTTGGAAGAAGTAAGTTTGTCGTCTGTGAGATCAGTGGGGTAAAGAATGGAAAAAAGGAATGAAATAAGGAGTGACTGTTTCAGGAGAAGGGATCTTCTACTCTCAGGATGTCTAGTGCTTTAGTTACGCAGGCTCGTTCCATCCACCAGGCTTTGAGGTTTCAGAGGGCAATATCTCTTTATAGACTTCTGTTCAAAAACCTATTATATCTGCAGTAATTTAATGATATTGCAGGATATTATTGTTATTATTATTATTACTATTTACACAATTCTGCCACACAAACCCTTATCCTCAATGGTTTCCCAGTCAAATCCAAGCATCAACACCACTAACTTAGTGTGTTAGTGGTGGCTGAAAGAACAGTCAAGACTGCATTAGTGATTTGAATATTATTACTTAAAGGAGTATCTAGAAGTCTGACTGTAAATATATATTTTGATACAAGAAAACTACTCTGCCCCGAGGCCTTGAAATTGATCAGTCTGAGAAAGAATGCAACCAAATATTATCAATAGTATCAAATATTATCTCTTAGAAGTTAACTCCCAGAAGCATTGCTTGACCATATCTAACATAGGAAATCTGAGAAGGTATAAGGTAAAACCCTTTGTACAAGATCATTCTGCTCAGTTGATGCAAACTTTTCTTAACCTGCTGGGGTTCTTACCAGTCAAAAGGAAGTCATGATGGGCAATAGCAAGAAAATTTCATCCCGCCTGAATATCTGATAGGAGGTGTAGGAAAAAAAGAAAACAATCAGTAGTCTCCTCCAATTTCCCAAGTTAATAAGCAAAGCAGCAAAAACTGTAAGAAGCAAATGAAAAGTAAAAGCTTGGATACATATCATGTCTGCCGCTGAATTAGATTCATCTGCATTTGCTACATCGGTCAGGTGTTAAATCATTATTCAGTGTTGGCATAGCAGTTCACAGAAGGACTGTCTTTTAACAAGGAAAATAATCTATGGAAGGGCTTGAATGCGAAGATTTCACTGTATTCATCTTGTCTTGGAAGCATGTTTGTGCTGATCAGTAGTTTGTGCACCTGGAATGCATTCTTCTTATGAATTTTACAGGTTATTACCAGTGGAACTTGATTTGTAGCATCAAAAGCTGGAAAAAAAAAAGAAATGTGGCTAGGGCTGCTGATGCTGAAAACATTTTTTTCCCAAATGTGAGTTACAAATGGAGGAAAAAAGTGATAACACAGAGGAGTTGCAAATTGGCCACACTGCCCTGGTGATTACATGCACATCTGTTGCACTGGATAGGAGTCACATGTTTGTGTCCTTGGGGCAGCACTCCTTCCTGAGAAAGCTCACCTTGCACTACAGCCAAACTGAACTCTGATGGCTGAGGCAAAAATAAGGTAAAACTCACGAGGAGCCTACACCTTTGGGAACCACGTCACAGGCAGTCTGTGAAAACAAGCCCAGTGTCATGAATAGCTGTGAGACAGAAGTACACCACCAAGGAAACCCAGCTGTGCAGACGTGGAGCTGCAGATAAAGCCAAGCTGGGCCTCGCTGTCCTGGGGCAGCGCTCTGCACCACGGCGATGGGCACACCGCACAGTGCCGCTCCCAGCGGGCCGCCCCCGCCGCACTGAGCATGCGCAGCCCCTGGCGCGGGGCAGGCCGGGACTTGTAGTCCCCACTCGCCCGTATCGGCTCCGGCGACTCCGCGCATGCGCAGATCGCGCCCGACTTTGGAAAGTCGCTGCCTCAGGTTGGGCTCGGACCGGCTGCCATCTTGGCCGAGGGACGGAGGAGCTGCTACGCCGCCGTGCCCGGTGAGGGGACAGGGCTCCGCGCCGCGGGCAGGGCGGGTGGAAGGAGGCGGCGGTAGCGGCGAGGGTAGGACCCCGTGGGGCAGCGCGGCGGCTCCGCCGCTCTCCTCGGCTCTGGGCGGGCGCGGCGGCGGAGGTGGGGGGCGCGGGCACCCCGCGGACGCGGGGACCGAACGGGCGTAGGCCCGGCCGCCTCAGGGGCGCCGACCCCGCGGAGCCTCACGGTGCGGCCCCGCCCCGCGGAGCCCCCGTCGCGCTGCCCCCTCGCTGCGGGCCGGGCCGGGGGCCGGACGCGGTCGGCTGCGTCGTTCCGTGCCCGTGGCGGCCGTCCCGGGACCTCTGCCCCGGCCCTCCGCGTGCTGTGCTGCGGCGCTGCCCGGCCCCGAGCCGAGCCCGCGCTGCGTGCCCCGGCCCCGTTGTTCTTTGGCTGTGTGCGTTTCCCCTCCCCGCTCGGCCCCCACCACCCTTCCCAGGTTCCTGGGAGCCGGGACCGGCCGCTCCGCCTTCGCCCTTTCGGGGCCCCGGGATTGCTCCCGGCCCTGGCGGTGCTTTCCGGCGGCCGTTCCGCAGCACGGCCCTTTCCCTTTGTATTCAGCCCCTTCCCTTTGTATTCAGCCCCTTCCCTTTGTATTCAGCCCCGTCCCGTCTCTCTCGGGGTCTCTTCCGAGGGAGGCTGCTGCGGCCGCTTGTGTGGAGTTCGCTGCTTTGTTTCGCTGAGATGTAGCTGTCCCATAAAGCAGCGTTTCCCAGCACGAGTGTGGCTGGAGGTTTGTGTTCCCTCTTCCTAATGCCGCCGTTTTATTTTGTAAACACGAGCGAGCTCTGGCTGCTAACTCTTCTGCTTCCAGATAGGGGTCTGTGACCTTGTGTGGCAATGATAACCACGTACAAGTGGAAGGTGGTGCCTGAGATTATGAACCCCTTGATTAGATTTGCTCTGAAATCCTGCAGTTCTGCTTGTTGTGGCAGGTGTAATTTGTGATGTTACGTTGGTAAACAAACTTAGTATCTGTGTATGATGTGGGGAGAGAAAACCGAGTGTGTAGCAGTTGGGCCATCTGTTGTCATTTGCATGGCATTCTTTACCCTTGAAACTTCAGGAGATGTCCCCAGAAAAGCTAATCTTTACAGCTTGGGTAGGATAGAAAAAAAACCAACAAAAAAACTCAGAGTTCTCTTTTTGAAACATTATTCTCTCAGTATTTCTCATTGCTTCTTTTGATCTCTGCTACCTTACCCCTCATCCTTTTTGCAGAGGAAGGAGGAGAAATGTGAGCTGGTATTCCTGAGAAGACAATTAGTATTGGGAAACTTGGCTCACAGTAGGTCCAGCTATTGGTTGCTTGAATTGACCCAATCAAGTCATAGATTAGTAAGAATGAAGCATCAGCTGCATTCTGTCATTAGCTCAGAGGGTTTTGTTGGTTTTAAAACACCTTGTTTGAAAAACAAATTTGAATTTGTTTCTTTCTTCTCATAGTGAAAGTCCAAAACAGTTTTAATTTAATTACAGTTATATTACTCTTTGCTACAGCCATTTAAATCAGAACGTGGTCTACTATGTGTTCTTAGTTGTGGTTTGACTGACAGCTTTAATCACAATTCTGAATGCGTTCATCTCCAAGTGATCATCAGGGGAGTATGCAGCATTCTGATCTGAAGTGAATTTTCTTGTGTTAAAACAAAAAACTGATGTCATCTGTGTAAGAGGTGATGGTGCTGTGGAAAATAACTGAGACTTCTGAGTGCTAACTTCGAAAGCTTCTTACAGATTAAACAGTTATTTTGGGTCTTAAGAGAGATTGAGAGATTATTCATATCAGTTTATTAGTTAACAGGCATCACCTCCTTTTCTTCACTCTATTTTTGTTCCCGTTGTAAAGTTACTTTTTTTTTTTTTTGTGATGAGGCATTTCCTGAAACACAGAGTTCTGTTTCTTTGGTTGTGCGTTTCAGAGTAGGTTTGTGAGAGTGAGCTGCAGAGCCGGTAAGCGAACAGGGAGGCAGCTATTAGAGCAGTGTGCCGCTTCTCCTGCAGAGTTTACGTTTTTCACAGTGTCTAAGAAAACTTGCCTTAGGACTGCTCGAAAACATTAAGTGAGGTTGAAAAAATATTTTAACTGTTTTGTGACACGTGCAAGAGTTAAGTGATTTAATGGCATTATCAGTATCAGTCAGTGACAGCAGCTAAACAAACATCTTCTGTAAGTGCGAGCTGTATAAACAGAGCCGTAAGCATACCGAATCCTGGTAAAATGCTTTCTGTGTTGCATCAAAAACAGTGTAATTTCTCCTTAAAAATAAAGGAAAAAAGCCTTGCTGAGTGCCATGCCAGAGCTTCTGGGTGTGCTGTCACTGATGCTGCTTACCGTGAAGCCTTTCTGTTTGGCTGTCTGGTTGTGTTCATTTAATGTTCCCATTTTTTGTCATTCTGCTCCGTGCATAACTGGAGGAGCTCCTTTGTGCCCTTAGAGCTAAGGAGAACGAGCACACGTACATGACTTGGAGGAGAGCGCTTGCCTCAGCTGATTGCAGCAACTGTTCTTTGCTCAGCTGTAGGTGTGCTTTGAAGTGAGTGCTCACCTCAGAAGAGGAAGTAGACGAGCCAGGATTATAGTCTTGCTTGGGAGGATTGTTTGTCTAGAGGTTTACTTTTTACTGTCTGATAAATAGAGTATTTTTAAGGGTTTTAGGCAGTCAGCTTGTTTCCCTTCTTGGGGTGTGGTGTGACTGTTACCAGAGCTAACTCTGTGCCTGAGTTTTGGAGAGGGAAGGGTAGTTTGTCATTTGGTATGGAAAATAAAGCAGTAAGAACCTGAGCGTTCTGTAAGTGGTTGGCTTTCAGCTTTTACTTCATTGTGCGGAGTTGCTGCAGCTGAGAGATTGATCTTTTTCTTCATCAGAATTGCAAATTACACTTTATAGAAATGAAAATAATGCGACAGGCTGGGAAAGAGCGTTTTGAAGTAACCCAAGCCCTGCTTCTTATGACTGCCTTTTAAGTTATGCCTGCAATTTCTGCTTTTACTATAGTGGGACATAGAACAAACTTCCTGATAAACATTAAGGATTCCCCCCTCTCCCTTCCATCCCCCGAGGAAACACAATGCTAGTTATTGTTACACTGGTTACGCTGCAATACAATCTGGCAGTATGTTAATATGCTATTCCTTTTAAAAAAGACATTTTAGGACAGCCCTCCCATTCAGGAACTGATGGTGTGTGCCTTCGCCCACCTGCCTGAGCTATTGTAAACTGCTCCTGGCAGATGCCTGTTGTTTCAGTCAGGAGCAGAATTACTTAACGTGGATGTGTGCTGATTGTGAAGTTCAGAGCTTAGATTCCAGTAGTGCTGTCAGTGAGCAGAAGAGGCCTGTTTCTTCAGGTGGATTATTGAAGTATCACGGTGTGCAACCCTGTTCCCGAGAAAAGAGAATGTTAAGTGACGTATCTTTCTGGAGCTGTGCAGATGTCAGGGTTGGGTCGGGCAGGTTTGATATGGAAACTGAAACTCTCAAGAAGAGGTGATTGATATGACCTCTCTTAAATCTTTATCCTCTCTGCTTACCTTTATTTATAGATCTGTGTTTTCGTTAGGGGGTGTAGTTTTTCTCTCTTAGTATTAGCTACAAACCCGGTAATCTTCCTGAACTTTAATACAGAGAGAAAGAAAAATCAGCTCAGGTTTAAGAGGCCATGAATAGAAGAAGACAACCTAAAGACATGATCTGCGCTCTGGCTCTGATTTATTCATTACATCATGAAATAGAAAGCAATTTACAGTGAAATATTCATCAGGAGTGTAAGCTTGTAACAAGGGAGAGTGTTCATTTACTTAAATAAGACAGGCTGTTTGATTTATGAAGTTTCACATGGTTGTGATTGAAGTTCTGTCTGTGCAGGTCCTTCGTGCACTCTGCTGGATTACCTCTGAGATAGAAGTGAAGCAGTTGCTGCCATCTGCAGCTTTGCTCCTTCCACCAGAGTGGAAAATGGTAAGGAAGACTGAGCAGAGCTGAAGAGACGTGAACAGTGGATTGTTAATTTTTAACATGCTTTTGGTCAGCATCCATCTCTGGTGCCTGCTCCTATCCCCAGGTGCCTACTGTCTTTTAATTATATATTAATAATCATTACTCTTGCTTGACAAGTAGAGCAGTCAGATATCCAAATTCTGATTTCTCCACCACTGGTCTCATACCCACCTAGCTGGATTGAGAACTGTTGCTCCAAATGCAACACTTGTACATTTCCTGACACTGTAATTTTTGTTCTGCCAGTGCCATGAGTTCTTCTTCTCTTGGCTTATTTGTGAGGCAGATAGATGGAGTGAGTTCTTCATAAGGATTCCTCAGTGTTCAAGTTTTCTTACTTGTCAGGGCCTGAAGTAATTGCCCGTTGTGTCACTGGTGAAGTTCTCTTCCTATGGCTTGTCTTTACAGGTGTGCATGTGGCTTTGTATTTCCTGCTGCCATGGCTGTATCATTGCAGAGTCTGCATTAAAAATTAGTGATTAATATATGCATAAAAATGCTCATAAGGCAATATTTAGTTTGCTCTTTAACCCAACCCACTAACTTATGTGAAAGTGGTGACCTGCTGATTTTTACTGATTTTTTTTTACCTGAAGTTGACCCCTCCCTTGCTGTTCAAATGACAGCAATCCTGGTATGGGGAGTGAGGTAACTTCACTGCATAAAGGAATGGGGAAAAGAAAAAGAGAATTGAAGGTAAGGATGTAGAGTGTTGCTGACTTGTTTGTTGCCTAAGGACAGCAAGGCTGTTTCTTTTCTAAATGTGCATGGTTGGTGAAGCATGTGTGTTGTCAGGCATGATGGTGTCTTCAAAGTCGTTTCTTGTTTCAGCTGTTGGAAGGGAGCAGGAATGAGGAGGGAAGTGCTGAAGATTCAGGAAGAAAACTCCTTCGACACTGGAAAGAAGTTTCTATAGCTGTCTGACCTAAATTGCTGGCATGTGTTTTCAGTTTTTCACGTTGTCTTAATTAGAAATTCTAACTCAGTCTAAAAGTCTTCATCACTTAAAGTTGTAGAGTAAAGCTTACAATCACTGGGCATTGCTTCTGTGAGCAATTGGCATACTTCGCTTTCTGCTTGTTAAATTGAGTTTACCAGAAAGGCATTAGGATATCTTTCTTGAACGCTGCTAAAGTGTTCACACTATTAACCTCCCAGGTTTGTACAGAGATGTAAAGGTGTGTGGAATACTGTGAAATAATGTAACACTTATCTGTGTGAAATAAGTGCAAATATTTGTCTTCTGCAAGAGCAGCATGCACTGTATATTACAGTGACCAACCTCAAGAGAAATGCTGCACTTGTTAAACATTTGCCTGAACCAGATCTGGTTTACGTCAATGAATAAGCTATCACAAGACGGAGGTTTGCACATTGTTCCCCTCGTTGTGCACCCATTGAATCAGAGTATTTAACCCCTGTTCTGAAATCTAGATTGGACAAGAGGAATTGCTCTCTCTGGAGACCTGTTGACACTGCTAGTGGTTTATCTGGGCATTCTCCAAATTTTGAATGTTTGAAACAAGAGTCCTGTGTGGTGTGTGTAGCATGTCACTGCATTTTCCTTCACCCTCCAGGAGACCCTCAGAACTACAAGGCTTCTGTGGCACTAGTGACAATTTGGGAGTTGTTAAAGCAAAAGATAATACGTGAGGAGAGTCTCATCTTCCTGTTTGTTTGGGATATGAATGTCTGAATAAAAACATGACTGTCTTGCTGCTGTTATTAGAGATGAAAATGTTCACAGGCTGCTGTGTGATGCTCTTGAGTGTCCCAGTGGGCTGTGTGGCTGAGTGTGGTAGGTACCAACAGAAGGAAACTCACAATTGAGGATGGGCAGCGCAGGAGCAGGGGGGGGAGGGGGTACTGCAGAGATTGTAGGGATGGGGAGATAAATTCCTACGTGGACAGCTGAATCTCTTTTCCTTTTTGGAGTTCCACTTCATTTTTTAAAACGTACTTGGTATTTTATATTTCTGCTAATTCATGCCTTGTAATTAAAAGCAGTAACGTTAGTTTTGCACATTCCGAACTAAGTACAAAGTGCCTTAAAATTTAAGGGTACTGAAGTCACACCTCCACAGATGACTTGGGGGTTTGAATCTCAAAGAATGCTTTGCTGGGTGAGAAGGTGATTCCGGGGCATTGTAACCCTTTGGGGCCTGCACTTTACTCCAGTACAAGTGGCTTTTTGTTTTGCCTCTGATGTGTGGGAAGGTAAGCTGTGCGGGGGAAGGACACTGCACCTGCAGCAGTACGGAGTCACCCTCTGCTCCCATGATAACTATGGGAACTGTGTCCTCATTTTTCTGATGCTACAGTTCCTCTCATTCATGGAGAAACTGCAGTTTGAGGAGGCATTTCTAAGCTTCTTCATGGTTATATTTATACTGTATCCCTATAGTGTGGCAATTGATTCCCTTCAAATTGAACGATACTATTAGCATTGTTAGCATTGGTTCTGTGCTGGGTTTTTTTGATGTATAATTGTCAATTCTCCATGCAAAAAGTTTCAGTTATGAAGACTGAAACTATCATTCAGCAATTTTACTTATTACTGAATTGATTACTTAAATATTTTAACTTCTGGAGTCTCCGGTGTAATCCAGGATTTCAGAATAGAAATCTGCTTCATCTTTTGATGGCTTTAGAGCAGCCACACACAAAAAAAAAAAAAAAAGGCAACTTAGATGGGAGTGCTGGTGATATTAAGTGATGGTGCAGCTCCAAGCTGCCTTCTTTTATAGTTTGTTTTATTTTTCAGGGAGGCAGCGGCTGGGATGTAGCAGTTACATTTTGGAGACGTGGCTTTGGGATGGTTGTGCTGGTTACTTCATGTCATCTGAGCAGTGGCAGAGACTCTTAGGAAGCAGGTGGCAGACATCTGTTGTAGTTAAATAACAGGAACACAATTCTTCCAGAACTCTGGATTTTACTCGTATCAGTTTTTAAAAAGAAGAAAATTTCAGCTGCTTCAGTGTTTGCTTAAATCTTCTCACAGTTTGTACAGAAGTACTCATTTCCTTTACATCTTCCTGATTTGCGTGCTTCGTACTTTAGATTGGAAAGTTGCAACCTTTGTTTCTGTCTGGCACTCAATTTAGCCCATATAAATATTATTTCACCTTGTTGCAAATAGTAGATTTCAAGTTCTAGTTTCTTTAGTCAATCATAATGCTTCAGAATATTGACAGATGCAGCTTCTGCAATGCACGTGTGTTTGTGCCATGGCAGCTAGCACACCGCCTGCAGTAGTACCCTCCTGTTACAGATCAGTGTCTCAGGTGCTGCACTGTGCTCAGTCTCATTTGCTGGAGCATTTAAAGGCAGCCAGTGACAGAACTTTCTTATTCAGGAGATTTCAAATAATCAGCAGATTTCAGATTTGTCATTGTGTCGGTGGTGGTGGGGAGTGATTCATCATTTCTTTGATGATCCTTGCCAGATAGAAATGCGGATCTGTGCAGACTGTTTTGATTCAGTTCATTGCTGGTACGTACAGCGATGATCTGTTCGGAGAGGAAGCTGATGTCAGGTGATACCATTTGCCACAATGCTTCTCCACGGCCCTTGGGAGCAAATAAACGAAGGTGTATCAGGGCCTCTCCTCTCTACTGTGTCCTCAGAGAAGTGCATTCACATTTAAATCCATGGAATTGTATGGAGAGACTTGAGAAGCAGCTGTGAAGTGTGCTGTACGGCTTTGTGCAGAACGTGCCTACGTTAATCTGAACAGGAATCTTCACAATCTGCTTCACTTTTTAAGGCAGCCTGCTGTTTGAGTCCTTCGAGCAGCAGGATGGTTTTGAATCTGGGTTTATAGACACAAGCATACAACAGCCTTTAAAAAAACACTACTTTTTAAAACAATTGTGAGTTGTCATACTTAGTAATGATTATGAGTAAGAGCATAGCTTAATGATCATATTTTGTTGTTATTTTTTTTTTTAATAATTATCCAGGAGTTAAAGCATTCAGGTGGGTTTGTTTGAATAAGGATGTGTGTGAACGAGCAGTAATTAAGTATAATGCTGAGAGTGGAGTAGGGAAATACATTGTAGCAAGCACTGAGCTATAAGCAAGAAAAACTAACAACTGCAGGTTACAGAGTGCTCTGTATATGTAACTGCTTCTAAAGCAACTTGTTTAAAAGCTGCAAGGAAAGTTGTGAAACAGAATGTGGTGGTGGCCTTGTATTTTGTTTTACTGTGAGAGTTCATTATGAAGAGATCTTCTATAATATTTGGATTAATATTTATGTTTCAAATACATTAATAAATGTCTGTAATTAAAAAAAAAAAAGTTTTCTTCTGATGCCGAATCACAAAGTAACCTGTCAGAATTCTTAGAGCTCTGGAGGTGCTCCAGCACACCGGCTGGTAACTGCCTCTGTGTGTCCCCATCACCCTGAGCGCTCGGGTGCATTCTGCAGCGTTCTGAAGTCTGCTCACAAAGGTTAATCATTTCATCCTTTTAAGTGAATAATAGCATGTGGCTGTAATCTGAACTGCGGTGCTGTGTAGGTTCTTCAGTAATAATCAGACAGGGCTGCTAAATGTACGCACTGGAAACTGTGAAATGAGTGAAAGTTGCAGTGTAACTGTGAGGCTGGACTGGTAGAAGAGCACAGTGGTGTGTTAGTGTGCAGCTGTACTGTACCTCCCTCATTGTATTACCTGTATACAACACTGGGACTTCTGTCGGCACAGTTTTGATGCTTTTGCTATCAGAAATGAAACCGCATTGCCATTTTTTTCCCTCAAAGGTTTGGATTAATTTATATGGATACCTAAGATGAACTTCTAGAAACTGCTCGAAGATCAGTACATAATACCCTGTGAGTGAATCTGCAACCCAAATTAATCACACCCGGGAATTTTTTGTGCTAACTAGAGTAATTAATTTGATTGAAATTGCTGGAGAGATTGGAACAGCATTGTAGATTCATGAAAGAGATGCAGAGCGAGATATGGATTAACAGTCCGGATTGGCTCTGGGAAGTTATCACAGCATGAGTTAAAATGAAGGAAATTGTTTAAGGTGCAATCAGTTGGACACTTGCCGATGAAGTAAAAAACCTTTGTGAGTAAACAGATCAGCCGTGTTACTTAATCACTTCCCCATCTCTGATGTAACAGATGTAACAAAGGAATGCCACAGGTTCCAAGACAGTCAGAGGTGAGGGTTTTGTGAAGTTTCTTATCAGTGCAAAAGAAAAATGAAAAAAGCCAGGAACACAGTGTGCATGTGAAGCGTACAGTCGCATTCTTTCTGTGGGGACAATTGAACTTGGCTTTGATTTTTGCATGGTTTTCAGTCTTTCAGTACCCAGTTGTTGTTAACTGAACCTTGTGAACTGTTTGGTACATTCAGTTTTGGACATTTTGTGGTAGGTTGACTTGAGCTGCATTGTTTTGTTCTTTTTCATGTTGATCATCAAAAAGGTAAATTAAAGTGATTTCTAAGACTGGGAATAAACACATTGTGTAGGCTCACACACTGTATTTGATTGCAGGACTTGTGAAAAGGTCATGGAGCTATAGAATATCCCAAGTTGGAAGGGACCTACAAGGATCCCCAGGGACAACCACCCAAACGCTGTGGCTGAGAGTGGTGTCCCAGCACCCCTGAGAGCTTGGGGCTGTGCCCACTGCCCTCTGGGGCACAGCTTTTTCCTTACACCCACCTGACTGTCCCACGACACAGCTCTGTGCTGTTCCTGTGGGTCCAGTGACAGTCAATATTACCAAATCACAGGAGTCTGCCTGCTTGTTTATGCAGTCTGTGCCTTTCTGTTCAGGCTGGTATAACTTAAGCTGTCATCTGTTACTGGTCACTGAAAGTGAACCTCAATTGAGGGAAGAGGAGGAAAAAAAAACCAAAACAAACCCCAAAGCATCATCTTAATAGATATCTCAATTGTGAGTATGTAGGGGAGGAATCAGCTACCAGACACCTAAAGAGAACCTGCAGGAAGAGCAGGACAGGTGCAAGAGGAATTATTGAGTTTATTTTAGGGAATTCAAAGAATCACAGAGCAATTGAGGCTTTAAGAGGCTTGTGGAGATCTTCTAGTCCAAACCCGTACGCTTAGAGTAACATGGAACAGATTGCTGACCATTGTGTTCAGTCAGGGTTGAAGTTTCTCTGAGCATGAAGACTTAACACATCACAGTTAATAAATGAATCACTCTTGTGCCTGTGTTTAGTTGGAATTTCCTGTATTTTAATTTGTTCCCATTGTTGTCCTGTCACTGAGCACCACTGGCAAGAGTCTGGCTTCATCTCCTCCCTCACCACCCCCTGCAGATGCTTGCGCTCACTGATAAAGCTCTCCCCTGTGCCTTTCCTTTACCAGGCTTAAAGCCTGTGCTCGGCTGTCCCTTTCCTTCTAGGTTCCCAGGCCTTTTCTGACTCTGTGGCCCTTTGCTGGGCTCACTACAGTCCATCCATGTGACTCTCAGTTTGGGGAGCCTGGCAGCAGTGTGACTGCTGCTGTGATCTCACCAGGGCTGACTGCAGGGGAAGGACTGCCTCCCTCATCATTCTAGCCATGCTTTTAGTACAGCCCAGTGTGCTGTTGCTCTTTGCTGCAAGAGAGCACTGCTATTGCGTGTTCAGAAGTGTTTTCTGCAGTGCTGCGTTGCAGCTAGCTGGCCGCCAGCCTTTATTTGTGAGTGGGTTTATTCTTTCCCAGGTGCAGAATTTTGTGCTTCCCGTTGTCGAATTTCTTGAAGTTTCTGTCTGCCTGCTTCTCTAGCCTAGTTTCTCTCCAGGTCCTTTGAGTGGTAGTGGCACATCTGGTGTATTAGCCACTTTTCCTGACTTACTGCCATCAGCATATTTGCTGAGTGTGCTTGGTCCCATTGTTCAGAAAATGAATTAAGTTAAATGGTGTTGGTCAAGACTATACCCCTGGGGTACAAAGCTGATGACTGACCTCCAGCTGGACTTGACCTGCTCACGCTGTGTCAGCTTGTCTGTGTTACAGGTGACAGTGTTGAAAACTTTTCTAAAGGCAAGGCGTCAGTATTCACTGCTGTCCTTACCCACAAAGCCTGTCATCCTGTTAAAGAAGCCTGCTAGGTTGCTTGAACATGATTTCCCTGTTCCTTTCCTGTCCTTAATATGTTTGGAAGTGGCTCCTGTGAGCATTTCTTCCCTGACCTTCCCGGGGACTGTGATGAGGCAGACCAGTTTGTGGTGTCACAGCTCCTCCTCTCCTTGAAGGCAAGAGTGACGTTTGCTTTTTTCAGTCCCCAGGAACCTTTGGGGAACCTGGGACTCACTCTGCTTCTGTGAGGGCTGCTCCAAAAGTAATGCCTCTTATTTTGTGATGATCATAGAATGGTTTGGGTTGGAAGGAGCCTTTAAGATCATCTAGTTCCAACCCCCCTGCTCTAGGCAGGGGCACCTCTTCTAGACCAGGTTGCTCATGGCCCCATCCAGCCTGGCCTTGAATGCTTCCAGGAAGGGGGCATTCTCAATGTGCCAGTGTCTCACCACCTTCACAGGGAAGAATTTCTTCCTAATATCTAATCTAAATCTGCCTTTTTCCAGTTTAAGACAGTTTCCACTTGTCCTGTCACTTCATACCCTTGTAAAAAGTCCCTCCTCAGTTTTTTCTGTGGGCCCCCTTCAGGTACTGGAAAGCCACTGTAAGGTCCCCCTGGAGCTTTCTCTTCTCCAGGCTGAAGAGCCCCAGCTCTCTCAGCCTGTCCTTGTGTGGGAGGTGCTCTGGCATTCGCACAGTCTTTGTGGCCCTCCTCTGGACCTACTCCAACAATTCCATGTCCTTCTTGTGTTGTGGGCTCCATGATGATAGTGGTATAGCAGTAGAGTTTGAACCTTCCCTCCAGTCTTCCATTCTACATTGCTGTGGTGAGATAGGTGGCAGCAGACAGGCAGTCTGGTGTGGAAACGTAGATGAAGCAAAGGTGTGTCACTGAATTCCTCTATGCAGAAAAAAGTGGCACCTACTGACTTTTGCTGAACATTTACGGATACCAAACAATAAATGTGAGCGCAGAGGTGGTGTGTGGTGTGTTTCAGCACTGATAACAGCAATGTGAAAACAAGCTACATTCTGGATGGCCATGCAGTAAAAGTCATCAAGAAAAGAGACAAATAACCTGCTATTGATAGCCTGGAAGGGGAAATACTGTGGTGTGTTTGTTTGTATTAATAAAATATACAGGGAAACTCAGAGCCTAGAAATTTTAAACCTGGATTGTTTTTGGAAAGCAGTGCTTCAGAAGGGGTTAGCTTGGAAGCTGTTCTTTGTCTTTCAATTGAGATCTGGATTAAATGAATATACACATTTATGTTGGAAAAATTACTTTATATTTAAAGATTAAATGTGAGCACTTCCGAGGAATGTGTTCTCAAGCAACTTATTTTGATTCTCAGCGAGACTCCCATTTCTCTTATTATGTTTTAGTATCAGTGTGAAGGAATATGTGAAAGGCTGCGACATTAGGAATGGAAGGCAGTTGTGCCCGTTTGTGCCACAGATAAGTGAGGTACATATTTGTGTAAAACCACACAGCAATTCACTTTGCTGTTGTGGCATCTGGAAACTTGATTTTTTCTTGAGATGACACAATTACAGCTTCTATCTCAGTACTAGGTTAGTGTTCTGAATTAGTAACGTTTCTGTATGGCTGAGTGGCCTGGTCTAGCTTTGAAGCTGCTCCTGTTTTTGGAGGAGTGTTGGGATGGATGACTTCCAGAGTTCCTCCCCAGCCTAAATAGTTCTGTGATACTATAAAAACATTTCGGTGGAAGTGAGAAAGTGATTCAGAGGAGTATGTTCTAAGTTAGCCTTTTCTTTCAGTAGCATGTTTTTATTTACATTGTTTACAGTTCTTTTTTAGATAAAGTGTTTTCTTTTAAAAAGCCACAATATTGGAAAACAAAAATGTATGTGGGATGGTTTTGAGAGATGAGATATAAATGCTGCCTGATAGTTACTTAGACTATGTTCAGAAATGTCTGGGGATAAAACCAATTAAGCTTGTCCTTGCAGGCAGTGGGAAGTGTTTGCACAGAGCTTTCCACCACTACTTTAAAGACATTGACTGTTCTGCATACGTTGTCTTCCAGTCTGTAATTTTCTGGGCACATAATTGGAAAAAATTTATTTCCTTTTGTATATTCTTAGAAGTATTTTTATTTTTAGTTCACGGGGTTTATGTGGAATAACATTTTATCCTTGAATGTCTGTATTTGAAATAGCAGATTGTTGATTTGTGTGCTTCCTGGCTGTTACTAGTAACTGCTCTCAGTCCAGTACAGTTGTTAAAAACTATGAGAAGACATGGAAGGGAGAGGTGATGTGACACATCTCCTTCAGGCAGTCATCTCTTAATAGACTTAAGAGAAGAAAATAACTTAAAGAGGGAAAAATAACAGTTTTGGCTAAATGTTTTTGCTCTGGGTGATCACACTAAGATGATTTAAGTGCCCTAATTAATAATTAATTAAACACCACGGGTAAGTAGCTTACGGCCTGTAGGTTTGTGTGTCCACCTTTGCGTAGCTAAAGCAGTGATGGAAGGAAGGCTTCTGGATGCATTGTTTCCTAGCAAAAGGCAGGAGGAGGCTGAGTGAAGTTCTTCAGAAAAACTGTTTTTAAAACTTCCAAGATGAAGTCCAAAATAACTTCCTGCTGACACTAACGTATGTGCTTGGCTGAGTTGCTTACGGCTGGGATTTGCTTTGCAGGAGGAACTGTTGATCCTCTGAGCCAACTGCAGCTTAAAGGTAATTGCAGGGCAAAATGAGATTGTACAGAACAGTTAACGAGAAGTGCTGTTGGAAACTTTGTGTTTTGTAATCATCTCGAACTTCTTCAGTGCTTTCTTTGATTCTCAAAGTCCTCGTTTGCTTTGAAGTTGATTTAAAGTAGTGTCAAGAAACATAACCAATTACCAAGCAGTTGTGTGTAACAGTCTTAGGTAAACTGTAAGCAAGCCTGTATGTTGTAGGACAAACCTTTCATGAAACAGTGGCAGTCCAAAGCCATCCCCAGCACTTCCAGCTTCTTGTGCCTGCCCAGCTCCTCTGGCAGGGCAGCATGAGAAGCTGTGATGTCCTTGGCTCTGTGCACCACTGCTCAGCAGCAACTAAAACATCAGTGTGTTATCACCAGCATGTTGCAGATCAAAAATGTAGCACTGTAACAGTTCCTGTAAAGAAAATTAACTCTGTTCCTGCCAGAAGCTGTACAGCTGGTGAGCTTGCTGCAGGGGCTGAGCGTCTGCAACTGTCTGGGCACACTGACTGCTTTTTCCCATGGAAGGTTATCTTCCGGACTTGCTGCTAAAAAGTGTTATACTTTCTAGATTTCTTTGGATTAGAAACTGGAAATGTAATGCTATCTTCTTACCAATTAAGTAATATGAAAAGACTTCATCCATTAGGGCTCTGCCAGTGTGTATCTGTAGACAGTATTCTAATTCAGTTTGTAACCATCTTTACTTCCTCTCTAAGGATGTCCATGGAGTTACAGCACTGATTAATTTTTTGAGCTTTGTTTCCACAAAGCTCCATACAGGAGATGGTTCACAGTACGTGGAAGTGGGAAAATTAAAACTGTAATTAATTTCTGTAAGACATGAGAGTTCTCTTTGTTAGGACTCAGTTGATGCCCTTTCATCACATTTATAATAATAGTCTACAAAAATGTGCGTGAGTTGAGGTAAACCTATTGATTTGAAGGTGCCTTCCTGTGCAGAGCAGATAATCAAATTCTGAGAGCTTGGATCGCTGTATGCAGTTGGTGACCCCCAGTTCTGGGTCCTTCAGCTCTTCAGTACAGCAGCTCTGACACTGTCAGTCGGTGGGCTTCAATTATGAGTTTAATTTTTATGTTGAAAGCAGAACTTGCTTTAAACCATGCTAAAATCCTGTGGTGCTGTTATAGGTGTGAAGAGAATGATACACACGGATCGTTGCCAACAGTGAGGAATTTATTGAGCAAGCAATAAACGAGCGGAGCAGCGCTGGGCAGCCCCGAGTCTCTGCTCCACCAGAGGTGCGCAGCGGGGCCCCGTCCCCTCTTTTAATTGTCCCTTATCTCTGCATTCGTGTCTTATCTTTCTCTTCCTGGGCTGCGCCAGCTGTTATTTGGGGGCCGTTCTCTGCCTCCTGGTGATGAGATGATGAAGGCCGTAGTCCTCTTCAGCTCTGATCATGCGCACTCAAGAGGAGAT
Organism: Callipepla californica brunnescens; assembly: GCA_023055505.1. Lineage (NCBI taxonomy): Eukaryota > Metazoa > Chordata > Aves > Galliformes > Odontophoridae > Callipepla > Callipepla californica. The sequence goes on along the minus strand of JALIRH010000017.1, from coordinate 2,100,058 downwards.
TTTCACTTATTTTTCTTTTGCAGTTTCTTAGAAGGTCACTGCTCTCTGTTGTTCATTGTCCAGGTGTTAGAACTAAGCGCTGTGGTTCCAATTTACACAAACTACGAAGTTTTTAGACAAAACATTTATAGATCTATTTTGAGACTTCTACAAACTACACAGTCCTCAGGAAAAAACACTGAAAAACACTGACACATCTGTCTTGAGTCGGTTTGATTAACAAGTACAGAACTCATTTTTATCACAGTACAACAAAATGGCACACAGTCGTGGTAGACTGTCTGCTGTGAGGATAAATTTGGGGCTAAATTTTGTTACTTATCTTTGATAAGTTAAATAAGTGTTCTGTAGTCATATGCCCAGAGATCTTGACCTATAGAGTAGGCTTGCTGAAAATAGCTTTTCCCATCATTAAATGGTTAAAAGATCACAAATCCTTATATGTGTAAAGTAAAAATAACCAACCCACAGTAACACTTGAGCACTGTAAGGAGCAGGTTCAGTGGCAGATTCCATGAACGAAATGCCATGTCTTGCTGTGCTAGCAGCCAGCTGGCTGCTTGCTTTCCATCCAGAAATTGTAACTGTGCTCTGCTTGTGCGCTAGCGCTGTCACAGAAGCGTTAAGAAGAGATTTAGTTTTGAGTCAGTGTATTGTGTCAATGCTGTATTATTACACGTCTTTAAAAGTGTTGAAAGGTCAGTGTGAATTACTAAAAGTCACTATCTGTAAAATGCAGAAGTTAATGTCCAGTTAGTAACAGTAACTCCAGGTCTGTTTTTCAGTTTTTGATAGTTAGAGATCCTGTTTTATCATCTCCTCAGCCTTGCTAGTAAGTTTGGTGCTCTGCTGTGGATTACTGTGCTTGCCAAGCTGAGCATATCTTGTTTTCCAGCTGTGGTATTTAGGAAGCAGCTGTTTTAAGAGCTGCTTTTTCTAAGATTACAGAAAGGAACCAGTTTTAGCTTAGTGGTTTGCACATATAAATTACTGTTTCTCCTTGGGATGGACTGTCCCATGACAAGAAAACAGCTGAAATAAAAATAGACTATCTCTTTGTTTTCACAAATGGTTATAATTATCTGGCACAGCTCTCTGCAGTGTCTTTTTCTTGCCAGGCTTCTTGGAATCAAGCAAAAGGCACGTGTACACGTTATGCACTCTTCTCTGTTGTTTTTCTTTTCCACTTTGTGAACGTATATTAAAGGTTAATTAAAGCTAACATCCTTTTGGATAGGAAGGAAATTGATTGGCAAGCAGTGAGAGTTTGCAGCAAAGCCTGTTTTGTGCTTTGTGTTCTGCCTGCTAGTTTTGTTTGCATACGAGGATGGCTGATGGTTGGGGAGCAGCCAGTGCACTGAAAGTGGAAGCACCTATTGCATTACGCTACCTTATTGTCTTTCAATTTCATACGTTCCTGTGCTGTTTCTTTGTATCTTTTTTCCAGTTCTCTTATTTGGTGTCAAATACTACATGTAGTACAGAAAAGTCGTATGAAAATTTCCTTCTAAGATGTAGGTTATACAAGTTGGTCTTTGGTGCGTAGAGATGCCAGTGAATGAATTCTCTGTAAACTGTCTTTGTTTTGGGAAGTCTGAGGGCAGTTTAGTTTGGATTGCAAGTGGCGTCATTGGAGGCATTTTTCTCTGCAGGTCGAGGCTGATGGACCAGTTTTTCTGATCTGCAGAGTTTGCATAGCAGCAGCAGTTATCCCTGGTATTGAGGTAAAAGCTGTAGAGTGGAGGTGTTGCTGGGAGTCTGCCACAGTGCTTCCACATTTCTTTCATCTTCCCTTGGGTTATCTGTCCTGATAGCCAAGTTAAAAGGCTTGGGTTCAGAGAGGTTTCCCCTGTTCAATTCCCTTTAGAAAAGGAAATGAAGGTAGGTATTTGGAAAAATGAGATCAGCCCTGAGGGTCTGTCTTGTGTTGTCGGGGTGTTTTTGGGAAAGCTGTTAGTAGGGCTAATCTGTTCACGGTACAATAGAGCCATCTTTTGATCCTACTCTAGGATATCAATGTGGTTATCTGATTATTGTTCCCTGCTATGTATGGGGTTGTGAGAAATTACCACTGTGACAGGGCCCAGAGTGAGGCCTTATAGAGGAACAGTGCTGCAGGCTTTGAAAGTCTCAAATAAGTTCTCTCTTGCTCTTGCTTTCCCACAGATCTCAGTCATCCTTTCACACCCTCATACCAGCAAGCACCAGGAGCAGGACATTGTGCATGTTAGGTGGTTGCACAGCCTCTCCTGTGTGCAGCGTGGCACGGAGCCACCTGCTTCTGTCAACTGCTTATTGTGCCCTGGAGTCCCTTTGGTGACAAACTACTTTATAGATGTTTGGGAGACAACAGCTGTTTTAAGCTGGCCTTTTTCTACAGAATCTGGCTTCAACCTCCATACTTAAGCAGAGGTTAATGCTAGTTGTTTATTTTCGCCTTGTAAGAAATATCCATCTCATTGAAGCTACAGTGTGTTTTCCTGTTGGATTGACAGGGAAAGGAATGATGGATGTGATTTGCTGTAACCATTCTGCTCTGTGTAAAGTGCAGGCTCTTACACTGGCACATATCTGTGCTGCAGTCTTACCACAGTGAAGGCATCCTGATCTTGACACCAAGATTGTTCCATTGCTACAAGAAGTGTCCTTTGTCAGTAAAAGCCATTCTGTTGACCTTTGTCCTGCTGTTGGTTGTTTCTGATTTATGCATGCACGTTTCCACAATTACTTTGTTCATACCAATTTTAATATCTCTGTTAGAATTTTCTACAAGGTATGCTTACCAGTAGAAAAACACTGAACAGAAAGCTTCAGAAGGGCTAGAATGGATTTAGAAAATCTCACAAAATACAACTCCTTGATTTAAAGGGGATGTGACTTCTGACTCTGAACTGTGGTGCTTTGGAACGAAGCAGAAGCAGTTGTATATAAGCAGATGTAATAAGTGGTTCTGGTTTGCATTATGTAAGTGAATTAGGTTGGAAAAATATGAATTACTTGCTTACGTGATTAACACAATATAATGAATAGTTTCTGCTTCACTATGAAGTGTCTCTCATTAACCAGTCCATAGCAGGGGAAGGAAAGAAGCTGGGTAGCTCTTCTGTGTTTCATGGTTTATATATCTTTACCACTACTTCCAAGGTTGTGTTGCTGAAGTTGTTTCCCAAGCTAATACAGTGTGTTTCCCTCAGAAATAGATTTTCAGCTACTGTTGCCTTTGAGTTTGCACATCACTCATCCTTGCTAGAAAAGCTGCCTGCATGTTAGCTTTGTGGGTAGCAGTGAGCACTGCAGAACAGAGTGGTGCTGGCTGTAATCAGATGAGTACTGCTACTGTAGCAGTGGAACAACACGGGGAACTCAGCACATATTCCTCAGGTCCCTGGCAGCCTCAGAGAGAGCTCATGGGAATCTGCCTTGCAGTCTCCTTGTATGTGCCAGCTGTTCTCTCTGCAAGTGAGTCAGTGGGATGGTGGGTCCCTGTGCAGCAGTAGTGTTTCACTTGAAGTGTAATGTTTTGCGATTCTGCAGCAGGGTGTAAAGTCATACCCTTGGAAACATTTTAAGTTTGCTTAATTTTTAGTACTTAAATTGTGTGTGAATGCGTTCTGTAACTGCCTGTAGTACATGGTAAAAGTATCTGGTTTAAATACTGTTTTGTCATGAATTTTGTGATGTTCTTTTGTAATGAGAGCAGCAGGCTTGCTCTGAATGTCTGAAACAAAATGCTAATGTTTCTCATATGTTTTCGTGTCTGATATTGGTAAGCATCTGTATCTTAAATTTTAACAGATGCATTGTAGCAAGAACATGCTTCTGATTTTACTGCATTTTCAGTGAATTGGTGTAGTGCTGCTAATAGAGTGTTTGGGACCTTAAGGCCCACCCAGTTCCAGCCCCTTCCATGGGCTGTTTGCCACCCACCCAGTCAGGCTGCCTGTGGCCCCATCCAGCCTGACCTTTGGCACCTCCAGGGATGGAGCAGTCTGGTATTGTGACCCAGGTGCAACACCCTGCACTTGGCCTTGTTGTACCTCATTAGGTTCTCACAGGCCCACTTCTCAAGCCCGTCCAGGTCCCTCTGGATAGCATCCCTTCCTTTTATTGTGTCAGCTGCACCACTTAGCTTGATGTCATCAGCAAACTTGCTGGCGGTGCACTTGATCTTGCTATCTAGGTCAGTGATAAAGATGTTGAGGAGTACTGGTTCCGTGTCAGAACCCTGGGGAGCACCTCTCATGACTGGCCTCCAGCTGGACATACAGTCATTAATGACAACTCAGCAGTCTAAGAGTTAAGAGTCTCAAGGAAGTAAAATGTTTGACCAGTCCATTAGCTGTCCTTTCTTTACAGTGAGACCCTAGGTTGAGCTTCTATTGTATTTCTCAAAAAGAAATAGAAGCAGCTGTTCTTCCATCTTCAGGATGTCCCATAATTTACTGACAGTAACAAGGTCCCCCCAGAGCCTTCTCTTCAGTAGGAGGACCTCTTTTTAACAGAGATGCTCCCGTCCTTTTTGAAGCTTGGCTGCCATCCACTGGGCTCTCTCCAGTGTGTCCAGGTCTCTGTTGTACTGAGAAGCTCAAATCTCAACATTGGTCTCACTAGGGCTGGGCAGAGGGGAATGGGATGATGACCTCCAGCTGCTGGCAGCATTTCTCCAGAGCAGTCTGGGAGAAGCAGTTGCTGGTGAGATGTAAGGCAGAAGAGTTGTGGAGTGCCTCAGCCTTCCTCCAGCACATTCCCTCCCCATACTGTCCCAGGCTACCTGCTCAGTAGCAGGGCCCAGTGCAGTGCCACGTGTAGTCTCTGACACCCAGCTGCTCTTGTCAGACCCAGCTCAGCCATTTCACATCTTCAGTGTCTCACAGTGACTGGACCTGGCTGTGCCTGTTGTGCTATAGGAGCACGCTGTTGCCAGAAGTTGCATGCACTCTGGTGGGAGAGCCAGGGGGGGCTGTGCTTTGTGTGCCTGGGTGAGATGCTCCAGGACTGATAGAGTGATGTTCTTTCTCACTGCTGCCTGGTCCACTGAAACCTTCCCCAGTGCTGTCGAGTCAAGGTGTCCTCTTGAGGACTGTGGCATAAGGCTCAAGAGGGTGGTGGTGGCTGGCACAGCACAGTGGCCAGTGAGTAAAGAACAGTGCTGGCCCAGGGCTTTTTCAGCAGTTGCTTTCCAGCTGGGCGCTCCCTGCATGCCCTGGTACCTCCGGTTGTTCCTCCCCAGGGGCAGGACTGTGCATTCCCCTCGTTAAAACCCATGAGCTGTTTCCCCAGCCTGCCCGGGTCCCTTTGGATGGCTGCACAGTCTTCTGCATCAGCTGCTCCTCCTGCTTTGGGATCCTTAGCCCCATCACCCATCTCATTTGTAGGTGGTGGTGCAGGCCTGGGTGCACTACTGACCCCTGGGATGAACCTGCAGGATGGCTGTATTTGTCCCAAATTCAGAGAAGCTAGCAGACCTGCAGGGAAACAAAGGAGCCATAGGCATCTCAGCTTCATGTCATCTGCAGATGAGCTGAGAGCATGTCCAGCTACAGATGAAGTTGCTTCATGGTACAGTCACAACCACACCGTGATCTTTCCAGGCACAGTGCTTATGCTCTCAGGCCTGCAGTTCCCTGGGTTTTCCTTTCTCTCTTAAAAAATTGGTGTAATGTTTCCCTTTCTGTAGTTGCTGGTGACTTTGCCTGGCATCCACGTTTCAGATGTGATAGAGGGTGACTTGGCAACCACATCAGCTTGTTCCTTCAGAACCCAGGCATGCATGTCATCTGGCCCCAAAGACTTGCATATGTTCAGTCTTGTTAGGTGGCATCAGGCTTGCTCTTCTCTTACAGTGGGAGATTGTTTCTCTGTCCTCTGCCTAGTGGTTGAGGGACAGGAATGACACTGGAAGCCTGGCTGACAGGGAAATCTGAAGCAGAGAACTCAGTGAGTACCTCAGCCTTCTCCATGTCTGCTGAAGCCAGTTCTTCTTTCTCATTTATTGGAAGGGAACACTCTTCTTGGCCTGTAGAATCCCTTCTTGTTATTTTTCACATGCCTTGCCAAGTTTGGTTCGCTTTCTGCCTTGGCTTTCCTGATCCCATCTCTGCACATCCAGTCATCATCCTTGTGCTCTGCACACATCCATTCTTCCTCTCTCTGTGCATTTCCTTCTTACCCCTCACTTGGAGCAGCACGTCCCTGCTCAGCTGTGCTGGTTTCCTGTCTTCTCTGCCTGACTCCTTGCTTAGGGGGGTGGAGTGTTCTTGTGCTCTCAGGCAGGTGCCATTAAGAGACTCCAGCTCTGTGCTGTTCCTCTGCCCCTGAGGACAGCTTCCCAGGGGATCTCATTCAGTATTGCCTTGAACAGACGGAAGTTGGCTTTTCTGAAGCTCAGAGCCCTAATTTTCCTTTTTGCTAGGCCTGTGTTCCTCAGGAACTCCACCAGGTCATGTGCACTGCAGCCCAGCCCAGCTCTAATCTGAACCTCTTTGCTGAGCTCATCTGCACTGGTGTGCACTGGGTCCCGTCACGCTTCCCTGTGTGGTTTGTCTGATGGCTAAGGAGCTAAGCTGCATTCTGCTGTTAAAACCCTCTGTTTCCATTCCTTATGTAAATATCCCACGATGCAAACCTTGTAATTACTTCCTTTTCCAGCCTGCACTCAGCACTGTTATAATGTCAGTTTTTTTCCTCCCAGTTGATTACTCAGCATTTTCATTCTGTATGTCATCTTGCTTAGGCATAACTTACCATGTCCTTAGAACTTATTTAAGGAAAAACCAAGAAGGATGTAAAGCAGAAGCAGCTTTGTGAAACCGCTTATTGAAACTTGAAATTTTCAAATCCCTACAAAGTTACAAAGCAAGAAGTTGCCAAACTAGCTGGTTTTGCTACTGGGTAATTATAACTGACATTTGAGACAAAAGAGCCTTTCCGCAATATGACAGCCTGCAAATAAACAGAGGTTTCAGCCTTTCAGTGGGAAAGGAGGAAGTGTGTATTAATTTCTTACACAGAAAAAATGTTCACTGTTGACACAAACGTCACTTTGAATCGTCTCTAAAATACAGGATCCTATATCTTACAGGTGTGGAACTCATGTGCCCATTGTTCAAAACGAATATAGAAAAAAAACCAAACACAAATCACAACTGTCATAAAAGCAACATACTTTATATACAGTTTTAAAATACAGCTTGTAATAGCTGAGGCTTTTTCCAGAATTTGTGTGCCCACGTGTGCAGGTTCTCCAAACCGATTTGTGTCAGTGTGTTAACGAAATGTTTTCATTATTGCAGATTTTCTGACTGGATCATGGAAATGACAAATTCACTTTGAATCAGTTCACCTCTAAAATGCAGCGCAGTCTGTGTTCTTAAAAGTAATTGCTAAACAAACAGAAGTTTTCCAGCAGCAGTCTGCGCAATTATTTCATTTTCTTTTTAATCATAATGAGCGCATGCTAATCCATTTTTAAGGCTGTGCGTGTATAATGGACAGTCACAGGATTCTGTTCTCACCTAATTGTCTTCTGTACTTTCAAATAAATGTGAAATAAAGTTACCTTTTTAAGCAAGTCTATCCTTTAGTGAATGAGTCCCGACCATGCATGAAGAATTAAACTGGTGTGGCCCTCTGAAGGGCTTTGCTTCAACTACAAGCTCAACACTGCTTTTCTTTCACCTCTTTCTTGTGATTTGTTAAACAAAAAATAAGGTCCTGCTTGCCTCCCATCTATTTTCTGAGTGTGCTGATAGTGTCTGGGCCTGGTCCCTCTAGGATTTCTTTTTGTTCTTCTACTCCACTCACATGCGAGAAAAAAGTTCAATGATGAACTTTGCTGGTGTGGGTTAAAATACCACTGGGGATGGTGCAATTTGCCTTATGAGCACGGCATGCCGTAGGGGAGGCTTTGGAGACAGCACTGTGGTTAGGGTGGAAATTCAAAGAGCAGAGTCCCAGAAGTATGCGAGGTGCAAATGTGTGACTGCAAAGTGGGTTTGTTGTAAGCCATGCTAGTGCCAACTCATCTGAGCATGAACAGTGAGAGATGTCCTTTTGCAGCTGAACGTAACCACAGTTTGTCTTGCTAGGATGCTGTTAAATGCATGAAAATGGTTCTTGCTGTTTGTTTATGATAGCAACTGTCCATGACTTTTATTGCTATTTTCTTCCACTGTTTTCTTTTTGCCACGAGCTAAATGGATTCTGAGTGTGCGATTCTTTTACTGCTCTCCTCAAAATAGAGGCAACACACTTTTACATTGAGCTGTAGAAACATCAAGTAGTTACTAACCTGATTAAAAAACTAATGAAGTCTGGCTCGAATCATATTAACATTAGATTTTGTTTTGTTGAGATATGAAGTGTGTCGGTAGGGTGCATTAGGAGCTGATTGCTGTGCAGGGCGGCAGCATGAAATGGCTGCAGGAAGGAGCTAGGGCAGGATCAGCTCCTGGCTGGAGAGGTTCCAGGTCAGGGCTGGGCAGAAACCACAGCTCTGTGTTGTCTGGGTGCAGGCTCTGCTTGTCGGATCCTGGTTGTGTTCTTTTCTTCATGCCACCATCCACGCTCCAGCCAGCTTGTTCTTCTGAAGGGCGAGTGTAATCTTCTGGAGTGAGTGTTGGCTGATGCATCTGATGGCTGCGCTCACTGCAAGACTTCTTCAGACAGTAACAATTCCCAATTCATTGTGCATGCACATGCACAGAAGAAATGATGAAAGCTGTCTTTCATCTCTTAGAATAAAGCAGAAAATTCTGGGCTGCTTAAAATTGAAGTTCTTCAGATGGTTTAAAATCAACAAGTGCAGCTGGGACCAGTGCAGAGTAAGTTATCCAGTAATCTGTGGAGTGTGTTACCCCAGTAAGTGTATCTGGGAGGATATGTGTTGCCATCAAAGTGATTCAGGCAAACGTTTGAGTCGTTATTTATACTGACAGAAAATACTAATTCCTTGTTGTGTGATACTTAATCTTTTATATGCTAAATAATTTGTTGTAGGTGTGTTCATCTCTTCTGGAAATGAAGCGTATATGTCTGTGCTCTTGCGTGCCTGCTGCCTGCCCCTCTTCTCTGTGTTACAGCTTTTGAACCTGTCAACAAATGTTCCCAAATTTCAAGTTCTGGTGGACTTCTTGGAAATGGGAGGCTGTATCTTGGTGAAAAAACCAGCAATATGAGCTTCTTATCATTTAAGAAAAATAAAAACAAAGCTAAATATTTATGAAGACAATTTCCTGCTGCACAGAAAAGGCTTGCATCGACGTTCTCAAATTGTCTGGAACTGATTATTTTCAACTTGTGGAAATAGTTGGGTCGCAATATCTGGAATGATATTTTGTTCATTAGCTGATGATTAATAACACGATTTGGATGCAGTCATTATTTTCCTTTCCACTGGCAGAGGGTCCGAAGTGTGGGGCAGTCACAGTGCTTGTTGGTGGCTCTTATTTCACGCCCGCCTGCCCGCTCACATCCAGGTGCTTTAATAGAGACATTCACTCCTTTCAGAATCCTCAGTACTGTCCGTATTGTAATAAAACAAAATGGAAATATTTTTATAATTATTCAATGTTATAGTTTTTATTTTGTGGTTGCGTTTATATATAAACTCCCTAGGCTGGCTTTCGAGCTAAAAGTTTGTGCAGTTACCATTAGAAATGGCTGCTCATGCCATTGTTTACTGGCTATTGGACTCCAGATTCCGTGCCTCTTTGATACATAAAGAAAGAGGAGTTTAATGCTAAAAAAAAAAAAAAGAAAAAAAAAAAGGCTAAAATATAAACAGCAACAGGGTGTGACATATGTTAGGCAAACTAGTAATTTCTTTGGTCTCCATCAGTGTTATTCTTTAATCATCATGGTTTTTGTTTAAATAATTGATGTATTTTAGCCTCACTTCCTAAGGAAAATCCTTACCTGTAGTCATACAGTCTATCCTGTTCTGCTCTCGCTGTTTTCCATCCTGCACAGTGTGCTCCTTGCTAATCCAGACCAGCTAAAAGTTGATGAAAAACTATTGCATTTCCACAAGGTGTAACTAATCTGGATTGAGTATGTACACATGTGGCAGGGAGGGCTTTGAAATGGACACCTAGCTGAGAGAAAGCTGCCGTGAGTGCTGAGCGCTTACTCCTGGTGGGATGGCTGGTGATAAAGGCACATGGCTTGGGGCCAGGTTGTGCTCACTGGGGCTGTTCCAGTTCACCTTGGGGAGCAAAAGCTGCATGGGGGTCAGCATGTCTGTAAGCATGGAAAGAGAAGAGGGGCTAATGAGCACACTCACTCTCAGATCTGAGATCTGCCAGCTGGCTTGATGCATTGTCCTGTGGACTGTTTTTTCTTTCCTTGCTTAACTATTGAAGCTTGTAGATTTCAGCAAATGTGAAATAGGTCATAAGACTCTTCAGCTTGATGGTTTGAACAGTAATTAGAACCTTTATGGCAGTTGAGAGAACTAAACTCTGTATAACATGATTTCTTAGTTTTAGAACTATTGGGAGGTAGCAGGTTCTTGAATCGTGTCTTGAGCTGGTCAGTAAGAGCTGCGGGTCTGGCTGTGTAAGTGCCAGTACGTATGTGTGCTGAGTGGATTCAAGTGTGTGCAGGGTGGTTATTTCTGACGGGATTAAGCTGATAGATATTTTTTTTCCCCCTCTATGTTCTACTGAACATGGTCGAATATTAATACAGTAGTTTTAATGAGTAAATTTTGCTGGCTTAAAAATGAAAACAAGCTTTAATGTGTGCTTCTGCTGTATGTGCTTACTGTCTGATTTCAAATGTGAATTAAACATTGCCTTCAGTAATTGTGTTTGTATTATCTGCAGTGTTATTTCTCCAGGTAGAAAACAGCAGTTCTCCTGTAAATGTAGACTCTGTCGGGTTGCTGAGAATGGCTGTGTTGGTCTGGACACTTATTCAGCTGATTTCTTAAAGCACAGAGCTTACCTAGCACAGAATCACAGAACTGTAGAGGTTGGAAGGGACCTCTAGAGATTGAGTCCAACCCCACCCCAGGTTGCACAGGTAGGCGTCCAGGTGGGTCCTGAATGTCTCCAGAGGAGACTCCACCACCTCTCTGTGCAGCCTGTGCCAGTGCTCCGTCACTGCACTGTGAAGAAGTACCTGCACACATATGTGCAGAACTTCCTACGCTTCAGTCTATGGTCATTTTTCCTCATCCTATCACCTCTCGTCTCTTAAAAGAGACTCTTCTAAGAAGGTCCCTGTCTTTTTTGTACTAGGGAGCACGGAACTGGACACAGTACTCCAGGTGAGGCCTCATCAGAGTGGAGTAGATGGGGAGGATCACCTCCCTCAATCTGCTGGTCACATTCTTTTTAATGCACCCCAGGCTCCCATTGGCCTTCTTGGCCACCAGGGCACACTGCTCATGGCCAGCCTGTCATCCACCAGGACACACAGGTCCTTTTCCTCAGAGCTCCTCTCGAGCAGCTCATCCCCTAACCTGTACTGGTGCCTGTGGTTTATTCCTCCCCAGGTGCAAGACTCTACACTTGCATGTCTTGGCAGAACTCATCACAGGATCAGACTTCTAAAATCTTATAAATCTAGGTCATTTCTAAAATTTCTAAAACATTTTCACAGTTACAAGATTTAGATTTGTGTGGTTCACATCTGGAATCTAGTAATTAAAAGTACTGAACTCCACTCATAATATGATCTATTTGGGCAAGTTCATAATACTCTTTCTGGTGGTGGTGGCTAACACCTGTATCTGCAAGCTGCAGCAAGTAGGAACTTTCCTTATGGTCACTCCTCTGTGGAATTACCAGTTTCTCCTTTCTGAAGTTCTGTTTTGCACAGCATGTAGAGGAGGTTTAGATTGCTTGTGGTAATACCAGTTGGGAACACCGCGCATAGACTGTTTTGTCTTTCTGATGCAGCAACCAGCAGCTTCAGCTAATGTTACTTGTTGGCAGTGGTCCTGTATGCGGCAAATGCCCCTGTGTGTGCTGCTCACAGTGCTCGGGGACCCAGGTCTGGGAGCTGAGCAGAGGGGAACAGCAGAGGGAGCTCAGGTGGACACATGGGTGCATGAGTGGTACTGACCACAGCAAACAGTGAGGACGTGGCACCAGGAAGGTATGTGACACAGAAGGGATGTAGTGAGAAGTCTGAGCAAGGATTTCGGGATACTTCGAAGTAATCTCTGTCTGAAATTAAATAGCACGCTATTTAATTTGTCTGTAAACATCAAAGCTGTGTGATGCATATTGGCCCCTATCTCCTTCCCCATCCTTGGAAACCAAACAGGGGATTGAGTGTGTAAGTTCAAAGAATAGCAGAAATACCAGTTTGCTTTAGCTCTGTTTTCAGGGGGTGCTGGGAGGGAAGGCTGGGCATGGATGTCTCATCCTCTTCCAGAAGTGGTATTTCCTCTTCAGTGTTTTGGAATTACAGCCCCGGGCCATATCCTCAGTCTGACCAAATAGAGACAGAAGACTTAAGAGAAACTGGTTTCTCTATACTCACTTTTTAATTTAATAATTCCTTTCTTATGTGCTTGTGGGTTTGTTTGATAGCTTTTTTGGTGTTTCAAATAGTAATAACTTCTTACCCCAGGACTTAGGACGTCAATAAAAACATTTTCGACCAGAAGAGTAAACACTGTTAAGATAAGAACATTGTTCACAAGCAGTTGAAGGGCAAACAGGGGAGACAGGATCAAAAGATCTTGTTGATCAGAACATGAATGCTTACAGGTCATGTCACGGTAACGACTCAGCCCTTCGTGATCCATGTTTGGTACTTCAAGAAAGGGAAGGAAGCTAGAAAGAAAATGAGCATGGTAGTTCTGTTTGCAACATAATGTATCCACACATCAAAAAATAGATAAGAAAACAGAATCATTTTTGAGTTTCCGAGTATTGAAATGTTGATGCTTTCTTTATCCAGATTAAAGATCCAGCCCATATTATGGCTGGCATTGGATCCAAGTCGGGATCACCTGGTGGGTTGTATATGAAATCACAGCTTCAGATCACTGGTGAGTTGTTGGCATTGTTTATCTTTTCCATGAAAAAATGTATAAGGAAAAATGTTTGGTTTTGTTCCAGTAATTAGAAAGTAATTATAATATCATGTTGCATTTCAGTAAGCTTTTAGTAGTACAAAGCCCATGAGAAATAGAACTGATGGTGTAACAGAATTATGACTTGGCAGAAATATTTAGGATTTTATCAGAATATGTTCTGAAATGGTACTTTTTTGTGTAAGGAATGAAGAAATAAGTAATTATTTTTGAATAGGATTAAGTCAGTTGTACAGAGCAGTAAGAGAGAACTGGGTACGTTCTCTTTGAAATGTACTGCTCGCTTTTGCTGACACCTGGCACAGCGGCGGATCGTAGCAATTTCACATAATTTTACGTCTCAAACGAAGTGAATTTGCACTATTCTTTAGTACATTCGATCTCTTTGTTAAATGTTTTCATGGCCACCATAGTAAAAGATTGTTTAATCAGTCTTGATGAGAATGTTACTGTAATTGAGGACCTGTGGATTGCATAGGAATGGATTTACGTGGTTTTGGTAGTGCCATACCAACAGAACAACTGCTAAAACTTTGCAGCTTTTTCTGCTCTCTGGCTGACAAGTTTTACAAGCTAAAGCTTGAAAATGGAAGATCTGTAGATATATGCACATCTATATTTAGAAGCATGGAGGCTAAACTTTGCAACCTCAGTGTGGGGATTTATGCAGACGTTGCACAAATGAAAAGGATTGTCATAAACAGATGGGAAAACTTCAGACAAAACAAAGGTCTGGAACTGCAGAAATTATACTGCCCCTAGCTGTCACATTGAGGACACAGGTGCATTTTTTCACAATGGACTTGGAGACTTAAGGAAAAATCTTGTCTGCACAGATTGATGTTGGAGATAAGAATTGAAGAGTTTTCAAAGGAGTTGCGCTTTCCCACAGCCAAGCGAGGCCTAGCTAAGGATTACATTAGTGACACCCAGCTGAGGTTTGCTCCATTAAAGGCACATAAAAAGTAATGTCTCATCTTTAGAATGAAAACTGTTATGATGTTCAGTTCTTGATTTCTTTCTTGTTCAGCCAGTGTGCAACACTTCCTTTTTGTGCAGACAGACTTTGCCTTCTCATAGAAAATTCTGTAAACTGCAGCCCCCATCTGTCTCACCCTTATCCATTCTGCTCTTCTCAGTTGGTTTCAAATGAACTTTCAGGTTGTCTGGGTAACTAAGAACCTCGAATGTAGGCACAGACTGCTGGTTTGTGCTGACTCAAATCAGATCTTGATGTCTTTGAGACAGCTAGTGGTTCTGAGGCATGAATTGCTACAGTATACAAGTACTGGAGGCATCAGGGGAAGGTAATTCATGGAGATCAATGCCAGCTAACTGAACTAATTTCAATGAGAGCTGGTACAGGGAGAGAGCACTTCCCGTGGGAGCAGTTTAGAGCAGTTTAAACTAAGCTACTTCTCTAAATCTCTAAAGGAGTATAGACTATAAAAGGAATCTAGGTAGATTAGCCATATGGGCTTGAATTAGTCATCTTTTTTTAATCATGTAGTGCAGCTTAAGTAGTGATGAAAATACAGGAGACCAAGCTGACATTTGTAGCAGCAGAGCAGGGTTTGTTGGCCAATTACAAGAGATCAGGTATTTGTTGTAAGTACTGTTTTGTAAGTTTAGTGTTGTCAGAGAATCCAAGAATGCTCCTCATCTATGAGCCAGATAAATGTTGGAGTAGTCACATGCAGCCTACATCAAGGCAGCACGCTCAGCGTTTGTCCAGGCAGGATTATTGAAGTTTATGTTGAATGTTTAAACAGTAAGAAATTCAAGGTTCTGTTGTCCTGATACTGATACTGATATAAGGAATATATTTACTAGCATGAGAAAAGCTCTAGAGCTTCAAGTCCCATCCAAGTTTTGCTGCAGAACAGTAGGTAGTTATTAGAACTCCAAATCAGCCTTCGGTTAGATTCTATGTATGTTTGCTTTGATGCAGAAAACTTAACGAAAGGTTCCTTCTCTTAAAAATCTCCTCATCACAGGCAGTGGCACTTGTCCAGGGTTCCTTAGTGAGGAAGAGGGATTGTGTTTGAAGCTTTATAACAAGCAAGTGTAATAAACACTAGGAATGATCCTGGCTGGGGACAGAGAGCAGGTTGGGGTAGCATGTAGATGGTATTTTATGCTTTCAACAGTGAAGTGCTGTTGGGGATCTTAAACTGATAATTATTAGTCACAGTGTCTGATTCTGTAGAAGAAGTACTGTTGAGTATTTTAGACTTTTGTGTGAGATATAACATTGTACAAAATAGTCTGAGATGCAAAATAGTTTGTTTTCCATATAATATGTTTTCTCTCTTAAGCGTTACTGTCAACCACCAATGACCTAATATTGGATACTGAAGTAGCCAGCTGAAAAATATTATTTGCTGTTGAAATATTTAGTCAGTTATAACTTTTCTCTTTCTTAACAGTTATTTCAGCAAAACTAAAAGAAAAAAATAAGTGGTTTGGACCTAGCCCTTATGTGGAAGTCTCAGTAGATGGACAGTCAAAGAAGACAGAAAAATGCAACAACACAAATAGTCCAAAGTGGAAGCAGCATCTTACAGTGTACGTTTGATGGTTTTGTTTCTAGTTTGAGTTAAATTAATGCTATGCAATTGACCATGGGTTTAAAAGTGGGTTGTCTTTTTATTTTAGACAAGGAATTCTGTGTTGCACGATACAGAGATTTGCATAATCTTTGAAGCCTGGTATACTACAGTCTGACATATATATGTATATGTAAAACAGTTGCTTTATATTCTGTAGAAAAGGCATAGTGCTTACAAGGAAATGTATTAATATATGTAATGTAAGAACTCACATTAACTCACATTACTTTCAAGAAGAAAATGAGTTGTTGGTGTTTACTTATGCGAGTGTTTCTGTTGTGAGATATAGAGGTATAAAGCACTGATATTAAAAAAAGATCTGCAGCTTCCATAACATCTGGTTTTCTTTTAAGAATGTCACATGGAATGCTGGAATAAACACAGAAGCAGTATACTAAGTGGAGCTGCTTATCCTGCAGGGATTGTTTGGCCATAAAGGTCTATAGTAATAAACTATAGATGTGAATGACCTACTGAGAAAACAAAGAATCATCTGTAATGCATTTCGCACAGTTGAAGTAATTAAATATACATAAGTGTTTGAACGTTCTTTACAGAAGAAGAAAATCAATACTAAAAGTCATTCTAAAATTCTTTTTAGTGATTAAAAAAAAAAACCTCACAGACACACACAAAAAAAGAAACAAACAACTGTGTTTGTATAATGTCAGCAACTAATCCTGAGATAAATTTGTTCCTGTCATAAGGCTTCTGAAAACTCAAGGGAACGTGTGGGGTTTGTGAATGTTTTGCCTCTAAAGGTGACTTTCAAGGAAAGAGTTTTGAGAGTTTATTTTCAGCTGTGATGGCGTCAGCTGTTTGTGGTGCTCTTCTTTCTGCTGTTGTCAGAATACTTCTACAAAGGAAAAAGAAGTCTCCCTAGGCTTTCAGGCTTTTCTTGTCACTGTGAGAGTTCCTTTATTCTGTAGGGTGATGTTGCTCATATATACCACCTGAGCTGTCATCTTCCTGTCAAATGCCCAGCCACATTTAGAAATTTACCAGTTAGCATGATTTGATTAAATTGTTTTGGAGATAGAGGGGAAAAAGTAACTAACTGCTCTATAAAAAAAAATAAAATGTTTTGCCGTGTGTTTCTTCTTCAGTAAGGGCTCTCCCAGTAGATAACTGCGGACAGTTTGGGAGTGGGGGCCCTCACAGCACAGGTAGTATTGTTGTGTGCATTCAGCTTCAGAGTGTGGCTCTGCTGGTGGCTTCTCTAGGAGCAGACCCTCACGGTCTCTGCCACCAGCAGACAAATGGAACTGTGTGCTGGGCAGAGATTCTGGCATCGTGGTTCAGTGACCATATCAGCCAAAGGAAACTTTTCTCATTGCCACAGTTTGTACTCTGCTTTTCTAATAATTTTTAAGTGACAGTTGATGTACATTGCTCAGTTCACCCAACAACAAGTGCCTTTACACTAGTGCTCAACTTCTTTTCAGAATTGTCACTCCTCTAAGTAAATTAACCTTTCGAGTCTGGAGCCATCAAACGTTAAAATCTGATGTCCTCCTGGGAAGTGCTGCCCTGGATGTTCATGAGACTTTGAAATCAAACAGTATGAAACGTAAGTACAAGTTTGAGTGCAGTGTGCAACTCTCTTGTGGGCCTTAAGTGTTCCTTTTGTTGTATTTCTGAGCATCCTCATTTTTCGGTTTGATCTTTGCTTTCTTTCACACAGTCTGCCATGGTGTCATTGGAGGCCTGTTGTTTTTCACTTTGCTTTTATGTGCAGGAGTGAAAGCATAATTAAAAGTCTGTTTCCTTTTATGTAGCCTAAAACCTGATACATTTCTGATGCTATATGAGAAATGTGTGAATTTTTTTGTGATTGTTCTAAGTAGTGTTACGCAGGTGTACGTTGTATTATTTCATGCATCTTAGAACTTCTAAGTGGAGCATCACATCCATTATCAAATTTGTGTTGCTACAGCATACAGCACTGATGTGCTCTCATACTTGTGCTCTGCCTTTTGCTTCCTGACTTCCAAATGTGGGCACTCAGAGTGCAGCTTGTTGATAGCAGAGTAATATGCTTTTCTTCTGACAGTGTCACTGTCCTGTTGATTGTAACTGAAAGTCAGTCTGTGTATTACTGGATACTGATTCAGGCATGCCTGTTTACAACCACATCTCACCAGAAAGACGTAATGTACCCAGAAAGTACCTTTGACTTAAGGATGTGATACAGAATCTTCACATTCAGAATGCAAAACTACATGTCACTAGATAAATGTGATAATGATGCACCTTTCTTTAGGCAGCAAAAAGCTTATGCTGTAGTTCTCCCTATTCTGTAGATATGATACATTTATTGGCACCTGGGAATGATCAGACAAACCACACAAAGCATGAGAAATTATGCAGAATGCAAGCTGAAGTTGGGTATATTTTTCTTGATTACTGTGGTTGTCTTCTTAAGCAAGATGTACTGTTTCATTTTGTAGTAAGATAAACCCCCTCTTTTTTCTTGTACTTTTTCAGTTGATCAGGTAGTGGTAACATTGCATCTTCTTGGTGACAGAGAGCCGGCAGAAGTGGTGGGAGATTTGTCTGTCTGTCTAGATGGGATGCAGGTAGATCCTGAGCTCCTGACCAATGGTGATGCCTCAAGTACAAGAAGTAAGTGGCTTTCAGTTTAAATGTATAGTCTATATTGCATTTGGTATACGAATTTATATATTTGTTTTTTACTTAATGCTTTGACACAGTGTTTCAGAAATGGTAATAAGTGGTTTATTTAAGTTGGTGTTTGTAGAAACCAGAGCTCTTATGCACTTCTATTTGAGGTGGAGTTATAATCAACAAGGATTATCAGCATTACTGTAATGTAAATAAGATTAGCACCTTAGTTTTCTGAACTTTGCTTACTTTATCTATCAATTTCGAGCTACCATTATGCCCTACCTTAACGAAAGCCTTTAACTTCCCTCAATTTTAATAAGACCATAAACAAAAAAGCAATATGACATGGATAAATGTAGTCTCATAATAATAAGTATTCTGGCTGGGAAACAGCCTTGTATTACATTTTCGTTAAATATCTCGAATGCTTACATAGATTTTGCTGGAGGGGGAGATCCACTCTTTTTTCTGCCTTGTTGGTATCTCCAGTCTCAGATAACAAGGATAATTTTTAACTGAAAGTTTTGAATAAATGTAAAATGTGTAGTTACATTAAATAAAAGTAAGGCATTTCAGTTCCTTTGATTGAGACAGACAAAGGAGCATTTCTGAGGGTGATATGCTGTGCAGACTAGATGGGAGATGAATTCTCCAGGATCAAACAGGCTCTCTGTGGTAGAAACCAGCTGACCGGTTAGTTGGCTTGTTCCAGAAAGGTGTTTTTGTTTTTTAAAAAACAATATGAAGTCAATTTCTGATTCCATTCAAACATAATTGTGTTAAAAAGATTTGTTGCGTGGTCTGATGGAGTATGACTTTATTGTTTTCTTTTTCTAAAGAAAACCCAAATATTGTGAGGCTCCTGGAGCCGGGCTGAGGTGTGTTGGTAGAAGCACCTGGTGAAAGTAGCAGATTTTCCTCAGGTGCAGTGCTTGGAAGAAGTAAAAGCGCAGATGGAAATCGTTTCCTTAAATTCACCTACTGAGAAAAACATGCTAGTAGGTAGAAAAAGTCACAGGGACAGCAGGACTGCACACAGTTTTGTGCTCTGGAGTACAAGCAGGTTTTAGAAAGTGGTGAGATGTCTCAAGCAGATGAGAAAAGAGAGAAACCTTGAAAAGATTGTGTGATGTGTTCTACAGTCAATGGGCACTGAAGTTGATGCGTTGTTGCCAGGGTAGCCTTTTAAAGTTAAGTTTCTGCAACTTCCTTGAACAGCACATCGTGGTAAGAGTTTACATCCTATTGTTTGGCTTACATCCATAGTTAGTTCCCATCAGAGCTGATAATTGATTTCCTTGTTAATGGCATTTGTTTAATTCAGTGGAATGAAGTATTTGTGCTATCTACGTGAGTGAGTGTTTCAGTGTTGCGTATTCAAGAATTGAAAGGGCTGGCACAAAAGGCAAATATTGGCAAGGCAGCTGAACAAGCAGTTGAAAAAGGTTTGCAAATCTTAGCTGAACTGCTATAATTCTTTTTGTAGAGCAGCCAGATATGGCCTTTGTGCTACTTTGTGTGTAGAGAAAGGGAATGGTCCAGGTCAGAGAGATCAGATCTCAAGCAAACCCCTGCAGCTGCTTGCTAGCCAGCCAGAGAGAGGATTTTAGAGTTGTTGTTGTCCTACCTGCTCTGCCTGCTCTCAGAACAGCAGGAGATGACTGCTTGGTGCTGCTAACGGAGTCAGAAGACAGTTACTGAACTGTGTGCCTTTGACAACATTCATGCAGTTGGATAAGGTGGTGTTACATCTTCCATAAGGTGAAAATGCTACTGCTTTTGCATTTTGTGGCAGCAGTACTTTAGGAAAATGTATACACATCCATAGGTGTGAAATGTGTATACAGTCTCAAAATAAGAGAGTAGATCAGCAGCATATGTACAGCCTCCTCATTTGAGAGAAATCTGGGCTTTAAACACTTCTGTGTTTTTGTGCTTGGAAGTGATTCCAAATGTTGCTCATGCTGCTGTTGTTCTTTTATTTCTGGTATTTAAGGTCCTACGCAGAATGATGGCTCCAAAGCAAGAAATGACACTCGGTGAGACTTTTTTCCCTTGTTTTTTGTGCTTAATGTTTGCATTTCTGAATGAGGAGCTGTATGTTTACAGTATTTTACAAACATTTTATAGTATGTTAAGATCTCAGCATATCCTTAAAAAGTATACTATTTTGCATTCAAATATTTAATTGTCTTTAAAAACAAGTTAAGTAAAACTGTATTTAACATAACTAGCAATAGAAAACATTTTCTGAAATTGAGCAAAACTGTATTGTACCAGCTCGATGTGGTTGTGAGAGCATTGGCTTTGAATTTAGGAACCTATTCTTTGCAGATTTTTCTTTGTTTATCTGCTTCATTTAAAATACTGTAAAACTAAGTGGCCTAAGAGTACTTTGGTGCTTTGGTTTGGCTGAGTCCACCAGCACATAGAGTTGGTACGTTTTATAAGTACTTACAGGTACTGAAGTGTGTTGTTATGAGGTGCGTGCATATCCTGTCTCTGTTGTGAGGACAGCACCTATGTTAAGAGTGCTAACCTCAGTGAGAACAGTAATGTCTTGGCTGCCACAGCAGCTTGCTTGGTGAACTTCTGCCTTAAAGAGGACTGAAATAAGCCTGATGTTGTATTGGCTTTCAGACATCAATATACATTCCTAATTCAAAAATTGTAAGCCTTTTTCCATGTGTTATTATTGTATTTGTAGCTCTTGTGAAAATGCTTGAGCTCAGCGTGGATTTTCACTGTCGTGTGCAAATTCTGTTCTGTTTCAGGGACCTGTGGTTGAATCTCTGAACTTGACTGTCCCCACTGTGAGGAACTAGTTCAGAGGCTATAGCAGCAATAGATGTCATTTTTCTCAATGTAAACTAGCAGGCTGCGATTTAGAGCTGGTCTAAAAGGGAGTTGTCTCTCTCCAAAGCATAGAGGATTTCTCTTTCTATTATGTTCTGAGTGCAGCTTCCGTTCTTGAGATAAGGGTGAAAATAAAAATCCCAAAATAAAAAAAATTCCCAGTGATAAAACAGATTGCATAAAAATAAATATGGCCTTTAAAGAAGCCCCACTGATGCATAAATGCCACACGTGTATTACACTTCTCTTTCACAGTGTGGAGGTATCAGAATTATATTTTGCTTTGTTAAGAGGATACCAAGAGATAACAGTTCCTGTGTTTTAAGATTGGTGTGGGATTATGTCCCATACTACTTAGTGGGTTAAAAGTGACCATACTTAACCTGCAGTGAGCACCAAGCCACTTTAATTAGTTTCCAGTACTACGAGTATGTTAAGTATTTTTACAATGCACAGCACCCTAAGATGAGATCTGGGATAACTGGGTTAAATTTTGCTGTTTTCTTACACGTAATACCTCACTTAGCTGAGTAGTGTAGAGTCTTCCCGTATAAGTTTTGTTTAGTTCTGATTTGTTTACTTCTGTTGCTCAGAAAAATGCTTCCCTGATTGGATGTGGAGTGGCTGTGTGTGTAAGAGTATAATAATAGTAATAAGAGCTGTGTGGTTTTTGTACCACCCAATAGGGCTTTTGGTGCTCCTGAAGGATCCATTTTGAGGATCATGTAAGTGATTTGGAACAAGTCTGGTAGCGCTTACTGCTGTGTGTATAATAATGTTTCATATGCACCTTCTATCTTAAAATACCTGATCTAAGAACTCAGAAATAAGAAGTCATACTTTTGACTGTAAAATTCAAACTATAGCCAGAAAAAGCTAGGCTGTAGTTCTTGTAAACTCCACATGCCTAATGATTTGTGCATGATTCCATAGTCATTTTCTTAAGGGTGGTTATAGCGTGGTATAGATAATACTGCGTACCACACCTGGCATAGAGGTGCATTTCAAATACACCTAGCATAGGTGCATTGTATCACTGATCTCGAGGTCAGATGTGTGGTTCTACTTGATCCCTTATGCCCTGTGTTTTAACTAGGTCTACCAGCTACTTGCTGTGCGTTTAAAAGAATGTAATTTGAGAGGCATTGGGCTGAAACTAAACCTGTGGTTTTGTTACTCATGGCCTCTGTATTTGAGCTGTCAGTCCAATAGATTGACTAAATGCTTCAGATGTAAAGATGTAGATAGTTTTAATTCTGCTCCGTGGGGGTACAAATGTTTCAGATTAATACGTTATGTTCAGGTTAATATGTTCAGGTATAACTGAACAGTACAGAATGAGTGAGGACAGCTTTTTCAAATTAAGTGCTTGAAAAGTTGAGAAGCCAATTATTAATGCATAGCTCCTCGTCAAAATTTTAATGGTTAGTCCTAAATTCTCTAGCAATATCCAGAACTGAGCTAGGGGGAAAATCTGTGTGCGTAGTTAATTCATCTAAATTTTTCAGCATTCTGCTTGTTCTGAGCACATGCTTCCCCTGTGGAGCCAGTGCATATGTGCTGTTCTCTGGTCTTAATCAGCTTCCCATCTCATTAGAGACTAGTGGCATTCATGGGAGGAAATAGCTGAGCAGCAAAATGCAGGAAGCCTGAAGGGCAGGTGTATTGAGTTGGGTAATGAAGGAGATTTCGACAACGGATGTTAGTACATCTGTTTCACTAGCTTTTCATCATCTGAGGTCTTGTATGCCTCAGGAGGTAAACTCTCAGTGTCTTTGTACAAATACATCGTTTTTTATAATTATCATGAATGTTAAAAATCTTATCTAGCTGTAACTATTACATTCTCATTTCTTTTATAAAGCTCGTCATCCATATGCTCTTAGTATAGCTCTCTTTTTTGTCTTTTTCTGCAAAGGACTAACTCGAATGGCCTTGAAAGCTCTGAAGATGCTGCTCCAAGTGAGAACAAAACTGTCAATGGCAGTGATTCTCCACTACTCACAAATGGAAGCTGCAAACCTTCTCGACCTCCCAGACCTTCTAGACCACCTCCACCCACACCTCGCAGACCCACATCAGTAGCTGGTACATATTCTGGGGCCAGACATTCATTTCAAGGCTATTGATAAGCTGTACAGTCTTAATATGAACATAATGATTTCTGATGAGTGTTTTTAACTCCTACATTTTTTCATGGTAAATTCTTGGATGTATAATTCTTATTTTAACAGTTTGCATTCATTGTCATTGTTCCTTTTATGAGTAATTTCTTGTTTCCATGACTGATAAGTGATGATTGTGGTGGTACTGCTAAATATATTGGAGCTGGTGCCAAAAGAACATAGTGAGGGCTACTGTTGCATTCAGTTAATTTTTATGAAACCTGTGAAAAAATCTTCTGAAAGACTTGCAGAACTGTCTCAATAGATAATACTGGGGTTTGAAGACCTTTTCTTTCTACAGTTCTGGTTAAATCCTGTGAAACAGCAGCACTTCAGACATTGATTGGATGGAAACAGATATGTTTTTTAGTTTATCTTGTAATTTAAAAACTGCAAAACTTTAAGACGATAGCATTTTCAGGCTAACTCCTCCACGTGCATACACTGCCATCTGTTTTGGTGATTTATCACAATTGATAAATACTGAGGCTGGATGAGAAGACTAGGCTACAGTAATTAATTTAAAAGATAAGTGGAGTATAGTTCAGTAATAAGACCTGACTTGTATGTAGTTCTTAATACTACCTACCAAATGGCCTGAAAAAAAACCTGAAAGCATTTAAAGAACACATGTATTCTCCCACATCCTTAATTTTTCCATGTTTTGTCAAATCTCTTCTTGAAAATGTTATGCTTGCTATCTCTTAAATTACTTCAAACAGTAAATGGGAAATCCTTGCAAGCACGTAGCTTTTTCTTTTTAATCATCTAGTGTTTACAGAATGAACACAAGTTACTTTGGTAAATAACATTTATTTTTACTATCAAAGTTGTGCAGTTGATAGCTTAAAGCATCTTTACAAAGTTGCTTTAACTAAGTTGTCTTTTTTTTAGTTTTCGTGTGAAGTAGAACACGTGGCTGTATGTGCTCACTTTGAACTGCCACCTTTTGTGCATGTGCTTTTGTGACTTATAACTTCTGAAATAGGCGACCAATAATGAGAGAAATACCAATTAAAGATTCTTTTCTTTTTCTCCTGTCTTCCGATATATCTCGCATCACAGGAAGTGTAAATGGTTCTCCATCCATATCCACAGAGAATGATGGGGCCAGTGCAGGATCACTAGCAGGTGCAGCTGCAAATACATCTTCAGAACCAAGCCCTGAAGGGGCAACAGCTGCAACAACAGCAACTCCTGCAACTGCTGCACTCACCACACCTCCAGTATCAAGACAAGTCCAGCCCGTAAATCCTCCAGCTCAGGCACTAACTACAGTCAGTCAAGGTCCTCTTCCACCTGGGTATGAGTTTAATGATTTTTTTCTGCTGACTTTTCTGTTTTCTTACAGTAAGGATACCAAAATACACGTAACAACTGTCTTTTGCTTCAGAACAGAAATTCCCACAATTTAAATGAAGGTTTTCTAAACTGTTTGACCTAGTTGACCTTCAAGCATAGTTTAATTCAGGAAAGGAATTAAATTTTAAGTAGTTTTGATGCTCGTCATAAACTGCAAAGTCTGTGAAATAGAGATTTTAAATAGTGAGACAACTTGCTGTCTTCAAGTTAGAATTAAGTCAAGTAGTAAGAAACTGGTATAAACAAACAGAAGGAAAGTTACTATTGCAGGGCATAATCTGTTGTATGTCTTTAAATTCTGGCATTTATACCTAGCACCCCCTGAGAGCAGTGTGGGCATGGTGTGATGTTTCATACCCACGTGGAATTTGTCAGATGATTGGTCTCTTGCCTCAAAGATCTCATTTTGATTCTTAACTTTTTCTTGGAAAAAATAAAAACATTTCTGTATTCTCTGAGTGAAGGGAAGCAAAAGCTTCCAATGTGAATGGTGGTAAATTACTACCTGCTTTAATTTGCCTGCAATTAAAGCAGAAGGTGGCAGAAGCTTGGATTACTGTGCTTACAGGATAACTGTAATAGCGATTTTGAAAATATCAGTTGTTGCTTTACC
Source organism: Callipepla californica brunnescens (assembly GCA_023055505.1). Classification (NCBI taxonomy): domain Eukaryota; kingdom Metazoa; phylum Chordata; class Aves; order Galliformes; family Odontophoridae; genus Callipepla; species Callipepla californica. The sequence goes on along the minus strand of JALIRH010000017.1, from coordinate 2,074,768 downwards.
ATTTTTTTCATTAGAAATAACAAATTACTATTTTTTTTTACTGTTTGACTCCATGTTATGTTTGATGCACATACAGGAGCAAGTCAGTATCCCATTCAGAAAATATAACTTCAGTGCCCTTATGATGAACTGTGTGATGAAATGTGCAACATTTGCTTAATTTAGAGATTTAAATTGAATGAGTGTTAATAAGGGGTTATGCTGTTACACTCCATGGATGATTCTGCTCAATGCATTACCAGTCTATTTGATATTGAATACAAAACATTGCTTCATCGCTTGCTAAGACAGCACGCGTGTGCATGAGTGTTAGCTTAAGTTATCAGAACAGGTGGTTATATGGAAAATTCAAAAAATAAGCAATTGTTGTTGTTCTAGTTGATGTAGAATTACTGCTATAACATGGCTATTGTACCACTGTATGTCACACAGCATTTTGGTGCATCTCACAAGCCAAGTGCTGTGAAGGCTTCAAGTGTTTTACTTAGATAAGCATTTTACAAAAGAGAAGCATTTCTCATCTGCGTACTGTATCCTTTATACTGTAGATGAATGGCTGGAGTAATTCCATCTTGAGATAGATAACCAGTGTCATTTTATTTTCAGGTGGGAGCAAAGAGTAGACCAGCATGGTCGGGTGTATTATGTAGATCATGTTGAAAAAAGAACAACGTGGGATCGGCCAGAGCCTCTTCCTCCAAGGTAAGCCATGCAGGGGCATCCGATTGCCTAGGATGTGCCTGGACTGGGTGTGTCTAAAACTGAATATCAATTTACTGTAGCTGGAAAGCACATTTGTAAATAGCAACATTAACAGGTACCAACAGTGTATCCAGTTTGTCTCCAAAGAGTTCTACAGTATGGAAAAGAGTTCAATGTCAGACATAATAAAACTGGAATTTTTTGGCAAAAGACTAAGCAGGTGATGTGTGGTGAAAAATGGGTGAACACAGTGGGCACCCTTGACTAGGAAAGATAATCAAAACCACAGAAAGGCATTTTGTGATTAAGGCAACTATTATCCTGAGCATGAATGCCCTTGGTTACCTATTTATCCTGATGTTTTGTTTACAGCCCTTTGATCTTGGCTCAGGATTCCCAGCTGTTAAATTACTATGCTCTTATAAAGAATCCTTAGTGCTCAGGTTTTTCCAGCTCTTCTAAGAGCCGGTGATGTTACACTTTGTGAAGGTGGTGTTCTCTTTTTCTTGTTTTTTTTCTTTCAGAATGGAAAAAAACAAAACAAAACTGTTCTATTGCCGTTCATTCATACTGAAGTAATTCGCGTGTTGTAGAGAATTACAAAGTAAAAGCACGTGGGACAGTAAAGAAAAGTAGATTTTATAGAGTAAATCAAGCTGGCATAGAGTGAAGGGAACCTCACTGTTCTATACTTTTTTTTTAATTCTGAGAAGGTTTGCTACTGTATTACTAAAACTTATTCAAAAGAATAGTGGTTTTATTCAGATCTGGTGATTAGAACCAGATGGTCTTTAAGGTCCCTTCCAAGCCAAGCCATTCTATAATTCTCTAATATTTTATAAATAGTATTGATGTTTAGGGACTGAAAATACTGGGGGGGTGGGAAAATCCCCTCTCTCCCCCCCAGCAAACGGGAATGTCTGCCACACTGAACTTGTGGAAAGAAGTTTGAAGAAATCTTGTATTCTACCACTCAACTGTCTGAGTTGTTGTCTTTTCTGAAGAAGCCTGCAGATTTACAGGTTGACTGGGGTAAATGTAGTATGAACAGTATGGTATTGACAGTGTTTTGTGTAGCACTTGAAAGGTAGATTTCAACCTTTCAGTGCTTAAAATGGAAGTTCATGGAATGAATCCGACTTGGGAAGAATATAGAAGGTATTACACTCAATTTTAGCTCTTTACATAGTTTTAGTGGAGAGTAAATAGTGAAAAACACGTCTATGAATGAGCCCACATCTTAAATCTGCTTTGCATATAAATGCTTCTGAGCCATTACAGTTGTCTGTTCTTGGGAGCTTGCACTTCTAATTTTGTTTGTAATTTTTTTTAAAGCTGGGAACGGCGAGTTGACAACATGGGGAGAATTTACTATGTTGACCACTTCACTAGAACAACAACATGGCAGAGACCAACGCTGGAGTCTGTCCGAAATTATGAGCAGTGGCAGCTTCAGCGCAGTCAGCTTCAAGGAGCTATGCAGCAGTTTAATCAGAGGTTTATATATGGGGTAAGAAATGCGGTGCTGACTTGTAAAAGCTGAGAGAAGCATCTCTTCCAAATTCTGAGCCCATTAGTCTCTCTTTTGCAGATTGAAACTATGGTTATATAATTGTTTTGAGCCTGTATGTGGATGACTACTTCCAGCAAAGGTTCCAGACTTTGTTACTTTAGGTTTACTATCTTTGAGTTTGTAGTATGGCATGAAGTAGTAGTTAGTAACCTTGGTCCATGTCCTTGCAGTGGCTGTAGACAGTGTGATGGTTTTTATTTGTCAGCTGAAAATACATGGTGTTCTTTGGTAAGTTTTATCTATGATCTTGGTTAAACTAGAGCTATTATATTTAATTGTGTCTTGCAATGGCTTGCCCAAAGTCTGGGAAGGAAGGCAGGCTCACAGGACATGTTTCTACTCTGGGTAAAATGAAATGACTGTATTGAAGGCAGAGCAATTGAAAATACACCTTCCAGAATTGTAAATGTGTTGTTTGCCTCTGAACAGTAGGAATACTATTCAGGTATGATACCTCTGGAGGAGACTTCAGGTAGCTAGTGCTACTAGCTTGTCAAAAACAGAGTAGGTTCTGAGGTGGTAGGAAGAGAGTACTGTATGCAGGAACGAAGTGGCTTGCTTTCTCATTGTTTTGGGTACCACTGTACTAATTTCACTGTGTAGGCAGGGGCACTTCACAAAGGATAATTATTTTCTTGGCTCAGCAGTTCATTAAGCATGCCAAGGGCTGTAAACTTAGCTAACAGAAGAGCTTAGTACCAGGAAATAAGCAAAGCCAAATAAAAGACCAATTTGTAATGAACCATATGCAGTCTTTGCATGCAGTTTCCACTTATTTTTTGACGAAAAAAAATGTTGGCTTCTTTAATTACATGTAAAATTAACAAAAATGTATATATACGTTAATAATTTTGGATGGCTATGTTAGAACATCTGGAAAGTAAATGGATGGTAGCTTGCCATTATTAATGCACCCTTTGTTTGTGTGACTTGCAGAACCAGGACTTTTCTTCCACTCAGAACAAAGAATTTGATCCTCTTGGCCCACTGCCGCCTGGATGGGGTAGGACTGATTTGAAATAGTGTTTTGTAATATAATGTAATTGGACATTAAAACATTAAAGATTTCTGCCAAGTTATTTTATCAGCTCTTCTAAGCTACTTTTGTTTAAATGAGAATCTAGATTCTTTTTTCTTTCAAAATTAAATCCAGTCAGGCATTCTGTTAAATTGTCAAGTCCTGACAAGGATGCACAATTCTGAGGTAGATTAGAAGCTACAAAGTATTCTGTTTTCTCTCAGTAATTATCATGTCATAATAGCTTCTTTCACACTGTCATCCAATTTTTCACCACTTTCATTAGGCAGGATTTACCTCCTCTCCCCTGGCCCTAGATGTTTATGGCTTTGAAAAGCTTTTACAGTGACAACTAATAAACATTCCTTGATTTGTCGCTCTCCCTGGAATAAGTTTGTTTGATTTTGTAGTTCACAGGATTTACAATTAATATGATTGTTTTGTGTGTATGTGTACAACAGTGTAAAACTTAATTCCTGCTGTGACTATGAAGCAGATATGAGAATTCAAGTTTCATGATACACAGGCGATGTTCTCAGGGTGGTTTGATTTGAAAGCAGGTGACTGCCTGTCAGAGTTAGAGTTAGGTTTTTGTTGTTTCTTTTTTATTTTTTTTTTTATTTTTTTTTAACATAACTATTTGGATTTTTGATCTCATGTGAAAGCAGTGGCATGCTGTAAAATCACTGTGCCCTCACTTCATTGCACTACATATGCAATATTTCAAAGCGTGTTTTTTAGGCTGATGTTGCCTGGGAAGCCACAAAACTGAATTTCCATGTTGATATGTCTATAGGAGCTACGCTGGCTGCAGAATTCAAGTGTCTCCTTCCAGACTTACCTTATGAAGTGGAGCTTTTTCCCTGTGATAGTTGAACTTTGGCCTTTTTTTTTTTTGTAATTTGCCTTTTACATTCTGCATGTCTCTTACCAATCCCTAAATAAAAATTGTGTGAAGAAATGTAGAATGATTCGAAAGACCAAATCCTGGCGTGTATCATAAGTGTTCTTCAGTCATGGACATATATTTATCTGAAAATCTTGGAAACCCCATTCCCTTTCAATTCCAGCCCACTACATGAGTGTGAAAGATTATACTGCTGTACACATACCTTTGTGCTTTACTGAATCTTTGCGTACCTCTCCAACCTCTTATGTCTTTGTTGACTGTATGGTTTGTAAGACGTGTAGCAAAAATCAAAGCAGCTGGGATTCACACGGAGAACGCTTATGTTTTTGCTTTCTTCCTGTTATTTTTTCCGATCGCTAAAAAATAATGTAGTAAAGGATCTCAATGTGGAGAGTCATCTTATCTGTGTTTTAATCCTTCTACGTTTTTAATTTGCAACAATACCTAAAAAAGGTTTTCAAAAAGTGCAAGCAGAAGGCCAGTGTATCTAATAATAGTGAATCTCTTGTGATTAGCTGTTTCCTTCCCAGAAATGTTTGTTATTACCGTGGTGCCCCAGCTCTTACTCTTACTCTTATGGGCTGCACAGTTGTAAATAGATGATCATTTCAGGGTGGTAATTGAGATGCTAAGAAATTATTCATGAATGTGTTTGTGAATAGACTAGTAAGGAGTAATGTCAGTGAAAGTGAGAAAATGTTGAATCAAAGGAGGTATGGAGGAACTTGAACGCAGGAGAACTGTGGCAGGCTCTGGTAATTGGATTGATTTATTTTATTTAATGTGGTCTCAACGATATGGTAACTAGGTATTTAAATTTGTTTTCCTTCTGTATATTTTTAGAAAAGAGAACTGACAGCAATGGCAGAGTGTATTTTGTCAATCACAACACGCGTATCACACAGTGGGAAGATCCCAGGAGTCAGGGGTAAGAAATCAGTTACAGCTTCTTGTAAATCTGAAATGAAAATGTGACAAAGTAATGAGTGAGGATTAGGTGATACTGCTTACGGCTCAAACAGAGGCTGTCACAGAAACATAGAATGGCTCAGATTGAAAAGGACCTCAAAGACTATCAAGATTCAACTCCACAGCCATGGGCACGGTCACCAACCACTAGAGCAGGCTGCCTGGAGTCACATCCAGCCTTGCCTTGAACACCTCCAAGGATGGGGTACCCACAGTTCCTCTGGGCAACCTGCTTCAGTGAGTCCCCACCCTCTGAGTGAAAAATCTCCTCCCAATATCTAACCCAAATCTCCCCTGTCCCAGTTCAAAACCATTCCCCCCATCCTGTTGCCATCAACTCATGTCCCATATGCAGTTCTCAGATGGTGAATATACCAGCTGAAATGGAGTTTGTCAGAAATATCACAGAATAATAGTAGAGTTATCAGGAAAATCTTGGTCAGCAACAGTGAGTTAATTCCCTAGAACAGCTCCTACTATTTTTATGTATTGTACATATATCTGTATCACTGTGGGACACAGAAGGATTTCTTTCATCCCATGAACTAGAAGATTCTGAGTCAAAACTGGATTGTAAGAGAGAGAGAGAAAATACAAACTCCAGGAACTGCAGCACTTCCATCTTACCATTTTTTAAATAGTTTTTTTTTTAAACTGTGACAAAAGTAAAACAGAACTTGAGGCACTACCACAAGTAACTGATTACTGCATTAGTGTTTATTTTGGATCCTGTTACTTTGTGCCTTGAAAGTAGGAAGTGGAGTCAGGAAGTGAAGAGTGAAGGATGTCCCATCCTAGATTTTCTGTGTGAGATGAAAATTTCCACCATGTGAAGCAACGTCACCTATCCCCTACAGAAAAGAGTTAAGAGGAAGAGAAGTGGAGGGGCTGATAGCCAGACATGATGACCTTTCCCTGTCAGGCACGTCTGCAGCAGCTGACTGAATGGAAAATGCTGTTTGTCTAATTATCACCACCCAAATTTATAGCTGGAAAAACGGTCCTACTGTGTCTTTCTATGGAGGAAGATCTCTCTGGGAACATTTTGGTGGAGTGATACTACTCAAGTTTTCCAAGTATATCAAAAGTATGCTTAAACCAATATCAAACTTGAGCTGGAAGTTGTCAAAAAATTATACAAGTTCACTGATTATATTTATTTTGTTGATGTTCTTTTATTTTTGTCATTCCCAAACTCTTTAGGCTTTTGGCTACTGTGACTATTTGTGAGATAACAAAAGCTACTTATTAAGGCAGTGTCAGTTTCAGAGTAAAAATGTAACAGATGACAGTCTCTGTTTGCCCTTATTCTAGATAATGCAACTGAAGGAGCTAATAATTCATTTAAACAATCATTGTGGTCTCAGAGCTGACATGAAAATTTGGGAGAAGGCACAATAAGTGTTGAATGGAAAGTTTCTCAATCTGCACTTCGAGATCCACTGAAATTTTTACTGTCTCGAGTCATTGATCAGTTACCTTGGTTGTATTAAGTTATCATGTTTTTTCTTGCACTTACAGTCAGTTAAATGAGAAACCCTTACCTGAGGGCTGGGAAATGAGATTTACTGTGGATGGCATTCCATATTTTGTGGATCACAATAGAAGAACCACTACGTATATAGATCCCCGCACGGGCAAGTCCGCTCTGTAAGTGCTTTTTAAACTACTACAAAGCTTTTAAACGTTAAGTTTTACAACCATCATTTTAAAAAGCTGATTTTCTTTTTCTTTTGTTTGCCAGGAGTTTTTGTCTGCAAACTTTTTATTTTATTTTATTTTATTTTAGTCCAATGATAAGTATCCCTGAAAATGAGTGTTTTGAACTCTTCAGAATTCCCCCTGCCAGCAAGTAGATATGATATGAGGTTCATTAATATTTCTAATGATGAGTTCCCTTTCTTCCATTTACTAGTCTTTCTTTTTATAAACACATTCTTTCATTCTTCGCATTTTAGGAGATAAAGTGGAGTTAAAACCAGAACTTAACTGCAAACTGAAATTAACTAGATAATGAATTACATCCCATTTTTATTCTTATAATTCTTTTAATACAGTTAGTAGGAAGATACTGTAGAAAAAGTGCTGCCTGTACACTTCACAACTCACAGAGATTTTTATTTCAAAAACAAAAGAAAAAGTTCTCAAATGAAAAGAATATCCAGGCAGAATGCCAGCTAAACTGCGTAGCTACGTAGCCAATGAATTTAGAGACTTCCTTAAATTACAAAAACACTTTTGAAGCTCTTTTTTCTCCCATTGGTTCCAGAGACAATGGACCCCACATAGCTTATGTGCGTGACTTCAAGGCAAAGGTCCATTATTTCCGATTCTGGTGTCAGGTACGCATTTCTTTATGGGGAACATTTGTTTGCTTTTTTGTCTTCTGCTGACTTGCTGTAAATGAGCCACATATTCAGTGTTCTACAAATAAAATTGATCAAAACAAATTAATCAAGCTACTCTAAGTGAGTGTAGGAAGGCGAAAGTAAGCACCAGACTTGTATAAACTGATGTTAGCAGGAGGAAAGCTTTAAAATTTGTTAAAGAAAGCTTACATTTATTTACAGTTGTTTTTACAAACTGCTTGATTTAAGAATGCAGTTTTCCTTGTGTGGTTAATAAGTGAATGTATGAAAGCATGGTATTATAAAATACAGTTAATACGCAGTGTAGTTTCAGCAGAAGTGCTTCTGAAAGAAAGTGGAAGATGTTTGACACAGAATGTGTATGTCTAAGCATGGAAGGATATGCTGTGTTATGGATTGGCACGTCCTTATGTAATAGCAATTGCAATGTTATTCTTGGTCCTTTAAACGCTGCAAATACCAGAGGATTATGTAAGCTGGTACCTTGAAAGATGTCTTAATTTTAAGTGTTCCAGTTTCCAAAAGTCAATGAATTAGAGTTCGAAAAAGCGGAGTGGAGCCTAATTTTTCACTTGGCACAGAATAACCTAAATTCTTAGGTGTTTTTTTTGTTTTGTTTTTGTTTTTTTTTTTAATTAAATGTTGGGCTGGAAGGCCTTTCACGCTTAGACTATCTGTTTGGTCTTAATGTTTTCTAATATTCTAGAAGAGTAGAATGTTTGAAGCTGTTCAGACAGGATCAGGAGGTCTGTACACCTTCCTCTAGATCTCAATACTGGAAGCAGTTGCTGGGGGAGTAAATCAAAATGAAAGTGTCTTCATCGCTGACTGCTTTATGAGGATTAGTGAAATCTATGTTTTCCTCTGAGAACAATGTATATAGCAAACTACAGTTACCACAGAATTAGAAACATGAAGTGATTGTGTATCTCACCTCTGAAAAATGTCATTTCAGCAACTGGCAATGCCACAACACATAAAGATCACAGTGAGCAGAAAAACATTATTTGAAGACTCATTTCAGCAGGTATTGTACATTTTGTACTAGGCATGGGAAGTTGAATTGAAGAAATCATTTATCTATGCGTCATTCTAAATAATCTTAATAAAATTTTAATAGATGATAATAAAAACTAATAGTTAGGATACAGTTAAGATACAGGCATGCTTATATATCTAGAGATCATACAAAAATGTGAAATTCTGTCTCCATGTGATTAATGTCACTGCTTCATGGACAAAGTGAATTTTATTTATTTGTTGCACAGAGTTCTTTAAAAATCTGTTGAATTTGTACTGGGGAGAGTGCAGTGACAGAGCAGCTCCCCGCGCTCTGGAAGTTAGCATGCTCTGCTGAATTGCCACGCTTATTACATAAGCACAGTTTTGTACCAAAATAAATTAAGCTGAACTTTGTTTTGGTGTTACTGATCTCTAAGTGAGTAATGAAGTGGTTGAACGAAATCAAAGATTATTAATTGTATTTAAATTACTAGTAGCAGAGTTTCTCAGTGTTTAGAGACCTAACCCACATTTAAAATTTGTTTCTGCACAGTATGTGTAAGTGCTTTGGAACCCTCCTTTTACTTTTTTCATGTTAATTGTGGCAGTCACTCACTTCCATTGCTCGCTGAATAGAAGATGAGAGCTGTTTTTCAGTCTAACAAGATAGAAACAAATTTGAAAGTGCAGAAACAGTGTGAGATTCCTCTTGGTCAAATACTAAAGGGGGCTGGTAGCAGACAAAGCAAGTCCTGGAACTGAAAGTTGACTCCCAATTTCTTTCTGAAATTGCACTTTGTCATTTTATAGTAATTGTAATAAAATTATATTATTACTAGAAAGAATCACGAGAGAGATAATTATAACAATGCAAATGACAACAAACCTTGGTATGCTTAAGAAAATACAGTGCTTGATCAGGAATTTAGATGACATAATCATTAAGGTCTGAATTCTTTAGTTAATCATTCCTAGTTATCTGTGTTGGAGATACAAAGTTTACTGTAATGGTAACTACAGACTAGTACAGGATTGAAAATAATTTTTTATCCAAATTCTACATGTGTCACTGCAAACAATTTTGATTCTAATTTTTTTTTTTTTTTTTTTTTGAGATCTTACTGACGTCTTCATTGCTTCTAACTTGGGTACCACTCAAGTTCCCTTTGGTTTTATAAAGTCCTGAATTTACATACTTTGGCCCCCTGTTATTTTTTGTCTGTTTTTTTTTTTTTTTTAATAAGTACCCACACACATACTGTTGACCTAAGCATGAGTCTTTAATTTGCAAATTATTATTTTTCTTGTTAATCTCTGGAAATATGTTTGCCACCGACCCCTCAAATGTGACAGATGTTCCATATGGAGGTACTGCTTCATGTACTTGTGATTCATTAAATGCTATTTGATATAGCGAGTAATAGTATGCCCAGCCAATGTTTATAGCTGTTTTCATCACATAAATTGATTGTTTTTCTTTTACTAAGATAATGAGCTTCAGCCCTCAGGATCTACGGAGACGCTTATGGGTTATTTTCCCTGGTGAAGAAGGCTTAGATTATGGAGGTGTTGCAAGGTAAACTGAACTAAAATGGCAAATAACGTTTTTTCCTGCAAGTTTTTGTGAAGACTTCTCTAAAATAAACCGTTGAACTGCAGTGCTTTCAGAATATTAGCAAAGCTTGTTCCTAATCTTCCCTTAGAATATCACTGCATGTCTTAAAACTGTTTAAAATTATTTAGAGTTCACTCTAGAAATTGCTTTAATCTGTCTCAAGAGATGCACAGTTTCATGACTTCGTCATGACAATTGATAACGACAGTAGAGGTTTACTGATAATGAACAGAAATCTTCATGAATGTGATGAGAAGAGCCTAAATTAATTAGCATTGCCTAAAAAATTGCAGTTTAAACTCGTTGTAGCATTTTAATTGCCTCTTTACAATGAGGCGTCATTTTCCAAACCACTGACAGTTGGGTAACATAAACCTTGCTTACTAAATCATCATTTTTGTTAGTCTCAGTTTGGTTTAGCCATACTTTCTGGAAAAGGAGTCAGCTTGACTACTTGTGTTAGCAAGTTTCTAGGTCAGCTTTCAGCTTATCATTTAGCTCAGATCATCTGTAATCTTTTGAAATGTACTTTTTGTTGCTTGTGATTTCAGGGAATGGTTCTTTCTGTTGTCACACGAAGTTTTGAACCCAATGTATTGCCTGTTTGAATATGCTGGAAAAGATAACTACTGCTTACAGATAAACCCAGCCTCCTACATTAATCCAGACCATCTGAAATACTTCCGTTTTATTGGAAGATTCATTGCCATGGTAAGTTCAAAAACAGAAAAGTTATCTCCTGGAAATTTTCTTTCAAATAAATATTTTACCATCAAATGAATAGTTAAGCAGTTCATCTTTGAGCTTAAATTTTTATGAGACGTTTGGAATAACTGCATGAGTATAAATGAAGTATATGAGCAGTTGTAATATTCTGAGTTGCTGTAGAACTTTAGCTGTTTGATTTCATTGGTACACAGTACAGAATGTTGTCATATCAAGTACTCAGTCATCTTTTGCATTATTTTGTCTGTTTTCATGTTCTTCAGGCGTTGTTCCATGGAAAATTCATTGACACTGGTTTCTCTCTGCCGTTCTATAAACGTATCTTAAACAAGCCAGTAGGACTCAAGGATTTAGAATCTGTTGACCCAGAGTTTTACAACTCTCTCATCTGGGTAAAGTGAGTTTGACTTGATTTTGTTATTGAAATGGCAATTAAATGTTTATTTTTCCCTTATGCTAAAAAGGAAGTGTACATTTGATTACTGAAAAAAATAAACAAACCACCAGTGGACAGTAGGGTATGTCACTGACAGAGTAGTAATGGAATTTTTACCAGCATTTTAGATTCACAAATAATCAGATAATGGAAAACTTTGTTGCATTTTTAGTTGACTGAATATTCTACACAGCATCTTGCATTCCATTTTTACTATTTAGTAAATCTAGCTCTACATCATCCAGATGAGGTTGTCTTGCATGCTGTTACAAATAACATGAGTGAATTCCACTGAAACTGGAAATCAGCAAAAGAAATCAGCAAAAAACCTCTCAGCAATGCTTTAAAATAGCTGGTTTAGTTAGAAAGCAGTTAAGTGCTTCCAGTAACTTGCAGTCAGCAAATGTAGCTTATTATTTACTGTCACATAATTCTTATGTCAGTCATACATGCAATTTTGACTACAAGGTTAATGTCAAAGATTTGAAGTTGATTCTCATATGTTTTCTGTCTGTCGTTGCTTTTGTGCTCCAAGGTGAGTGATTTAAGATCATTTGTACATCTAGCCTTCCATGTATGCACTGTCAATCATTTGTATGCTCTACATTCATACTCCTTTTAAGTCCTCCTTTGCGGATTCCTCTCCAGAGAGTAGAAAGGATCTGGAGTTTACAGAGCTGAACTTTTTTGGAACTGTCATACAAATACTACTTAGACATAATGTTAAAAAGATTTACTTGTAAGGCACTGTAATTTGGTACTAATTTTAAAATAGCAAGATTCCAGGGTTATTATGCACCATTTGTTCTAATAACAGTGGTGATTTTCTTTTCCTGACAGTTAAAAGCAGGAATCAGGGGCTGAGGAGTAGAAGGGATAAATAGTTAATTAAAATGTCTGGTTTATTGCCCTGGAAAAAAAGGCAATGAGGGAAATACAACCTATGTATCAGTAACAATATCTGTAGTGATAGAGAAGTCTTCTGTTCTGGAGTCCATGAAAGCTTTGCACCGTTAGGATAAACACCAAAGAATATGAGGATTTTGGAGAACCTTCAGAAGGCGAAGCAGTGTGCACTGAGCTCTGAATACAGCTAATACAGTGTAACCTGCTTACCAGCACTGCTGAAGATGTGATCCTCTAAGGAAATGACTGTAAAAGTGCCGTAGAGAAATCATGCCTGGCAGGGAGGATATTGTTTTATTAATCTCCAAAAAAGCAAATGTTGCAAGTTCCCAGGGAGCTTTGCAGTAATGTTCAGTCACTCTGTATTCTGCCTCTTAGGGTTCGTTTCTCTCATTCCCACTGTTTCAGAAAGTCCACAGAGTTCCTTTGTTTGAAAAGATGTTGAGAGTTCATGCATGTAGTGAGGCCCCTCTGCTCAAGCTGGGTCAGTTAGAGCAAGTGTCTTTCATTTAAAAGGACAAAGTAATTTGATTTTGTCATCCATCAGCTCTCCTGAGGTTTCATGCAGCAGCATGCATTTTGGGGAGATCAAATTCAGAAGCACCTCTGCACTGCAGCACTAAATATGTCACGATGATGTTTTCAGTGTTGATGTCTGTGTTTATGTTTCAGGATAATTGTCTTAGTTTTGCTTTTCACATTGAGGGAAAATGTTCATTGTGTGGTGGTTTCACACCAGTTGTCAACAGAACACCACCACATTGTACTGCCCCTCCGCTTCCTCAGAGGAAGAGGGGGAGAGAAAATGTGGTTGGAAAATAAGTGAATGAAATGCTCACAGGTTGAGATAAGGACAGTTTAAAGGAAAACGAGGAAAAAGAAAAACATCAAGCGAAGGTCATACAAGGAGAGAAAACAATTATCGTCTGCTTATCATAGAATGGCTTGGACTGGAAGGGACTTTAAAGTCCATCTGGTTCCAGCTCCACTGCTACCGGCAGGTTTGGAAGCCACTAGGTCAGCCACCTCCAGATCAGTTTGCCCAGGATGCCATCCAGCTTGGTCTTGGACACCTCCAGGGGTGGGGGATCCCCAGCTTCTCTTGGTAGTGAGCAGTGTTTGGCCACACCTTAGAAAGCAGGGCCTCAGTACGTGTGGTGGCTGTTCCCCTTTCCCAGCTGCTGTTGCTGTGTGTGGCATCCTGTAGTGTGCGATATCAGTGTAGATCAGTGCCCTGGTGATGTCCCTTCTCCCTCTTGCCCACGCCCAGCCTTGTTGGCTCAGAGGCTGCAGAGTTGATGCTGTGCCAGTACTTCTCAGCAGTAGCCAAAAATGAGTGTGATGCCGGTGCTGCTCTAGCAGCAAGTGCAGAGCACAGCACCATGTGGCTGCTGTGGGGACAGCAACCTTGTCCCTGCCTGCCCCAGTACAGCTTCTCTGTGTTACGTGCTTCTGTAAAGCAATGATGCACATATCAACATAAAAATTGCAATGTTGCACTTTTTATTCTGGCTACTAAACTGCATAAGCAGAACAGAAATCTGAGCAATGTTTGCTGGGTGATGGTTCTTCTTATTTAGCAGTTTCTGATGAGAATACTCCTCTTGAGCAGCAGTGTGTTCTTTTGTTAACTCAGGAGCTTGAGATTTTTTAGATAAGTTTACAGGATAGTCCCATAAATGTCATCTTCAGCGAGTTGAAGATCATTCATTAAGCAATCTTTTGCTTCTTCTCTGCTATTATCTGACAATGCAGCAGGTAATGAAACATGCAACAGTGTCACTACTTGAAAGGTTTTAGCATTAGACATTCCCCATGTAGTCAGTGGGTAATTTATCAGCCCAGTGACAGATGAATTTCAGGGTGCTGTGCACTTATGTACATCAGTGAGGTGAAGTCTGTAGATCTTGCAAAACCACAGTTATTGTGTAACATTTCCTTAACTTGATTATTGAACTCTAAACATTTTAAGAAAAAAAGTCCTTAAGATTCTTTGTATTCATCTTTTCTACTGTGTGCACAGTCTGGACCTGGTTATTTATAAGTACATTTTTTTTCTTTGCAGAGAAAATGATATCGAAGAATGTGGCTTAGAAATGTTTTTCTCAGTTGATAAAGAAATTCTAGGTGAAATCAAAAGCCATGATTTGAAGCCAAATGGTAGCAACATTCTAGTGACAGAAGAAAACAAAGAAGAGTATATTAGGTAAGACTAAATGTAGATGTTCACATACTCTGACCACTACCATTTCACTGAATTCAATCAAGAAAATACTGTCGAACTACATAATGTGAAGCATTATTGAAACTGTCTGTGAATATTTGCTGATGTTGGCAAAACGGGGCAATTGTTCAGGTTCCATGTTTGAAAGAAAAATACTGATGGGAATATTTTTTAAACAGTGACTTTTCCCAAAAGATTACATTTGGTAGAAGCTCCACTTTTTTTTTTCTTTTTCCAGAGCTAATTAAGTTTAGCAGAACATCATGGCAACAAATGTGAGCGCCAGGTACTCCACCGTGTCATTGCATGCATTTCTTATTGAAGTTCTGGCTTCGTAGGCTGCTTGTATTCTGTGCAGCCATTTATGTTGCTGTGGTGCTTTTTTTTAGCCAAAGAACGATTTTGGATGCTTTTGTGGTCAACCTGAGTTTTCGAAGATGCATCATTTGGATACTAGTTTCCATGTGAACTGCCCTTATTGTGCTGTTATGGCATTTGTAACAGGACAGCATTATGAAAGGTGTAATGAGTTGTACCGTCATAAATGAAGAATTATGCTCTGGCAGTACCACAGTGTTCTAAAGCAAGGAAAGGAGCGTAAGAGTGAGTAAAGAAGAAAACATGAACAGTGAAGTGCCTTGTCTCAAAATATCCCTTTCTTATCTTGAAATATCCTCAGTGAGCAGCAGTATGCAAGCTCTCCTTTAAGATGTGAATTTCAACATCATCTTACATAGAGGATTTGCTCAAAACAAACAAACCAAAAAAAAACAAAACAAAACCAAGAAACCACTGCACACGTGGCAGGCATGAAATACATTGAATCAGTAGAATTTTCCTTTTTCTTGCGATCTGTTCTGTGAAAGCTGTTTTGTGGGGAAGGTGTGAGGGATGAGGGAGTAGAACTTGTTTTCATCACAGGGCCTCTGAAAACACTGCACAGGAACGGTAACATTTGCAGAAGGAACATGCTGGCATTTTGCAGTTCTTCAGAATCCTAATTGGGAAAGAGAGTATGGAGTGTCTGCAGAAAACCGTTCTCTTCTAGCTCTGAGGAACCCAGGGAGAGCTCAGATGCCAGTTTGAGTAATAGCATTTTCTCATTCTCGGGGTCCTTTGTTACATTCCCCAGGAGTTTCAGCATAATATCTGCTTCTCCCTGGGTTCAGGTTCTTTGGGTCTCCTGCCTGCTTTTCACCCTTTTATTAATGGAGAGTGAAGTTTCTGCCCCAGAGCAAAGTTTCATGATTAGCAGAAGCAAATCTGGAACTTTCCAAATGGACATAGTTGTTTCTTGGTAAGCTGGCAGTGCTGCATATCTTCCCCAGTACCTCTTGACCTAGATTTTACCTTGCCGTGATTTAGTGACTGAGATTTCTGGAAAGAATATTACTTGAATAGAGCTCTACTTTTTTTTTTTTTTTCCTCTCCAAATTCCTAGGCACTGCTGTGCTCTCATTAATATCATCGGTGAGTAGATGCTGCCCCCTGTTTGGGCCTAAAATGTTTTCCATAGCGGAGCAGATGGAAACACACAGGGTTTTTGACTTAAAATTGTGTGCCCGGAGTGAAGGCTGCAAATATGTTATACAGACACAACTTTCTAGACTTGCCATAATTTTTCTTACTATAGCTTACAGTTAATTTCAAAATGAGCTAATGGAGAGGAGCTTGGGTCAGCATAGCCTATTTTTAATTACTGTTCTGTATCCTCTCATGCAGGCTAGTGGCAGAATGGAGACTTTCCCGAGGTGTTGAGGAACAGACACAAGCTTTTTTTGAAGGCTTCAATGAGATTCTGCCCCAGCAGTATCTGCAGTATTTCGATGCTAAGGAACTGGAGGTAAAGGGTTCTTTGACTATTGCCAGATCCAGGTTGCTACACAGAGTACTGAAATTTCAGCCATTGTCTGAAGAGCAGAGTGCATTAAGGCTGACAGTTCTGTTTCAGAATGTGTGAGGGAAGCTGTATGGAGCAGTATTTGGATAGTGTGTTTTTCTTCACTTTCGTCTTTGCAACCAACTTAAACATTTCTAACACTAAGATTCTGCCAGCGTAGATTTTTTTACTAATTGCTTTTTGTAATCCTTGACAATGTGAATTGTGTATGTTTAAGGAATGAGTAATTTGGGAGAAAGAGAGATAAAGTCAAATCTGCAAAGGATGATCGTATTATAGAGTGGGCCAGGTTTTAGCTGCTTTTCATCTCTCAAAATGATACTCTGAAGCAAAACATCACGTTTCTAGCACGTGATTGTATGGCTGGGCAGTGGCAAAGTATATGTCTCCAGCTTGAATGTCTGAATGCAAGCATTTTCATGAATGGGTTTTCTGTTTTGTGTCCTCTCCAAATTTTCTTCCTGAGCAGTTGTTGTTATTTCCCACGGAAGTTTTAAACAAAGCTTAAATTTAAAAATGAGTATATACTGTCTGTGCAGGTGCTTGGAAGTGCCATAGAATTTGAGTACAGTAGGGTTGCTGTAGAAGCACGCTGGTAGCTTGTAGCTTCGTGTTTAATTGTCCTTTTTCTCTCCTGAAGGTGCTTCTGTGTGGAATGCAAGAAATTGATTTGAATGACTGGCAGAGGCATACCATCTACCGGCATTACACCAGAACCAGCAGACAGATACTGTGGTTCTGGCAGGTCTGTAGACTTCTTTGTTCCTCAGAACAGACCAACAGCTTAGTGAGCAACAGCCAAACTACTCAGCAGATTTTGTAATGTGTAAATATAAATGGTTACTGCTAATTCAGCTCTTGTAGGGGTGATGGTGAAGTGAAAATAGGAATATTAAATTTTGCATCAGTACTGATGTCAGTTTTTTGTTGTTTCAGTTTGTGAAAGAAATAGATAATGAGAAGAGAATGAGACTTCTACAGTTCGTTACCGGAACATGCAGATTACCAGTGGGAGGATTTGCTGACCTCATGGGTAAGAAGCCTTCTTAAATGCATTTTATGCTTACATTAATGCATTTTTTCTTATAAGGAGCAAGCAATATGATTAAGGATATTTTTAATGAGTTTATATTGGATGCTTTTTTCTAAGTCTTGCATATGCTAGGGCTATGGCAGAAGAAGGGATGGAGGGAATGTTAACAAAAACCTGGCATCTGTGACATGATACGTGGCCTGGGTGTGGTCCTGGGCAGCCTGCTATGGGCTTCTCTGCTTGGTCAGGGTGGTAGGACTAGGTAAACTCCAGAGATTCCTTCCAGTACCAAACCAATTATGTGATTCTGTGGTTAAGTTTCTTTCATATTTATGCATTTCACTCCCTTTCATATTTATGCATTTCACTCCATGGGTACTTTTGATTTCTTCAGAGAGATATAGTGAAAGACAGACACCTTTGTTCTCTGTGAGTAATTATTAAGACAATAAGACAATTTTTCTCTTCAAGCCTTTCACACTCAGTTGTTGAGTCTTGCCTACTGGTACACGTAGGCAGCTGGACCTAAGGCTTCATTATTTGACTTTTTTACAGGGAGCAATGGACCCCAAAAATTTTGTGTTGAGAAAGTTGGGAAGGAAAACTGGTTACCTAGAAGTCACACCTGGTAAGTACATAGGAATGAAATTCTACTATGGCTCTGTCTTTATTGATGACAATCTACTTGGAGATCTTACTAAGCGGGTCGTATACATAAGCGGTCGAGATTGTGTGAAAGCAAAACCCCATGTAATGAACAGTACTTTCTAAAGAGTTGGGATTGAGAGAGAGAAAGTGAGTCTTCTTACAAAGGACACTGCCACTTCTGGGAAATTACTGTTGTTCAAGTGCTTGTGCTATCACTGTCACTCTCAAAGATAAGTGTAGGTCAGAGGGTATAAATCCAGTTATCCCTTTGAACAGGAAAGTTCACATCCCTGTATTCCTAATGGATTTTGTGGTGGTTTCAATTATTCCTCAACACTTAAGTTTTTTCTTTATTTTCAGTTTCAATCGCTTGGACCTTCCACCCTATAAGAGTTATGAGCAGTTGAAGGAAAAGCTGTTATTTGCAATTGAAGAAACAGAAGGCTTTGGGCAGGAATAGCTGTGATTTGCACCTTGAAGAACGTGAACGATGTATGTTCATCACTTCTTCTGCTTGTTGCACACTTCATTGTAAAGTAGACTTGACTTGGATTTATTTAACAATACTAGTGTGTAAGTAAAAGGATGTTATCCTGGGGTTTTATCCATGTGAACTCTGGATTTCTACTGAGCACTTTCAGAAATCAAAAGAGCAATCAGATATGGCTACAAAGGAATCATGACCCAAGTAGAGATTGAATACAGCTTTGGGCTCTGCTTTGTTTGACCTGTCATTATTTAGAATGTGTCCTTAATGACTGACAGATTTTTTAAAATAGTTTTGTCTTTCCTTTTTAGTAGCATATTTTGCTACTGATGCACTGGGAAGTTCATTAGTAGCTGCAATGCTGCAGCAGCATCATAACCTCTTTCCAGCAGTGTTCTTAGAGCCAACTTGTAACCCTCCTCTGCCTACTGTGAGCAAATCCATCACTCTTTCTAAGCTATTTTTCTAACTCAAGTGTGGCTGGACTGTTTTTCCTTGCCTGGAGTCTGCTCACATGCCAGTGGGACTCAGACTGCTGTTCAGGGGATGTCAATCTGTGGCACAAATTCAGGGCATAGCTTTGCTTTGTTTTTCTCATAGCCATGTTAATTTCAGCAAAAAAAAAAAAGACGACTGCCCAAAGCTGCTGGAACATTTGCTTGTGCCCTCCGAAGAGTTCTGATCTTTTTCTGTGTAATACCTAACTCTTAAAACTGTTAACACTGTGGTTCTCCTCTTGTTTTGCAAAAGACAAGACCGCCTGGGATTGCACTGATTCCATTTAGATTCCTGTTTGCAGACTGATGTTTCTTGTTGGAAGCCTGAATGGACACTATACTCAGTGTTATTCTTCCATGTTGCAGTCAGTTTTCTCTGAAGACTTGATTGGTTTCTCAGGAAGAGGTACAAAATGACTGGATTTTAAAGATGATAATACTTACCATTGTTGGTGATGAACTGATAACGCGATATTGGCTAAGACTCAGAGGACTTGAAAGTTCATGCATGGATTCCAGACTTGACCTATTGGAGCATCAGAAAATAGTTCTATACAGATGAGAACAAGTTTTTGGGGAAGGTTTCTATGCTGGGTCCCCCTAAGCTGCTTACATAGCTCGTAACTTTTGTGACAAGTCCTTACTGGATCAGTAACATCTTTTACTTCTTTTTAGAATCTGTTAATATTCAGTTCTCTTCTGGTTTATATTTTCTTGCTCCTTTAGTCTGAATGCACTTTTCAGGAATGGTCAGCTCTTTCCTTAGCAGAAGGGAGGTAAGTACACTTCTGTGAGTCCAGCTGTTAGCCGCAGTGAGAGATGTGACACTTGATGTAGCACAAATTGAAGCATAACTGAAGCTCCCAGGTTGGGGCAGCAGCTGTTTTGAAGAGACTTCTGTGTGCTGGAGCTGGAACGGGACAATGGGAAACTAAAACGGAACTTCCAGTCTTGAACAGAGTATTTCCTTCCTGCCGTCCCTTCTGTCTAAACTACAAGAGGGAGAAATGGATTCAGGCCTAGTGAGAACCAAGACGTGACAGTTTAAACTGGCTTCAGGAGTTGTGCAAGTCCGAGTGATACATGCTGAAGTGGAAAGAAGAGTGAGAAGACCTTAGAGGGAAATGCCTCTTTTTGTCATGCATCTTCTAACAAGAGCAGTGAGAAAGAGTTTCTGATGAGACATGGATTCTCCTCTTTTCCCTTTTCCCTGAGGGTGAAAGCTCACCTTGCTTCACAGTTTTATGAGGAGGAAAATCTGCTGATTTCAAAACATCAGATGGGTATTTTACCATATACAGCTCACGAGGAGAAGAAAAAAGCCTTATCAATATTCTGTTTCTGTTAATTCTTACCATGAAATCTAGTTATCTAACATCTTTACAAGAGGGATTGAATTAAACAAGGTAATTCAAGATTAAGCTACAGAAAATAGTTTGTGTTCTGCCTAATGCTTTATGATTGATGTAGGGAGCCTAGAAACGTTGTTAATGTATAAATATCACCCAAAAGGCTTTCAGCCCTATATTTTTAAAATAAAGAATAGTTATAATTGAAATAGCCTTAGCCCTAGTTCTATAGGGTGTGGCTGTTGAATATTTTTATGGTTGACATGTTTAGTTCAGGAAAAAGGTGAACGCCTGTATATATTTTTTTGCAGTCCGGGATTCCACTTTCTCCATTTTTTCCTTCTTTAATTTAAGTGGCATGTTTGTGTCTTTCCTGCTGTATTGGGATGGGGGAAAGGGGGCTGGATATCCCAAGCACCAGATGTGATTTTAAAATACTGTAAACACTCAGCCGGGGAAAAAAAAAGTCTGTGAAACATTGTATTTGGCCAAAAATTCATGTAAATCTCCCAGTGTGCTGAATTGGCAATGTTTCCGATGTCTGAAGTGAAGTTTACTTGGACATTTTCTTTTGTAAGCTAACAAGTCTGTTAATTTTTCTATAGCGTGTCATGTAGAAATGAAAGGTTGTTAATGTGAACCACTGGTGCACTTTTCTGTTGTTCATGGGGATGTGGTGGAAACGTCACGTGGGAAACCCCACGGTGCCTGACATCCCCAGTGAGATAGGGCTGTGAGCGGAGATGAAGGAACCTGGCTCCCTCTGCTTCCCTGCTTGAGCAGCCTGAGCTGCACCCATACCGTATAAAAAATATAAATATTCCTGTGTAGCTGCCAATTCATCCTAATTTTCAAGCATTCAAATGACTTTTGTTTAGAATTGATGCCTTATGACGGAGTCAGGAGAAACTGAATGAAACGCTGAGCTGCCGACCCGGGAATTATCAGCGCCTTACTGCTCCAGGCAGCTCGGGAGATGTTTGTGTATGAAACTGTGCAGGAAACGCATCACGACTCCATGCGGATTATTTTGGGACGCATTTGCTCCAGTTCTCCAAGTAAAGCAAAACAGAAGCCTGTTAAATCTTTCGTTCGCATTATTATTATGTGCTACACTGAGGTTGAAATTTCAGCTCCATGTCCTACAGGGATGTCCAGCCCCCTCTTCTCGCGGTGTCTTTACTTTTCTACAAGAATCACTGTCTGTGTACGTGTGCTCTCGTGGAATAGTACCGTAACTGGGATCAGCAGCACTGGATTGTAAAATACTGTACTGAAATTCCTTGTGGAAATGTCCTTGTATTGTAATTTCAAATACTCAGGTAACTGTAACAGTATCTCAGTAAGTCAAATACTTTTATAAAACTACTCCGAGAGATGGCAGTCCTGTTGTTATTCCTCTCTCGGCAACCAGCGGTGTGGGGACGAATTCTTTCCGTGCTCGTGGGAGCTGACGTGCCCGCTGTGTGTGTCGGTGCCCGCTGTGTGTGTCGGTGCCCGCTGTGTGTGTCGGTGCCCGCTGTGTGTGTCGGTGCCCGCTGTGTGTGTCGGTGCCCGGCGCGGCCGGGTGGGGGGAGCTGTGCCGCGTGCAGGCCGGGGCGCGACGCCGGGCACTGCAGCGATCCCCAGCTCCGTGCTCAGAGCCGGACACCGAGTGCGGGCAGGCAAGGAAGGGACGGGGCGGGAGGGCGACGGAAGGGGGAGAAGCGCCGCGGCCACGGCGCCGTCCAGGAGCGCGGCGGCCCCGCCCCGGGCCGCCCTTAGCAACGGGGCGCCGCGGGCGGTTGCTAGGGGCGGGCAGGAAGTGCTTCCCGCCGGCGGAGAGCGCTTCCGGGGCGGCGCGGCATGGCGGCGGCGGGCGGTGAGTGAGCGGGAGGGCCGCGCTCCGTGCCGGGAGCGGGCTCGGTGCCGGGAGCGGGCCCGGGGCTCCGAGGGCTCCCGGGGACGGAGCCGGGAGCGCGGCCCGGGGCGGTTTCCGTGCGGCTCCCCCTCCTCCGCGCCGCGTTGGGAGCTCTGTCGCGGTGCGCCGGTGCCGCCGCCGTTCCTGTGCGCGCCGAGGCGCTGCCGGCGCTCGCTCGCTCTCGTCCTGCGTTATGTGCGGTGGAGATGCCGGCGGGGGAGCGCAGGGCTGCGGCAGGGAGGAAGTTCTGCCTTCGGCGCCGCGCTGCGGAGCCTCGCTCACGGCCCCGACGCGGAGAGGGCGCGGCGGTTCACGGCGGGGCCCGATCCTGCGCCAGGGGAACGGCCGCGCCGTCCCCGTGCGGTGTCCGGCGGCGGAGCCGCAGCCCGCCCCGTGCTGTGCCGCGGGAAGACGTCCCTTCCTTTTGTGTGCCCGGTAGCGCCCAGGCGCGGTTAGCGATCATCAGCGCGTGCTGTGCTGCCCGGCTGGGTTTTTGCCTTCTCCTACCGGCGTGCTCCCGACACGCAGGGCGGTTTCTGCAGTCGCTGCGGGGGAAGGGGGACAGCTCGCTCAGAGCAGGAGGTGCGAGCGTCAAGCTCTGAATACAGCCCTGGTGGTGCTGACTTCAGGTCAGTGCAGCCGACACTTAAAACGCTGAGCTGAGGCTGACCCCAGGGTGCAGCTCTGGAGCCTTTCTGGAGTGGGGATGCTTTTTCTTGCTTTTTTTGGTTGGGCTGCACCGATATCAGCAGAACGAGCAGCCTCCGTGCAGAATGCAGAGGCAGTGTGCTGTGTGCTGTGACATCCCTGAGCTTCTGGCAGAGGCTGCTGGGGAAAGTGGAGGGCCAGGTAGGCCGCTGGCAGCCTGCACAAGAGCTCTTGGTGCTGTTTGCGTGCCCAAAACAGAAGTGGGGAATCTGAGGAGGGCATTTTCTGTTTTCGTCGTGCACGTCTCCGTTCCCTTTCCTGATTTGTTTTTGTTTGTTGGTGTTTCAGGTGTCTGACTGAGGACTACCCGTAGGAATTGGGACCAAGAAAACCCCAGGTGAGGAATGAAGCAGCATACCTTCATGCTTTGTTTGCTTGAGGGAGTGGGCGTGAACAAAGGTTTGTAAAGGTGTGCTTCATCTGCATTTCCCTTACCAGGACAACTCAGGGCTGAAGTTTTCTGTGATTGTTTGCTGCTTGGAAATGGCTGCCTTAGTAGACTGGAGGGAGGGAGAGGGAGATTTTAGAAGTGCAAGCAGTCGGGGGCACCTCCCATTTCTGCCTGCTTTGTTGGTGTGGTTCTAAGTCTTTGGGTCCCCACTGAGGATCAGTGAGCCTTCACAGCCCTGTGTCTATTCCAGCTGTGTGCAGATTGTGAATTTAATCAGAATTAACTTAACCAAAAGTCTGTTGGATGTATTTATTGTAGTTAGTGGTTGAATCCCCAAACCTGACATGGAAGAAGAAGCGCTAGATGCTAAGATGGAAGCCAGAACTTCTTTCTCCCAGGAGGCAGGCTAGGTCAGGTCCACCTGGGAGCCTCCTCTTCTTCGCGCTGACCTCAGCAGATCCCTCAGCGTGCCGTTGTGTGCTGCATGTCCCAGCCCCCAAAAATTCCCTTGTTGGCTTGCTCGTGGCAGCCAGATGTCTGATGATACCTCCAATTAAGTTTCTTTCTTGTGACTCTTCTGTTGCAGAATATTGAGGAACGGAGTCTGAGCGGCTTAGAAATTGAGCTGGGACTCAGGAGAGCTGTGCATAGCTGCCTCCCACGCTTCCTGTGTGAGCACTGCAAGGTACGTACGCTGTACTGTAACCGTGTGCTCGAGCAGTGTTGTAGGAGCACAGCTCGTGCCACTGTCTTCAAGAGATCCACTTTCTGCGTGCTTTATTTCATCAGTTGGTGTTGTCCGACATCTAACAGCAAAGCCACGAATACATACTCAAGGAATGTGAAAGTTCACAACATTAATTTTTAATATTATTAATTATCTTGTCATTAATTATTAATAAAACAGTTGTCATGAATGCGAGATCAACCTTAGGGATAAGTTTATTCTTGTCTATTGAAGCTTTTCCCTTGTTTTATGTCCATTTTGTTTATCTTCCCTTTACCTGCAAGTGGACCACTGCTCAATTCTGAGGTGTCTCTTCCTAGGCAGGCAGTAAAAGACAGCAGAAATGCAAGTGTCGTGTGCCTCTTTGTTATTGGGTCAGTAGACCAAGGATATCTTCAGAATACCTCACTAAGTTGGCCTGTAAATTTTTCCTAGCAGGATGTAACACCAGAGTGCATGATAGAAATGCTGACTCTTTTTTCCCTCTTGTGGAAAGCAGCTTCCCTGCGAGCAGTAGAGCAGCGAGCTGCCTGCACGATGGCTGCTGAGCTGCATTTCTCCCCACCTGAGATCCCTGAGCCCACGCTGATGGAGAATGTGCTGCACTACGGACTCTTCTTTGGAGCTATTTTCCAGCTTATCTGTGTGTTAGCCATAATCCTGCCAGTCTCAAAGGCCCACAAGATGGTAAGTAGTGCTCTCTGAGACTGATACAAATGCACAGAAAATAGGATGGCAGGGAACGTTTTGTAGCCGTTGCCTACGGTAGGCTGCCCGGCATTGATGACAGTGCCATAGTTTGTTCTGTCCTTCCATCTGTGTGCGTGCAGAAGGTCTTTAGGTCCAAGCTCTTTTTATCATCCTGCTGCCCTATGAACTGCCAGGCAGAGTCCCTCTTTGCAGGGAGTGCTCTGCAGGAAATGACTTCACACTCCATTTTGCACGGGAGTTTTGGAAACAAGATGCAGGTGGAGTTTCTAGTATCCCCTAATGTCAGGAGAGCAGATTCCATACTGGCACCCAAACCTGCCCAGGCAGGCGACCTGAGCTCACAAACGGAGCTGTCAGCCAATTGTTAAAAAGTTCCCTGACTGTTTCTGAATTGATTCTTGTAGGACTCAGACAGTTTTGAGTCTCAGACGTGGGAGACAGTGAAGAAATCAAAGGCAAGTGCTGCGCAGATAAGTAAGAAACCCAAGAAGGAAAGCAAAAAGAAACGATAAAGGCTTGACCAGTAAGCCACAAAGGATGGAAGAATCACCTGTAATGCTTCCTCAGAGATGGCACCACAGGCAACCGCCTGTATCATCTGGTTTTCTGGCATTGCCGTGCTTTCCTTGTGACACAGCCACAGTCATGCTTCTCCTTCTGCCTGACTAGGGGCTGAATGACTCGTTGCTAAATCCTGGATTTCATTTTTGGGGAGGGAGGTGGGATTGTGCTCTGTTTGCAGTTGGTTCCTAACAGCTTGATACCTGTTTCAAAATGTTTATTAGCTGAACTTATAGTATGTGTTTGGTAATTACCAGTATCCCACATCTTTTGTTTTCTGTTAAAATACATACTAAATACAACCAAAATACCTTTGTTTCAAATAAAACAAAAGTAACTTTTTAAAGATGATGTTGCCTCTTTCAGTAGCTGGTCAGATGTCCCTTGCCTGGGCTGGCAATTGCAGGGTGATGAACTCGTCAGCTTCACGTCTCTGCTTTTAAATTCAGCTGCTTTTCCCATCTATCATTGTTGGTCTTCGCAACTCGTGGCCTTTCAGCCGAACTGTGACTGCTAGTGAAAGACAGTGAGCACCACTGTGCTCTACAAGGACTGATAGGAAAGAAAAGGAGAGGAAGCAGCCCAGGAGGAAGGTGTCCCTGCACCGAGCCCCCTTGAGCTTGTCTCTCTTCCCTGATGGTTCTTCCAGCCTTCCGATGTACTGATGGTTGCTGGGGAGCCCAGCTGCACCTGAGCAGCCGTGGCCTGCACATCAGCCTAGCCTTGAGCCACAAGGAGCTCAAGTGTGGGTGGGATGGTGCGCAGAGCAGTGCTGAGAGGGCAGCAGGAGGGCTGCAGGTGAACACGACTCAGGCCCTGAGCTCAGCACCGAGATGGGAAGGCACCGAGCTGTGCTGTGCTGCTTCAGCTCCAACGGCGTTAGCACCAGTGCCGCGTGTTTGGTGACAGTGCTGTGAGTGCACATTCCTGAGCCAGCAGCAACAGCTTCCCCACCCTTCTACCCACAGCTCCAGGAGCCTGTCCCTTATACCATGACCACCTGGTGTATGGGCAGACTTGCTGAGGTCGTGTTCTGCTGCGCTGCCAGGTCTCTGCTGGAGTGGATAAATGATACTGGGTTCAGCCACAGGCATCCCACTGCTAACTGTCGCCCAGCTGAGCACTGTGCCGCTGTTCACAGCCTTCTGTGTCTGGCAGTACTGCCACTTTTCACCCTGCCTCACAGCACGCTAATTTAGCTGGTATTCCATCAGCTTGCTCGTGATGCTGTTGTTGGAGAGAGTGCTGAAAGCCTTATTGAGGTGGAGTGAAACAAAATTCAGTGGTGTTTCCTCACCCAGCAAACTGGTCACCCCACTGTGAAAGGCTGTCACTTTGGTATGGAGTGGTTTCCCCTTTCCTCCCAGTCTCCCTCTTTTCCTTAACAAGTTTTGAGATGACTCCTGTGAGAAGGTGCTCCCTAACTCCCCAAAGACTGATGAGACAGACTGGTTTCCCTGCAAACGTCTGGGGGGTCGGCCTCTTCTCTGATGCAACTGTGATAAGACAAGAAGGAATGGCTTAAAGTTGCACCAGGGGGGGAATTTGGACTGGATGTTATGAAATACCACTTCTCCAAAAGAGTGGTCAGGCACTGGAATGGGCTGTCCAGGGAGGAGGTGGAGTCACCGACCCTGGAGGTGTCCATGGAATGTTTGGGCACTGTGTTGAGGAACACGGTTTTCTGAGAACTATTGGTGATGGGTGGATGGTTGGACAGAATGATCTTGTAGGTCTTTTCCAACCTCAGTGATTCTATGACGAAATGCTGTTCTCTTCTTAAAGGCAGAAGTGACATTTGCTTTTGAATTGTGAGAACAGCTTCCCTACAGTAAAGACAACTGCAAATCATCCAGACACAAAGGTGCTACTCCCTCTTGATTTATCTGTTAGGCCAGGTGTGTTGGGTGGGCATAAATCAAACTGAAAAGCGTGTCGATAAGAAAGCAGGATGGGCATCCTGTTGTCCCAACAAGACAACCAAACAGGTGTCTCTCTTCAGGAATAATGAGGAGCTCTCCCCCTTCAAGGTTTGAAAATTTACAGCAAAAATGACCCTTAGGTTTAATTCCCTTGATAACGAGAGTTTGGAATGTGATGAATATGCATGTGCTATGCCTTTAAATATGTATTCATTTCTCTTCAGTGTGCGTGTTTGGTGGAGAGATCCCCCATGCACCCAGCGCTGCAATAAAGGGAATACCTGCTTGACATATTGCAGTGCTGTGTCACGTTACTATGTCGGATTTCCCGGCACCAATTGTTGAGGCAGCCAGGAGCCTCTCTGCTCCACTGCCGGACCCGCCGAGAGGGGGACTCCCCGGGCGCCCACCGGCAGCTTGTCCGCAGGGGAACTGCAGCTCTCAGACGGGAGACAGGGATAGGGAATCAGGCCCCGGCACGGCAGCGCGCAGGAAGGACACGTACAGTTTAGGGTACAAAAAGAGGAAACGTCTGGATTATAGTTTCTTTCTGTATAGGAATTGCGCTCGCCATCATCACTGTCTGTGTAACTGTTAAAACCCCCGCCCCGTGCCGCTGCCGGTCCGTGCCGTGCCGCTCCGTTCCGTGTCGTTCCCGCGGCGATGCCGTTCCCGCCCCGAAGCACCGCAGCCGCCCGAGCCCGTTTCGGGACCGAGCGCTTCCGGTCCAGGGCCGTGCCCGGCCGCTGATTGGTGGAGCCGGCGGCGCGTGCGCGGCACGGCCGGAAGTGAGCGTTGAGGCGGCGGTCGGCCATGGTGCGCGGTGCTGCAGAGTGCTGCTCAACTGACGGCGCTCGGGGCGGGGAGGGGGAGAGGGCGGAGGCGGGGAGGGGGGGGTGAGGAGAGGAGAGGGGAGGGGAGGGGGCCTCTTTTGTTTGGAGGGGGCCGCTGCTGCCGGGGGAGCGGGCGGTCTTTCGGGGGCAGGGGCCGCTCCGCCGGGCTGAGGCGGTTCCGGGGCGGTTCCGGGCTCACGCGGCAGCAGCCGGGCGCCGAGGTGTGCTCGGGGCGGCCGGCACCGCCCTCAGCCGCCCGGGACGTGGCCGCTCCCGCTGTCCGTTGTGTCACGCGGCCTGTGGCTGAGATGAAGGTTGGGGTTGGAAGGAGCCCCGAGGAGCATCGACTTCCCACCCCCCTGCCACAGGCGGGGCCGCCGGCCTCCAGGTCTGGTACGCGGTGAGCTTGCCCAGGGCCCCATCCAACCTGGTCTTGAGCACCTCCAGGGATGGATGGAGCATCCTGAGCCTCTCTGGGCAGCCTGTGCCAGCACCTCACCGCTCTCCCTGTGACAAACTTCCCCCTGGAATGCACAGTGAAGGAACGATAGCAGGAAACGGACCGGAAAGGTTGGGTAGAGAAAGGAGTACTGAAGTACGCTGTGCATAGGGAACGGTGCAGGCAGCATCTGCTTGCATCATCTTTGTGCACCTTGGCTTGCAGTCACGTTGTTGTGAAGCTTTAGTTGCAGGCAAGCGGCAGCTCTGATCTTCTGATTTGTGCTTTCTGTTGTTGCAGGCTGAGGTAGAAGAAACGCTGAAGCGAATTCAGAGCCAAAAAGGAGTGCAAGGAATCATTGTTGTTAACTCTGAAGGTACTGTCAGTCTGTATTTTGAGATGGTAGCTTACTGGGAACTGGTGGTTGCACTACTTGCAGTTAGCGTCTCTCTTTAGCAAAGATTTCCCTGTAGTTAAGCCCAGCTTTTTAGAAGTGTGTGATTACCAGTTTAAACCAGATGTTTCCTAGAAATAATCCTTAGAAAAAGGACAAATATTCCCACTCTCCCCCTGAAATACCTGTCTGTGTTTTTGTTGCCCTGTTTATACATCTCAAGTGACAAAGCAAAAGTCAGACACTGATTCAGGATACTTTTCGCCCTGACCTGGAAGTCTGGGACGAAGCGCATCATACACCCCCTGTGATCCCAGCAGAGACAGTCAGAGACCTGCTCCTCCATCTGAACTGCCACAAGTCCATGGGGCCAGATGGGATCCACCCAAGGGTGCTGAGGGAGTTGGCAGAGGTGATTGCCAAGCCGCTTTCTGCCATCTATCAGCATTCCTGGTCATCTGGAGAGGTCCCGCAAGATTGGAGGCTTGCCGATGTGACTCCCATCTACAAGAAAGACCGTAAGGAAGATCCGGGGAACTACAGGCCTGTCAGCCTGACCTCGGTATCAGGGAAAGTTATGGAGCAATTGATCTTGAGGGAGATCACACGGCACGTGCATGGCAATCAGGGGATCAGACCCAGCCAGCACGGGTTCACAAAGGGCAGGTCGTGCTTGTCCAACCTCATCTCCTTCTACGACTGGGTGACCAGACTGGTAGATGAGGGAAAGGCTGTTGATGTAGTCTACCTGGACTTCAGCAAAGCCTTTGACACGGTCTCCCACAGTATTCTCCTGGGGAAACTGGCAGCCCATGGTGTGGACAGGTTCACTCTTCTCTGGGTTGAGAATTGGCTAGAGGGCCGTGCCCAGCGGGTAGTGGTTAATGGAGTCAAGTCCAGCTGGCGTCCTGTCACGAGTGGTGTCCCCCAAGGGTCGGTATTGGGGCCCGTCTTCTTTAATATCTTTATTGGTGAACTGGATGAGGGGATCGAGTGTACCCTCAGTAGTTTTGCAGATGACACCAAGTTGGGAGGATGTGTTGATCTGCCTGAGGGTAGGGAGGCCCTTCAGCGGGATCTGGATAGGCTAGACAGTTGGGCTGAGGTCAATGGGATGAGGTTCAATAAGGCCAAGTGCCGGGTCCTGCACTTTGGCCACAATAACCCCATGCAATGCTATAGGCTTGGGGCAGAATGGCTTGAGGAGTGTGTAGAGGAAAAGGACCTGGGGTGTTGGTTGATGCTCGGCTCAACATGAGCCGGCAGTGTGCCCAGGTGGCCAAGAAGGCCAATGGCATCCTGGCCTGTATTAGGAATAGTGTGGCCAGCAGGAGCAGGGAGGTGATCATCCCCCTGTACTCAGCTCTGGTGCGGCCGCACCTCGAGTACTGTGTTCAGTTTTGGGCCCCTCACTACAAGAGAGACATCGAGGCCCTGGAGCGTGTTCAGAGAAGGGCAACAAAACTGGTGAGGGGTCTGGAGCACAGGTCTTACGAGGAGCAGCTGAGGGAGCTGGGATTGTTTAGCCTGGAGAAAAGGAGGCTTAGAGGAGACCTCATCGCACTCTACCACTTCCTGAAGGGAGGCTGTGGTGAGGAGGGGGTCGGCCTCTTCTCCCAGGTAACTAATGACAGGACGAGAGGGAATGGCCACAAGTTGCACCGGGGAAGATTTAGATTAGATCTGAGGAAAAATTTTTTTCTCTGAAAGAGTGGTCAGGCACTGGAATGGCCTGCCTAGGGAGGGGGTTGAGGCACCGTCCCTAGCGCTGTTCAAGAAGCGTTTAGATGAGGTGCTGAGGGATTTGATTTAGTAGCCTGGTGGGTAGGGATGGTGGTGTGAGGATGGTTGGACTAGATGATCTTGTAGGTCCTTTCCAACCTAATGTATCTGTGATTCATAATCTGTGATTCTAGTAGAGGTTAAGTGGTTATTCTCACCTGCCTCTGTGGTTCCTGAACTTAACTTTTCTGTCTTATTTCTGTTGACACTTTTGTTTTTTAAGCCTTAAGACGGGCACTCCTAATCCCATCCCCCTGCTGTAGCCCTAACACATTCTCGGGTTTAGTGGTCACTGCAGTTGGACGTGGTGGTACAAAGAGGGACTCTGTTCTGAGGTTGTGTTACTGACCCTTGCTGTCCCAATGGTGGCTTCTTGCAGGTGTGCCCATCAAAACCACTATGGACAACACCACTGCTGTTCACTATGCAGGCCTAATGCGCAGCTTTGTCATGATGGCAAGGAGTGCTGTGCAAGACATGGATCCCCAAAATGACCTCACATTCCTGCGCATCCGCTGCAAGAAAAATGAAATCATGGTTGCTCCAGGTAAGAGGAAGTAGGTGGAAAGCAGACCTCAGAGCATCCAGCACATAATTCTCTCTCTCGTGAGGTCTGTCGAACGTGCCTCTTGTTTGTTTGGAGACACTGTGAGCCTGAGAAAGAAGTTCTGCCTGCTGCTTTTGTTCGTGTTGTCTACTGTCTTCTTTTCCAAAGACTTTGTCCCTTGTCCCTGTCTTCATTTGGAGACGTTTAAGCTGAGTTTGCTTTTTCGTGCTGTTATGTGCAAAATCACTTTCCTCGTTTCATTTTCATCAGAGTAGAAAGAATTAATTAGCACTTGAGAGCATGTTGCAGTCCCTCATGCTTTGTGTTTTTTGATATGAAATCCAGGAAGTCAGAAAGAAAGATGTTTTGAGAGCAGTTTCACTTAGCTGAGAGCTGAAGTGATAAACCGGTGTAATGCATCTGAAATGGGATAGTTGCATTGGAAGGAACCAGCAGAGTTCTTCAAGTCCAACTGCCTGACAGCTTGAGGGCCAACCAGGAGTTAAAGTGCATTATTAAGGGTGCTGTCCAAATGTCTCTTAAACACTGACCAGTCTGGGGTATCAGCAACCTTGCTAGGAAGTCTGTTGCAGTGTTTCACCGCCCTCAAGGTAAAGACAGCTTTCTTAATATCTCGTCTAGCCCACCCCCGGCACAACGCTGGAGCATTCCCATGCATCCCGTCCTTGGTTCCCAGGAGCAGATCCCAGCAGCTCCCTGCACTCCCCCTCCTCAGGAGCTGCAGTGTGCAGTGGGGCTGCCTCTCGGCCTCCAGACTGAGCAGCCCGGATGCCCTCAGGCTTTCCTCTGAGCACACACCTCCCAGCCCTGCTGCCTTCTCTGCGTCCTCCTCGGGACGCTTGCAGGGACCTTAATGTCCTTTTCATGTTGTGGAGCCGAACTGCACGCAGTGCTCAAGTTGAGGCTGCACCAGTGCTGAATTTCATGGAAGAATCACCTCTTTTGAGCAGCTGGTCATGCTTTCTGTAATGCACCCCAAAATGCATTGTGCCTCTTGGCTCCCAGGGCACGCTGCTGGTTCCTGCTCAGCCTGCTGCCCCCAATGCCCCCAGTCCCTTCCTGCGGAGCTGCTCCTTCCGCAGTGCAGAGCTCAGCATTTCCCTTTGCTGAACTTGATGCCCCTGATGATTCCCCAATGTTCCCATCAATCCAGATCCTGAAACAAAGGCCTGTCGTCCCACCAGGGGATCAGCAGCAGCTCTCAGATCAGTGCCACCATCTTGCCAAGGATGCATGCCTGCATCCAGTTAGTTGATAGAAATGTTGGACAGGACTGGCCTTAGAGCTGAGCTCCAGAGAACGCGGCTGGTAACGGTACACAGCCAGATGTGGCCCCATTTACCCCTCGAGCTCTACCATTGGGCCGGTTCATCACCCAGCATGGTATGAAGTCATTTGTCTCACAGTAGAGCAATCCATCCAAAAGTGTGCCACGAAGAACTGTATCACAGGCTTTATCAAAATCCAGAGCAGTGACATCTGCTGCCTTCTCTTCATCCGCCAAGCAGGTGACCTTATCAGAGAAGGAGATCACGTTACTGAGGCAGGACTTTCCCTCTGTGTGCCCGTGTTGACTGTGCCTGATAACAGCTTTATTCTTAAACGCCTTTCTGTATCCCCCGGGATGAACTTCTCTGTCACTTTCCCGGGGACTGAGGTTGGGCTGACAGGCTGTAGTGTCCTGGCTCTTCCGTCGTGCCCTTCTGGTGGGTGGGTGTGATGTTGGCTGGCTGCAGTCACAGGGACCTCCCCAGACTGCCCGACCTTGGGTGAATTGTTGGGAGGGATCCAGCTGTAACATCCACTAACTCCCTCAGCACTGTGAAGCGAGTCCTGCCGAGCCCCACGCGCTTATGGACAGCTGGATCCCTACAATTGTGATGCGTGCACACTGGAAGTTCATGCATCCCCAGTCGTGGTCCTCCCACTCAGAGGTCCAGGCAAACGGAGGTCTGTCACTGTTATTAAATACCGAGGCAGAAAAGGCGTTAGATGTGTCCACCATTTCCTCCTCACTCGTGGGGTGCCCATCCACTGCAGTTATCGGTCCCGTGTTTTCCTTTGACCTCCTCTTGCTGCTGACATCCTTGAAGAAGCATTTTTTGTAGTCTCACGCCGCACAGTCCACCGTCAACTCAAGTGCAGCTTTGGTTTTTCTTGTTTTCTCCCTGCAGATGTGAACTGCATCTCTGTACTCTCCCTTTGAAACCAGGCCTCACTTCCAGAGGTCGTGTGCTGTCTCTTTCTGTCCCAGTTCCAGGTGTTCCCTCTTCATCCAAGCCAGCTGCCGCACTTGCTCAGCACGTGCCACAGTGGGATTGCCTTCTCCTAGGCTTTGAAAAGGTGTTTCGTGACAAGTGTCTAGCTCTTGCAGGCCCCTAGGTGCTGGAGAGCAGAATTCCAGGGGGCAGTGCTGACTAGCTCCCTGAGAAGCTTCAAGTTTGCTCTCTTGAAAGTCCGTGGTGACAGTTCTGTTGGTTTTTTTCCCTCCTCGCCCCAAAAATGTTGAGCTCAACCACTTGATGATCGCTGTGGCCACGACAGCTGCCTGCTGGCACAGCTCCCACAGGGCCTTCCCTCTTCATAGGCAGAGTTGAGGAGAGCTCCTTTCCTAGCTGGCTCACTCAGTACCCGTGAGTACTTGTTCCGCTTCTTCTGGCACAGAGGAGAGGATTTGAACACGTTGTAGCTGTACTGATGTGTCACGGAATGTGGCAGCAGCCTTCTCTTCTGGAGGTACCCCACAGTGTTTCATCAAGCTGTGAAACAGGGGAAGCCACGAGATGACTTGCATGGACGTGCAAGAACTCACCTTTGTTCGCTGTACTCCGTCTGCTCAGTGGTAGCATTCTGCTGCTGGGGAGGCAGAGAAGGAGGCTGTGCTGCTGTGTTAAATTTGGCTCTTGAGCTTTTGCGACCCAGATGTGATCCGACCCTTCACACCTGTTTTGATCACTGGGGATGAATGTCAGGACTGAGCGGTTCCTAGAGCGGATCAGTGAGAGATGAGAAAGAAAAAAAGCTGCAAGCTCCTGTATTTAGCAACAGGAATGGTTTTCTTTGCGGATAAATACCGGCAATGAAAGAATAATGTGTTTTTCTTTTTCCTTCCAGATAAAGACTACTTCTTGATTGTCATCCAGAACCCTGCTGAATGATACGCTAAGTTGCTCTGCTTTTTTCCCTTTGCCCAGCTTGTTATTTTGTTTTAATGTAATGCTGTAGAGCACTAGCATTAACTGTGAACTCTGCTGTGTCATGTTCTGAAAGAATAACTGTCCTGTCGTTCCTGTCGTCGTTCTCTCTCGTTGGTTTTGTAAGTTAATGGTCACAATAAATTGAGAAGTGTCATCAGTGATGGCTTTTGTCTCGTTTTTCCTGTTCTTGTAAGAAGTGTCACGATTGGGTATTTCTCCCAAAAGCAGAACCCTCCCAGGGCTTTTTACCTGCGTTGCCCCCTCTGAGCAGTGATTTCCCTGAGGTACGTGTGCTGCATGCTTACTGTTGCCTCAGCCTTTGCAGCATTGTTCTTCGGACCGCGGTAGGAGCAGGAGGCGGCGCGGTGTCAGCTCCTGCTTATTTTCCGGAGTTGTGGTTAACAACGAGAAGAAGACAGGGCTGAAAGACCGGAGAACCGAGGGAAATGAGAGTGCCAGAGCCGTTTATTGGGAATGCTGAACAGCGGCAGGAGCTGCGTTCCGCACAGCACCACAACTCGAGGCCGAGTGCCACAGCTCATCCCGCCCGGTGCCGGTGCGGTACCATGCCGTTAAAGCGGGAAACACGTTTTGAGAATGTGAAGCTGCTCCTATGTGTTCACAGAGGGCCTCATGCACTTGGTCTTCCTGATGGGGCAGCCTGTAACAGACCCCCCGCTGCAGTGTCTCCTTCCGCTGCCTTCCCTGTAACCCTAAGCCATAAACTGTTTCAGCTCTTTGTCTATGGCCAAGTGAAGCTCCGTGGACTCCAGGTGGTCACTGACGTAGAGGACAACACTCCCTCCCCTTCTCCCCTGCCTGTCTTTCCTAAAGAGCTGATACCCATCTATTCCTGCAGTCCAGTTGTGAGAGTCATCCCAGCACGTCTCAGTGATGCCAACGTCATCACAGCCCTGTAGGCGCACGCACGCCTGCAGCTCCTCCTGCTTGTTCCGCATGCTCCGTGCATTGGCGTAAGGGCATCTGAGTTGAGCTCCCGTTGAGGCTGATTCACCAGTTAGAGTTCCCTTATCCTGAACCTTAGGTGCTGTCTTCCTGGCCCGTGATCCTACTCCAGGCCCAGGGCATCCGTTACCAACGTCAGCCTTCTCAGCCTGGAGAACTGTCAAGCGGTTCTGCAAGGGCACCTCAGGCTTTGAGGCAGGCTTTTGCTCTTGTTGCTTTTTCTCAGTCAGCTTACCAGGCATTCTTTAGGCCCATGCTTGAGCCGGGCAGGTGCTGCTGATCCTAGAGGCACGAGACAAGGACATCTGCCTTGGAGGCACCTGGGAGCAGAGGCACGAGGGGAACGCACAGGAAAGATACTGCTGGTCTTCAGAGCTGCTTTCCTAATGCACGAGCCACATCCAGCTTGCTGAGCACTGCATGAACGCATGCCATGCAGGAAAACCAGAGCTCTCAGTGCTTACCGTCAAGAGCAATCAAATCCTCTGAAACATCTCTTGTCAAGATGTGCTCCATGGATTCATGGATAACCGAGTTCCCCAACTCTTCTGGTTTGGGTTGGAAGGGACTTACTTGGAAGATCATCCACTTCCCACCTCACACTATACGCAGTGTCATAAATGCTCAGAGTCCAATCGGAGTTTTTGGAATATTTTTTTACAAAAGGTGAAAAGCAATAAGCAAGCAGCGCTGGTTGTGCCAGAGAGTCCGCTCCACCAACGGCACACACCGAGAAGATGGTTCCCTCTTCTTTTCTACAGTGTCTTACTTAAAATTTCTGGAAGTCCCCTCCTCCTCTTGGTCAATCATTTTATTCTTCTACACTTGCGTGGCCAGTCGCTTGGGGGTCGTACATTCCTTCAGATGGTCTTTGGGATGGCGGCTGTTTGTCTCCCTTAATGCCCTCTGATTCATCCCTCGGTGTATTCCAGGCCGGCCTTGCAAGGTCTGTGTTTGAAATGCTTCTCTCTGCCACGCTTTGGTTTGAGGAATGCATCTTCTCTTGCAGGGTTAGTGAGTGTATGGGAACTGTTGAATCATGGCCTGAACCACTGATTGATCACCTGAGGCAAGCCCTGAGTCAGCTGCAGGGGCACAAGTGAGTGTGATTGGAAGGGGTGGAGTTTGACTCCACCTCTCCCAAGACCCCATTTAAGGGCTGACCACCAGCAGGGAAGGATCTCTTGTTGGAGATCCCTCCCTGGTGGAGTTATCGGCGAGCCCCAACCATCATCAAGGTGAGCCAATCCCTTTTGCTATTTATTTGTATACCATCTACTTAAAGCCTATCAAAAATATAGCATCCTTTCGCACTAACTTCCTTGAAGTGCTTTCCTTGGGGTTATTTGCCCTACAGTGTGTGAGATGCAGATAGAGTTCTGTTCCTAGTTGATCCTTCCAGGCCTTGTAAGGAAATTTTACTCCTTTAATCAGTTTTATCTGCTGACTGGATTTAAAGGCGCTGTATCAGTATCTTAGACCCTGTGTCTTTTGACACAAATCACATTCACATGTTTTACACGCAGGGACACCTCCCTGTAGACCAGGTTGCTCGCAGCCCCATCCCGCCTGGCCTTGACTGCTAACAGGGGGGAAGGCATTCACAACGGGATGCTCAACGGGCATCCTGCTCCAGTGTCTCACCACGCTCACGGTAAAGAATTTCTTCCTGATATCTACTCTAAATCTGCCCTCTTGCAGTTTAAAACCATTTCCCCTCATCCCACCCTTATAGAAGTCCCTCCCCAGCCTTCTTCATGTGGGTCCCCTTCAGGTAATGAAAGGAAGGCTGCTGTGAGGTCTCCTTGGAGCCTTCTGTACTGCAGGCAGAAAAGCCCCAGCTCTCTCAGTCTGTCTTCGTAGGAGAGGTGCTCCAGCCCTGCTGGACCTTCTCCCACAGCTCCATGTCCTTCTTGTGTTGGGTGCTCCAGAAGTGGATGCTGGACTCCAAGTGGGCCCTCACGAGTGCTGAGTAGAGGGGCTGAGTCACCTCCCTCACCCTGCTGGTCCCACTTTTCGTGATGCTGCCCAGGATACGGTTGGCCTACAGGACTGCAGGCACACACTGCTGGTTCATGTTGAATCTTTCATCAACCGACACCCCCAAATCCTTCACCTCAGGGCTGCTCTCATGCCATTCTTTGCCCAGCCTGTATCCGTTCCTGAGATTGCCCCGACTCGTATGTAGTTCCTTACATTTGGCCTCGTTGAACTTCATGAGGTTGACGTGGTCCCACCCTCTCAAGCCTGTCCATGTCCTCTGGAGAGCATTCCCTCCCTCTGCTGTGTCAGCTGTATCACTCAGCTTGGTGTCTTCCAAATATGCGCTGAGGGCACGCGCGATCCCACTCCCCATGTCGCCTACAGAGATGTTAAATAGCACTGATCCTAACAACCAAGCTCTGAGGAACGCTGTTCGCCATCAGACTCTGCGTGGACGTTGAATTGTTGAGTGCACTCTCTCAGTGTCACCATCCGGCCAATTCCTTATCCGGCAAGTGGTTTGTCCATCAGATCCATTGTTCTCCAACTTGGCAACCGGGATGTCATGCGAGACAGCGTCAAACGCTTTGTGCAAATCCGAGTAGATGATGTCAGTTTCTCTTCCTTTACCCACTCCCGCTGTAACTCTGTCATAAGAGGCCACCAAGTTTGTCAGGCATGACCAGCCTTTGGTGAAGCCATGTTGATTAGCACCAATCGTCTCGTCTTGATTTTCCGTGTGCCTTAGAAGGGCCTTCAGCAGGATCAGCTCCGTGATCTTGGCAGGCAGAGGTGAGACTGACTGGCCTGTAGTTCCCTGCATCTTCTTTTGTTCCCTTCTTGAAAAGGGGGGTTATGTTTCCCCTTTTCCTGCTGGCGGGAACTTCACCAGACCACCATGACCTTTCAGATATGACGGATGGCGTCTTGGCAACTTCATCTGCCAGTTCTCTCAGAAGCCACGGATGGATCTTGTCGGTCCTGTGGACTTGCGCACCTTCAGCTCCTTCAGATGGTCTCAAACCTCATCTTCCCTTACAGCGGGCAGACTGACCTTCTCCAAGTTCTTAGCATGACTTTCTGCAGTTTGGGCAGTGTGGCTAGAGCCCTTGCGAGAGAAGACTGAAGCAAAGAAGTCACTGGGCACCTCAGCTTTGTCCGTATCCCTCGTGACCAGGTCTCCAGTTTCCTTCTGGACAGGGCCCACACCCGCCTACCTATCACATTCCCTACCACGCACCAGCTGCTGGTAGGATCGAGCGCTACAACGGGTTGTTTTTAACCACACTGAAAGCAGTGGGTGGCGGGACATTTAAGCATTGGGAGAAAAATCTGTCAGAAGCCACCTGGTTGGTCAACACTAGGGGATCAGTCAACCGAGATGGTCCTACACAATCCAGCTCCCTACAGACCATAGAGGGAGATAAGGTCCCTGTAGTACATGTGAAGAGCATGTTGGGAAAAGCAGTGTGGGTCCTTCCAGCCTCTGGAAGGGGCAAACCCCTCCGCAGAACAGTTTTTGCACAGGGACCTGGGTGCACCTGGTTGGTAATGGATAAAAATGGGGATGTCCAGTGCGTACCAGAAGGGAATTTGATGCTGGGGGAGTGCAGTCTGTGATTCCATGTGTATATATATGTATGTATAGATATGTTTCTATGTAATTTATATTATTACTGTTTTTTGGTTCTACATAGATACGTGTTAAGCATGATGTGATGATGTGGAATAAGGGGTGGAATGTTGTGGCTTTGTGGTTTTGATCAGAACATCATGCAGGCAGTTGAGGAGTTAATGCTGTGGGGAGCAGCAGAGGGTTGGAGCTCCGAGGCTGCCGTGAAAATTCAGCACGTGTGCTTCCCCTGCAGTTCCTCCCTAACGTAAGCTCCCAGTTTCTGGTTTGGAAACTTTATCTCTCTCCCTCAATTGTTCAACTGTATTAGATTTAGTAAAGATACCGTTCCTTCTCAGATCGTGACGTTGTTTTTTTTTTACAGACCCCTCTACTCCCTCTGTTTCCCCCTCCCCCCGGAGCGCATGGCTCTGCTGGGGCGGCCGCGTGGCCACTGATGGGGCAGTTTTTTCTTTTTTCTTCCCTTTCTCTCTCCCTTCTCGGTTTCCCTTGGGTTAATGTCACGGATAACACCGTGACACCCCCTCTTCCGCGCTATATGCCTGGTGATGTGTAAACCTAGAAGCTTTGCATAGCAGGATATACGACTACTGCTCAGCTATCTGCACATGCAGATAGTTGGCAGTTTAACCTGCTCCAACAGCTCCCCCTCCCTCTTGCACTGAGGGCCCCGAGCCTGGATGCAGTACTGCAGGTGGGGCCTCACAGGGGCAGAGCAGGGGAGGACAGTCCCCTCCCTGCCTGCTGCTGCCCCTCTGCTGGTGCAGCCCAGGATGCAGTCGGCCTTCCTGGCCGCAGGAAGCGGCACACTGCTGGCTCACGTCCAGCTTTTCGGCCACCAGGACCCGCAGGTCCTTCTCTGCAGCCACTTCTCCCCTCCCTAGTTCCAGCGGCCAGTGACATTGTGTCTCAGCCTGATGGAGGCTGGAGGAGACAGGCAGAGAAGAGAGCAGGGTGCGCGGAAAATCCGCTGGCACAGCACGGCCTGGATGGAATACACATAAGCACAGGCGAGCACTGTGGCCGTTACCTCTTTATTCTGGGCTAGGGTAGGACGGCTGTGACACGCAGCCCTGGGCACACAGCTCCTGTGTGGGCAGGGCAATCGGGACACGCTGGAGGAACGGGCTGTGTGGCAGAATGCAGCCCGTGGAGAGGAAGGTGTTGGAGGTGCTCCCAGGATTCCGCTCCCTTTGGGTTTCCCAAGCGGGTGCGGGAGATCCTGCTGTGGGTGTGTGCAGTGCCTGAGGCAAGCACTCGGATGTGGACAACCCAAACCCTTAGTTGTGATTTGTTGTTTTATTGTATTGATTGTTGTAATATTCTTTGTACATTTCCAGGTTTCCTCTTGTAACACATTATCTGTACTTCTATACATTTCCTCTTGTAACTTTCCCGCATCCCTTTATATGTCAACCAAACATTCTTCCAGAAGCGCTCCTTAACCATTCACGCAGGCGCTTTTCCAGTCAGAGTCACGAGTTGTTCCAAGCCACGCGCTCTTCCTCCAGTCAGGGTCGTTATCATGCGGCGATGCCGTGGTGCCGGCTTCCAACACTGCGGCTAAGGCCGTTGCCCGCAGCTTCTTCTCTAACTGCTTCTTTGCTTTTGAAACTGCTTTGGCCACAATGGATTTGGCATGCTTACGAAGCAGTGCTTCGCGCCCCTCCTGCTTCGCTTTGGAGGTGGCTCTTTTGATGCTCTCCTTGGCCATTCTGTGACTCAGCAGACTGAGCTCGGAATTGCTTGGTACTGGTTGGATTGCCGGCTGCCTTTCTCTCTGACTTCTTGCTGTGTCCTGCTCTTCTGTTGAGCCTCGTCTTTCCTCCCTGCTCTGCCACGAGAGGCACCTGGGACGGCTGCGAGTGCCTCTGAGAGAGATTGTTGGTTGGAAGCTCAATGGTTTAAGAACGTTTGGCATTGAACTCTTCATCAGAATGAGAATCTGTGGTGGAATGCAGGATTTTCCAAAAGCTTACAGTGCTTTCTTGGTCGTCTTTGTCAAGGGAAGCCTGTGAGGATGTTTTGTCAGAGGCTTCCCTTCAGCTGGATGTCAAGGATTCCTCAACATTCTCCAGCATGCTCGGTTCAACTTTCCTAGCCAGCAGTGCCATTTCTTGCTCAGCGTTGGAAGGGGACACCTCAGAAAGCTCTGCTCTTTCTCTTCCTGAAGATCTTTCTTTGATTCTCAGAGAGGTGCTCCTTAAGGCACAGGCAGATCCCTCTGACACTTGTGGTGCCTGAGTCTCAAGCTCCTCTTGAGGACTCTGGTCTTCCCCGTGCGCTTCAGGCATCACTTTGAACTCACAATCTCCAGGGAGATTTGGCTTTCTCATGGACGCAGACCCATTGTGGGTATTTCCAGGCAGATTGGCACGTTCCATTCCTGTCTCCAGTTTAGGCAGCTTGTCAGCCAAATTCGCCGAACATTCATTGCTCTTCAAGTCGTCCTGAAGATCTTCCTTAAGCAAAGCCCCTTTCAGGCTTCTGTGCCAGCCATACTGGCGACTGTTGCTTGGAGGAGGGCCGGCTGGCCTGTGAGGCTGCATTGCACTGGCTGTCTCATGCTCAGTGCTCTTCAAGTTTCCATGAAGATCTTCCATAAGGAAAGCCCCTTTCAGCCTTCTGTGCTGCCTATACTGGCTAGCATAAGTTGGAGGAGGGCCGGCTGGTCTGTGAGGCTGCATTGCACTGGCTGTCCAATGCTCAGTGCTCTTCAAGTTTCCATGCAGATCCTCCTTAACCAAAGCCCCTTTCAGGCTTCTGTGCTGCCTGTTCTGGCGAGTGCTGATTGGAGGAAGGCCAGCTGGTTTGTGAGGTTGCAGTGTGCGGGCATTCTTTTTCAGAACCAAACCCTCAGTAGTGGCTGAGCCCGCGGAAGGTACGTCCACATGTGGCATCAGTCTGTGGGCAAACTTCATCTGCTTGGACATCTCCACACCAAGTTTTTCCTGAAAGGAACAGCAGGTTTAGGTTCCCTCTTGTCTCAGAAAGCACTCTGCTCCCCGCATGCTGATGCTTTACACAGCTGAGGACCAGAACTCTGCTTCAGCCACTCAACGAGGGCAGAAGGGAAGGGCTGCCTCAGCCCTTTTTGTGCAAGCCGCTTTCCAGGTCACACACACGCCAGCATCATGAGCTTCTTCAGCCCCGAGCTGGGCTGTCCTTTCTGTGCCTCAGTGCCCCGTCCGCCAGCGCAGCCCTCAGCTCCTCTGCATTCCCCATCCCCCTCAGATCCATCAGGCACTGCCTGTGCTCTCGGTACCATGCCACTGACACATGCCTACCAACTCTGAGCTTTGCCTACCTCTTGTCGCCGTATTGCTTCCTCCCACTGCAGCTTGAGCCTGGTCAGGTACTGCCGGTACTCATTGAACTCTTTCAGAGTGCAGACTACCTATGGAGAGACAAGGGCAGGTGGCTCCAAAGAGCTGTCGAGGTAGCTACCCACACGGCCTCCAGAAATCTGCAGGCGCCCAGCAGCAGGGGAGCTGCTCCTCCCTCCACCCTCCTGTCCCCAGCTGTGGGGCCGCTGACTATATCCCTACAGGGCTGAGGGGACTCCTGGCTGTGGTGCCAGGCCCATGCCTGGCTGCCTGGGAGCCCATCCTGAGGAGACCAGTGGTGGTCAGCCCCATGTCCAAACCTACTTTGCCGTCCTCGGTGACCAGGCCCCTCTTCTTCAGGTTCCGCAGGTTGTCTTTGCGGTTGTGGAAGGCCTGCAGATGTGGGTCATGCAGGCTGTTGTACTCTGTGCGCAGCTGGTGGGAGTGTGGATCTCCCAGATCAAATTGAGGTGATGGGTGCTGAAGCTGGAAGAGACACGTTTCAGAGCGTGAATGGGGAAGGAATGAGCAGCAAAGAGACAAAGACTCTTCCAAGCTGCTCACACACATGGGCTGGCCTCTTTCATGCCCAGCTGGAGGAGGAGCAGTGATGGAATGGGAAACAAGAGGCCTTTATGACCCCGTCCTCCTTCTCTCACCTTTACCCCCAGCCTCGTCCTCCAGAAGACAGGCTCGGTGCCAGGCTGCACAGGGATTTTGACCCCAAGCGGGAGGTCCAGCAGCCCGCTACCTCCTGCTCCAACATTCCGTCCTCCGGGTCGGAGCTGAAAAGACAAAGACAAAGACACGCTTGGACACTCAGGCACTCAGTGCCCTCTCCAGCCCATTTGCGCTCCCTTCCCACTTCTGAAGCCAACGCCGGGATGCTCAGGCAGTTGCAACTCTCCGTGAGCCTTCTCCAGCGTCAGCCGTGAGAAGATGCCCCTCAGCCTCTGGAGAGCATCCCCGGCCCCAGAGCAGTCCCGCGTACCCCAGGCTGCTGCACTGCCTGCTCTCAGAAGACACAACACTCACCTCTCCGCTCTTCCCCACTGTGCTCAGCAGTGCATCGCGATATCGGAAACCAGCATTGGCACTGCGCTCCATGGCTCCTAGCGGGAGCACTTCAGGAGCTGTGACCGTCTGCTGCCACCTCAGGCTCCAGCGGCAGCCAAATGCGGCCAGCGCAGCCGGTCTCCCAGACAGTGGCTTTGTGTCACACCCACCCATTGTTGCATCACCGTGTCACCGTGCCGCCACCCGGCAACCCTGCAGTCGGCCCGGCTTTGAGCCTCAGAAGCTTGCTGTGGCCTGAGGCCTGCTCTTGGTTTCCTTGGCTTCCATCACAGCTGATGCTGCACGAGGATCACCTCACGAGCTTGTCCCAGAGGCGGTCTCATAGTTCAAAGTCACGGAAAGAATGTGGAAAGGAGAGCCGGCCTGCTTTTCTGTCACAGAATCATAGAATCACGGAGTGGTTTGGGTTGGAAGGGACTTACTTGGAAGATCATCCACTTCCCACCTCACGCTATACGCAGTGTCATAAATGCTCAGAGTCCAATCGGAGTTTTTGGAATATTTCTTTACAATCAAAAGGTGAAAAGCAATAAGCAAGCGGCGCTGGGTGTGCCGGAGAGTCCGCTCCACCAACGGCACACACCGAGAAGATGGTTCCCTCTTCTTTTCTACAGTGTCTTACTTAAAATTTCTGGAAGTCCCCTCCTCCTCTTGGTCAATCATTTTATTCTTCTACACTTGCGTGGCCAGTCGCTTGGGGGTCGTACATTCCTTCAGATGGTCTTTGGGATGGCGGCTGTTTGTCTCCCTTAAT
Source organism: Callipepla californica brunnescens (assembly GCA_023055505.1). Lineage (NCBI taxonomy): Eukaryota > Metazoa > Chordata > Aves > Galliformes > Odontophoridae > Callipepla > Callipepla californica. The sequence goes on along the minus strand of JALIRH010000017.1, from coordinate 2,030,532 downwards.
GCCCTCTGATTCATCCCTCGGTGTATTCCAGGCCGGCCTTGCAAGGTCTGTGTTTGAAATGCTTCTCTCTGCCACGCTTTGGTTTGAGGAATGCGTCTTCTCTTGCAGGGTTAGTGTGTGAGGTGCTGATAGAGTTCTGTTCCTAGTTGATCCTTCCAGGCCTTGTAAGGAAATTTTACTCCTTTAATCCATTTTATCTGCTGACTGGATCTAAAGGCACTGTATCAGTATCTTAGACCCTGTGTCTTTTGACACAAATCACATTCACATGTTTTACACGCAGGGACACCTCCCTGTAGACCAGGTTGCTCGCAGCCCCATCCCGCCTGGCCTTGACTGCTAACAGGGGGGAAGGCATTCACAACGGGATGCTCAACGGGCATCCTGCTCCAGTGTCTCACCACGCCCACAGTAAAGAATTTCTTCCTGATATCTACTCTAAATCTGCCCTCTTGCAGTTTAAAACCATTTCCCCTCATCCTGCCCTTATAAAAAGTCCCTCCCCAGCCTTCTTCATGTGGGTCCCCTTCAGGTAATGAAAGGAAGGCTGCTGTGAGGTCTCCTTGGAGCCTTCTGTACTGCAGGCAGAAAAGCCCCAGCTCTCTCAGTCTGTCTTCGTAGGAGAGGTACTCCAGCCCTCTCATCTTCTTCCTGGCCCTCCGCGTGGACGTTGAATTGTTGAGTGCACTCTCTCAGTGTTACCATCCGGCCAATTCCTTATCCGGCAAGTGGTTCGTCCATCAGATCCATTGTTCTCCAACTTGGCAACCGGGATGTCATGCGGGACAGTGTCAAACGCTTTGTGCAAATCCGAGTAGATGATGTCAGTTTCTCTTCCTTTACCCACTCCCGCTGTAACTCTGTCATAAGAGGCCACCAAGTTTGTCAGGCATGACCAGCCTTTGGTGAAGCCATGTTGATTAGCACCAATCGTCTCGTCTTGATTTTCCGTGTGCCTTAGAAGGGCCTTCAGCAGGATCAGCTCCGTGATCTTGGCAGGCAGAGGTGAGACTGACTGGCCTGTAGTTCTCTGGATGTTCTGTCGGCGGACACTTGCCAAGGATTAGCTGGTTGTCAGTTAGCTGGCAGTGACATGTTTAGTTCCAGACATACACGTAGGCATAGAGCTATCATCTGTTTTCTGGTTGATTGACTGACTTTCTTTCCCTACTTTGTCATTTCTGTATTGTCTTTATCTTAACCTGAGAGTTCTCTTTTGTTTCCGTTTGTCTCCCTCATTCCAGTTCGTAGGAATAAGCAAATGGCTGCATGCTGCTGAGCTGCCTGCCAGTGTAACCCACTGCAAAGCCAGAGACACTTGTGTTGATGCTGAACAAAACTGCTACGTACACTGGCCATAGATTAGGCATAAGCTGAGCTGTGGTACCTCTCTCGGACTGTGCCTGGTGGCACAGCCACGCTGGAGGATAAGAGTGTCTTTTTAGACAGGAAGGAGGGAAGAGGGAGGTGAAGATGGATAGGCAACCACTGGCAGAGAGAAACCACTGTGCACTGATGCAAAGAGTTGAAAAATCTGAGGTCAACACTTAACAAAGGGGCAGCTCCCATTGCTCCATTAACTGCCAGGAGCAGTGGAACAACTTTTCTCACCTGTACTCTGCTGGGTACAGTCCTCCCAGCTGCCTTCTCGCCATCTTTCTTCTGCACCTACCCACCCGTGTGCTCTCTGCTGGACCTGTCCCTTATGCCAGGTCCTTCTCTGCACAGAAAATATCCTGCAGGCACAGGGCACGAACAAGACTATCATCCGCAACTCAGGCAAAGAGTATCCAGCCTTCTCTGCTTGGAAGTGCAAAGGAAGGGAAACACTGAAATGCTAATAGGTATTTTCAGTTCATGCCTTTGGCTGGCGAGTTTTGACTGAGCAGTCAGGAAGGTTTCCAGCACTGCTCAAAGCTTCTTTAAAGCAGTGAGTTGGTGCAAGTCCCTCCCAATTCCAAAGCTTTTTTCCCCAGCGACACAACTCAATCACAAGAGTTACCAACAGTATGTCACAGGTCCGTGGACTCCAGGTGGTCACTGACGTAGAGGACAACACTCCCTCCCCTTCTCCCCCGCCTGTCTTTCCTAAAGAGCTGATACCCGTCTATTCCTGCAGTCCAGATGTGAGAATCATCCCAGCACGTCTCAGTGATGCCAACGTCATCACAGCCCTGTAGGCGCACGCACGCCTGCAGCTCCTCCTGCTTGTTCCGCATGCTCCGTGCATTGGCGTAAGGGCATCTGAGTTGAGCTCCCGTTGAGGCTGATTCACCAGTTAGAGTTCCCTTATCCTGAACCTTAGGTGCTGTCTTCCTGGCCTGTGATCCTACTCCAGGCCCAGGGCATCCGTTACCAACGTCAGCCTTCTCAGCCTGGAGAACTGTCAAGCGGTTCTGCAAGGGCACCTCAGGCTTTGAGGCAGGCTTTTGCTCTTGTTGCTTTTTCTCAGTCAGCTTACCAGGCATTCTTTAGGCCCATGCTTGAGCCGGGCAGGTGCTGCTGATCCTAGAGGCACGAGACAAGGACATCTGCCTTGGAGGCACCTGGGAGCAGAGGCACGAGGGGAAGAACTCACAGGAAAGATACTGCCGGCCTTCAGAGCTGCTTTCCTAATGCACGAGCCACATCCAGCTTGCTGAGCGCTGCATGAATGCACGCCGTGCAGGAAAACCAGAGCTCTCAGTGCTTACCGTCAAGAGCAATCAGCTCCCCTGAAACATCTCTTGTCAAGATGTGCTCCATGGATTCGTGGATAACCGAGTTCCCCAACTCTTCTGCGCTATAGGCCTGGTGATGCGTAAACCTAGAAGCTTTGCATACCAGGATATACGACTACTGCTCAGCGGTTTAACCTGCTCCAACAGCTCCTCGTCCCTCTTGCACTGAGGGCAGACACTGGGTCAAACAGCTGTTTGCTCCTCTTATCCTAATGCCTTTTATGAGGCAGAAGAAGACATGGAGGAAACCCTCCTGTGCTTTGGTTGTGGGCTTCTCTAGCAGTGGGGCTCCCCCCAACATCTTGTAGAGCACAGAACTAACAACCTGAATCTTGGCACTTACAGGAAGGTTTCAGCAACAGGACATGGTCTTTCAGCTAGCGAAGGTGTAAGATTTGAGCTGTAGATGTGCATTTATAGCCTTCACATGTCTATTGTGTGATGGATGCTGGGACCTGCATCTGCTCTGGGACTTCCTAGCACAGAAGCTCTCTGTTCTGCTATCTCAAGAGGGAATCAAGTCAGATTTCTACCCCTGCAAAGTGGATTCAGGCAAGAGACAAAAAGTAAGAGAAGTATGTCTTTGTTCCCTGATCAGGCTTCCCAGGAAGAGCTTCAGAATAAGTTATTGAGCCATTAGGAGTCAGACTTCTTTATAAAAACAGAACTTCTGTCAGCTGAGCAGCAGCATGCTCCAGCCTAAGGTCTGCTGCAGCCAGCTAGGATTTTCTATCAGTGATGTGTTTCGTTGCACATTCTTTGAAGGGGGGTGAAACTGGAGGTTAAAACATAGACTTGCAGATATTTCAGAAGAGTTGTTATTTATGTATATCGTGGTTGTGAAAGAACTGTTGACCTTTTCTCGGTAGGGCAAATTGTGCCAGAGTGCCTCACACAATCTGGTATATTCGAACACTCTACAGAGAGGAAGGATAATTGCTGGGATGGACGGCACTTTCCCTTCTTGGTGAAGAAAGCCAAGGGAAACAAACCACGCTTTGACTGCACTGACAGCTGCTCTGGCTCGTGGGAAGGAAGGGTCTCCAGCATGTGGCACCAGAGAGAGCTGTTTAGCAGCAGCCTTTGGTATCAGGCTGTGTTCGTGCACGCTGATTAGCAGTAACACCTCACGTAGTTCATTCAAGCTCTACAGCAGTAAGTCCTCAGACAGATCCCAGGTAGAGAAAATGTCTTTCTCCATTAAGTTACTCCTGTTGTTATTAATCATGTTGTCATGGTTTTATGATTTTTGGTACTGGTATTCCACATCATAACATCATGTAGTCCATTAAGAGTTGGAGAGTTAACACTCCAGCCCCATGGTTCATTGATAATTCCAGGCATATCTGTCTCAGAAGAGAAGAACTACATTCCCCAGAGGACTTTGCGATGCTTTGTATTTTTACGTGTTTTCCGCTCAGAGGGAGCAGATAAAAACCCTCAGCGGTCACGGGACACTCTCTTTCCTTCGGGATCGACTCAGCAGTGGGTGCTCGCTGCCGTATCGCCTTCAGCGTTAGCGTAAGGCCTTTGGTTTTTCGGACACTCTCTCTCTTGCTCATTTTATTTGATTCATTAGCCTCAATTCCAATTATATTGTATTATATTGTGTTATTTTGCTTTCTGATATCTTATTTAGTAAATTAGCTTTCCTCCTCAGATCGTTGCCGCTGTTTTGTTTCTAGGCCCATCTCCCTTTTCCCTTTTCCCTTATTCCTTCCCCTTTCCTGGGGCGTGGGTCCGTGGGTCCCCCGCACCAATTGTCACGGAACCGGGCCGATCCAGCCCGGTAAACCGTTGACATTTTTGGCGCCCAACGTGGGGCAGACGGGCTGCCTTAGCCGAGCAGAGACATACTCTTAGAGTGAATCTCTGTCTCTTGCTAGCAAGCTTATCTGTACTGCAGGTACTGTACGGCATAACATGACCTTCTCCAGCCCGGCTGACGGATTATTTTCAAGGTCTAGATAAGGACATACTAGTTACATAAGAACGTCGGCTAGCTGCTTCTGCATTGGCTTGGCCTCTAATAATGGCTTTACATAAAATAGAAGTAACAAATACAAACATAGAATCTGAAAATCAGTTGTTAAGAGATCGAATTGAGAAATTGGAACAACAGTTGGGCACATTAGTAGCAAAAAAGCCTGCACTAGATGTGCCAACAAGACAAATATGTACCGTATCAGTGGAGGACACCCAGGTCCCTGAAGTAGCAGACCTGGATGTTTCAGAAATCAAGATCTCTAAATCAGATCTCGAAGCTCCATCTATGGAGGATCCGTTTGAGATCCGACCAATCATAACTCAAAAAACAAAAAAGTGCAAGATAGACCAGCGGGGGTGCCTCCTGAGCAACGGCCCCCTGCTGAAACATGCTTGCATGTGACAGCTCGCCCGTATATGGCAAGTGAGTTGATGGACCTAGTACAACGGTTCCATCAAAAACCAAGAGAAAGCGTACCATCATGGCTCCTGAGGTTATGGGATGCAGGAGCTGAAAGCGTATTAGTTAGTGGGACAGAGATGTCAAAACTGGCATCTATAACTATACACCCAGCCCTGAGGCAAAGATTATATGCCGCCATCCATTACACTAATGAGAATCATTCTATTATAGATTGGTTGATGGCAGCATGCCGTCTAGCACGGCCTAACAAATCTGACATTCCACTCAATACCGGTTTATGGTCCTCTATGGAGGACCTCCAAACATACATCCGGGAACTGGGCATGAGAGAGGCCATGTATTCCGAAAACTTTGAAAGCCCTGATACAGAAAAATTTACGGCAGGCATGCGAGACCTAATACTACAGCAAGCCCCCTCTCACCTTTATGGGACTTTGGTTTCCATACTAAACCCCTTAGTGGCTTCGGAGGCTGTCGTCCAACAGGCAGCCCAGTTGGTGGCAGACCTTGGGGAAATGGAGCGCATAAGAACTAGGCGCAATGTCCGTATGATAGAAGAAGCTGAGGCATTCCCGATTAAAACTAGGAAGCCTGTCCCACGGATACCCCGATCGGGCCCCATACGGGTATCCCGGAGGACTATGTTCAATGATCTTATACGGGCCGGGGTTGCCTTTGCTAAAATCAATGGGCAACCCAACCATGTGTTGTTACAGCTCTGGAAACAACTGATCAAAATGATCAAAAATTTCAGAGTATTCCCAGAAAATCGGGAGTACGAATAATACAGGCAGCACCAACAACAACCTGGAATTTGGCCGACTTTATAGTCCCAAATAGAAGAAAGAAACCTCCACAGGTGTCACGGGCTACAGTGCCTGAACCACCTGCGTTAAAAGACTTAGACCTAGCGAACTTCATGGAGTAACGAAGGACTTTGGTCCCTTTAGGGCCTCCAGATGTGACCGGAGGCCCTATGTAGAATTAGAGATATTTTGGTCAGGTAAGAATATTCAAAAGGTGATGGCTCTAGTAGACACTGGTGCGGAAACATCAATTATATATGGAGACCCAACAAAATTTAAGGGCAATAGAATGATGACTTGTGGGTTTGGGGGACAGACCATTCCGGTCACCCAAACATGGCTGAAATGGGGGTTGGGCGTCTCCCACCCCGGGGGTATAAAGTGTCGATTGCCCCAGTTCCAGAATACATCTTGGGCATAGACATTTTGTGGGGTCTGGCTCTCCAGACAACTGTGGGAGAGTTCAGACTTCGACAGAGGTACATTAGTGTCCAGGCAATACAGACAGTATTGAGGGGCCATGCGAAACATGAGCCAATTTGTTTGCCGAAACCACGCCGGATTACTAATGTAAGACAGTATAGACTCCCGGGGGGGCAGGAAGAAATATCAAAAACGGTGCAGGAACTAGAAAAAGTAGGTATTATAAGACCTGCACATAGTCCATATAATTCCCCCATATGGCCAGTGCGGAAGTCGGATGGAACATGGAGAATGACGGTAGATTATAGGGAATTAAATAAGGTCACGCCACCCATCCATGCAGCCGTACCCAATATTGTTTCCCTAATGGACACACTTAGTAGGGAAATCAAGACCTACCACTGTGTCCTGGGTTTGGCAAATGCATTTTTTAGTATTCCGATTGCCAAAGAATCGCAAGATCAATTTGCATTCACATGGGGAGGCAGGCAGTGGACCTTTCAGGTCCTGCCACAGGGGTACGTGCATTCACCAACATACTGTCATAACTTGGTGGCGCGTGACCTAGCTAATTGGAGGAAACCTAATAATAACGTCAACCTATACCATTACATTGATGATCTCCTGTTAACATCCGACTCACTGGAAGCAGTAGGAGAGGCGGCAGATTCATTAACCGCCTACCTAGGTGAAAGAGGATGGGCTATCAGTTCTGAAAAGGTGCAAGGTCCAGGCCTGTCCGTAAAATTTCTGGGGGTAGTCTGGTCAGGAAAGACCAAAGTGCTACCCAGTGCCATCATAGATAAGGTTCAGGCATTTCCAGTCCCTACAACACCAAAGCAGCTGCAGGAATTTCTAGGTATATTGGGATACTGGCGTTCCTTTACACCTCATTTGACGCAGCTGCTGAGACCTTTGTATAGACTCACAAAAAAGGGCCAATCATGGGATTGGGGAAGAACAGAACAGGATGCTTTCCAGCAGGCAAAACAGGCGGTGAAACAAGCCCAGGCATTGGGTATATTTGATCCTACCCTCCCAGCTGAATTGGATGTTCATGTTACTCAGGATGGCTTTGGCTGGGGCCTGTGGCAACGTCAGAGTTCTGTTCGGACCCCCATTGGATTTTGGTCTCAGGTCTGGCATGGAGCAGAAGAAAGATATAGTATGATTGAAAAACAGCTATTGGCTGCCTATACTGCGTTACAAGCGGTAGAGCCAATAACCCAGACGGCTGAAGTCATAGTTAAGACCACTCTTCCAATTCAGGGGTGAGTAAGAGGTCTGACCCACCTTCCTAAGACAGGGGTGGCCCAGGCACAGACGGTGGCACGATGGGTCGCCTGTCTCAGCCAGAGGAGTAGTCTGTCTTCCTCACCGTTGAAAGAAGAACTTCAAAAGATTCTAGGCCCAGTGACGTATCACAGTGATGCACCAAAACAAACCTTGGTTGCTCCGCCAGAGAAGAGTCCCGTCCAGGAAGGAAAATATCCCATTCCTGAAGATGCCTGGTACACGGATGGGTCCAGCAAGGGCAACCCAAGTAAGTGGAGAGCAGTAGCATACCATCCTGCTACAGACACAATATGGTTTGAAGAGGGGGATGGTCAAAGCAGCCAGTGGACAGAGCTGCGGGCCGTGTGGATGGTTATAACCAAAGAACCTGGTGACGGTATCCTGAATATCTGCACAGATAGTTGGGCTGTGTACCGGGGGCTCACTCTTTGGATCGCACAGTGGGCTGCCCAGGACTGGACTATCCACTCCCGACCGATCTGGGGCAAAGATATGTGGTTAGACATATGGAATACAGTCAAACACAGAACTGTACGTGTCTACCATGTTTCTGGTCACCGACCCCTACAGTCACCAGGAAATGATGAAGCCGACACACTGGCCCGAGTTAGATGGGTTGAGAACTCACCATCTGAGAACATAGCCTACTGGTTACATCAAAAGCTGCGGCATGCTGGACAGAAGACCATGTGGGCAGCTGCCAAACCATGGGGACTGCCCGTACAATTATCGGACGTAGCTCAAGCATGCCGAGACTGTGAAGCCTGCTCCAGAATGAGACCGAGGTCGTTGCCTGAAACTACAGCCCATCTTGCTAGAGGACACAATCCTCTACAGCGATGGCAGGTTGATTATATTGGGCCCCTCCCTCGATCTGAGGGGGCGAGATATGCCCTAACCTGTGTTGACACCGCGAGTGGGCTAAGGCAGGCCTATCCAGTACCAAAAGCCAACCAGGCATATACCATCAAGGCGCTCACAAGATTGATGGCTGCCTACGGGACACCACAAGTCATTGAGAGCGACCAAGGGACTCATTTCACGGGTGCAATGATACAACGCTGGGCAGAAGAGAACAATATTGAGTGGCGATTCCCCACCTGCCATACAATCCAATGGGGGCAGGCCTTATTGAGCGTTATAATGGCATTCTCAAGGCTGCCCTGAAGACAGACTCTCAGTCTCTGCAGGGGTGGACGAAGAGACTTCACGAAACCCTTCGAGATCTCAATGAAAGACCTAGAGATGGCAGACCCAGTGCCTTGAACATGTTGCAAACAACATGGGCCTCCCCACTTAGGATCCAAATTGCAGGTACAGATAATGAGGTAAGACCTCAGACTGGCCGTGAGAACAATCTTCTGCTCCCTGCCCCTGAGAACCTAAGACCAGGCACCAATAAAATAAGATGGCCTTGGAAGGTGCAGGTAGGACCACGATGGTGTGGCCTACTTGCACCTTGGGGGAGATTGTTGGAGGTGGGGGGTTCGGTAGTCCCTCCGGTAATTGGTACATGGCCTACTGATATTGTGGTCAACATTCCAGTCTTTATTCCTAAAGGAACCCCTATCATGTCTCTGTGGCAGATCAGGACACCCCCTTTAGTGCCTGATCTAATCGTGCAGCCACAGACATCGGGCCAAAAGGTTTGGTACAGGCGGCCAGGGCATGCCCCTGTACAAGCTGAAGTGTTGACCCAAGACAGGAATACGGCCTGTATCTTACCCTGGAGAGCGGACCTCCCCCTCTTGGTGCCTTTGAAACATCTATATTACTCCCCGTGAGTCTATGAGTCACCGGAGGGAACCAAATGATGCTGCAGAGTTCCAGAGTTGCTATAAGATCATGTGCAACATCCGGTGATGGTCTACCTGGGACTGATGAAGAGTAGGACGGACCTGCACAACGTGACCACATGCTTCCAGTAGACACCACCGAGCACTGGCCCAAGGAAGAACACGAGCCATACGCTGATCATCACTCACCCCAGATTACATCGATACGCATCGCGACGGGTTATTATGTAAAGCGTCGCGATATATTGGGTCTCTGTATTAAGGAGGGCTCAACCAATAGTTACTTAATCAGTGGTTCATGTCGTGAAGGGGTGGAGTGTATGGGAACTGTTGAACCACGGCCTGAACCACTGATTGATCACCTGAGGCAAGCCGTGAGTCAGCTGCAGGGGCACAAGTGAGTGTGATTGGAAGGGGTGGAGTTTGACTCCACCTCTCCCAAGACCCCATGTAAGGGCTGACCACCAGCAGGGAAGGATCTCTTGTTGGACATCCCTCCCTGGTGGAGTTATCAGCGAGCCTCAACCATCATCAAGGTGAGCCAATCTCTTTTGCTATTTATTTGTATACTGTCATAAATGCTCACAGTCCAATCGGAGTTTTTGGAATATTTCATTACAATCAAAAGGTGAAAAGCAATAAGCAAGCGGCGCTGGGTGTGCCGGGGAGTCTCCTCTCCACCAACGACACACCGAGAAGATGGTTCCCTCTTCTTTTATACCGTGTCTTATTTAAAATTTCTGGAAGTCCCCTCCTCCTCTTGGTCAATCATTTTATTCTTCTATGCTTGTGTGGCCAGTCGCTAGGGGGGTTGCACATTCCTTCAGATGGCCTTTGGGATGAAGGCTGTTTGTCTTCCTTAATGCCCTCTGATTCATCCATCTGTGTATTCCAGGCCAGTCTTGCAAGGTCTGTGTTTGAAATGCTTCTCTCTGCCACCCTTTGGTTTGAGGAATGCACCTTCTGTTGCAGGGTTAGTGTGTGAGGTGCAGATAGAGTTCTGCTCCTAGTTTATCCTTTTATCGTTAATTTGTGGGTCTTTCCAGCCATGGCTTTTTCTAGATTAACTGGCATTGCAGAAATCTGCATTCCTTGCATCACTGAATGTATTATCCGAATAAGGCATGGAATCATACAGGGTAAGAATATTAGTCCAATCGACCCGCACAATATTATGAAACACAGTCATTTTCACCATGCATCCCCAAGTAATTGATTCTACCAATCATCTTTTAGAATTGAGTTCCACCTCTGAACTGAAACACAGGCAATTCTTTTCTTTTGTCTACCCCAATAGTACATGTGCCTTTCCAGTCCTTTGGCATGGTTATATGCTCATTTAACACAGATCCAAAATAGTCTGTCAGGAGACCTCCAATCTGAGGCATTCCTTCCCAACTCTTCCCAAAATTCTTTTCCTTGGGGAGAGACAGGTCACCAATATCCCGGTCCCTCCATGGAGTTTGTGGTTAATACCATTTTGCAGGGGCTAGCTCCTAAACATCATTTGAACTGTTTTCCTTCTCTAGATATACAGATTTGTCCAATAACCTTGTAACTAAGCATCCATCCTTCAGGTCGTATTTTGGTTGACCTATGAGTATGATTCCAATTTAACAGTTGCCATGGTTCTAATTCCTCCCCCCTCCAGAGCCATTGTTCTGTCATTTGAGATCCTAACAAACAGGTTGGCTCCCTTGGTAAATCCAGATTCTCCTAGGATTTTTTTCTCACCTCATCATAGAGAGGTGACTTTGTTTTCCTGTATCCTGTTTTCCTGTATCCTTTGCCTGACTTGCAACTGCTCAGTAACATTTTTTTTTACTAGCTCTTCCTCGTATTGATCCTGGACTCCGCTGCTATCAGAATATCCCCACATTCCTGATTTGGAAAAACAGATATTCTCCTCTCTTTTGGACAAACACAGCCATTTATGGATCCACCTTTTCCTTTGTTAGCTGCCAACCAGAGGTTATGCCCAGCAACTATACAAGTCTCTAGTGAACCCTTGTCATAACAGGCCACATTTATGTGGGTATGGAACGATAGTGCCCATTCTGTAGTTCGACGGTATTTAACGTATTGGTAGCACTTTGAGCATGGGTTTGCAGTCCCACTGTCGGGGTAGCTCAGCATGGTCAGGAGAATTATTATGCCCCACTGTTTTCTCATCCCTCTGCCTCCTCCGCCTACCGGGCTGCATCCGGCAGCGGAGTAAGCTGTCTTCTCGGCAGCAAGGATAGTCTTCAGGGGCTCCATACGAGCAGTTACATCCTGCGCACCCCTGCCCAAGATTTCCCAGTTTGGACTCTCACTGGTCGAATGCTACAGGGCAACCAGTTCTGTTGTTGGTACTCTATTGTTATATTTTCTGCTCCCTTACCTAGCTGTCCCTTGACCCTGTGAACGAATAGCTTTTACCTCTGTCGGGAGTCTGAATTTCAGAGTTGTTGTCCCCCATTTTTTTTTATTTTTTTTTTTAACTTTGATATAAGATGTCCTACCCTCAAAAGCTCATTGCAAAGCCCCCCTTTTGCAGACACCCCTCCTGCAATGGTATCACCACTTCTCCTTACAATAACAACATATATAAATCATACAAAAGGGTAGCATCCACACTGAGTTCTTTGCATGAGCATTTTCGTTGTATTCGTATTTTCAGTTCTCCTGGAGATGATGCAACTTTCCAGTCCTTAGTATCGATGGGACCTTTTACACAGGAGACGTGAGTCCAGGCTCCCTCCACAGTATGCACCACCATCTCTATAGTTAAGGTAACAAGAAAAGGTCCCTCCCAACATAGGGTTAAGGAAGTTTCTTTCCAGGTTTTTTTGTTTGTTTTTGTTTTTAAATTAACGCTCTATCTCCTGGCTTCAGATGTTAAAGGGATTACATTATGTCGCCAGCAAATCTGCCTCCTTATCCTCACGGACTTCCCCACGGACTGCAAACAGCAATTTCAGTTATCTTCTCTGGGCTTTCCATTGTGTTGTCAACAACCACCCTGCCCACCATTGTGTTGTCCTTATCTTCATGGGATCTCCCCTGTACTGAGAGGCAAACAGCAGCTCTCTTCAGCAGTACCTGCATTTCTATGGTCCCTGAGTTTCTTCCTAAAGTTACCTGTTTGCTCAAGCTATGATGCCCAGTTTAGATTCAATTCAATTCCTTGATTTAATTCCATATAGCATCTCATAGGGGAATATCCCGTGTTCTGAATTGGGCATACTCCAAGACATCTTAGTTTCTAAGATCAACTTTGTTAACTGTGCCTTCAAGGTACCATTCATCCTCTCTTAAAATTTGGGAGGTAAAATGGTTTCCTTGAGAGGAATCGATTACTCCTATAAAACCATATCTAGGGATAATGTCTTCCAAGAGATGTTTGTCCACTGTTTGAGCAGTGGCCCTACTTGTACTATTACTAGCAAATCCCTATACCTTCCTGCCTTTGGTAATTCAGTAAAATCCATCTGTTCTCATTCAAAAGTTCTGTGTGCCAATGGTCTCCCTCCTGAGGGTGTTTGTCATAGATTTCATTTGTTAACCTTTTTGGCAAATTAAGCAATCCCTAGTTTCTTTCTTTGCTATTTCAAATATCCCTGTATACCCACAAAATTTTAAGAAATGATCTGCCAATGCCCTAGTTCCCCAGTGGGTTCTCTGGTGCATTTGCCGCACAATTCTTTGGGCAAAGTTCTTGGGTAATAATTCCTGGCCATCAGGCAAAATCCACTTATTATCAGTCCATTTTACTCCTAATTTCTCAAAGCTCTCTCTTTCTATTTGAGAACAGATTTTTGGTGTTTCCTTTTTGTCATCTTGGGTTCTTATTTCCTCTTTCTTAGAGAGTATAAAAGTGCTGCTCTTTTTGCCTCCTCATCTGCCCGATTAACTCAGGTTTTATTAAAGGACACAACTGAGTTGGGGAGGCTTCTAACCTTACTTTTATTCCTTCCAGTCCTTCTAGAGGATAGATTTTTTTCTTCTTGAGGCACTCTATGTATAACTGCCACTGTTGTCCTTACAGTAACCCTTCAGAGCCTCTAGTAAGAGTTTTTCATTTTTCTAATTGTCTTTTGAGTTCATCTGTCTATTTCTGCAGTTTTAACCAATTCCTGAAGCGACTCTGTAGTTTGGCTTTCCGATTTCAACTGCTAGTCACAGAATTCTATGGCTGCAACCAAAGCCAAATCCAATAACGCACAAATAAAGACCTTCCCATTTTCCAGCTCGGGTACAACCGTTTTTCTACAGGATACTGTCTGAAACGCTCTGCAATTATGCCAGTTCTGCCGTGCCCAGTCTACCCCTGTTAACGAGGGTCTGGCACCATGCCTTTCTAATAGGTCAAATAATACATCTCACCTTTCATTGTGACTACACTGTCGCTCATTTCTCACTACCCAGAAAAGGTTTACACTGAGGGAATGGAGGTACTTAAAAGCTCAATTAACACCTCACCACCCCCCCACCCAGGAAGGCACAACACACCTATTAAGCAAATGTAAATACCGTTCCAGTCACTCCTCCCTCTTGCTGAGGGGAGCACACAAAAAGACAAAAGCTAAAAACAACACTTTCATAAGCTACAGTAAATAAACTTCTTGGAGAGCTACACAGTTCCTCATTTCCCCAAGCTTATGGGTGGAATTCCCAATTTTCCTGTGGTTCCTTACGAATGCCACACCTGGGGATTGATTCCTTCCTCATCTTTTTGCATGAGAACACACAGTCTTGAAACTCTCTCTCCTTCATTTATGGCAAGGTTTATTCCTAATGCCACTATTAAATCCCTCCCCAGTAAGTGACGTTCTACCTCGGGGACCACTCATAAATTCCCTAAACAAATTTTAGTTTCAGCTTCAGTCGTCACATTTTTTTTTTATTTTTATTTTTTTACAATTGGGACCCGAAAAGGGCTCACCTTTTGCCCTGACTACTAGGCTTTTATCCTTGCTTACTATACACCCTTTTTGTAGTTTCTGTATTGTGGACCTTTCAACTCCTGTATCTATTAGGAAGATAGTTTCTTCCGCCTGGGAACCTACTTTTAACCTTATCAAGGGCTTTTTAGTTGGTCTCGACCCCAGGATGTATAGCCCCTGACATCCTTATTCTTTAAACACCTCCTCGTCCTGTCGTGTTTTTTTTATTATTATTATTTATTTATCTAAGACAATTTCATTTCGTGTGTCCTTTCTTCCCACAATAATAACATTCTATTCCTTGTTCAGATCCCTTTCGAGGAGAATTTCCAGTGCTCTTATTAGTATTCTTAAGACTTTCTCTTTTAGGAATTTCCTCCTTTTTCGCCTCTTACAGCCATGACAAATATTCAGGCCTTTGCTTTTTGTTTCTCCTCATCCCGCCTTACATATACTTTCTCTGTTTCTCTCAGTAACTCATCTAGTCCCCGTTTCCTGCCAATCTTCTAACTTTTCCAATTTCCTTCTAATGTCCGTCCAAGACCTGACCACAGACTGGGTTTTTAATAGTGCCTGCCCCACCGGGGTAGCAGTGTCTCCTTAACCCTTTTGCCCACAATTCATACTCTCAATTACACTTTCATATGACATTAACAATTGCAGTTCTATATACTACCTCGTCCCATTTCCCTTCTCGCCTAAGAAACAATGTTAGTTGTAAGATGATCTTACAGCTTTAAGTCCCATTTAGGGGCTACGGACACCTTTCCTCTATTGGTCCGCCCTCCTCATTTAAAAGATAAAAACTCCCATTCTTTACACCTATAACATACATATACACAAAAGACAAGTGGTGTAGACACAAAGAGAAGAACAATGACGGTTGTTGTCACTCGCTTTGTCCGTCTCCCTCGCGGGAGGACGGAACCGCGGATCGGGACTCCGCACTCGCTTCGCAGCGATGCTGCGTCTCACATACCCAGCACAGCGCACTCATTCACAACTCACAAACATCGGCCAATACAGCTGATCAGGTTTTACTTGTTTTCCACCCCACATTTCCATGCAGTAATGGACCATAGCTTTTTTCCTTTGTTTTCCCTTTCTGAGATGGCCAATTTCCTCAATATTTTATCATTAACCACAGGGAACTGTCCAGGGGTTTTTTAAGTAATTTGTTCCCTTCCTTATCTCTGGGGCCTCTCCGTGGGTCCCTCCTGGAGTCAGCAGATTTTGACTTTCTCTGTCCCATGTCATTTACCCCAGGGGACTGTCCGGGAGTATTTCAAGTAATTTGCTCCCTTCCTTATTCTTGGGACCTCTCTGTGGGTCCCTCCTGGGGTCATTTCTCTCCCCCATGTCCTTATTCTGGGGTTCCTTTCTTTTTCTCTCTCCCCCTTATTTTAGGTGATTTGTTCCCGTTTCTGGGCCTCTCTGTGGGTCCCTGGGAATTTCCAACCACCCCCTTAAGGGACTTTCTTCAAACCAAAACTCTCCACCCCGGAACTCGTCCTCCCAACCAAGCGGTACTCACAGTCCGGTGTTCTCGCCTGGATCTTCGTGCACAAGAATTACGGGATATTAACTGCAGTTTTTCCAAGGGAGCTCTTTTCCTTGCTTATTGCTTTTCAAGTTCGTGTGGTACGAAAGGTACAAAAGGTCGAGCAAGGATCCTTTTCTCCCGAGGCTACCAGAAAGGTAGGGCGCGTCCCCAGGAGTCAGGATGTCTCACCTGAATCCAGTCGCATCACATCGGGGTCACCAATCTGTCATAAATGCTCACAGTCCAATCGGAGTTTTTGGAATATTTCTTTACAATCAAAAGGTGAAAAGCAATAAGCAAGCAGCGCTGGGCACACAGCTGGGCAATCGGGACGCGCTGGAGGAACGGGCTGTGTGGCAGAATGCAGCCCGTGGAGAGGAAGGTGTTGGAGGTGCTCCCAGGATTCCGCTCCCTTTGGGTTTCCCAAGCGGGTGTGGGAGATCCTGCTGTGGGTGCGTGCAGTGCCTGAGGCAAGCACTCAGATGTGGACAACCCAAACCCTTAGTTGTGATTTGTTGTTTTATTGTATTGATTGTTGTAATATTCTTTGTACATTTCCAGGTTTCCTCTTGTAACACATTATCTGTACTTCTATACATTTCCTCTTGTAACTTTCCCGCATCCCTTTACATGTCAACCAAACATTCTTCCAGAAGCGCTCCTTAACCGTTCACGCGGGCGCTTTTCCAGTCAGAGTCACGAGTTGTTCCAAGCCACGCGCTCTTCCTCCAGTCAGGGTTGTTATCATGCGGCGATGCCGTGGTGCCGGCTTCCAACACTGCGGCTAAGGCCGTTGCCCGCAGCTTCTTCTCTAACTGCTTCTTTGCTTTTGAAACTGCTTTGGCCACAATGGATTTGGCATGCTTACGAAGCAGTGCTTCGCGCCCCTCCTGCTTCGCTTTGGAGGTGGCTCTTTTGATGCTCTCCTTGGCCATTCTGTGACTCAGCAGACTGAGCTCGGAATTGCTTGGTACTGGTTGGATTGCCGGCTGCCTTTCTCTCTGACTTCTTGCTGTGTCCTGCTCTTCTGTTGAGCCTCGTCTTTCCTCCCTGCTCTGCCACGAGAGGCACCTGGGACGGCTGCGAGTGCCTCTGAGAGAGATTGTTGGTTGGAAGCTCAATGGTTTAAGAATCTTTGGCATTGAACTCTTCATCAGAATGAGAATCTGTGGTGGAATGCAGGATTTTCCAAAAGCTTACAGTGCTTTCTTGGTCGTCTTTGTCAAGGGAAGCCTGTGAGGATGTTTTGTCAGAGGCTTCCCTTCAGCTGGATGTCAAGGATTCCTCAACATTCTCCAGCATGCTCGGTTCAACTTTCCTAGCCAGCAGTGCCATTTCTTGCTCAGCGTTGGAAGGGGACACCTCAGAAAGCTCTGCTCTTTCTCTTCCTGAAGATCTTTCTTTGATTCTCAGAGAGGTGCTCCTTAAGGCACAGGCAGATCCCTCTGACACTTGTGGTGCCTGAGTCTCAAGCTCCTCTTGAGGACTCTGGTCTTCCCCGTGCGCTTCAGGCATCACTTTGAACTCACAATCTCCAGGGAGATTTGGCTTTCTCATGGACGCAGACCCATTGTGGGTATTTCCAGGCAGATTGGCACGTTCCATTCCTGTCTCCAGTTTAGGCAGCTTGTCAGCCAAATTCGCCGAACATTCATTGCTCTTCAAGTCGTCCTGAAGATCTTCCTTAAGCAAAGCCCCTTTCAGGCTTCTGTGCCAGCCATACTGGCGACTGTTGCTTGGAGGAGGGCCGGCTGGCCTGTGAGGCTGCATTGCACTGGCTGTCTCATGCTCAGTGCTCTTCAAGTTTCCATGAAGATCTTCCATAAGGAAAGCCCCTTTCAGCCTTCTGTGCTGCCTATACTGGCTAGCATAAGTTGGAGGAGGGCCGGCTGGTCTGTGAGGCTGCATTGCACTGGCTGTCCAATGCTCAGTGCTCTTCAAGTTTCCATGCAGATCCTCCTTAACCAAAGCCCCTTTCAGGCTTCTGTGCTGCCTGTTCTGGCGAGTGCTGATTGGAGGAAGGCCAGCTGGTTTGTGAGGTTGCAGTGTGCGGGCATTCTTTTTCAGAACCAAACCCTCAGTAGTGGCTGAGCCCGCGGAAGGTACGTCCACATGTGGCATCAGTCTGTGGGCAAACTTCATCTGCTTGGACATCTCCACACCAAGTTTTTCCTGAAAGGAACAGCAGGTTTAGGTTCCCTCTTGTCTCAGAAAGCACTCTGCTCCCCACATGCTGATGCTTTACACAGCTGAGGACCAGAACTCTGCTTCAGCCACTCAACGAGGGCAGAAGGGAAGGGCTGCCTCAGCCCTTTCTGTGCAAGCCGCTTTCCAGGTCACACACACGCCAGCATCATGAGCTACTTCAGCCCCGAGCTGGGCTGTCCTTTCTGTGCCTCAGTGCCCCGTCCGCCAGCGCAGCCCTCAGCTCCTCTGCATTCCCCATCCCCCTCAGATCCATCAGGCACTGCCTGTGCTCTCGGTACCATGCCACTGACACATGCCTACCAACTCTGAGCTTTGCCTACCTCTTGTCGCCGTATTGCTTCCTCCCACTGCAGCTTGAGCCTGGTCAGGTACTGCCGGTACTCATTGAACTCTTTCAGAGTGCAGACTACCTATGGAGAGACAAGGGCAGGTGGCTCCAAAGAGCTGTCGAGGTAGCTACCCACACGGCCTCCAGAAATCTGCAGGCGCCCAGCAGCAGGGGAGCTGCTCCTCCCTCCACCCTCCTGTCCCCAGCTGTGGGGCCACTGACTATATCCCTACAGGGCTGAGGGGACTCCTGGCTGTGGTGCCAGGCCCATGCCTGGCTGCCTGGGAGCCCGTCCTGAGGAGACCAGTGGTGGTCAGCCCCATGTCCAAACCTACTTTGCCGTCCTCGGTGACTAGGCCCCTCCTCTTGAGGTTCCGCAAGTTGTCTTTGCGGTTGTGGAAGGCCTGCAGATGTGGGTCATACAGGCTGTTATACTCTGTGCTCAGCTGGTGGGAGTGTGGATCTCCCAGATCAAATTGAGGTGATGGGTGGTGAAGCTGGAAGAGACATGTATCAGAGCGTGAATGGGGAAGGAATGAGCAGCAGAGAGACAAAGACTCTTCCAAGCTGCTCACACACATGGGCTGGCCTCTTTCATGCCCAGCTGGAGGAGGAGCAGTGATGGAATGGGAAACAAGAGGCCTTTATGACCCCGTCCTCCTTCTCTCACCTTTACCCCCAGCCTCGTCCTCCAGAAGACAGGCTCGGTGCCAGGCTGCACAGGGATTTTGACCCCAAGCGGGAGGTCCAGCAGCCCGCTACCTCCTGCTCCAACATTCCGTCCTCCGGGTCGGAGCTGAAACGACAGAGACATGCTTGGACACTCAGGCACTCAGTGCCCTCTCCAGCCCATTTGCGCTCCCTTCCCACTTCTGAAGCCAACGCCGGGATGCTCAGGCAGTTGCAACTCTCCGTGAGCCTTCTCCAGCGTCAGCCGTGAGAAGATGCCCCTCAGCCTCTGGAGAGCATCCCCGGCCCCAGAGCAGTCCCACATACCCCAGACTGCTGCACTGTGCGCTCTCAGAACACACAACACTCACCTCTCCGCTCTTCCCCACTGTGCTCAGCAGTGCATCGCGATATCGGAAACCAGCATTGGCACTGCGCTCCATGGCTCCTAGCGGGAGCACTTCAGGAGCTGTGACCGTCTGCTGCCACCTCAGGCTCCAGCGGCAGCCAAATGCGGCCAGCGCAGCCGGTCTCCCAGACAGTGGCTTTGTGTCACACCCACCCATTGTTGCATCACCGTGTCACCGTGCCGCCACCCGGCAACCCTGCAGCCGGCCCGGCTTTGAGCCTCAGAAGCTTGCTGTGGCCTGAGGCCTGCTCTCGGTTTCCTTGGCTTCCATCACAGCTGATGCTGCACGAGGATCACCTCACGAGCTTGTCCCAGAGGCGGTCTCATAGTTCAAAGTCACGGAAAGAATGTGGAAAGGAGAGCCGGCCTGTTTTTCTGTCACAGAATCATAGAATCACGGAGTGGTTTGGGTTGGAAGGGACTTACTTGGAAGATCATCCACTTCCCACCTCACGCTATACGCAGTGTCATAAATGCTCAGAGTCCAATCGGAGTATTTGGAATATTTCTTTACAATCAAAAGGTGAAAAGCAATAAGCAAGCGGCGCTGGGTGTGCTGGAGAGTCCGCTCCACCAACGGCACACACCGAGAAGATGGTTCCCTCTTCTTTTCTACAGTGTCTTACTTAAAATTTCTGGAAGTCCCCTCCTCCTCTTGGTCAATCATTTTATTCTTCTACACT